>CM057347.1:26861424-28095900 GCA_030015575.1 Agapanthus africanus
TATCCTGAAGGCTACAGGAGTGGAATAAATGAGTTGCATCAAGGACATTCCTCGGGATCCCTTTCTCGAGGAACGTATCCGACCTTTCGGGAGACCTCCCTGAATACATTCCACCTTCACCACTACCAACAGCTCATCTCCGAGCTTTCTTAGTCTCCTTGCTTGTCTCCGAGCCGTCTAATGTGCCGAGCTTCCTCGTCCTCCCGGCTCGTCTATGAGCTCCTGACGTGCCGAGTTTTCTCGGCCTCCCCCGATCAACCAAGAGCGTGGATCCCACACGTCTCGCAACGGCTTCGCGTATATCGCCAGGGCGAGATATCTGCCTCCCCACAATCTGCATCTCACGCTAGCGCATCCTTCCATTAATGGGTGCATCCCGCTATTCAAAACGAGAATAACGCTGTTGCGTAACTGACGGCGAAGATCTCGTGCCTGCTCGCTCCACGCGACCCCCATATAAACCTTTCTCTCAGACGACCCAGATAACTTGAACTCATTCCAATACGCCGATACTCTGCACTTATATCTCGGTACTAACTTGATCGTCGGAGGGTCTTACGGTGGCCACCCATTCCGGGACTTCTTTATAGGTAGCTCGGCGTCAAACACCACACATTGAGATCCACACCTAACAACTCTCAAAAAAATCTTAGCCGTCAAAAACCGCCATCGCAGGATCGACGGAGGACAACATCTGAAGGAGATCCCAAGCTCCAGCAGAAAATAAAAGCCATAGTCTTTCTCCTTTATTATCTTGCAAATATTGTGCCTTCTGTTCTTAATTGTTGATTCACTGCAACTATTTCGTTCTTTGTCTTAAGGGTTGATTATATGCAACAGGTTCGTTCGAAAACTTTTCATGCTATCATACATATCATTGGTTACTGTAAATAACTTATACCAGCCAAAAGTTCAGTTTTTGAGTCATAGGTCCTATATGTTAGCCATTTGTTAGGTCATGTGTATTAATCCCATTTATGTTCCAAATGTGTACAATCTTTAATGGATATATATAGATATTGTACTCCATATTTAGCATGTCAATATATATCAGTCAAAGTTTCTGCATTTCTTAGTCCTTATTTAGAAAGGTTGTGTATATATATCATCTATGGCTTAGTAAAGCCCAAAAAGCCATGACTCCCCTGCACCATGATAAATAGACCTTTAAGCACTCAATTCCTGTTGCATATATCGTCAAAGTTTGATGAAACTGAAGATATATTGTCTACCATACTACAGAAATCATACTCCTTGAGAGCTGATATATGGTGTGCACCAGACTTTCCTGTAATCATTGCAAATGCACATAGTTGTGTCTTCTCATGATTCATGCTTACTGAATAGGATCATATGATCTTTTCTAACTGTTATTTGAGATAATAGGTGGGATAAATTAGCCACCTCCTCATAAATGGGAGACCCCGAGCTCGATCCCGGGCTACTCTAAGCCCCACTAATGGGCTGCTCCAAGTCCCTTGATCTTAGCTAACTGTTGCTCCTATTCCTTCAAATTTCTTCCCCTTTTCTCTTTCTTTTTAAATTTCACATCCCAATTGTATATTTCGTCATAAGTTACTCCAGTCACGGAGACTATGTTATTTTGTTTTCCGCGGGTGCAGTTTTGGAGCATGGAAAAGGAATAAAGCCATTACCCAGCAATGGTTGCAAATTTTGCACTTCAGTTTTTAATTCTTAAATTTTGTTTGCATGCATATAATGTTATTAATTTTGCATACGCAATAACTTTATCAAATTCACGACATTACCCTATCAATGGTTCTTTTTATCATTAAGAAACCGAACTTATATTCTCTTTTAAATAGGTAGATGGTCTGGTGCAGATATAGGTATATCTTCGGGGTCTAGAAACGTATACACTATTCTACTCCGGAATATCAATGCTCAGTCTCAATACTCCCTCGATTAGGGACATTTAAGGATGTGTTTATGGACTACCCAACTCTCACGTATATGATCGCCATCATAATACTGGTAGTCAAGAAAGAATCCTATGGACCTCATCATTATGTATTAGTGACCCATAATAACAAATAAAACGTATACACATCAATGATAAAGACAACTCAGATAGCATACTATCATTTCGAGTAAAGTTGTTCTACATATATAGACCCTTCTTCAAGTATCATACTCGCCTATCTGCAATTACAATAATTGCCTTGAGAGCGTTATAGCCAACACATACCGGGTCCTGAATACCGTCTTCGGAATGTCATACTTTTTGACCTTCAATTGGTGATAGCTTGAACAAAGATGTAATTTGGAGAAGACACACGATCCGCTCAGCTGATCGAAAAGATCGTCGATGCGGAGTATCAGTTACTTGTTCTTGATGGTGACCTCGCTCAGCGCCCTATAATCAATCCACATATGATAAGTACCTTCCTTTTTCTTTCCTTTTTCTTTATTAAGAGCACCAGGGATCCCCAGGATGATGTACCGGATCTGATCCAACCTTTCTATAGAAGATCATCTAACTGGATACATATTCCCTTTAACCCATCCGGACTTAATCGATACTGAGCTTTAGATATAGATTGTGCACTAGGTTGTAAGTCAATGCTAAACTCAAGAGCTCAATCGGGAAGCAAACCCGACATATCTTAGGATAAAACATCCTTGAACTTTCGAACAAGCTCGGGCTTATCTCCTTCAGCCCATAACGATGAAGTTGCTGCTTCTTTCGGCTCGGCTCGGTATATACTTGGTTCCAATGTTCGGTCTCCGCTCTTAAAATGGAAGACTGGGTGATCCGGTATTTCAAAAACCACCTTCCTTTGACGGCAGTCAATGGTAGCATAGAATATACCCAGCCAATCCATACCTAACACAGCGTCGAAATTTGGTATGTCCAGCACTTTGAAATCTGCATAGAATTCTCGGCCGCAGACTATAACCGGGCAATGATCATACCCCAATGTTGCTTTCAAAACGCCGTTCCCTGAACCGATGTTCTATCCTGAAACGAGAGGTTAACTGGGATCACATGAGTTCTCATGAACCGCTGTGACATGAAGCAATGTGACGCCCTAGTATCGAATAGCGTGAGTGCAGGTAAGGTGGCTAATAGTATTATACCTAGGTTGCATGGAATAGATTTAGGTATAGGAAGGAATAACAGAATGCTAAAATTTGAAATGGCTGAAAAGGAAGGAAAGAAATTTACCTGTGATAACCTGGCCCGTGGTTTCGGCCTCTTCGACCAACATAATAAAGGTCTGGCATCTTGGCGCAATCCTTTGTACCTATTAGTACACTTGTGGTTGACGGGACAAGGGCGGCCCGTACGAAGGTGGTGCAGGTAGTTCTAAATGGGGAGCGAGAGCTTGTATAGCTGCAGGGGCTATGCCGGCTCGGTTCTGTGGGCAGGCTCCTATAGAGTGCGTATTCGATCCACAGATCAGACAAAGACCATTAGCTCGTCGGCATTCCTTGACCTAATGTCCCTGACTCTTGCAGTAACTGCAGAAATCTATTCTCTGTTTGGCAAATGACCCTCCTGGCCTCCTAGGTGGCCCTGTAAAAGCTGGCCTCGAGAAGGCTCCTTCGGTAATCTGACTAGCGGGATGTTTCATTCTGGTTGACTGTGGCCTTCCCTTCTTATTGATGACTACTTCATAATGCCGAGCCGCCTTCAAAGCCGCTTCATGTGTCAAGTAATTTCTCGTTGCTAGGGCAGCCTAAATCTTGGGGTTTAAGCCCTGCTCAAAACGTTTGGCGCAGATCTCGGCAGTAGGAATCAGACGGGCAGCGAGCCTGATTCAACGTGAATATCAGAAACATTTATTTGATCAAGGAACAACAAAATTTCAAGATGATAGAGCATAATGAATTCGGTATCGTACTAATCTACTGACTTGAATCACATAGATCCTGTTGTAGGTGAACAAACTGCTGTTCCATCTCGAAACGAATGGTCTTCGGAAAGTACTTGGTGTCGAAGAGATCGTGAAATATCTTCCACTCAATAGGCTGCGTAAGACGGCTCTTTTTGGCCTTCTACAAGACTCTGGCATCATCGATCAGCTGAAGTTTCCCTACACGAACCTAAGCCGCATCTGGAACTTGAGCTGCCGCCAGGTCGTCCTCAATACTTTGAGCCCATTTTTAGCCTCTAGAGGTCTCTCTTTCCGAGAGATGTTCCTTGGGTGCAACGCCCGGAATTTCTTCACTCATGGTACTTCTGCTTCAAAGCATACTAATCCCCAACGAAGAAGAGTAGTCTGCTCCTGCTAAATCGCGTCTTGGGCCTGCTGGCCTTCGAATAGGCTCTTGATAGGCTTTAGCAGCACCATATGTTCACTGATTAGAGTTGCAGCAGTTGGCGGCGGCGGCGGCGGAGTATCTCCGTTGATGTTGGTATGGTCAGAGAAAGACATCTCCTGGGGTAGAGAAAAGATGGATTAGAGTAGATTCAAGGAATTTGAAATGTAAGGAAATGTAAAAGTTGTCGGATTTTATATTTTTGTAATATATTGCTTACGACGTTCATACAGGACTAACCTGCATGGGCCACCAATAAAACCTGTCACGCCCCGCTTCCCAAAAGAACGGTAACGGTCACGTGACAAGCCCGTGTCGTATGTATTCTGAAAAGGTTATTTCTTGAAACAAATACGTTAAACGTAAATAAGCAATATACAATATAATAAGAATAAATAAGAGAATTGAAATTCTAAAACTATTTATTACATTCAAGTTCCACAAAGTTCCAAACCGATAACAAGATGTTTTTTAAACAGATACAATAATATAAGGAGCCTTAAACAAAAGGCATACTGAAAATAAAAGCTAGACTGGAACTAAAAGCCTGCTCATGATGAAAGCTGGTTGTACTCTTTTTTCCGTTGGTTCCACCTCTTCTGTCCATAGGCTACCTGACGAACGTTCCAAAGAACGAAATAGGATGGAATGCCCGTCAGCGAAATTGTGCTCGGTAAGTCCCCAAATGAGGTGTGAATTATATAAATAAATGTAAGGTGACATGTGATATAGTATGAATAGAAATTATATGAACAAGTATGGCATGATAATGTACAAGGCAATTAAATGATACATGAGTAAGACAATAAAATATAGCACGTGTTGGTTAACATAAACGTGAAATAAGTGTATATGGTGAACATAAAGTGAATGCCAATGTCTCAAAAGGTCTCTACGAGGGTAATCTAACCCACGTCAGTTCAAGTGTGAGTGTCAACCAATCTCAAGAGTGTTCTTGAACCCAAGACTGTAATTCAGGGGTAAGGAACCACGGGTCCGAATCAAAAGTGTTGGTAATGGGACTTCAACTGTAGTTGGAGTATTCACGAACCCAAGGCTATAATTCAGGGGCAAGAAAACATGGGCCTTTATGATTGTATATTGTGTTAGTTTTCATGGATTCATGTACCAAGGGGACATCTGAGATTATATTGAATTCACGAATCAAATTGCCCTAACACCCGGCATATTTAATTTATAGTAATGTCACAGGTCTTGCCCGAAACTATGAATATATAAGAGAGTACGCGTTCAAATTTCAAGTCGTGTTCAAGTGTACATGTCGAGTTTAAGTATTCATGTCAAGTTGTATTCATGGTTCGAGTCAAGTCAGGTCGAGCATGCAATATGTTTAGCACGAATTATGTAGAATATCATGTGTTGGGTTATGTATAGGTCAATATTTATACATTTTGATTTCCGTGAAGATACGAACTCATTTTGTTTATATATTGGGAGATAGGCAAGTAGAAGCACTCATTGTCTCCGACTCGCCTAGATTCAAGAGAAAAGATACCAGTTAAGCCCATCTGCTACCTAAATTGCTTGAAAGATACTAGTTTTATAGATCCTAGATATTTATTTGAAAAATACGCCATTTAAAATCTCGATGGTGTTTTATGTAAATACTCTATTTTAAAATTTTGAGGATGTGTTGGTAAAAATAAAAATATCGAGGGTGCTCTGATATAATCCTATCTTTTGGAAATTGAGGGGTTTTTAGTGAAAAATCCAAACTTTGGAAATCTAGGGTATTTTAATAAAATCCTAACTTTTAGGATTTTGAGGGTATTTTAATAAAACATATATTTTATTAAAAGTCTAATTTGAAACTCCATTTTCCATTTAAATTAAACATAAATGATAAATAATGGGTATAGACCCAATTAATTTAATTCATCATTTTATAGAGATTGTTTTTAGATCCACTTTTACTTTTTAAGATTGCGCTCGGTGAGGAGCTCTACATCTTACTTTACTAGACTCCAAGATGTGTTTTAATCAGTACCATCCAAAATTGGGTTCCCCTAAAAGGGCTGTAGATGCAGAATATGCAAAGGGAAATGGATACCGGATAATCTTTAGAAATTTCTATATAATTTTAGTGGATTTAGGATTCAAAAATGAGTGTGGAGTAGGTCGTTACCCCGTGCGGTATCTACAATAATGTTTAACAAAATCCTACCACCAAAATAGTATTTAAAAATGATAAAACATGGTATTTATTCGTTACACTGTTTTCTTTTCAATCTAGATGTACTAATTAAAATAACGTGACAAGATTACGATATCAACTAATATTTTAAGGTAATGAACTAAAGCTACTTTTCTTTTCATGTAAAATTCGGGTTTAAGAGGCGTCCTACACGATATTTTAAATATGAGTCAAGTGCTCACACCATTATTAATACGTAAACATCTAATTTCTAACATGAACAAAAGAACATGACTATGGTATAATATATTATCAAATGCATGTAAGCAAGCATTTGAATGAACAACATATGATCTAAGCTAATTATTTCATGAACTACTTATGATAACATTAGGGAACTTAGTGTAGGCATAAGTGACATAGAAAGCGACGTGGCTAGAGAGGAGGATTCAACCATAGGAAAGCAAAGGAGGAGTATGGGGGAAGGGAGAAAGAAAGTCGAAGGGGAACTTACTAGCGGTGTGAATCGGTCTATTAATTGATTCACAGATAGTTTCTCATAGGACTTGAGTGAAATCCCTTGTCGTCCATGAAAGGATTCTTCAATGCGCTTTGAGAAAAATATCCAGAGGGGAATTAGAAGATTTTGAGCAGCAATGAAAAAGGAGAGGAAAGAGATATGAGGGTATTTATTTAAACACAAAAAATAATGGCAATTAAGATAATTTTGATGAGGGAAATGAATAGATGGGAGCTCTCGGTTTAATTGGGCTATTTGGGGTATTGAAACGAACAACCACGAATTTAAGGGACGCATGAACACAGGCGGAGCACGTTATGGCTCTCTATGGCCACTCGAACCGGCTCCTTGGTCTCCTTGGTCGGTCGGGTCTCGAGCATTTGGCTCGAGGCACGACCCTTAGGTTCTACTTGATGTGCACGGTCCAAAAATGTGTCATTTCATTTATAAAGTCTCAAAATTCAGTGTAGTCGCTCGTGAAACTTTCAGGTTTTGAAAATGATAAAAAGAAATTACAATAAAATAATTGTGCTATAAGGATTCAAACACACGGACCATAGGACGACAATGCAGAGACTTAACCAATAGGCTACAAGTTGTTCTTGTACATTAATTCTAAAGAATTACTTATAACTCAGTACATGAACATAAAACATCTTTTATTAATTAAAATAAAAGTGATGGTATACGGAATTTAGGGTCGTTACACTATTTAATTTCTTCAAATTCAAAATATTTTGCACATTACCTTATAAATTAAGTAATTTTCAAAAAAAATTAAACTTCTCAGTTTTCTTCGATTTTTTAATATTTTGCTTCCTATATACACACGATAACTGTAAAATTTTTAGAAATCTTAAAATTTTAATTTTTTACCCAATTCTTAATAACTTGTTTGCTATATCACACGAAACCACGAATTCTTAAAAAATTTCAGTTTTCTTTCGTCTTTCAATATTTACTTACTCACACGAGAATCAAAAAATGTTTAAAAATATTTTTTTGTTTTCTTCAAATTTTAACCATTTTGCGTCGTAGTACACGAATATAGCTAAAATTTAAAAATATTAAAATTTTCGTTTCATTCGGTTTTCTAATATTCCGCTTACTATAGCATAAGAAAAATCATTAAATTTCCAAAACTAAATTATGTATGGTTTTATTTGGTTTTCAATATTTTTCATGATATAGCACATGAAAATCTTAAAATTTTCTTTCTTTTTATTCAATATTAAGAATGCTATATAGCACACGAAAATCATGAAAATTTTAAAACTCTCGAATTTTCCTGGTATCTAATATTTTGAATGCTATAGCAAACACAATCGTGAAATTTACAAAAATTCCAAAATTATTTAATTTCTTGAAATTTGTATTAGTTTGCACATTATCACACAAAAATATCGTAATTTTAAAAAAAAATTCAGTTTTTCAATATTTTACTTTCTATAACACACGAAAACAATGAAATTTTTCGGAATCTTAATTTTCTTTTACAATTCTTGATCACTTCAATCTGACTTCCCATTTTCTTTGATTCTTGGTGGAAGTGAGAGAAGAAAGAGATAGAAAGAATAGACCTCACTGGAGGACGACGACGCAGCATAGCCAGAAAATCTCAGTAGCCTATTGAAGGCGAGACAAGCCTTGGATTGTTATAGCCCATTGTTTGCTATGGTATACGAAACCGCAATTTTTTTCAAAAGTTCCAGTTTTTTTTCCAGTTTTTCAATGTTTACCAATGATACACACGACAATTACGAAATGCAAAAAAGCATAATTTTTTTAATTTTTTTTTAAATTCTCACCATTTTGCATGCCGCAGTTTTAAAGTTATCAAAATTTCTGTTTTATTTGGTTTTCTAACATTTTGTTTGCTACACACAAGAAAAATCTTGAAATTTCCGAAGTAATTTTTTGTTTTCTTTGTTTTAAAATATTTTTCCATGATAGATCATAAGAAAATCTCAAAATTTTTGTTTTCCACATTTTTTTTCAATATTAAGAATGTTATTGGACACGAAAATCATGAAAGATATAAAAATCTCAAGTTTTCTTGTTTTCTAATATTTTGAATGCTTACAAATGACAATCATAAAATTTACAAAAATCACAAAATTGTTTAATTTCTTCAATTTGCAATATTTTGCACATTACCACATTAAAATTAGGTAATTTTTAAAAAATTTAAACATTTTAGTTTTCTTCGGTTTTTCAATATTGTGCTTGCTCACACAAAAACTATAAAATTATAGAAATCTTTAAAAAAATTATCTTTCACCCAATTTTTAATAACTCGTTTTCTATAGCATTCGAAACCGCGAATTTTTCAAAAGTTTCAGTTTTCTTTGGTTTTTAAATATTTACTTATTGTAGCACACGAGAATCACGAAATGTACAAAAATCCAAATTGTTTGTTTTCTTCAAATTCTCAACATTTTGTAGGCTACAACCCACGAATATGGCTGAATTTTAAAGATGCCAAAATTTTCGTTTTATTCGGTTTTCTAATATTTTGCTTGTTGTCACAAGAAAAAAAGCAAAATTATTTTTTGTTTATCAATATTTTTCCAGATATAACACATGAAAATCTCAAAAAAATTGGTTTTCTTTCTTTTTTTAACTATTATGCAGCACATGAATATCTTGAATGTTTTAAAAATCTTAAATTTTCTTGTTTGCTAATATTTAGAATGCTAAATGACTAACTAGAAATTTACAAAAATCCAATTTTTTTTTTATATCTTCAAGTTTGCAATATTTTGCACATTATCACATGAAAATTATGTAATTTTAAAAATATTTAACCTTTTAATTTTATTCGATTTTTCAATATCTTGCTTACTATAACACACAAAAACAACAAAATTTTAGAAATCTTAAAAAATTTATTTTTCTTCCAATTTTTAATTATTTACTTGCTATAATACACAAAACCGCGAATTTTTCAAAAAATTCAGTTTTCTTCTGGTTTTCAATACTTATTATAACGCACCGTGAAGTGTTTTTTGTCACCCCATGGAGATGGAATGCGCTTGCTTGTCAGGCGTATACAGATATACAGATTCCTCATGTCCGATGGTGGGCAGGGTTTATTGATTATGATGAGTCTAATCTCCCGCAGTCGCGGACAAATCTGCTGTTAATTACCATTCGCTTTGACCCGAAAGAGTCTCCGATTAATGGGTCATATAGATCATGCGAACTCATTATGAAATATGCGTTTGTGTGTGGAGTTGTATTTGAAAACAATCTTAGGCCTGCATGAACATATTAGGGGCCATCACACAGGGGTCCCGCTGCCCCGGTCAAAGCTTAGCGGCTTGGGTGGGGTCTCCATTGTCATCTGATGCATGCTGGGACTGGGAAGTGGCAACTGCACCTAAACAGGATATGGCCTAGAAAGCGGTGACCAGTTCCTTGTTCTTACTTTGAAGGTTAGCACTAGGACCCAAAATATAGACCGTGTGGATCGTGTACCCTGCCATCTCCTTATCATTGGCAGCAACGCCTGCTGGTTTTTTAGACTGTCGTCGTGGCCGGTCCTTTTTGGGGAAGGACAGAAGACTGAAGACAGTTGGTTTAGCTGGGGTCTTGGGTGACACTGGCACCTTCTTTTTAAATTCTCCCTGTTGCTTTTGCACGGTGAGAAGTGCTCGGTAGACATTTGATAAGCTAGTGTCACACTTTTGAGTCAAGGGTTTAGATACGCCTCTTTACAAGACTCTCTGAATCGCCTGCTTTTTGATTTTAGCAGTCATAGCATTTTTTAAGACCAAACTTAATGGTTCAAAAGAGTTGGCGATTTTCACAAGTGGTCCGGCCTTTGTCACGGGGTAACCACTTTCCTGGAACCACATGAACTCCAATTGAGCAGGAGTCCTAGCCCTCTTTTTGGCTCTGTATCTAAGTTATTTCTATCTTAGTTTCTCAGTTTTTAGGACTTGGCGTGCATCTTCTTTTTTGAAAGCCACTGTAGACCGATTGAAAGAGAGTCTAGAATAGACGCCTGAGTGTGCGGTCATCACGAGCATCGCCTGGGCTTGCCCGGGACGTTTTGTGGCCACCTTCAAGTTGACGGCCTTGTCCCCAGCTGGAGCGATAGAAAGCCGTTCGAAGATGGATTTGCGTCCTGGCTTGGGTAGCCTTGGCACTATCACGTTCGGCCTCCTGAAGACGGATTTGCGTCCTGGCTCGAGTAGTGTCGGCACTATCAAGTTCGACCTCTTTTCCTTTGATACCGGTTTATTCGTTTGGATTGCTGGTGCTTCCGCAGTAGGAGCGCTGAAGGTTGGGGAGAATGTAATGGACCCGAACTGAAGTGGTTGTGCCCACTGCTGCATGAGCTTCGATCAGAGAATCACTCGAGCAGTTGTCTTGAGCGTGTATACGAAGGGGTCGCATCAGAAGCTGAGTTTGTTTTTGAAGACATCGTTAGTGATGTTGATTGTTGTTGGTCGTTAAAAGTTGATTGTTGCATGAAGGAGTATGATTTCAGTACAAACAACGATGTATATGTTGAAGAGTTCGCATGATCGTTTGATCCGAGATATGGGAGGAAATATTGGTCCCACCGGACGTGCCAGAATATGAGAAGTGTTTTTCGTCACTCATGGAGATGGAATATGCTTGTTTGTCAAGCGTATACAAATTCCCCCTACCCGATGGTTGGCAGCAGTTTATTAATTATGGGGATTCTAATCTCCGGCAGTCATGGACAAATCTGTCGTTAATTACCTATTACTTTGACGCGAGCGAACCTCCGATTAACAGGTCATGTGGATCATGTGAACTCACTGATTGTGCATTTTAATGCATATTTTATATCCATATTTATCTTTATTTTACCTGTTTAATACTACTCGTGGTATGTGTTATTGATAAATGCAGATTACAGGGTTTAAAGGGCAAAAGTACACAAAAGGCGTATTACGTGCGTTGGATATGGACAACTTAATGAAGAAACTGATACAAGCGGTGAAATTTACGAACCAAACAGAGAGCCAAAATAATCACAAGATTAAACCAAGCCAACACACCAAATTAGGGCTTGCTGACTTACCAAAATTTGGTTTTTACTGAATTTTGGTCGATTTTTACCGAATTATATTTGAGTTAGGGCATGAAATTTTAAGGTTTTCTGGGAGATTCGAAAATATTTCTTTCCATCCCTTGTAATTGGTCTAAGAGCCTATATATACCGCTGCATAATTATTTTATGGGATCTTCTCTTTTAGTTAGCCGTCATGGTTTTTGAGAGGATCAAGAATATTCGTAAGTTTATTTCAATAAGAATATCCTTTTAGTTAATTGTTCTTCTTCTTTTATGATGAGAAGCTAAGTTTTTATCTAGAATTTTTGATTATTCTTTGTATGATTGGTGTATTTATTTGATCATTTCTTTTCTATGTGCTTAATGTTGAATGTTTATAGTAAAAATAAAGCCCTTTTGATTCTATTCTGATAAACTAAAAAAATCAATGCATGATTGACAACCATAAGGTTTGTTTAAGGAAATGTAGTATCACCTAATGATAGATTGACGACCTTGAGAATTAACTAGGGAACGTAAATATGAAGTTCTTATCATACATGTTCAATCTAGTTAATTTAGGGTATATTAGGCTCTGCTGATAAAAAAAGATAAATTATAGATTGACAACTTTTGAGTTATTGCGAAGAAAGATAGATCTAACTATTGCTAAGTTGATTAGAACTTGTTATTTAAATTCATTACTAGATGATTTTATTGATTGATAGGGTATTGCCAGATCATATAATTTATACTTTCATTATGGATTGATATTTTATTGTGACGAACGTATGCGCTATGCTTTCTTGTATTTGATAGATAATAAATTTAATTATAGAAAACTAGAAAAGAGTAGGTATTATTTAAAGCACCACGATTAGATAAGATAATTCAAAACCCTAGGCTTTTCTTTATATTTGAAATCTCTTTTAAATTTTCAATTTATTTTATTTTCTTATTTTCTTTTAATTAGTATAATTAAACAAATCAAATCTTTTAGTTTAATTCGTCTTAAATTAATTAGAATTATCATCCTCCTTATGGTTCGACCCGTAAGTATTAGAACTGATTAGCTGTGTACTTGCAGTTCAAATTTAGAGACTAATAAAATCTCCATCAAGTTTTTGACGCTGTTGCCGGGGAGGACGGAAGCAATTTTAATTAGTTTTATTTCGAATTAAATTTCTTTATTTTATTCTGCAATTTTTTTTCCAGGAAATTGACTGCTGCATTAGACGATTTGGCGCGAGATGGACCTTGCACAGAAATTTCAGCTTGAGATTCGACCAAAGACCGGTAAAAACTGATCCATATTCGGGTTTTACCGAATTTTAGAAGCTTTCGGAGACGAATTTTGAAGTTGAAGTTGGTCTTCATCTCCTTTGTTGAGTTCCAGATTCAGTTTTCGATGAAATGCCATGAGTGCCAACGTAACGAAGCGAACCCTCAACACTTCAACCTACCAGTTTGAAGTGAACCTTGCTTCTAAAAGCTTTGGACTGGGATTTTGGCTATTGCTCGTCCTTAGAAAAACTTTAGATCTAGGCTGTAGGTTGTAACATTTTATTTCCTGTTTTTAGTTCTTCTTTTTTGGGTTTTAGTTTAATTTCTGTTTTTCCTTTTCTGCATTTAAGTTTAATAAAATAGAAAAAAAATATAGTTTATATTTTTGCTTTTGTGGTGTGTGCACGTTTGGGATAGAGACGAAAACAACCGTTTAATTCATTTAGATAAATTGGGCACTATGGATGATATGATCCCCGCTGCATCTAAGCTACATGATAGATGTTATCCCATTCATACTTCTTTGCCTTCAATTATTGTATTGCCACTAGTCGCTTGTGATTATGAAATTAAACTTGTTTTCATAAACTCTTTTTCCAAATTCCATGGTCTTGAATCAGAAAACGTATACGTCTTTGTAAGGGAATTTGAGGACCTTTCCCAAATGTTCAAAATGAAGCAATTAAATGCTGATGCAGTTAAGCTTCGACTCATAGCTTTTGCACCAACAGATAAAAACAAACATTTTCTTTATAGTATCTCAGCCGACACAATTCACACTTGGGAGGAATTTATTAAAACCTTTTAAAAGAAATTTTACCCTTACTTTAAAACTGATAAATTCAGAAATGAAATTAGGACTTTTCGTCAAACAGGGGTGAATCTTTTTGGAAATATTTTGAAAGTTTTAAAGACCTATTAATTAAGTGTCTACACCATGAAATATTTTCCCATATGCAGAATCTTATTCTGTAAAATAGTAATTTTTAAACCATCATTGGATTTTTAATTCAAGGGTGTTCGGTTTAACAGAGCACAATCTTTCTTTGTTTAGAAAGATATGGAAAATATTTTCCATCTCATGGGATCTTCGATCCACCAACTTTCTGTTTAACAGAAAATATCCCTCCTTAATAGAATTTAATTCTATGCTTAATCACCATTGGATATTTGATCCAACGATTCCTTGTTGAGTAGAATTTAATTCTACATAGGGAGGTGCCTGTAGGGTTCCTAGGCACACTAATGAGGTCTCACATGGCATCAACCATGCCAATTTTAAATTTTTCATGTGCCTATAAACCTTAATACGGATCGTTAACTAGAGAATAGGCGAAACATGCAACTAGTTAACAACATAACTAAGTGAACGGAAATACAACCTTTGTAGATCCGGTCCTCCACCTCCATAGCTCCATGATGAAGTCCCTCCGCTGTACCCATCGGATCCCAGACTCTCGCGGTGGTTTCATCGAAAGAATGATCGGGCTAGGTCGTCGACTTCGATGCCGAAGATGATCTACGTCGAGGCAACACAAGATCAAGCTCCCACTTCACCAAGTCATGAAACTTATGAAGAAAACACCCTATACTACTTGGAAAGAGGTAGAGGATGAAGAAATGGAAAGTGGGTTCACTTTAGAATTGGATTTCTCACTCTTTTTATCAAGTTGCCATTAATGGTAGCAAGCTTTCTTCTTTTGTTCAAGAAGAAGAAGAAGAATAAAAGAATATGATAAGTATATTTAAAATAGGAAATAATATGATACTTATCATATTTGCAACCATAGTTAGGTGTAGAGAATAAACTAAGGTTAGGTTGAATGGTTAGGATTAAGCATGAAACAAAAATGGTGGATTTATTCAAAGCTTCATGAAGCTTCAACTAGAAAACAAATCAAGCCACCATTTCTCTTCATCTTTTTCTAAATGAATAAATAAATAAATGAATAAGTAAATAAACAAAACCCTAACCATTAACATAACCATGGTTTAATCACACACACTAACCCACATGTATCATCAAACATGATACAATCAAATGCACAAAAGTATATCACATATACAATGTGCACATCAAGTAAGAAAATCCTTTTTAAGTGAACCAATACTAGTTAATGCAAAGTAATATATCAAATATATAATTATACATTAAATCATTAAATCAACACTTGATTTAACGATCCGGTCATATCGCATATGACCGACCAGTATGCAATGTATCGACTTATCGAATCAATCCTCGATTTGATAACTAGGTTATATCGCATACAACCAATCGATACATTCATCGCGAGAATAGAATACGGTATCACTGTAGGGTGTTTTTCGTCACCCCATTGAGATGGGAATACGCGCGCGCTTGTCAGGCGCACTACAGATTCCCCCGGCCTAGGGTAGGCCGGGGTTTATTGATTGTGGGGATCCGAATCTCCGGCAGCCGCGGACTAAGCTGCCGTTAATTACCCCTCGCCTTTGGGGCGAGGGAACCTCCGATTAACGGGTTAAACTGGTCATGCGAACTCAATGTGCAGTGTACGTGTGTTGTGTTTTGAAAGGGGGGTTTTGGATATATCGGGAGCCACGCAGAGTTTTTACGGGGGTCCCGCTACCCGGATAGCGGGCTGGGGGTCAAGGGGGCTAGCAGCCCCCTTGCGGGGTGCGGGGCAGCGCCCCGTTAGAAATTTTTTTCTAACAGGGACAGTGTCGCGGAGTATGTGTATGTGTACATTTATATACATATGTATATATATACATGTAAATATAAGTAAAGGGGAAAAAGACATCCAAAGGATGCGTGGGGCCAGCGTCTAGAGCGCTGTGCGCTAAGGTGCTGTGCGCTCAGGCGCGCGCGCGCTGCGTGCAGGGACGCAAGCGAGCGCGCGCCACGTGTCGGCACGCGGGCGCTTTGCGCACTTGCGCAAGCGCGCCACGTGTCGTCACGCGGGCGCTTTGCGCACTTGCGCAAGCGCGCAGGTGCGCAAGCGCGCGCGCGCCACGTGTCGGCACGCGGGCGCTTTGCGCAAGCGCGCTGCGCGCAGGTGCGCAAGCGCGCGCGCGCCACGTGTCGGCACGCGGGCGCTTTGCGCACTTGCGCAAGCGCGCAGGTGCGCAAGCGCGCGCGCGCCACGTGTCGGCACGCGGGCGCTTTGCGCAAGAGCGCTGCGCGCAGGTGCGCAAGCGCGCGCGCGCCACGTGTCGGCACGCGGGCGCTTTGCGCACTTGCGCAAGCGCGCAGGTGCGCAAGCGCGCGCGCGCCACGTGTCGGCACGCGGGCGCTTTGCGCCCTTGCGCAAGCGCGCCACGTGTCGGCACGCGGGCGCTTTGCGCACTTGCGCAAGCGCGCAGGTGCGCAAGCGCGCGCCACGTGTCGGCACGCGGGCGCTTTGCGCACTTGCGCTGCGCGCCGGAGAGGAAAAGAGGCTTTTAGCCTAAAAAGATTTCTCTGAAGAGAGATCAAAGAGGAGTTGGACTCCTGAGTGTTTTTTTCTTCTTTCTTGGGGGTTTAGTGAAAGATGTTATTCTTCTTCCTCCTCTGTTGGCTGGATCTTGATGATCAAGAGATGTGAGATCTAAAAATCTCTCCTTTCTGAGATCTAATGGTAGATCCAAGTTCCCCTTTGTGGGTTTTGTGGTGAAAGACTTCTTAGTTTTTGAAAAGAAAGAGTAAAACTCTTGATTTAATTCAAGAGAAAGAAGAAGGTTTTGGAACCTTGAAGAAGGAAGAAAGAGCTCAGCTCTAATTTTTTTGGAGAGAATGAAAAGTATTCCTTTTTTATTCATCATCATGTTGCCTTATATAGGCTTACATATTTACATACAGCCCCTTGGGCTTTACAAAATGGCATTTTAGCCATCCCATGGCTCATGTGCCATTTCATTTTTGCACATAAGCCATGGGCTTACAAAATATTGGCTTTATGCCCATTTTGTTTACATTCATGCATAAAAAATTACATAGAAATTATTTATGACATGATTTTGTTGTTGGCATGAGAGAGGCTGGCCGCGGGCTCGACTTGGGCATGGGCCCGCTTGATCTGGGCTTGGGCCCACCTGGCTTGGGGTTGACCTTGACTTTGACTCGGTCAACGGGGGTGTAAATTTTTACCCCAACAAAGTGCCCCCCATCAATAAATGCACACCGCACATGTGGGTCGTGTGCATGAAATTGATGGATCTTCTTTCACGTGGAGGCGACTTGCTTTGGTTCCCACTTTTTGGGATGCACTGCCCTTTTTACGACATGGACGGTCGACGCTTGACGCGCCTCCGAGACAGAGTGTTCGTGGTAGACGTTTCCCTGGCCCGGAGCGATCCGGTTCCTGCTTCGTAGGAAGCCTGCACTGCCCGTTTTACGACATGGACGGTCGACGCTTAACGCGTCTCCGAGACGGAGTGTCCGTGGTAGACGTTTCCCTGGCCCGGAGCGATCTGGTTCCTGCTTTGTAGGAAGCCTGCACTGCCCTTTTTGCGATATGGACGGTCGACGCTCTGATCCGGAGCGATTTGGGTTCCCAATTTGCGGGAGCCTGCACTGCCCTTTTTGCGACATAGACGGTCGACGCTCTGATCCGGAGCGATTTGGGTCCCCAGTTTGCGGGAGCCTGCACTGCCCTTTTTGCGACATAGACGGTCGACGCTCTGATCCGGAGCGATTTGGGTTCCCAATTTGCGGGAGCCTGCACTGCCCTTTTTGCGACATAGACGGTCGACGCTCTGATCCGAAGCGATTTGGGTTCCCAATTTGCGGGAGCCTGCACTGCCCTTTTTGCGACATAGACGGTCGACGCTTGACGCGTCTCCGAGACGGAGTGTCCGTGGTAGACGTTTCCCTGACCCGGAGTGATTTGGTTCCCGATTTGTGGGGAGCCTGCACTGCCCTTTTTGCGACATAGACGGTCGACGCTCTGTTACGAAGCGATTTGGGTTTGGGTTCCCAATTTGCGGGAGCCTGCACTGCCCTTTTTGCGACATAGACGGTCGATGCTGCCCTTTTAGCGACGTGGACGGTCGGTGCTGCCATTTTAGCGACGTGGACGGTCGATGCTGCCCTTTTAGCGACTTGGACGGTCGATGCTGCCCTTTTAGCGACGTGGACGGTCGACGCTCTGATCCGGAGCGATTTGGGTTCCCAATTTGCGGGAGCCTGCACTGCCCTTTTTGCGACATAGACGGTCGACGCTCTGTTACGAAGCGATTTGGGTTCCCAATTTGCGGGAGCCTGCACTGCCCTTTTTGCGACATAGACGGTCGACGCTCTGTTACGAAGCGATTTGGGTTCCCAATTTGCGGGAGCCTGCACTGCCCTTTTTGCGACATAGACGGTCGACGCTCTGATCCGGAGCGATTTGGTAGACGTGCCCCCGGCACGGAGTGTCGCTGTTTGACGCAAAGGTCGATGTTGGAATTGGATGGCTTGATTTGTTTGACTTGAGTTGACATCAGCATCGCTATACTGGAATATGGTACCAGGAGCGAATCATCATTTGTCATGAGGTAATTTTGGGATTGGTATTTTTGTCGGCATCTGCATTGCTGCACTGGAATAATGCCAGGAGCAACTCATCATTTGCCCCGGGAGGATTTGGATTTGGTTTTTTTTTTGTTTGGCATCTGCATTGCTGCACTGGAATAATGCCAGGAGCAACTCATCATGTGCCCCTGGAGGATTTGGGAATTGGTGGCTTACGAGACAGGTTTAGATCCCAGTCACCTAAGGCTTTTCAATTTTATGGGCCGTGAGGGTCCCATAAAAGCATTTTCTCCCTACGAGTCGAAAGGATCTCGTAGGTGTATTTTCTCCTTAGGAGTCATGGGGACTCCTAAGTGTATTGCTCCTTTGTGAGTCGTAAAGATCTCACGCGGGAATTTTCTCCTCACAAAGTCGAGAGGACTTTGCGAGTGCATTTCATTTCTTCTTTTTTTTTTACGAGTTTGCGCCCTTTCGGGTTTTCACAAACTCGCCGGCAGTCCTGCTGTTTTTACTCACGGAGCCCTTTCGGGTTTTCATCCGTGCCCATTTTGCTTGTGGACATACCGTTCTTCTTTTTTTTCCTTCTTTTTTTATCTTTTTTTTTTTTCATTTTCATTCATTTTTTTTGGAATCTTCCCTGCCGGTGGGACTTTGAATGTGGTCTCGCCGGTAGGACTTGGGAGAGATTGGGATCGTTTTACGCCCGTGGATTGTATACATTTTTACAGGATGTATGATCCAGACCGTAGGGCCGTAAAAATTTTGGGACTTTGTTGGCGTCTGCATCGCTGCACTGGAATATGGTACCAGGAGCGACTCATCATTCGCCGTCGGGATTTGGAATTTGGATGGCGTCTGCATCGCTGCACTGGAATGTGGTACCAGGAGCGACTCATCATTCGCCATCGGGATTTGGAATTTGGATGGCGTCTGCATCGCTGCACTGGAATGTGGTACCAGGAGCGACTCATCATTCGCCACTTGGGGATTGGGGAGCGATGGCTTAGGAGACAGGTTTGGATCCCTATCACCTAAGACTTTTCAATTTTATGGGCCGTGAGGGTCCCATAAAGGTATTTTCTCCCTGTGAGTCGTAAGGATCCCGCAGGTGTATGTTCTCCTTAGGAGTCGTGAGGACTCTTAAGTGTGCTTTTCCTTTATGAGTCGTAAGGATCTCACGAATGTTTGTTCTCCTCATGCATCGTGAGGACACATGAGTGGGTCTTTCCAATGAAGCGTAATTCCAAAGGCGGAGACCAGCCGCGTAACTGGTGGTTGCGGTGGGGCATGAGTATACTGAGAATTATTTGAGCCCGTGGATTGTATACGGTAGTCAATTTGGGGACTGGCCGTAGGGCTGAAAGAATTTTGGGAAATTGGATTTTTGTTTGGCGTCTGCATTGCTGCACTGGAATAATGCCAGGAGCAACTCATCATCCGCCCTTGTTTTTTTTTGTTGTTTTTTTTTTTTTACCGCGATTGCTCTATCATTTCAGCTTTTCTTATCGCGAAGGTCGCGATCGCCCTATCATTTCGGCTATTTATTCGCGGTTGCCCCATCATTTCGGCTTTATTTTCATTTTCATTTTTACTCGCTGATTTTTATTGCGAGTTGCCCTATCATTTCGGCTTTTCTTTATTTTTCTTTTATTTACACTTTTTTTTTTATTTACATTTTTTTTTTTTACATTCCCAGTTTAACGACTTAGAGGTCGACTGTTTCCCAGTTTAACGACGTGGTGGTCCTTTATTCCCAGTTTAATGACGTGGCGGTCGATTGTTCCCAGTTTAATGACGTGGTGGTCTTTTGTTCCCAGTTTAATGACGTGGCGGTCCTTTTTGCTTATCCCAGCTCCTCGAACTTTGATCTTGGCGGAGCTGTGCTGATGGCCTAGCTCTGTGGCTTGCCGATACGTCCGAGGATTGAGAGGTTTTTCCAAGCTTATATTGGTCCTCTGCCCAATCTTTGAAAACACAGCAGTCTTCAATGGTATGACTCAGCACTCTATGGTATGGGCAGTATATGGGATTGCCAGTCATATTCATTTCATGTGGCCTCTTCGGAATAGGCAGTTGCAGGCCATTGTTCAGGGCTTCCTTGAATATATCGCGGACCTCATCCCTCCTAAAGGAGTACACCTTCTTCCTTCTCTCCATCAGAGTAGGTGCCCTTACTAACGCCGGTCCCTGAGGCCGATCAATCTTTGGTTCGCCCTGCACATGTCTGGGAGGGTTAGGTTCCCGAAAGGTTTCAGTCTCCATTTGCATGAAATCGGCGGTCGTAGCTTGACTGTTTGCTAACACGCCTTTAGACAGTTCTATCTCTCCCGTCTTGTATTGCCTTTCGACCCAATCTTTGAAGACGAAGCAGTCCTCAATGGAATGACCTATCACCCTATGATAGGGGCAATATTTTGGGTCATCGATCATATTCTCTTCTTGCGGTCTCTTTGATTCTGGCAGTTGTAGACCGTTTCTTAGGGCGTCCCTGAATATCTTGTGGACTTTTTCCCTCTTGAAGGAATAGACCTTTTCCAGCTTCTCTTTCAGAGGCGATTCCCCCCCGGCGTATGTATCAGAAGGACTGGAGGCTAATTGCGGCCGTTTTTCGTGAAGGCGCTCCGCTTTTAGATTTAAAGGGATATCAGTTGGCTGCTCCCGGGTACCAATCCCTGGCTCATGAGCCAAAATTTGATTCTGCTGTAATTGCAATCGGGTGACTTGGGTCGCGAGATCTGCCATGACGTTTGCCAGCTCGTCGACTTTGGAATAGACCTCGGCCATCTTCTCATCCCTGTCCTGAAATTGCCTTTGAAGCCATTGGAATAATGCCTGTTCTGTAGTTCCGGCTATGACAACCGGGTAATCTTTATTGCCTGAGCTCCATTCCATAGGAACCATGGGATCCTCTGGCTTATCGGCCTGAGCGGGCTCTTCATCATTTAGATCGAGCCGATGCTGGGTAGCGTGAACCGTATCATCACCATGGCTGTGAAGAAGAAGAGGGTTCGTTTCTTCATGTCCGGCCATGTAGACAGTGTGGATAACACATTCAGCCATTCTTTCATCACTGGCAGCTGGTTTCGCGGAGCGGTCCGGGCTTTGGAAATTCATAAATTTTAACATGGCCAGAGCCCTAGCCCTTTTGTTGGCTCTATATCTGAGCCGCTTCTGCCTCAACTTCTCTGCCTTAAGCGCTTGGCAGGCTTCTGCTCTTTGGGAAGCCATTGTGAGTTGATTAGCGGGGAGCTTAGAGAAGACACCCGATCGAGCAGTTGTCGGGGGTACCGCTGGAGCTTGCCCGAGATGCCCAGTTGCTTCGTTGACGTTGATGGCCATGCCCCCAGCTGGAGCGATGGAGGGTCGTTCGGAAACGGATTTGTGCTTGGGCTGAGGTGCCCTCGCGACCACCACATTTGGTCTCCTGCCTTTCGAGACCGGTTTGTCCGCCACCGGGGCTTGAGGAGCTGGGATGGCGCCAACTGGCATGAACACAATAGAGCCGAATGGTAGCAGCGGCTCCTCCCATTGTCGCCCGAGACTGGCCGGAAGGACCGTCCTGGAGTCTATCTTCATCGTGTAGGAGACAGGAGCTGAGTTCATCATCGAAGACATCGTCGGAAGGTGATTGCTTGAAAATCTGCATGAAAGAGCATTATTTTAGTATAAATATAGACATGTAAATTGATTGAGTTCGCATGAATGCTTAACCCGAAATATGGGAGGAGAGATTGGTCCCACCGGGCGTGCCAGAATCTGTAGGGTGTTTTTCGTCACCCCATTGAGATGGGAATACGCGCGCGCTTGTCAGGCGCACTACAGATTCCCCCGGCCTAGGGTATGCCGGGGTTTATTGATTGTGGGGATCCGAATCTCCGGCAGCCGCGGACTAAGCTGCCGTTAATTACCCCTCGCCTTTGGGGCGAGGGAACCTCCGATTAACGGGTTAAACTGGTCATGCGAACTCAATGTGCAGTGTACGTGTGTTGTGTTTTGAAAGGGGGGTTTTGGATATATCGGGAGCCACGCAGAGTTTTTACGGGGGTCCCGCTACCCGGATAGCGGGCTGGGGGTCAAGGGGGCTAGCAGCCCCCTTGCGGGGTGCGGGGCAGCGCCCCGTTAGAAATTTTTTTCTAACAGGGACAGTGTCGCGGAGTATGTGTATGTGTACATTTATATACATATGTATATATATACATGTAAATATAAGTAAAGGGGAAAAAGACATCCAAAGGATGCGTGGGGCCAGCGTCTAGAGCGCTGTGCGCTCAGGCGCGCGCGCGCTGCGTGCAGGGACGCAAGCGAGCGCGCGCCACGTGTCGGCACGCGGGCGCTTTGCGCACTTGCGCAAGCGTGCCACGTGTCGTCACGCGGGCGCTTTGCGCACTTGCGCAAGCGCGCAGGTGCGCAAGCGCGCGCGCGCCACGTGTCGGCACGCGGGCGCTTTGCGCAAGAGCGCTGCGCGCAGGTGCGCAAGCGCGCGCGCGCCACGTGTCGGCACGCGGGCGCTTTGCGCAAGAGCGCTGCGCGCAGGTGCGCAAGCGCGCGCGCGCCACGTGTCGGCACGCGGGCGCTTTGCGCACTTGCGCAAGCGCGCAGGTGCGCAAGCGCGCGCGCGCCACGTGTCGGCACGCGGGCGCTTTGCGCCCTTGCGCAAGCGCGCCACGTGTCGGCACGCGGGCGCTTTGCGCACTTGCGCAAGCGCGCAGGTGCGCAAGCGCGCGCCACGTGTCGGCACGCGGGCGCTTTGCGCACTTGCGCTGCGCGCCGGAGAGGAAAAGAGGCTTTTAGCCTAAAAAGATTTCTCTGAAGAGAGATCAAAGAGGAGTTGGACTCCTGAGTGTTTTTTTCTTCTTTCTTGGGGGTTTAGTGAAAGATGTTATTCTTCTTCCTCCTCTGTTGGCTGGATCTTGATGATCAAGAGATGTGAGATCTAAAAATCTCTCCTTTCTGAGATCTAATGGTAGATCCAAGTTCCCCTTTGTAGGTTTTGTGGTGAAAGACTTCTTAGTTTTTGAAAAGAAAGAGTAAAACTCTTGATTTAATTCAAGAGAAAGAAGAAGGTTTTGGAACCTTGAAGAAGGAAGAAAGAGCTCAGCTCTAATTTTTTTGGAGAGAATGAAAAGTATTCCTTTTTTATTCATCATCATGTTGCCTTATATAGGCTTACATATTTACATACAGCCCCTTGGGCTTTACAAAATGGCATTTTAGCCATCCCATGGCTCATGTGCCATTTCATTTTTGCACATAAGCCATGGGCTTACAAAATATTGGCTTTATGCCCATTTTGTTTACATTCATGCATAAAAAATTACATAGAAATTATTTATGACATGATTTTGTTGTTGGCATGAGAGAGGCTGGCCGCGGGCTCGACTTGGGCATGGGCCCGCTTGATCTGGGCTTGGGCCCACCTGGCTTGGGGTTGACCTTGACTTTGACTCGGTCAACGGGGGTGTAAATTTTTACCCCAACAATCACATACACGCATTATTCTCGGTCCCGCACATATCTCATATGCTCTCCTATTTCGTTTCGCTTGAGCCAGAAAACCTCTGTGTAGGACTCTAAAGACTCGTCAATACGCCGGCAGCAGGTGATGATCATATTAAACACCCACAAGCCGCAAGCGGTCTGCTAAACGTAACGGCCACCGGGTATTGAGCGATCAGAAGATCGACGAGCAAGCCCGCTCATACTCCTGTGAATCCAACCAGTAACACTTACCGTACAGTTCGGTCTGATCGTCTGATATGTCGCATATCTTGCCTAGGGGTGGTAAACGTCAGACCCCAATAGCTCGATAAGTCGTGTCGATATGAGGTCTATAACAGTTCGAGAAACTACTGGTAACACTTACCAGTAAATCTCAGCAACCCTGGCCAGGGATTTCCGGTTATAGCCAATCGAACACAGCGCAACATCAACTCCCTATACCGGGAGAGACGAATCCCCTCCTATCGCTCATTGCCTCCATGTGATTCGGGACTGTACCCAAAAACCACCGTTTTGCACCCCCTCTTGGACGTGGTAAGGTGGAAATCAAAGCACAGTGGGAACCACACAAGACTCTATGACAATCTCGGGTCAACAGACTACTCTGTACCAGTGTCACCAGAGAACTGCCATCTGACGTAAGGTATAATACCATCTGCGAGTTCTCGGCGAGTCCGTCCAGTGTACCCAGTCTCTACTGAGCACCCGTATATCATCTCCGATGTCAAACACTAATGGATATGGGATCATCCATCGCCCATCTGTATGGGTCGAGAAGGTATACACTAGTCTACTCTGGTATATCGATGCCCCGTCTCGATACACCCACGACTAGGGACCTTGAAGGATGTACTTATGGACTACCATGTCCCCACTAGTATGATCCGCATCATAGTCCAGGTAGTCAAGTACACATCCTAAGGGCTTTACCAACATGTAACAGAGAGACAATCAGCGTACACGTTAAGGTAAAGATCAACCAGATAGCATACTATCATGTCGAGCAAGAAAGTCCTCCCTATATATGTCCAAGAATCCACTACAATATACATCCTATGTATAGTAATGGCCTCTAAGGCATACATATAACTAACAATCTCCCACTTGCACTAGGGCCATCTGATAGCAGTGGTTGTAGTATCTCATACACAACCATCCCATAAAAGTCTCTCTCTGCGAAAAGGCCTTTGTGAGTGGATCCGCCGTGTTGTCCTCTGAGTCTACTCTCCTAACCTCGATCACCCTGGAGATCAACCATCTCCATGATCAGGTGATACTGCCTTAGAATATGTCTGGATTACTGATGGGACCGTGGTTCCCGGGCCAAAGCCACACTTCCATTGTCACACAATGGTAGGGACCTAGTTCATCTCATGAACCAATATACACCCAAACAGCCTCTTTGGTAGCATCATAAGTAGCGATGTATCTTACCTTTAATCGTCTAGTATGTCACGGTATCTAGCTTGAAACTCTTCCAACATACCGTCCCTTTACTGAGGGTAAAGACAATGCCTGTGACTGACTTTCAGTCGTCCTTATCACTCTGGAACCTTTCCAGTGATTCTCCCTAGGATCAATTGATACCATCTCATTACAACTAGTAAGTATCCTAATATCCAATTACATCTATCTCATAGATGAAAACTCAGGATTTAGGAGGTATCACTTTGATCCTATATGGAGAATCCTTGTGATAAGCGGAGATTGACCGAGCGTAGAATAGGAAACTCCTTCCCCATCAAGAGTATGTCATCCACGTACTCTACGAGGATCGCCACCATACTCCCTACTACCTTTTTGTTTATACAAGGTTCATTTACCATTTTGATGAAGTCAAACTCTTTGACTAAATCATCAAAACAGATGTTCCAACTCCGCGATACCTGTTTTATCACATAAAACATCTTGCACACGTTTCCGCTGCTCCCACTGTCTACGAGGCCCTCTGGCTGTGTACTTATAGACACTCTTTTCCAAAACATCATTTAGAAAAGCTGTCATTACACCCAACCACCAGATATCGTAGTCATGGTATGTAGCCGTGGCAAGTAGGATCTGGATGGACTTAAGCATAGGCCCCAGAAAAGGTTTCATCATTATCCACGCCTGGTTGATGACGAAAACCTTTAACAAGTCTAGCTTTGAAAGTCTTAACTTTTCTAAGTACACCAAGTAATCTTCTCAAGATATACTTGCTCCTGATGGGGATTTAACCCTTCAGATATAGCAACCAAAGTCCATACTTTGTTGGTGTATAAGGATTCCGTTTCAGATCACTAAGCATCCAGCCATTCTTATAGAGTCTTACTCCTGATGGCCAGCTCGAAACTAGTTAGGTCATCATCTCATGATGCAATCCTCGCTCCAACTGTCATAGAGAAACCGAAGTATCTCTCAGGTGGGTGAGGAACCCTACTAGATCGGCGGAGAGGCTGAGGTTCGTTGGTAACTATTGAATCCTTTGGTTTTATCAAATCATCCTGTAGTTTGTATAGCTGGAACCTTTCCAGTTCTACATTACAGACCTTGCCTCGAGTTTGTCCGGATTTTGCTTTTAGACATCGGCCGGTCAACCCCAAATCTTAACTAGCTTAAGACATGGTCTCTTCCCATATCATATCTCATATGGAGTGGTAGGCTGTGATCTGATTCGAACCTAATTCAATAGGTATGCAGCTTCTCAAGTGCATAACCCCCAAAAAGGAAATAGGTACCTCAGTAGTACTCATCATAGAGCACACCTTATCATATAGGGTGTGATTGCTCCGTCCCGATATACCACCGTGCTATGGTGTATATGGAGGAGTAATGCTGAGAGTGAATCTTATTTTTCTTTAGAAAAGTCCAAGAATTCCGTGCTAAAGTATTCTCCTCCTTGATCTCATCAAAGGACATAATACTTATACTCGTATTGGTTCTCTACTTCTAACTTATATTCTGTGAATATCTCAAAAGGTTCGGACTTGTGTTTCAACAGGAACATAGGTCTGAATCTCGAAAGATCATCAGAGAATGTAATGAAGTACAAAGAACTGGTCTAGACATGTGTAGACAGAGGACCTTACATACATCATCATGTATCAGTCCCAAGAGTTCACTAACTCTTTCTCTGTTTCCAGTAAACAGAGCTATGGTCATCTTATCTTTGTGACATGACTGGCAAGTTTCACAAGATGTAAATTCAAACAGATTTAAATATGCATCTGTATGTAACTTCAGCTAGTCGGGTCGCATTGATATGACCTAGTCTACAATACCTCAAGAAGAATCGTTCATTTTTGAACTCTTCCTCTTGTGTGTGTTCTGTATACTAAGAACTGTAGTTTGATTTAGAACATCAATGCTTTTAGATAACGTGCCTGAACCGATCAACTTTTGATATAGGAAATGTTCAAAACATTATCCAACAATACAAAATTATATCCTTTCTTTACTAATAAAGAGACTGACATGATTTTGTATATCAGGTTCGGTATCTAATAACATTCGTTCAGAATCAATGTATTTGTAATACAGGGTGACAGTGACCAACAGACTTGGCTACAACACTTGCCCCGTTTTCTGCCTCATGAAACTTATCACCCGTTCTCAGTTCTCTACCTTTCTATAGCCCTATGTAACAGATTACATATCTGGGATCCTGATCCGGTATCAAATACCCAGGACGTAGAGGATACAGAGAAACAGTTCTTTATAATGAACACACCCGAAGGAGATGCATCATATGCACTTTCTTCGTTTGGGCGGCATGGGTATCCTGGTATTCCCCTTATTTCCTGCTCTGTCTTATAACAATTATAAGTTGGAGCGGGACTAACGTTCCCTAGCTCAGTATAACAAGCGGGTTCGGTCAATACATCCGTATTATTATCTTGATTAAGACGTGATATGGTCGCTACCTGGAGAGAGAGAGAAGAAAACACTTAGCGTGCGCTCTTGCAAGAATAGATTGGTTATTATTTTATCTAATCAGGATGGCTCCCACTGTTTTTATCAAATCTTCATTCAAACCTTAAAAGGAAAGACTAGCCGGGATTAATTACACACTACAAGTTCGCCAATCTTTCAGCCAGGCCAGTGTCGGTACTTTGAGGAAGGTCCCCCGTGCTTTCGCACGAACCTAATTAATGTAAACCTTGTTTTGCCAGAGGCGTAACCTCGTTAACAACTTTCTAGACACCTACTTGATCGGCTAATTGTAATGTGTAAAACTCTCTCAGGAGTAACTCTCACTCGTAGCGGGTATCGGGATCCAACTATCTCATAGAAAGTATGCAATCTCATTGCAAATTTCAACACTTGAAATTCCTGATAATATTTTGCCCCTAGCGTGCTATGACCTTGACGCATGCCAAACAACCCATAGTCCGCCAGTCAAGTTCAACCCGTACATTTCTTGATTGAATTAAACCCACCCGCACGACCTTTGACGCATGCCAAACAACGCCGTACGAATACCCTAATCCAATCGCATCGTATGCTAGCAGATAAGCACTAGTTAGCTACCGTACACTATGCCTTGACGCATGCCAAACAACTGCAGCACGAATACTAACTAGTACTTATCTGAAATGACGGAGGGCTACGACAGGTTTTTCTGAAAACCTATTGCGTAATGAACTTGATATCGTTGTAGAATCAAATGATTTTAAAATGGAGTGCTTTTGAGGCTTTTCTAGTTTTGCTAAAGGAGTCACTCCCGGTGAAGGGATCGTCGGTCCTTTCCTCGTCGAATGAGGTGCGGGATATATCATATATATCACTGTGCAAAGCAGAAACTATAGAAGCAATCGAAAGACAAACCGAGGGTTGTAGCATCTGCCAGTTATTGCTAAAGGAGTCACTCCCGGCGAAGGGATCTCGGTCCTTTCCTTATCGAATAAGGTGCAGGATATATCATATATATCGCTGTGCAATGCAAGAACTGTAGCTACCTGTTTTATTTTTGAAATTCGATTCTACAATATCTTAGGTTTCTTTTATTTCATTAATCGCATTAATGAAGTCCCATCATTTAAGTACCTAAACATCACAGATAAATACGACATACACTTATGTCATCCGCATTCGCCTCGATGTCCTCTCGTGCACCGTTAGGTTGGGTAACTAACGGCAGAGCGGGGCAGGGCTAGCGCGGGTGTAAAACATAAGTAACGCCTATATAATATATCATATATACTATATACTGTATCTATCACAGAACATCACATGATGACATCACAGATATCGCAGCAGAAGAAACATATGAAATATTGGATATACTAGGACGTCCGTGTTTTCAATACGAGCCAGTATAAAACACGGATTCCACGGTCGCGATGAATAGCCAAACCCACACCCCTAGACCCCTACGAGAGCGGCAAGCAACCCTACCAATTCTAGAGTTAGGAGACCCGGACTCGACTCCTCGAGTTGGTCTCCCACTGGACTCCAGAACCCGGTTACTTGTGCCCTCCTCCTTGGGTCTATCCTAGTGCGGAAAAGTAAATAATATACAAAGGGTGACATCTTCCGCAACCTGGAAGTGCCCCAATAAAAGAATATTACATACAAGTTTTTACATGAATGAAAATGAAAAACACTCATCTCACATAAAACCCCCCCGACTATTCAAACACGACGATCCAATATAACATATTCAGCAACACATAACATCACATGTCATCAACGTAAGTAAATATGCGCATCCCAATTGTCGTTGACATATAGCAACGAAACCGGCGATATCACATATTACACTTACGGTCACAGAAAAGAAAATGTAAAACTACAACAGTTGGAATCCGCAACCTGCTTAGACATCGCATGCCTAAACCAATGAATTCCTTAGACATCGCATGCCTAACAATTATAAACCCCGCATTTTTGTCCCATTATCGAAAACTCTTTTCAATATAAAGTCGGGTAATTCAACAAGATTCCCGACATCCTGACCGAATGCTCGTCGCAAACTTTAGTAGACGGCCGCACCCCCGACGCCGTCGACGAAGTGCACTAAGGCGGAACACTGCTGCCGCGAGTACCCGAACGGATGCTTTCGGCGACGGGGTTCTCCTACAGTCACTTGGTCGGGGCTATAGGGTGAGGCTGTCTATTAAGTTTACCAGCGAGTATCCGCGTACGCTACGTGATTGCGACGGACTTTTGATTGCATCAAAATTCCGTGGCAACCGATTAAGTGAGACTAAAGTGCTATGCTTATAACATTCATATCAGTTATCTCATAACTACTTGTGGATTCCAAGTATTGTATCCCATTCCAGATAAATAGAAAATGTTAAACTTTCCGATCGAACATTCAAACACCCAAGTTTTCCCGAAACAAATCAACACATGAAATAGGTTTAAAAAACATCCAGTTCATGCCTCAGTACCAACGGTCCAGCCGTAGAAGGGTCAAGCCAACGCCTCACATGTGGCACGCCGTACTGCCCCAAACCCGAAGGTTCAAAGGGCAGTTCAAGACGGTCACATAATCGAGTTAAGGTTTGTTGTCTTCTAGAGGGTCCATCGCGTTACTTGCACTACTTAGAACGTCTTTAAACCACGGAAAAATCCAACATTTGGAAATTTCCCGGTAGGGGAAAAAGTGGGTATTTCTATCCGGTCGAACTTTTTAACATATTCTAAAATTGCCCGGAAAAACACATAGACAAAATTAGACAATCCGATCGAATCTACGAACTCCCAATACAACCCAAAATACTCAACTCTTGAGTAAACTTTAAAAATTCCCAGAAAACTCAGCAATGAATGAAAGAAGTTACTGTGCAAAAACGACTGGCTGAAGACACTAAGTGGCCGCGGAACCGCCGCATTAGCCTTGCTAATGCCGCGGTTTCGCCGCGCTTTGATCGAATCTCTTGGTCAATTTTGCACCGTAATTCTTAGAATTTCCTGCTGAATTTTTTAAGAATTTTTAATATGGAAAAAACCCAGTTTTGTAAAAATATACAGAGAGGGGTCATTTTTAGGGTTTCGGGGTTCGATCGGAATTCTAACATCGTCTACGCATCGCCTAAGGCTCTAGCTAGGCTCTGATACCACTGTAGGGTTCCTAGGCACACTAATGAGGTCTCACATGGCATCAACCATGCCAATTTCAAATTTTTCATGTGCCTACAAACCTTAATACGGATCGTTAACTAGAGAATAGGCGAAACATGCAACTAGTTAACAACATAACTAAGTGAACGGAAATACAACCTTTGTAGATCCGGTCCTCCACCTCCATAGCTCCATGATGAAGTCTCTCCGCTGTACCCATTGGATCCCGGACTCTCGCGGTGGTTTCATCGAAAGAATGATCGGGCTAGGTCGTCGACTTCGATGCCGAAGATGATCTACGTCGAGGCAACACAAGATCAAGCTCCCACTTCACCAAGTCATGAAACTTGTGAAGAAAACACCCTATACTACTTGGCAAGAGGTAGAGGATGAATAAATAGGAAGTGGGTTCACTTTAGAATTGGATTTCTCACTCTTTTTCTCAAATTGCCAATAATGGTAGCAAGCTTTCTTCTTTTGTTTAAGAAGAAGAAGAAGAAGAAGAAGAAAAGAATATGATAAGTATATTTAAAATAGGAAATAATATGATACTTATCATATTTGCAACCATAGTTAGGTGTAGAGAATAAACTAAGGTTAGGTTGAATGGTTAGGGTTAAGCATGAAACAAAAATGGTGGACTTATTCAAAGCTTCATGAAGCTTCAACTAGAAAACAAATCAAGCCACCATTTCTCTTCATCTTTTTCTAAATGAATAAATAAATAAATGAATAAGTAAATAAACAAAACCCTAACCATTAACATAACCATGGTTTAATCACACACACTAACCCACATGTATCATCAAACATGATACAATCAAATGCACAAAAGTATATCACATATATAATGTGCACATCAAGTGAGAAAATCCTTTTTAAGTGAACCAATACTAGTTAATGCAAAGTAATATATCAAATATATAATTATACATTAAATCATTAAATCAACACTTGATTTAACGATCCGGTCATATCGCATATGACCGACCAGTATCCAATGTATCGATTTATCGAATCAATCCTCGATTTGATAACTAGGTTATATCGCATACAACCAATCGATATATTCATCGCGAGAATAGAATACGGTATCACATACACGCATTATTCTCGGTCCCGCACATATCTCATATGCGCTTCTATTTTGTTTCGCTTGAGCCAGGAAACCTTTGTGTAGGACTCTAAAGACTCGTCAATACGCCGGCAGCAGGTGATGATCATATCAAACACCCACAAGCCGCAAGCGGTCTGCTAAACGTAACGGTCACCCGGGTATTGAGCGATCAGAAGATCAACGAGCAAGCCCACTCATACTCCTGTGAATCCAACCAGTAACACTTACCGTACAGTCCGGTCTGATCGTCTGATATGTCGCATATCTTGCCTAGGGGTGGTAAACGTCAGACCCCAATAGCTCGATAAGTCGTGTCGATATAAGGTCTATAACAGTTCGAGAAACTACTGGTAACACTTACCAGTAAATCTCAGCAACCCTGGCCAGGGATTTCCGGTTATAGCCAATCGAACACAGCGCAACATCAACTCCCTATACCGGGAGAGACGAATCCCCTCCTATCGCTCATTGCCTCCATGTGATTCGGGACTGTACCCAAAAACCACCGTTTTGCACCCCCTCTTGGACGTGGTAAGGTGGAAATCAAAGCACAGTGGGAACCACACAAGACTCTATGACAATCTCGGGTCAACAGACTACTCTGTACCAGTGTCACCAGAGAACTGCCATCTGACGTAAGGTATAATACCATCTGCGAGTTCTCGGCGAGTCCGTCCAGTGTACCCAGTCTCTACTGAGCACCCGTATATCATCTCCGATGTCAAAAACTAATGGATATGGGATCATCCATCGCCCATCTGTATGGGTCGAGAAGGTATACACTAGTCTACTCTGGTATATCGATGCCCCGTCTCGATACACCCACGACTAGGGACCTTGAAGGATGTACTTATGGACTACCATGTCCCCACTAGTATGATCCGCATCATAGTCCAGGTAGTCAAGTACACATCCTAAGGGCTTTACCAACATGTAACAGAGAGACAATCAGCGTACACGTTAAGGTAAAGATCAACCAGATAGCATACTATCATGTCGAGCAAGAAAGTCCTCCCTATATATGTCCAAGAATCCACTACAATATACATCCTATGTATAGTAATGGCCTCTAGGGCATACATATAACTAATAATGCCCTCACGTGTTTAACACATGAGATTTATTTAGTTTGTCAGCTGTTTGATTTGCACCGCCTATATGCATTGCATATAGGCGCTCACGTGTTTAACACGTGAGGCTTATTTAGCCTATAGTTGTTTGATTTGCAGCGCCTATATGCATTGCATATAGGCGCTCACGTGTTTAACACGTGAGGCTTATTTAGCCTGTAGTTTGTTTGATTTGCAGCGCCTATATTCATTGCATATAGGCGCTCATGCGTTTAACACGTGAGGCTTATTTAGCCTATAGTTTGTTTGATTTGCAGCGCCTATATGCATTGCATATACGCGCTCACGCGTTTAACACGTGAGGCTTATTTAGCCTATAGTTTGTTTGATTTGCAGCGCCTATATGCATTGTATATAGGCGCTCACGTGTTTAACACGTGAGGTTTATTTAGCCTATTTGCAGCGCCTATATGCTTTGGCATATAGATGCCCACGTGTTTAACACGTGAGACTTGAATAATAGGGAATTTCCCCTCTTCCCTTTTTTTATAAGGGAACAAATGCCCCCCAGCGTTGCTCTCACGTGGCTTGCACGTGAGTGCAACGCCGTCTGCCACTGCAACCGTTGGATTGCCTAGGGAAACTGGGAGATGAATCGTTCCCCATCACGTCTTATAAATGAGAGGGTTGGCTGTTGGAAATGGGCCACTGTTTCTTCGTCTTCTTCCTTAGTCTTTTTTTGAGAATTTAATTCTCTTTTCAGAGCTTAGTTCTCTGCCCATTGAAATTTCAGAGTTAAATTCTGTCAGAAAGAATCTTTTTAGGTAAAGATCTTGAACTAGATTATTCTCTTAGGAACAAAAAACCCTTTTCTTTAATTAATTAATAATTTTTTCTTGGATTTTAAATCTACCGTAAGAGCTTTGCTCTTTTTTGGAACCGATCTCTTAGAGATCCAAAAAGACAGAATCTTTTGTGTAGTGAACCCTAATGTCTTCGAAGACCAGGCGTTTCTCCTCTGATCTTTGGGAATTTTAATTCCATTCCTTCGTTTCCCCTCATGGGGGTTTCTGGAATTTAATTCTATTGCTTTTAAAAGGAATTTGATTCCTCACAAAAAAGCTTAGCTCTGAAAGATCAAGAGGGTCCTTCGGGAATTTCATTCCCTGGTTTTCTTGAGAATGTTTTCATTATAGGGTTTTGCCCTTATTTTCAAAAATTTGAATTTGTTGGGTATTTTAATAGAACTCATCTTTCTTTGACGATGCCAAGAGTTGTTTAAACTCTAGTGCCTATTTAATGAGAATCCTTTTTTATTCTCACAATCATTATCTTGTCTCATCATTGGTGAGCCGTCATATTGATTTTGTAGGGTCTATTGATTTTGCAGGCAGTGGTCCCGTGAAACACACATCACGGTTTTCTTTTATTTTATTTTACCTTATTATTTATTATTATTATTTTATTATTATTCTTATTTATTATTATTATTATTTTTTAAATGGGATTTTCCTTTCCTCTTATCTCAGAAACGATGGCCTCACTTCTCGACTTCCCTTACACTTGCTCAGAACTCGACTTTCTGCAATCGCCATCGGACGAGGAGGTTATGGCGATGATTAGGGAGCATGACAAGGACCATACGAGTCTTCTCCTATAGAGGACGTGGTACGGTCATATCATCAGGGGCCGTCGTAACTTTACCTGTGAAGCGCCGACAGAACCCATCTGCCCAATATCATTGATGGAATGCCCACAGACTGCTTATGCGGTGGAGGCGACTAACCGGACTCCTACAGGCCGACTCGAGCCGTCAACGACCGGGATACCCAACCAACCCATGGTGGCCGTTGATATTCTGGGGCACCGAATATATCAGGGTGAAGCTCGACCCTGGGTGCAGGTTTATAAGGTAGGCATTACCCCCACCACCCAGTGGGCTACCTTGGGCTCGATACATTCTCTCCGTCCAACGCGCACATCTGCAGAAGGTTGGGTTGTACCAAGAAGTGTATGCGCCGTTATTCTATTATCACGCCCCTCACGTCTGGTGGGTTAAGGCTTTCTTGAATCAATGGAATCTTCTCACCAACACGTTCTTGCTAGGGGATCGTGAGGTCTCGATTTCACTAGAAGAGTTTCGCGAGATTTCCGGGTTGCCGATCAGGGGAGAGCACTATGAAGAGTTACTGCCTCCTGATGAGTGTGAGTTTGATATGGTGCTCGCTATGCTTGACAGCCTGACGACTGAGAATGCCGTTCTTCACAAGTACCGGAGTCTAATCAAGGCCCTAGGTATCTTTGAAAAGATGTTTGTGACATCGGAAGGGCAAGGTGTCACCTTCGACACTTTTATTGCTTGCTTTCTTCGCAAGGATGTCTTATCCAAAAAGGCTCCAAAATTTGTGAAAATTGAAGACCCTTTTGGATTCGGGCTGAGGAAACCGCCGGCCAAAGAGGAAGACCTTCCGTAGTTTTATATTCCAAACTCGTCGACCTTAGCTTTCGATGCAATCGCGGCCCCTGGAATGGAAGAAGAAACCTTCTTTATTGTCTTTATCAGTCTCTGGCTCAGCTGGTTTTCCATGCCGATGCATCGACGTTTCATGAGAGCCTCCGTCTTTTACCCTGCTCACCGCATATCTGAAGGGGCGCGATTAGCTGTTGGCGTTGCAGGATTATCGCATTTATATCACGGGCTAAGCATTGCTGCTAATACTTCGAGCCCGGGTGTGGTGACCGTGAATTTCTCCCTCCACTATTTTACGTTGTGGATCGAGATGCACGTGCTAGGAGCGTTCGCTGCGCACCGACGGCCGGATTTTTATGATTAGTATACCTTCCCACGGATCATGAGGTTGGTTGATACTTCCGCTGTTGGCTATAGTGCCCTCAAGTCAATTATCATAGTCTCGGACTTGTGATTATGATGATTGAGGTAGGACTTATACCAATAAAACAGTTTTACTCAAGATAATAGTATGCTATCTGGTTTGTCTTTATCATCATGTACGTGTTGATAGAGCCCTTAGGATTCTTGCTTGACTGCCAGCAGTATGATGGCGATCATATCTATGGGAGCTGGGGTCTATAAGCACATCCTTAAATGTTCCTAGTCGTAGGAGTATCGAGACCGGGCATCGATACTCCAGTGTAGACTAGTGTATACTGATCGAGACCCTGACGGGGGCAGTGGCCAGGTCTCACAAGCCATTGGTGTTAGTTTGTTCACCTAAGATAATATGCAGGTGCTCATTGGGTTATGAGTACACTGGACGGACTCGCCGGAAACCTGCTAGTTGGTATTATGCCTATTGTCAGATAGCAGTTCCCAGGTGACATGTGTATAGGTTAGTCTGTCGACCTGAGATCGTCATTTGTCTTGTGTGAGTTCCCACCGTGCTTTGATTACTACCCTACCACGGCTCAAAGGAGTTGTGCAAACAGTTTTTAGTTGGGTACAGTCCCGAGCCACATGGAGGCAGTGATTGGATCGTCGGGGATTCGTCTATCCTGGTATTGGGGGTTGATGTCGCGTTGTGTACGGGTGGCCATCACCACAAATCCATGGCCATGGTAGACGAGAATTACCGATCCAGGATCGATAGTTTCTCAGGAGGTGATGGGATACATGCCGACACTAAATATCGCGTTGTTAGGGGTTTGTCTTTATCCACCCCCTAGACTTGATATGCGATATTCTCAGACGAACAGACCGGACTGTACGGATATTGTCACTGTCAGGCTCAGTAGTGTTGGGTATAGTTCCCTCAAAGTTAATTATTGGATCGCAGGTACGTGATTGCAATGATTGAGGAGGACCTATACCGGTAGCACAGTCTTACTCGAGATGATAGTATGCTATCTGGTTTGCCTTTATCAGTCGTGTACAGGTTCAGGTGACTGATCACTATTACACGTTGATAGAGCCCTTAGGATCTTGCTTGACTACCAACAGTATGATGGCGATCATATACGTAAGAGTTGGGTAGTCTATAAGCATATCCTTAAATGTGGTCCCTAGTCGTGGGAGTTTCGAGACAGGGCATCGATACTCCGGAGTGGACTAGTGTATACAGTCGAGACCCTGACGAGGGGCGGTGGCCGGTCTCACAAGCTACTGGTGTCAGTTAGATCACCTAAGATGTATACAGGTGCTCATTGGGTTATGAGTACACCGGACAGGACTTGCCGGGAACCTGCTAGTTGGTATTTATACCTAGCGTCAGATGGCAGTTCCCTGGTGACATGTGTACAGGTTAGTTCATCGACCTGAGGTCGTCATTTGTCTCGTGTGAGTTCTTACCGTGCTTTAATTTCTACCCTACTACGGCTCAAAGGAGTCGTGCAAACAGGTCTTTTTTAGGTACAGTCCCGAGCCATATGGAGGCAAGTGAGCGGATCGGCAGGGGATTCGTCTCTCCCGGTATTGGGGGTGGGATCGTGCTGTGTCTAGAAGAGCCATTACACAAAACCCTCAGCCGAGGTAGGAGATTTACTGGCAGGTACTCCAGTAGTATCTCAGGGTGTTCTGGGCTACACTCCGACACGACTTATACCGCTTTTGGGGGTCTGACGTTACCAGCCCCCTAGGCCCGATATGCGATACTCATAGACGAACGGACCGGACTGTATGTATATTGTCACTGTTAAGCTCAGTAGGGTTCCAGGATGAGTTCGCTCATCGGCTTCCCTTGAGGTCAGTACATGGGCAGCCGTTACGCACAGCTAGTGCCGCTGACGGCTTGTGGTTAAACCTACTGCCAGGGTACCGACGAGTCATTAGAGTCCCCCACAGATAGTTTCCCAAGTTCGGGCAAAACGTTGTAGAGGCCGTATGGTTTTATGGCAGGGTTCGGAAAATGCACGTGCATTTACGCATGTGTCATATTTCGGGCAGATAATACTGGTGGGCTTTGGTTTAAGCCAGATCCATGTATTATACTGTGTAGATATAATATCTTTGTCTCAGTTGCATTTGTATTTGGTCGTAATACAAATGCGGGTATGTTTATACTGTTACGGGGTTATCCTGAAATTCGTTTCGGGATCGCTTTTGGAAGTTGCCAGTTTTCTATCACCCGTCTTAAACATTCGGTTTAATGCGGAATTATCTTTTCTTCCTTTGGCGAGTCATGAGGGTGAGTCATGAGGATGTTTCTAGAAATGGTGACTAGGTTAGTGAGGTGTTATATGATTCATTGTATGCATTAATTGGTTTGATGAGGTGTTTCTTTCCATTAATGTTGTGATGGGTTGTGATAAGTATTATTGCTAATGGTCACCCCTCCTTGCTCCTACACTCACCCCTCCTCTCCTTTTTGTGGCCGACCATTATTATGGAGGCAATATGGTTGTTGGAAAAAAGATTATGGAATTTGGTTCATGGAAATTTCATATGTTCATTTATCATTTCTTGATTAAAAGGCAACTTCATTAACCGTTTGTCCATGGTTTTGGATGAAACGAGACAAAATATTCTACTCATTCTCTACATCAATCTTGGATATGTCGGCTAGCAAACTTCATGTCCGAGTTGCCTCGGTTCAGAGGCGAGAGCCCGTATAAAGATCCGTTGACGTGGTGCCACCTGGACGAGGAGACCGGAGATCGAGCGAGATCGCAGATGCCGCAAAGGGGCGTGGGATGATGGCTAAAGACCGAAGGACTCGGATCGTTCGGTATAGCATTTCTACCCACTTTGTAGTTTGTTAGTTTAGCGTTAATGGCAAGATCCGGGTTATAGTATGCGATAGCGCCGGTTATAAAAGTTTTTGTTCCGCATTTGGCGTCGAAAAGACGGCCGCGGCTCTACCGTAAACTTACACGGTATCAGAGCCACGCCATTAAGTTTTACTAACTTGTGCTAACACGTTTAAAATATCGATCGAACGGAATTTTGAAAACTACAATTTTCTGTGTAAAGTTTCTGTCGATTTTAAAAACAGGTCTAAAAATTATTTTGAGCATCTCAGAAAATCGTGCAGGCTTTTTTATGAACACAGTAGAAATTTGCGCCCCTGACTCGACCGTACGGCCGCGGAATCGCCGCACATGCCTAGCTATGGCTGTGGATCCGCGGCCGTCTTGGTGCTTCAGTGGGACAAATTTTTTCTGGGGCTTCTTCATAGGGAATTGTGGTGTCTGGAATATTTCTTTTGGGCCCAGATTTTATTACTGTACAGCAGATGTACGTGGGGCCCACTTCGGGAAGTTTTGTCGATCGGAATTTAAACGTGTTGGTTTATAGTATTTACATTATATCCCCGACCGTGAATGTCATTCGAGCGGTAAATTGCGTCTAATTGCTATAGTTCTTTTAGACGGATTTGCGAACGTAACATTCGCGTTGATGTTCTGTGTTGTGTTGTGATCTTGCGGATTTGTCGTGGTGGGTAGCAGTGTGTAATGGTAGTGCAGTTTGAATTTATTTGTACATTTGATATTGCGGGGTGAGCGTCCAACATGTGGACTGCTATCACTGCCTGTTTGTATAATATTCTTTTGGGGTACGACCGGGGTGAGGTCGATGTACCCGTTGTACATATTTTTCATTACTGTACTTGGTTTACCCCGTGACGGAGTGCACGGATAGTCGGGTTCTGGAGGGCAACGGGTCCGCATCTCATGGCTTTGAGAGGCAGAAGGGCCTCACTCTAGAATTGGCAGACTATTCGCCGCATTCGTAGGGGGTATAGGTTGACCCAAGGAGGGGTGCTCAAGTTACCGGATTCCGTGAAGTGCAGGGTGGTCCATTCACTTTGCTGTTGGGGGCTGCTGCGGGTAACTTTCCGCATCCGTAGGGGTCTAGGTTTCATTGCACAGGCTATCCACACGACCAGGGGAACGTCGGGTTTCAGTAGCGGCTCTGTGAAACCCGGGGATCCCGGACTATCATGTATTGTTCTCTGATGCTTATTACTTTTCTGTAATGTTGCATATTATCACGCTTGGAGCGATTATTGTATATTGGTATATATACTAGTAGATGTTGTATATGTTTTACACCCGTGCTAGTCCAGTCCCCGCTCTGTCGTTAGTTAAGTAACCTAACGGGTAATGACGGGACCCAGTGACGAATGCGGATGGTATATACGTACATTTTATTTTCGTTCTTTTCTGGTGTGATTAACTGATGGGACTGTGTTGATTCTGATCAATGCAAAGGAAAACAAACCTGTTTGGATGTTGTTGGAACAGTTTTAAAATGTGTTATTACAAAGACGTTTCCTTTTGTTTTGCACAGTGGTATACGGTTGGAATATCCTGCACCTCATTCGACGAGGCAAGGGCCGATATCCCTTCACCGGGAGTGACCCCTTGGGCAGAAATTTGCGTCAGGGTAAGAACTTCACTATAGTCGATTACATGTTGCTTTGCATCACGGTATTCAGTTGGAATATCCTGCACCTCATTCCACAAGGAAAGAGCCGAGATCCCTTCACCGGGAGTGACCTCTTTAGCAAAGGTTTTCATCACTATATTTTTTATAAAAAGCTATCAGGTTCTTTCAACGAGATCAAGTTCATTACGTTAAAGGTTTTTCATATGAATGGTCAGTAGTATTCAAGCTATGTTGGTCTGGTCCTTAGCCAGGACATAGTGATTGGTAGCTGCTGGGGTGTTCACATGTTGCATAGATAGATGCGTTAGTTTGGGACAGCCGTACAGCCTTGTTGGCCCTTAGTCAAGGGCGAGTACGGGTGGGTTCAAATTAACAAGATAATGATGAGAAGAACTTGACATGCGACTTATGATGGGTTGGCCCTTAGTCACGATCATAAAACATGGGGCAAAAATCTTATCGGGAGTTTCTAAAGAAACTGAAACTTGCCAGGCATGCGCATACCTTCTGGAGTATGATAACGTGAGTGGATACCGTCACGTTATCATGCGATGAGAGTTGGATCCCGATTCCCACTGATGAGTTGGTTTACTCTTCGGGTGATCCTGATTGATTCTTCTTTTAGGTTTGGAGGAGAGTTTGACAGTACAGTGGGAGGTTTCCTGATTAGATAACGTGATAACCATTCTGATCTAGGTTAGAGTGCACACAGAGTGTTTCTTTTCTTTCTCTTTTTGGCAGCGACCATTGACCGACCCTAGACTATGACTCAGTGACAAAGTTGACCGAACCTTCTTAAAATACTGGATTTTGGATTGTCTAAGTTGCATAAGTCATTGCCGCTCCTTTTTTTACCCTTTGCATTTCTCAGAACACCCCGTATTACTACGGACATCCACTTCCATTGGATAGATCCATCGTATGGTTATATACGAACTCGAAGGGACTTCTTTGAGGATGGATCCAGGTTCAGGAGAAAATGAATCGGTTTATTCGGTTGTCTTTTATTATCACCTTCTCTCAGATTCCGAGGGCTCCTTAGTTTAGGAGAGTACACATATTACGCTTATTAGATAGTCTTCTTCCAAACCATAGGCATGTGCCGAAAGGTAGGGAATGAAGAAAACCAATTAGCCTAAGTAGGGTGTACAGAAGGTAATAATTAAAGACAAAATAAAGGGATTAGAAAGAGGGCAAAATAAGTTGCGACTGCTATCATTCACGACCAAACCGCGTAGTTCATCTTCACTCCTATTTCACCTTTGCTTTTTTCCTCAGTTCGGGAGAAATAGAATAAGATATTATTCAGTTGTTTTTTATCATCACCTTCTCTCAAGTTCCGAGTACTTCTAGGATTAAGAGAGTACACCTATTATGCTTACTGGATAGTCTTCTTCCAAACCATAGGCTGGTGCCTACTGGTAGGGAAGGAAGAAAACCACTTAGCCTAAAAGGGTGTACAGAAGGTAATGAATAAAGACAAATAAAGGGATTTGGAGAGATGGCAAAGAGATATACGGTTAAAGTCATGAATTAGATTATGGAAGATGCATTGCTAGGAATACCAGGATACCCCTACGAAACATTTTCATGTTTCAGTGCATTGTTAAAGGAAAACTGATTTTCTGATTAGATACTTACTCCAGGGTATATATTTACCTGGTTTCATTCTCATATCTGTATGGTTTTACAGATGATGAGTGTGAGTAAGTTATTGGGAATTAGGTGATCATCCTCATTATATCGGAATTCGTTGTAATTAGTGATATTTGAGGAAATCTCCTGGGTACAGTTTTCAACCTACGATGCACAGGTTTTGAGTTATTCAACTCAGCGGACTTATATAGAGTATTGTATGTTGTCCATTGTCCGTCAGGACAAAGGGGTTGGTCCTCGTACTATATTCTGTTTACTTATGAATTCTCTAGTTTTTAGACAAGTGTTTCGTAGAAATACAAGGTCTAAGTTTTGAGAAGTTAAAGGTATAAGGATAAAGTACAGAACCAGGTGTCGTAAGTATCGGGATTCTTCAAAGAGATCGAAGATGTAGATTCTTGTGATTGGTATTCAGTTGATAGTAATGGTTTTGAGAAATTTGTTTCTCTTTCAGGTTACTCATAATTGGATGGATTCCTAAGTTGAGTAATGCTGATTAGTCTCTCTCCATTAAGTTGATATGCACTGGAGACAGCTGCACGATTAGAATCTGGTTCCAATTAAATAAGTGCCAAAATTTCTATATTGGATATAGAATGGTTCATATCTTAACGATGTTACGGTACGGGGAGTTGTCCAGTTTATGCTTAAAACCAGACTCTGGATAACTCAAGGCACGTTTCTGTAATGGCAGTTTGTGGGTTGACTCGGGCTATGTCGAGGGTTGATTTTCTACCATCTGGAAGATCAATAGTGATATTGTTCTTGACTCACCACAGTTTTAGTAAAATGGATTTTTTTCAGAAAACAGTAGTGGGAGTATGGTAGAACTGGAAGTGATTTCAGAACCGCAAACGACTACGGAAAATTTAATAGGACCTAAAGATTCAATTAGGTTTGACATTCCATTAGCCACTCCGCAGATATGGTGGGTAACCTCAGGCACCCGAGAGGTACTCCGGTAGCCTCAAGGACGGTGACAGGGGGATTCTTGTTTATCCAGACTTGACACTACTGTTGTTCCAGGCTATGAGACCCGGCAGGAGGTTAAGTATAGCGTTGTTCTAAACTAGCTTTACAAGTGCACGTATATATTATTCTGCCAGAGGGTTGTTGTGATCAGTGGGAGCAGCGGAAGTATAGTGGGCAAGTAGCTTATGTCTATATATAGACTAGAGCAGATATAGCGGAGATAGATCATCTAATTTTGATGTAACAGTCATGGCTTTGACTTCATCAGAATAGAGGATGGATCTGTTAAGAAGATAGTAGGGTGTGATGTCCTGGTATTTAGATAACATACATAGAGTAGGAAGTAAAATTCCTATACTACGATCGGTTATACTGTGGTCGTCACACAGTTGTTTCTCCACAAAGGATATGGATATAATATCTGACATTCTGATTTCTAGATCTATGGTTTTCGATCTAGATTTGGGTAGTTTCCCAATATGGGTACTTTGACAGTATTCTAACAGTATTTTAGAATAGATGACTCCTGGCATGTTGGTGTACCTGCAGATGATGGAGTCACCCTCTCTAAAGGTGTCTTACAAACTAAAGAAGAGAGGGATATGCATGATTGGCAGATCACTTGCTTAGGCAATTGAGTCAATCGTGAGTTGTCAAGTACCATACCAGATGTTGTTTTTGCACTAGATGCGATAAGTTTATATTAATCCAATCCTGAAGAAACATAAGGAAGCAGTTTTAGAACATAAGTGCATGTTCTACGGATTTGATGACGGCAGCCTCCTTCGGAGAAGGTTATCATTCCAGGCTTCAAAGGTGACATGGATGACAGAGTGATTGTCAGAGTTATAATTTTCCCTCTGATGAGGGACAGTATTATGGACAGGTGGTCCAAGAGGATACTGTGGGAGGTATGGTGCAGGATACTGATTAGGTTCAGTTATCAATACAGTCTAAGAAGTTTGGATTTGGAGTTCATTTATGAACTAGGTCCCATCAGATATCCAGACATATTCTAAGACAGGTATTACTCAATTTGGGAGATGGATTTATCTGCGAATTTGAGATTAAGAGAGACATAAAAATGAACATCAGGGCGGATCCACTCACTAGGCTATTTCTCGAACACAAGAGTTTTACAAACGGGCTTTGTGAAACTGATTAGTAGAGGAGTTGAGTGTTCGGTATCACACAGGCTGTGAGTATGCGACATCGCAATAATTAGCCTTAAGTGCAAGTGGGAGATTGTTGGGTATAGTGCCCTCAAAATCAATTATTGGATCACAGATACGTGATTGCAATGATTGAGGAGAACCTATACCGGTAGCACAGTCTTACTCGAGATGATAGTATGCTATCTGGTTTGCCTTTATCAGTCGTGTACAGGTTCAGGTGACTGATCACTATTACACGTTGATAGAGCCCTTAGGATCTTGCTTGACTACCAACAGTATGATGGCGATCATATACGTGAGAGTTGGGTAGTCTATAAGCATATCCTTAAATGTGGTCCCTAGTCGTGGGAGTTTCGAGACAGGGCATCGATACTCCGGTGTAGACTAGTGTATACAGTCAAGACCCCGACGAGGGGTGGTGGCCGGTCTCACAGGCCACTGGTGTCAGTTGGATCACCTAAGGTGTATACAGGTGCTCATTGGGTTATGAGTACACCAACAGGACTCGTCGGGAACCTGCTAGTTGGTATTTATACCTAGCGTCAGATGGCAGTTCCCTGGTGACATGTGTATAAGTTAGTTCATCGACCTGAGGTCGTCATTTGTCTCATGTGAGTTCCCACTATGCTTTGATTTCTACCCTACCACGGCTTAAAGGAGTCGTCCCGAGCCATATGGAGGCAAGTGAGCGGATCGGCAGGGGATTCGTCTCTCCCGGTATTGGGGGTGAGATCGCGCTGTGTTTAGGAGAGCCATTATACAAAACCCTCGGCCGAGATAGGAGATTTACTGGTAGGTACTCCAGTAGTATCTCAGGGTGTTTTGGGCTACACTCCGACACGACTTATACCGTTTTTAGGGGTCTGACGTTACCAGCCCCCTAGACCCGATATGCGATACTCATAGACGAACGGACCGGACTATATGTATATTGTCACTGTTAGACTTAGTAGGGTTCCAGGATGAGTTCCCTCATCGGCTTCCCTTGAGGTCAGTACATGGGCAACCGTTACGCACCGCTAGTGCCGCTGACGGCTTGTGGTTAAACCCACTGCCAGGGTATTGACGAGTCATTAGAGTTCCCCACAGATAGTTTCCCAAGTTCGGGGGAAACGTTGTAGAGGCCGTATGGTTTTATGGCAGGGTTCGGAAAATGCACGTGCGTTTACACACGTGTCATATTTCGGGCAGATAATACTGGTGGGCTTTGGTTTAAGTCGGATCCATGTATTATACTGTGTAGATATAATATTTTTGTCTCAGTTGTATTTGTATTCGGTCGTATTACAAATGCGGGTATGTTTATACTGTTACGGGGTTATCCTGAAATTCGTTTCGGGATCGCTTTTGGAAGTTGCCAGTTTTCTATCACCCGTCTTAAACATTCGGTTTAATGCGGAATTATTTTTTCTTCTTTTGGTGAGTCATGAGGGTGAGTCATGAGGATGTTTCTAGAAATGGTGACTAGGTTAGTGAGGTGTTATATGATTCATTGTATGCATTAATTGGTTTGATGATGTGTTTCTTTCCATTAATGTTGTGATGAGTTATGATAAGTATTATTGCTAATGGTCACCCCTCCTTGCTCCTACACTCACCCCCTCCCCTCCTTTTAGTGGCCGGCCATTATTATGGAGGCAATATGGTTGTTGGAAAAAAGATTATGGAATTTGGTTCATGGAAATTTCATATGTTCATTTATCATTTCTTGATTAAAAGGCAACTTCATTAACCGTTCGTCCATGGTTTTGTATGAAACGAGATAAAGTATTCTACTCATTCTCTACATCAATCTTGGACATGTCGGCTAGGAAACTTCATGTCCGAGTTGCCTCGGTTCAGAGGCGGGAGTCCGTATAAAGATCCGTTGACGTGGTGCCACCTGGACGAGAAGACCGGAGATCGAGCGAGATCGCAGATGCCGCAAAGGGGCGTGAGATGATGGCTAAAGACTGAAGGACTCGGATCGTTCGGTATAGCATTTCTACCCACTTTGTAGTTTGTTAGTTTAGCGTTAATGGCAAGATCCGGGTTATAGTATGCGATAGCGCCGGTTATAAAAGTTTTTGTTCCACATTTGGCGTCGGAAAGACGGCCGCGGCGCTACCGTAGATTTACAAGTAGGGGTTCAGGATGAGTTTGCTCGTCGGCTTCCCTTTCACTCAATACCTGGGTAGCCGTTACGTACAGCTAGTGCCGCTGACGTGCTTGTGGTTAAATCCACTGCCAGTGTATTGACGAGTCTTTAGAGTCCCACACAGAGGGTTTTCACGGTTCAGGCGATATGATGTACATGGCGTATGTTGGTACATACAGGTGTCCGATTAAATATGTGCATACTGCGCAGACTTTAATCGGACGGTTGATAATACTAGCGGCTTAGGATTAAGCCAGATTATTAAATCAGGTTTTGATTTAACAATTTACATATGTATTTATATATATGTATTCTAGTATTATTGTTCACTATTCATTTTCTCTCTTGGCTATTCGTATTTTGGTATGAATACGCGTATATGTATTTCGATACATGTACAGGGAAGTATTCCGTATTTTATACGGGATAGCTTCTAGAAGAGGTGCCATCTCATTTGTATGAATTTCCATTTATGGAAATTCATTTGTTTAACAAATGAGGTGGAGGGTGTGAGGTGGCACAAGCATGGGTTTGTGCATGTTCAAGGCATGGAACAAAGTATGGTTGCTATTATTTTATTGCAATTGACAAAAAAGAAATGATATTTTTTTATGATGGGAATGAGAGAGGGGGGCGGCCACTATTGGGTGGGGGTTCATTTTCATTTGTGAGATTACACACTAGCACTCTCTCACTCTCATTCTCGCACAAAACACTTAACCATTTTTGTTCATGCAAAAGTCTTCATCACCTCCTTCTTCATCTTCTATGGTTGCTCCATGAGCATAGATGTTGAGAGAAAAATGTAGTGACACACCTCGACTCTCCATCGCTAGCAACTTTGGAGTGTCGGTTGCTTCGTTCGACGAAGCTGGAGCTTGCGCCGTTTCCCTCGGGTGGATCATCGAAGATGGAGGAAGACCGACGACCAAACCACATCAAAGAATCACTAGGAGCTTGGAATGAAGACCGAAGGACTCGGATCAATTCAGTATAACAATTCTAACTCTTAGTTTAGTTTGCTAGTTTAGGGTTTAAGGTCGCCGGGATTCAGGTAGCGGTAGCGCCAGTTTCAGAAATTTTTGTTCTGCATTTTGGCCGCGTTTCGATGGCCGGGGCACTGCCACAACCCTTCATGGTATCAGAGCCACCTTTTAAACCCCTTACTAGCTTGTTTAAATGTACTTAAAAGATCGATCGACGGAATTTACCGAAATCACGATTCCATTTTCATAGTTGCTGTCGATTTTCAAATGTGGTCAAAAAATTATTTCAGGCATCTTAAAAATCCGTGCAGGCAATTTTATGGGTACATAAAAATTTTGGGCTCATGATTCCTCTAAAGCGCCGCGGAACCGCCGCACTTAGCCCCTATTGGCGGCAGTTCCGCGGCTATTTAGTGGCAACAGGCGTCCAAATTTTTTCTGTAGCTTATTTACTTGGAATTGTGATTTTTGTGATATTCTGTTTTGGCCCAGTTTTCTGTGCAGTGCTGTTTTTGTTATTGGGGTCAATTTGGAATTTAGTCGATCGATATTTTAAGTGTGCGTTTAACAGTACATACATTTCTATCTGCGACCGTGAATGTTATTTGATCGGTAAACCTGTCTAACTGCTATATGTTCTTTTAGACGGGTTTGCGAACGTGACATTCACGTTGATGTTCTGTGTTGTGCTGTGATGTTGGTTGGATCGTCGTGGTGGATAGCCAGTGGTGCAATGATAGTACAGTTTTAATTTCATTTGTACATTTGATATTGCGGGGCGAGCGTCCGATATGTGGACTGCCGTCACTGCCAGTTTGTATATTATTCTTTTGGGGCACGACCGGGCTGAGGTTGATGTCACCCTTGTATATTATTTTATTTTCTGTACTAGGATTACCCCGCGGTGGAGTGCACAAATAGCTGGGTTCTAGAGGGCAACTGGTCCGCATCTCATGGGTTGGGACGGAGGGGACCTTACTCTAGAATTGGCAGGCTATTCGCCGCACTCGTAGAGGGTATAGGTTGACCCAGGAGGGGTGCTCAAGTTACCGGATTCCGTGAAGTGCTGGGTGGCCCATTCACGTTGCTGAAGGGGGGTGCCTCGCTTCTGGTTTTTCAGGTAACTTGCCGCGCTCGTAGGGGTCTAGGTTTTCATTGCACAGGCTATCCACATGACAGGGAATGTCGGGTCTCATTTGCGGCTCAAGTGAAACCCGGGGCTCCAGTTTATCTACCATTCTGTGTTGTTTCTGTGATGTTTCTGTGATTTAGATTGATATCATGCTTGGGACGATTGTTATATATTTATATATACTAGTAGATGTTGTATATGTTTTGCACCCGCGCTAGCCCAGTCCCCGCTCTGTCGTTAGTTAAGTAACCTAACGGGTGATGACGGGACCCACTGGCGAATGCGGATGGCATATATGTACATTTTATTTTCGTTCTTTTCTGGTGTGATTAATTGATGGGGCTGCATTGATTCTTATCAATGCAAGGATAAAACAAACCTATATATATGATGTTGTTGGAACCAAGTTTTTAAAAAACTGACATTACAGACATTCTCTTTTGCTTTGCATCGAGGTATTCATTATGGAATATCCTGTACCTCATTCGACGAGGCAATGGCCGAGATCCCTTCATCGGGAGTGACCCTATAGGTAAAAGTTTGCGTCAATGTAATAACTTTACTATAGTCGTTTCCTTTTGCTTTGCATCATGGTATTCAGTTTGGAATATCCTGCACCCCATTCGACGGGGAAAGAGCCGAGATCCCTTCACCGGGAGTGACCTCTTTAGCAAAAGTTTTCGCTACTATATATTTATAACACCACTCGGTTTCTTCAACGATATCAAGTTTATTACGTTAAAGGTTTTTTACCAAAAACTAGTCGTAGCCCTCCGTCATTTCAGATTAGTATTGCTTAGTATTCGTGCTACGTTTGTCGTTGCTATTCGCCGAGGCGTAGTGTGCGGTAGCTCTGTAATACTTTTCTATCGCATGGATATGTGGATTGGTTAGGACAGTCGTACGACTTTGTTGATTATTCGTCAAGGGTCGTGTGGGTGGGTTTAATGCAATCAAGATAATGACGGGTTGAACTTGACTAGGACCTTTTGATTTGTCGATTATTCGTCAAGGTCACTTGGGTCTTAGGGGTAAAAACACATATCGGGAGTTTCAAATATACAGGAAACTTTCCAGGTTTGCGCATACCTTCTGGAGTGTGGTAACTTGAGTGGCTTCCATCAAGTTATTATGCGATGATAGTTGGATCCCGATTCCCACTGATGAGTAGGAATACTGTAATGACCCCAAAATCTTTATACATTTGTATTATCCCTCTTAAAAAATATACCGTATTTATTTGTACTTGGTATTTTCCTCTTTCTATTAAATTTATTATTATTTTATTCCTCAATCTATTATGTATTTTTTTTCTAGGTACAATTTCTTTTTCTTATATTTAAGTTTTTAACTTCTCATTCTTATTTTTTCCTTTCATAAATATTTAACCCAAATCCATTATTTTTATTCTCCATAGCCCATCTAAAAAGCCCATTTTCTTTTTAAGCAACATCATATATTTAATTCTAGTTAAATATATGCATGAATAACCTTATAGCTCATTGGTTAAGTCCTTGCATTGTTATTCCATAAGTCACATGTTCAAATCCCCATTCTTGCAATTATTTTTTTATCATTTTTTTTATTCTTCTCATAACCTACAAATGAGACCTTTCATTTCCAAAATGAATGGTGACCTTTCATTTCTCTTTTAATTCTTATGTTAAATGCATATATTATTATACATAATTCACCATTACACCATCTTAATTGTCCTCCTCCATCTTTTCCTTCCTCATATTTTTTTCTATCTCTCATTTCTCCCTCTTCACCTAAAGTCCAAGAAGAAGAACATGAAGAACTCTTCAAGAAGGTCTCGCTAGTAACGCGAGGCTGTCGGCGGATAGACAAGCCCGGTGACAATACCGGCTTGTGCATGTAAGTCCCTTCTCTCCTTCCTTCCCTCCATCTCTTTCTTCTTCTCTTTATATTTCTCTTGTTTTATATTACCATGAAAAACTTTCCTTAACATATCATAGTTCATAAATAATTAATTAAGTTCATACATATATAAATAATGAACACACAAACATACACACATATATAGTTTGTAAAGTCTTTTTCATTACTCTCAATTCACATGTTAAGATTTCATAGTGACCAATTAGGATCGCATGTTTGTTGTTTTATTTTAAATCACTTTATTTAAAGTTTGTAAAAAAAAAATTGAAGTTACGAATAAATACCTTGGTTTTTCTCATTTCTCACATATGACATATCAATACCTTTAGTTTTTAAAATAATTTTTATAAATTAATTTTTAATTCTGAAAATTTCATGAAATTTACATATAATAGAATATATTATTTTATACACTCTGTAAAAATTTTAGATCGATCCGCATAACGGTTTGTGAATTACATCGTATTTATTCACTGATCGTAAAACAGAAAACTGCAGCTATCGGTCAATTTCTAGGACACATAACTTGGTATACCGGTATCCAAATTGAGCAAACTCAGATGTTTTTGATATCTACATCGAATGATATAGATTTTATTAGTTCTATAGTTTTACCGAAAACCTATCTAAGATAAAGAAAACTGCGTTACAATATTAAGTGACGGATCTGGACAGAATCTGTTCCGATTCGCATACTGTTTTTAAATTGGACATAACTCGAACACCCGATGTCCGTTTGTGACAAAATTTAGATGTGTAGATGCACCATTGATAGAACTATAATTTTCTGTATATTATATTACTTAGGAATGCATGAAACAACCTGATATAGGCTTTGCAATAGAATATATAGTTGCTGTCCAGAAATCTGAATTTCTGTTTTAAACGCTGATATTAAAATGATCATAACTAGAGCTTCAGAAATCCAAATCTTATGAATCTTGGTGTTTTGGATAAGTACATCGAAAGACTTAAAATTTTCTAATAATCTTCATAATCTGAAACCTGATGGAAATTAACTCAAACTGCATTTTAAAAATATGTGACGGTGCCGAATAGATTCTGATCTGTTTTGCGCGACGATACGAAAACATATATATCTCTCAAACCGGTAGTCGTATTTAGGTGAAACTGGAATTCACGCAAGCAAAACATTTAGAGCCATATCTCTGTTTATATTCTGCATCCATTCAACTTGATTAATTAGTCGTACATAATATTTCTTTACAACATTGTTTATGGTAGTTACTCGAATAATATACTTGACTCATTTCATGTTATTCGAATATGTATATATATTTATCTTGATCATTAAATTATTGTATGTATATAAAGACGATAATTAAATACTTGAGGTGTATTTTGAAAAGTATATAAAAGTAATTTTTACATAAAATCCCCTCAAGTTCTATAAATTACAATAAGGCCCCTAACAATTATTGAACATCAAATTACCTTCTTTTAGTCTGACTCGGGTTAGAGTCTGACTATTTCTGACTTGAATATGATTCAAGTCAATCTATATTCTTTTATATTCCAACTCAATATGAATACATGAATCCCTGAATCCAGTTAACAATCTATATAACTTGACTGAACCGAACCATGGATATATTCTTTTTACATGTTTCCCAGTATTCCATTTACATGACTCTATGGTTATAGCCGTTTCCTGATATCATGGTTTCGGTCAGTCAGTTAATCACTCATACAATCAACACAATTTTACAAGATAACAATACAAACAAGACATCGCGGGGTTTAAGGGGTAGACTGGTACGGAATATGTTAAAGGTGGCACGAGGTGGTCACTTAAGACGTAATTACATCCATGCCGTTGTTCCGTGGTATTATCGACGGAGCCTTATACTACAGGTTACCAAAGTCCCCGGTGTAAGTGGGACTCCCCTCGTATACACTGGCATCTTCTGTACCAGGCTACAAACAACAGCGTTAATACAACATTACAATATTATAATACAATATTAAAAGCTACACTCTCCCTCTCTTACTCTCTGTCTATTCCTCTCTTATCTTTGGGACTTACCGAGCGACCTGTTCGCTGACGACATTCTGTTTCTCTCTTCTTTGAATGTCGTCAGGTGATTTGGACCCGGCCGAGATTGAGCCATCGCAAGAAGACTTGGAGCAGTTTACTGAAGACCCTGCACTGTAGTTTCATTGTACACTTTTCCTTTCTGTACTTTTCATTTCCTGTTATGCCACTGTTTAGGCATCTTTTATTTCAGTTGTATTTTCTTTCATGTATTGTACAAAGAATGTTATTAATAAAAGTTGCTGTTCTTTTTATACTCTTGTCTCTTGTGTAATATTTTATATTGCTTAGCTACGCTTAGCGTATGTACTTCTGAGTACATACGTAGCGGACCTCGTCGCGTCCACTTCGCCGTACACTGGGAAGCGGGGCGTGACAAATACTCCTCGGATGATTCCGACTAATTCTCCTTTTAGGTTTGGAGGAGAATTCGAAGAAACAGTGGGAGCCATCCAGATTAGATAAAATGATTAACCATTCTGATCTAGGTTAGAGTGCACGCTGAGTGTTTCTTTTCTTTCTCTCTCTCTGGCCGCGATTATGACCCGACCTTTGACTAGAACTCATGAAACCAAATTGACCGAACCTTCTTAAAACACTTTGGCTTTTGGAATGTCACGGTGTCGCATATATCAATGCCACTTCTATATCACCTTTGCATTTCTCCAGAACACCCCGTATTATTACGAACATCCACTTCCATTGGATAAATCCATCGTATGGTTATATACGAACTCGAAGGATCTTTTTCAAGGATGGATTCTGGTTCTGGAGAGATTGAATAGGATTATTCGGTTGTTTTTTCCCTTTACCTTCTCTCAGATTGTGAGGGCTCCTAGGATTAGGGGAGGGTACACCTATTGAGCTTATTAGATAGTCTTCTTCCAAACCATAGGCAGGTGCCAAATGGTAGGGAAGGAAGAAAACCAATTAAGCTTAAGTGTGGTGTACAGAAGGTAATAAGTAAAGACATATAAAGGGATTAGAATAATGGCAAAGGAAATTGCGATCACCATCATTCACGACAAAAACCGTGTATACCCCTGTCACTCCTACATCACCTTTTGCTTTTCTCCAGAACACTCCGTATCACTACGGGTATCCACTTCCATTGGATAAATCCATCGTATGGTTATATACGAACTCGAAGGAAATTTTTAGAGGATGGATTCTGGTTCTGGAGAGATTGGATAGGATTATTCAGATGTCTTTTCCCATTACCTTCTCTCAGGTTGCGAGGGCTCCTAGGATTAGGAGAGTACACCTATTACGCTTATTGGATAGTCTTCTTCCAAACCTTAGGCTGGTGCCGAAGGGTAGGGAAGGAAGAAAACCAATAAGCCTAAAGAAGGTGTACAGAAGGTAATAAGTAAAGACATAATAAAGGGATTGGAGTGAGGGCAGGTAAGTATATGGTTACTGTCATGAATCAGGATATTGGAATAGGCGTTACTAGGAATACCGGTTAACCCTTTGAAACATTTTCATGTTTTCGTCTGACTATGCGATGTTAATTGAAAACTGTTTTCTCAATTGGAATCTAACTCCAGGGTACGTATTTACCATATCGGTTTCTCACATCTGCATGTTATTACAGATGGTGAGTGGGAGTAAGATATTGTGAATTGGGTGATTAGATCCTCATTATATCGGAATTCGTTGTAATTAGTGATATTTGAGGAAATCATCTGGATTTTGCCGGATGGCAAATATATGGATGTTAATATCCGTTGTTATGCACCAATTTCAAACTGATATATCTGTACGTTTATTTTTATAAATTGAGATATAACTTTTTGATATTATGTCTGTGACATTTACCTATATCAGTTGGTGATTAGGTAAGGTGCATTCAACAACGGTGTAATTCTTCTTAACCATAGTACGGCTTTTCAACCTACGACGCACAGGGTTTGAGTTATTGAACTCAGGGGAATTGTACAAAGTATTGTATATTGTCCAGTGTCCATTAGGACAATGGGGTTGGTACTCGTACTATATTCTTTTTACTTTTGACTTCTCCAGTTCTGGACAAGTATTTCGTAGAAATGCAAAGTCCAGATATTGAGAAGTTATAGGTTTAAGAATAAAGCAGAGAACCATTTGTTGGAAGTATCAGGATTCTTCGAGGAAGTCGAAGATGTAGATACTTGTGTTTGGTATTCCGTTAATAGTAATGGTTTTGAGAACTTGTTTCTCTTTCAGGTCACTCATATATGGATGCACTCCTAGATGAGTAATACTGATTGGCCTCTTTCCATTTGGATGATATGCACTGGAGACAGCTGCATGTTTTTGAATCTGGTTTAAATTAAATTAGTGCTTTTATTTCTAAATTAGATATATATAGAATCAATTTATATCTTGACGATGTTAAGGTATAGGGAGTTGTCCGGCTGATGCTTAAAACAAGAATCCGGATAAACTCAAGGCACGTTTCAGTAATGGTAGTTTGTGGGTTATCCCGGGCTTTGACGAGGGTTAACTTTCTACCATCAGGAAGATCAATATTTATATTGTTCTTGACTCGCCACAGTTTTGTTAGTTGTATGTATGCCCTAGAGGCCAGTATTGTACAGATGATGTATATTATATTGGATGCTTGGACATATATAGAGAGGACTTTCTTGCTCGATATGATAGTATGCTATCTGGTTGCTCTTTATCTTAACATGTATACTTTTCTCTTTATACTGTCTGATGGCTACTTGTTGATAAAGCCCTTAGGATGTGTACTTGACTACCTGGACTATGATGCGGATCATACTAGTGGGGACATGGTAGTCCATAAGTACATCCTTCAAGGTCCCTAGTCGAGGGTGTATCGAGACAGGGCATTGATATACCAGAGTAGACTAGCATATACGCTTCTCGACCCATGAGATGGGCGATGGATGATCCCATATCCATTGGTGTTTGACATCAGAGATGGTATGCGGGTGCTCAGTGGAGACTGGGTACACTGGACGGACTCGCCGAGAACTCCCAGATGGTATTATACCTTACGTCAGATGGCAGTTCTCTGGTGACACTTGTGCAGGTTAGTCTGTAGACCCGAGATCGTCATAGAGTCTTATGTGATTCCCACTGTGCTTTCATTTCCACCTTACCACGTCCATGAGGGCGTGCAAAACGGTGGTTTTTGGGTACAGTCCCGAGTCACATGGAGCCAATGAGCGATAGGAGGGATTTCGTCTCTCCCGGTATTGGAGGTTGATGTTGCGCTGTGCTCGATTGGCCGTAACAGGGAAGTCCCTGGCCAGGGCTGATTAGAGATTTACTGGTAAGTGTTACCAGTAGTTTCTCGACCCGTTATGAGCCTCACATCAGCACGACTTATTGGTTATTGGGGTCTGACCTTTTACCACCTCTAGACATGATATGCGACATATCAGACGAGGAGACCGGACTGTACGGGAAGTGTTACCGGCAGGTTTTTACAGGAGTTGGAGCGGGCTTGCTTGCTGATCTTCTGATCGCTCAATACCCGGGTGGCCGTTACGTCCAGCTAGTACCGCTGACGGCTTGTGGGTGCTTGATGTGATCATCACCTACTGCCAGTGTATTGACGAGTCTTTAGAGTCCTACACAGAGGTTTTACTGGCTCAGGCAAAACGAAATAGGAGCGCATATGTGATATGTGCGAGACCGAAAATAAATGCGTGTATGTGATACCGTATTCTATTCTCGCGACTTTTTGTATCGGTCGGTTATATATGATATAGCCGGGTTATCGAATCGAGAGTTGATTCGATAAGTCGATACAATGGATGTTAGCCGGTTATATGAGATATGACCGGATTATTAAGTCAAGTGTTGATTTAATAATTAAGTGTATAATTGTATATTAGATATACTAATTTACACTTGCTAACACTTGTTCACTTTAGGGTTTTTCTCACATGTAAACACTTGTATATATATATGTGATATATATATTAAAGTGTTTTCTTTTGTATCATGGTTGATGATACACTAGACTTGGGTGTATGAGACTTACACAATGCTATATATTATGTTGGGTTTTTATATTTTAAGTAATTACAAAATTAAGTGGAGGATTAGATCAATGCATGAAGCTTGTGGAAGCTTGTGGATGCATTGACTAAGTCCACTTGAGTTTGTTTTTACCATAGATACTTCTTAACCCAACCATAAGTGTTAGCTGTGGTTATGGCTCTACAAGAGTTAGTATATGATACTCACTCACCATGGTTAGATTTCTCACTTGATCATTATCCTCATCTCTTTCTTTTCTTCTTCTTCTTCATTGTGAAAAGGAAAAAGAAAACTAGGGTTTGATCCAAAGTGAGAAAGAGTGTGAGAAATAAAATTCTAAAGAGAACCCACTTCCTATTTCTCCATCCTCTACTAGGCTAGCACTTTAGTTTAGGGTGTTTGCTTCACTAATTCTCAAGTTAGTGAAGTAGAAGCTTGAGTTGGCATCCCCTCGACGTAGATCATCTTCGGCCTCGGAGACTTCAAGCAAGGTCGCATCCTTCGCGTCGTGAAGCCATGCAAGAGCCTGGGAGAACTTTGATCGCAACGAAGGGACTTCAACAAGAAGCTAAAGGAGTGAAGGACCGATCTACAAAGGTTGTATTTCGTGTTCCCTTAGAAGTTAAAGTTGTTTACTTGCTTTTGATTTGCCTAAACTCTAGTATAAGATCTTCCTTAGGGTTTTTAGGCACATAAAATTTTAAATGGACATGGTCGATGCCTTGTAGAGCCTTGTTAGTGTGCCTAGTAACCCTATAAGTTTTAGTAAAATGGACTTTTTCAGAAAAACAAAAGTGGGAGTATGGTAGAACTGGAAGTGATTTCAGAACCACAAACGATTACTGAAGATTTAATAGAACCTGAAGATTCAATTAGTTTTGACGTTCCATTAGCCACTCCGCAGATTTGGTGGGTAACCTCAGGCACCCGAGAGGTACTTCGGTCTTTTCAGTAACAGTGACAGGGAGGTCCTTGTTTACCCAGATTTGCCACTGCTGCTGTTCTAGATTATAAGACCCGGCAGGAGGATGAGTATAGCGTCATTCTAAACTTGCTTTAGAAGTGCACGTGTATATGACACTTCCAGAGGGTTGTTGTAGTCAGTGGGAGCAGCGGAAGCATAGTGGGCAAGAAGCTTATGTCTATTTATAGGCTAAAGCAGGTATAGCGGAATAGATCATCTAATTTTGATATGACAGTCATAGGCTTTGACCTCATCAGAATAGGAGATGGATCTGGTAAGAAGGTAGTAAGGTGTGATGTCCTGGCATTTGGGAGGACATGCACTTGATAGGAAGAAATATTCCTATACTACGATCGGTTATACTGTGGTTGTCACAAAGTTGTTTCTCCACATATGATATGGATATAATATCAGGGTTTCTGGTTACTAGATCTATAGTTTTAGATCTAGATTTGGGAAGTATCCTAATTTGGGTAATTTGACATTATTCTAAAGATATTTTAGAATGGACGACTCCTGGCATGGTGGAGTACCTGCAGGTGATGGAGTCACCCTCTCTAAAGGTGTCTTACAGACTAAAGGGGAGAGGGATCTGCATGATTAGCATATCACTTGCTTAGGCAATTGAGTTAATCATGAAATGTCAAATACCACACCGATATTATTTTTTGCACTAGCTGCAATAAACATATATTAATCCAATCCTGGAGAAACATTGGGAAGCAGTTTATGAACATAAGTGAATGTTCTTGGGATATGGTAACGGCAGCCTCTTTCAGGAGACGGTTATCATTTCAGACTTCCAAGATGACCTGGATGATAGAGTGACTGTCAGAGTTACAGTTTTTCCCTCCTTTGAGGGACAGTATGTTGGACAGTATGTCCAAGCGGATCCTGAGGAAGGGCATGGCGCGAGATACTGATTAAATTTAGTGGACGATATAGTCTAATTAGTTTGCTGGATCTGGAGTTCTTTTGTGAACCGGGTCCCATCAGATATCCAGATAAATTCTAAGACAGGTATTGCTCATTTCGGGAGATAGTTTTCTCCGCGAAGTTGGGATACAGAGAGAAACAGAAAGAAACATTGGAGCGGATCCACTCACTGAGGCTATTTCTCGAACGCAATCATTTTTGCAAACGGGCTTTGCGAAACTGATTAGTAGAGAAGTTGGGTGTTCGGTATCACACGAGCTGTGAGTATGCAACATCACAATAATTGGCCTTAAGTTCAAGTGGGAGATTGTTGGCTATAGTGCCCTCAAGGCAATTATCATAGTCGCGGACTTGTGATTATGATGATTGAGATAGGACCTATACCGATAAAACAGTCTTACTCAAGATGATAGTATGCTATTTGGTTTGTCTTTATCATCATGTATGTGTTGATAGAGCCCTTAGGATTCTTGCTTGACTGTCAGCAGTATGATGGCGATCATATCTGTAGGAGCTGGGGTCTATAAGCACATCCTTAAATGTCCCTAGTCGTAGGAGTATCGAGACCGGGCATCGATACTCCAGTGTAGACTAGTGTATACTGATCGAGACCCCGACGAGGGGCGGTGGCCAGGTCATACAAGCCATTGGTGTTAATTTGTTCACCTAAGATAGTATGCAGGTGCTCATTGGGTTATGAGTACACTGGACAGACTCGCCGGGAACCTGCTAGTTGGTATTATACCTATTGTCAGATAGCAGTTCCCAGGTGACATGTGTACAGGTTAGTCTGTCGACCTGAGATCGTCATTTGTCTCGTGTGAGTTCCTACTGTGCTTTGATTACCACCCTACCACGGATCAAAGGAGTCGTGCAAACAGGTTTTAGTTGGGTACAGTCCCGAGCCACATGGAGGCAGTGATCGGATTGTCGGGGATTCGTCTCTCCCGGTATTGGGGGTTGATGTCACGTTATGTACGGGTGGCCATCACCATAAATCCATGGCCATGGTAGACAAGGATTACCGATCCAGGATCGATAGTTTCTCAGGAGGTGATGGGATACATGCCGACACTAAATATCGCGTTGTTAGGGGTCTGACTTTATCCACCCCCTAGACTCGATATGTGATACTCTCAGACGAACAGACCGGACTGTACGGATATTTTCACTGTCAGGCTCAGTAGGGGTTCAGGATGAGTTTGCTCGTCGGCCTCCCTTTCGCTCAATACCTGGGTAGCTGTTACGTACAGCTAGTGCCGCTGACGTGCTTGTGGTTAAACCCACTGCCAGCGTATTGACGAGTTTTTAGAGTCCCACACAGAGGGTTTTCACGGTTCAAGCGATATGGTGTACATGGCGTATGTTGGTACATACAGGTGTCCGATTAAATATGTGCATACTGCGCAGACTTTAATCGGACGGTTGATAATACTAGCGGCTTAGGTTTAAACCAGATTATTAAATCAGGTTTTGATTTAATAATTTACATATGTATTTATATATATGTATTCTAGTATTATTGTTTGCTATCCATTTTCTCTCTTGGCTATTCGTATTTTGGTACGAATACGCGTATATGTATTTCGATACATGTACAGGGAAGTATTCCGTATTTTATACGGGATAGCTTCTAGAAGAGGTGCCACCTCATTTGTATGAATTTCCATTTATAGAAATTCATTTCTTTAACAAATGAGGTGGAGGGTGTGAGGTGGCACAAGCATGGGTTTGTGCATGTTCAAGGCATGGAACAAAGTATGGTTGCTATTATTTTATTGCAATTGACAAAAAGGAAATGATATTTTTTTATGATGGGAATGAGAGAGGGGGGCCGACCACTATTGGGTAGGGGTTCATTTTCATTTGTGAGATTACACACTAGCACTCTCTCACTCTCATTCTCACACAAAACACTTAACCATTTTTGTTCATGCAAAAGTCTTTATCACCTCCTTCTTCATCTTCTATGGTTGCTCCATGAGCATAGATGTTGAGAGAAAAATGTAGTGACACACCTTGACTCTCCATCGCTAGCAACTTTGGAGCGTCGGTTGCTTCGTTCGACGAAGCTGGAGCTTGCGCCGTTTCCCTCGGGTGGATCATCGGAGATGGAGAAAGACCAGCGACCAAACCACATTAAAGAATCACTAGGAGCTTGGAATGAAGACCGAAGGACTCGGATCAACTCGGTATAACAATTCTAACTCTTAGTTTAGTTTGCTAGTTTAGGGTTTAAGGTCGATCCGGGATTTGAGTAGCGGTAGCGCCGGTTTCAGAAATTTTTGTTCCGCATTTTGGCCGCGTTTCGATGGCCGGGGCGCTGCCGCGACCCTTCATCCGCTCCCGATCCGACCCAGCTAGGGGCTCTCCACGTACTGCTCAATCCATACTCGAATGAAGGAGGAATGGTTTTTAGTGATCAAGTCCTCTCTGGTCCAGTATGGCTCGTTCAGCAACTATTTGACTTATTAAAGAATGGGGTTCCATCTTTGAAACCAAAAGAGTTCATGCAGCTATACTCAATCAGGCCAAGGTATCTGGTGTTCCGCCGAAATAATACTGCCCTCCTGATGCGGTATAATCCGCACCGGTTCACCCAGCAGTTAGGCTATGAGCAAGGCGTTCCTCTCGAGCATTTTTAGTCGAGCCTGCTCTCTCCTTGGAGGTTACTCGCGATGTCATTCACCATTTCATGTGGTTAAACACTGGCTCCCTCTTCATGATCCCGGAGTCCAACTATCTTCCGAGGCCTGTAGGGTCCTTCAAGGGTTGGTATCGCCATCGGGTCGGCCCCGTCATTGCAGAGGAGAGACGGGTGCTTTTTGAGGGTAGAGCTTCCATTCCAGCTCAGGCCACCAACGCCCCATTGCGGCTATGGTCAGTGGTTCACCCTCCTCTGAGGGATAGCGGTTTGGTACTTATCCTTGAAGCCGCAGAAGTGGAATCAGTCCCTCGCACTGCTGGTATGCCGGTGCGCACTAGAGCCGAGGTAAAGGCTTCTGATAAAGCACCAGCGGTGGTGTCACCAAAGGGTGATACCGAAGGTGAAGTTGGGCAGCGTCGTGCTAAAGCACTAAAGGGGAGGAAGCGCTCTTCCGCCAGTGTTAGCACAGGATCCAAGAGGAGAAAGAAATCGGTCGCCGGCCTACTCGACACTTTGCTTGAGTCTGAGCCTTTTATTCAGGACTAGCCGATATCTATAGAGGAGCCAGATGAAGGTATTTTCTTTCCTGGTTCGTCTGTCGAGGAGGCCGTGCAGTTAGTCGAGGCTTTAAGGCACTCACGAGATGAGACTGAAAATGTACGCGTCCCGAAGAAATCCTTCCCTCCCGTTGTATTCTACGACGTCGACCCAACATTACATAGGGTACACATGGGTCCTCTGTTAATGGAAGAAGAACGGGCTCTCAAATAGCCCATCTTGTTTGCTTTTGAAGACGAGCTTGCACTGAAGACGGGCAGTCATTTATTTGTGCTTGAAGCCCGGCGAGCGTATTTAATCAGAAAAGAACAACGGCTCGAAAAAACCATACTTCAGGCTTCCTGGCGTATTGGTATGCGTATTTTTCATGTCCTTCTTTTGGCGAGTAATTTGTATTACTTTTACGTCTTCTTATTTTTGCGAAAACTTTGCAGGGACTTCTGCAGCAGAAGTGGATTTGAGTCCAGATCGAGCCATGGCTGCGGATTCTACGAATATCTCCCGTGACGCACCGGCGGGTGTAGAGGAGATTACTGAAGCTGCTACCCTTACTGTAGAGTTCTCGGTGGTGGCTTATGTCCTTTCAGCGTCTACTCCTCCGGAAGAGGTAGTCTTGCCGGCTATAGGTCCCATGGCTATCTCTAGTGATGCACCGGAGGGTGTAGAAGAAGCTGCCGAAGCTGCCATCCTTCCAGTTCAGGGTGGGCGAAGCATCGAAGGTAATCTTCCACACATACACATTTTGTTTAACGACTATCTAAACCTTCCCTTCCCTCAGAATTGCGGGAACTAGCGGCTTCCATCGTGGATCTTTCCCCGAGGAAAACCTTCCAACGATTGCTTGACATGGTGGCCCCACATGCAATACCTCCACAAAGCATAGTACTTTCTTCTGGCCATGGTCGATATTCTTTTATCCTTTTTGTTGAATATTTTTATAGTGATGCTAATATGCCCTCCATTTTAAACTACAGTTCTGGAAGACGGCGATGAAGTCGAGATTCTTAATGGACCCGGGGATCTCTCAAAGCCACCTTGCATCACTGTGGGTAAGTGAAGTTTTATCTTTGGCATCGTTTTGTTTACTCTATGTTTGGAAATACAACTGACCGCACATAAATCTTCACAGCTTTGCTAGCCCTGACCCCATTAGAGTCTCGGATCCACATGCCACCAGGCCTTTACGCCCGACATGTATCTGAAAGGATGGCAAAATAGAGCGTTTACTCCTTGGCGGCTCTCATTGAAGATCTTCACGTTAGTACCTCTGTCGCGGCCGAAGAATTTGCTGCTGAAGTCAATGCTTCCTTGTCTGTTTTGGCCACCTATCATGACGAAGCATTGGTGCATGCCTGGGTTGAGTACTGTCACCGAGTGGAGGCCTGCCTACATGGGCTTGAGTGCATATGCCTTCCCTCCGACATCTTATCTATAAAAGCGAGCCTGTGGGGATGGATCGAACCGTGTGCGGCTAATCTCCAGTCATGTGAGAAGAGGCTCAACCGGAAGTTTTCGGCGAGGGAGTTGGCTTCAAACGCTTTGGGGGAACTTCAGGCTCAGCTTACTGCCAAGACCACCCGTGCATAAGAAATTTGGCGGGTGGTTCAAGAAGCCATTACAGAGGTGGTGGCTCTTGACAAAGCCGTTATTTTTACCCGTGATATGGTTCAAGCCCGTAAGGTCTCCGAGAAGGAGCTTGAGATTCAGTTTGCTTCATACCAGAATCAACAGATCCAGGCAGGGACTCGTCTTGCGGCGCTGATAGAGCTTGAAGCCGAAGTCCAGCAGAAGAACGACGAACTTGCTGGCCTATTGAACCGTCCGTCGACTTAAACGTTTTTGTCGCTGTATATTCTCCCCTTTTTTGTATCATTCATAAATAAGAGTATCTTTTATTCATTTGGATTCATGAATAAAAGACATATTTCATTTCATACTAGCGCTTCTCTTTCCTTTGCTGTCCATACTTGGCATAAAGTAGTTTATGTACTCATTGCAGAGTTTCTAGTTTATGAACTCATTTCGGAGCTTGTAGTTTATTCACTCATTCGGAGTCTCTAGTTTATGGACCCATTTCGGAGTTTGTAGTTTATGGACTCATTTCGGAGTTTGTTTAGTTTACCTCCCTTGGGCTTATAGGCAAACTTGTTCTAACGTTATAGTTAACCCCTGCTCTTTACGACAGAGGTCCGTTAGGTTTTATGGTACTAGGGTTTTAGTCCGTGGTACCGTGTGGCTGATGCATTCCCCGATATGCAGACTTTATGTTGCTATTCGAGTAGCCCCGCGACTGTCGTGTCTCTGATCCCTTCAGGGCCTGGACAAGACATCTTTAAGTAATCTTCTTAGGCAGTTTGACTGTCGGAAGAGCAAGCGTTAGGAATTTTACCAAGTCGCTTTTTACTTGAGGTTAGGCTCAGTTTGGGAGCCCCGATGAGTCATAACCACTCCGCACTGGTGTGGGATGATCTCCGATAGTCTTTCGGGTTTTATTTGAATTACCGTCAAGATCCTGAAGCTAGGAATTTGGCCTTCGCTTCCTTTTGATTTGGCTATTTTGGAGCCTTTGTTGACATTGCGTGTGCTGTAACGAGAAAAATGTCGGAGTAGTCTTTAGGCTGTTTGGTGAACCGTGTAGACTTGGAGCTAGGAATTTTTCCATGTCTCCATTTTTTTTACCCTGGAGTCTTTGTTGACATCGCGTATGCATCCTGCTGGAATGAGAAGGAACGTCGTTGTTGACATTACGTCTGCTGCAACGAGACGAATGTCGGGATAGTTTTTAGGTTGTTTTATGAACCGTCAAGACTTGGAGCTAGGAATTTTTCCATGGCTCTTTTTTTTTTGACCATGGAGTCTTTGTTGACGTCGCGTCTGCATCCTGCTGGAGTGAGAAGGAACGCCGAATTGACTTCTCGACTGTGGTTGTCGCCGTCGAGATCTGGTTCTCTCTTTGATGGAGCTCTATCATTTCAGTTTTTTATATCGTGAATTGACTTCATTTTATTTCTTTCCGCGATACTCTATCATTTCAGCTTTTATATCGTGAAAGTCGCGATTGCCCAATCATTTCGGCTATTCTTTCTTTTTAATCGCTACTTTTTATTGTGAGTTGCCCAAACATTTCGGTTGTTTTTATATGCATATATTTTGCCCGCTTATTTTTATTGCGAGTTGCTTCATCATTTCGGCTATTTCATATGCATTTTTTTGCTTGCTGATTTTTTTTGCGGGTATGGAACTTGAGATCTGGTACCAATCTTGGCATCAACATCGCTACTACTGGAACATCGCCAGGTGAGAATCATCATTTTCCATGAAAGGACTTGGAATTTGATACCTATTCAGGCATCAGTATCTCTGCGACTAGAATATTGCCAGGAGCGAATCATCATCTGCCGTGAGAGGACTTGGAAAAAGATGGCTCAGTAAACAGGGTTAGGATCCTGTCGACTAAGGCTTTTAGATTTTATGAGCCGTAAGAGTCTCATAAAGTTATTTCTCCCTACGAGTCGTGAGGATCTCATAGGTGTATTTTCTCCTTAGGAGTCGTGGGGATTCCTAAGTGTGTGTTCTCTTATAAGTCGTAAGGATCTCACAAGAGTGTTTTCTCCTTACAAGTTGAGAGGACTTATAAGTGTCACTCACTATATGGGGAAAATTTTCGCCAGTGGTGGAACTTGGTGGGGGAAATCATTTATTTGTGCCTGTGGATTGTATACAAGGGCCAATATTGGACCGCCTTATGATGGCTTAAGAACAGGTCTAAGTCTCTGTAGCTTAAGGCTTTGAATCCTATGAGTCGTGAGGGTATCATAGGGGCGATTCTCCTTACGAGTCGTGAGGATTTCATAAGTAAAAATTTTACGAGGTTGCGCCCTTTCGGGTTTTCACAAGCTCATCAGTAGCCCTGCCGTTTTTACTCACGACGCCTTTTTGGGTTTTCATCCGTGCGCATCTTCCTTTTGGACATACCGTTTTTTTACAACAAGTTTGCGCCCTTTCGGGTTTTCATAAGCTCATCGGTAGCCCTGCTATTTTTACTCACGACGCCCTTTCGGGTTTTCATCTGTGCCCATTTTTCTTGTGAACATACCATATTTTTTTGCCAATAGGACTTGGGTTGCAGTCTTTGCTGTTAGAGCTTTGATTGCAACATAGATCCCAAGAGAAGATATCTCCGTATTTGCGGCGATGCGCTATGTTTGAGGTGGAGCACTAGTTTAGGGACATTCGGTCTATTGCCAGTTTAAGGACATAGTGGTCCATTGCAAGTTTAAGGACATAACGGTCCATTATCACCATTTTTGGGGTGAAGATTTAGTTTAAAGACATTACGGTCCGTTGCCAGTTTAAGAACGTAGTGGTCCATTATCACCATTTTTGAGGTGAAGATTTTCTGAATAACACTTAGAGTTTTGACTCAGGAAGATAGCGAGCGGACACGAGCATCGTCATCTATCATTGACCTAATTCATGACTCGTCAAGCATGGTATTTCTTGAAGAATCGGACGTTTATTGGCCGGAAAGGTCTTTCGCCATGGATATCCATGAGCAAATAGGCCCCACTTTTGTAGACCTTGTCTATGACGTACGAGCCTTCATAGTTTGGCTCGAATTTCCCTCGTTTTGCATGATTGGGGATCATAGGCCTTTTGACGACTAGCACAAGTTTGCCTTGGCGGAATGTTCTTGTCCTAGTCAGTTTTTTCTTATGAGTGCGTCATCCTTGTCTTGTAAGCTTCTAGGTTTTGTTGCGCCGTGAGGCGAGTTTCATCGAGGGCGTCGAGCTCCTCAAGCCAAAGATGGGCATTTTAGTCATCTGCTAGCTCGTATCGAACCGCTACTCGGAGAGAAGGGAGTTCTTTTTCTAAAGGGAGTACCGCTTCAGTGCCGAATACCAACGCGTATGGTGTTGTATTCGTAGCCGTTTTGAACGTCATTCAGCACGCCCAGAGAGTTTCGTGCAGTCTCTTGTGCCAGTCCTTTTTATTTCTGGACATCGTTTTCTTTATAATCTTGGTCAAGGTCTTGTTGAAAGCTTCAGCTGGACCGTTAGCACGAGGGTTATAGACTGAAGAGTATCTCCAGTCTATTTTATGCTATTCTGCGAAGCGTCTGATTTTATGGCTCCTGTAGGTTGGACCATTATCCGAGATTATCCGTCGCGGAGTGCCGAACCGTTAGATGACATGTGTCTTGAAGAAGTGGAGGATGTTCTCCGTCTTCACTTCCCTTAGCAGTACTGCTTCTGCCCACTTAGAGAAGTAATCGTTCGTTGCCAGTATGAATCAACGTCCTTTGGATGACGCTGGTTCGATGGGACCAATTATGTCGGTTCCCTACATTTCGAACGGCCAGCTGGCTACTGTTGGGTGAAGTGGATTTGGATGCAAGTGGATGAAGCCCCCGTGAATTTGGCATGAGTGATACTTCTTCGTATATTTGAGGTAGTCCTGAATCATTGTGGGCCAGTAGTAACCCATTCTTTTGATCTTCAGCTTCATCTTTGGTCTGGGTTGATGAGAACCGCAGAGTCCGTCATGGGCTTCTTGTACGACTCTCCTTGCTTCTTCTGGTCCCAGGCATCTCAGCCACAGACAGTCAAATGATCTCTTATATAGAGTATCATTGACGAAAGCGAAAGACAGAGCCCGTTTCATGAGTTGATGTCTTGACGACGCGTTTTCGGGCGTTCGATGGGATTTAAAGTAGTCTATGAAGACTTCCCTCCAATCCTTGATCTTTTCTTCACCTTCTATTTGGAGGAATGCTTGTTTGATCGTTTCTTTTCCTTCAGATGGCTCAATCGAATCTTCTGAAGGTATTTCTGCTGGCGCGAGAAACCGGCGGCTTTCCACAACAATCCTTACGTCATCGAGATCTTCGTCAGCCAGCTCCTTAGTAAGCCTGGCTAATGCATCCGCCTTACTATTTTCCGCACGCGGTATGCTCTCCAGGGTGTAGGAGGGGATTTGTGTCAGCAGTTGCTGCACTCTCCTACCATATTTTATCAACTCTGGTTTGCACGTCTAGTAGTCGCCATTTACTTGGCTAATGACCAGCTGGGAGTCTCCATATATGAGAAGGTTTTCGACTCCCATATTGACAGCGATCTCAAGATCCACTATCAAAGCTTCATATTCAGCCTCGTTGTTTTTTCTTGGCTCCGTTAAAGAAAAGGAAAAACGTATTATCCCCCTTGTGGAGTCACGAAGATGAGGCTTACCTCGGCTTTGATTATAGGAGCGTTATGCTTCCGCTTCTTCATGGAAGATGCTCCATCGAAGTAGAGTTCCCATTGGACATTATTTTCTTCCTTCTCTTCTTCGATTGTATCAAACGTGTGTCCGTTTGGCAATTTGCAATTTAAGGGAGAATCGGCTGGTATCAGATGCTCAGCGAGAAAGTCGGCGATGTCCTGACCTTTCACTGCCTTGAGGGGTCGATAAGTTATCGAGAATTCCATCAAGAGAAGGGCCTATTTGACTAGCCTTCCTGTTAGTATGGCTCTTGACATCAAATATTTGAGAGGATCCACCTTTGATATGAAATGGACCTCATATGCCAATGTATAGTGTCTGAGCTTCGTTATAGCAAAGATCAGTGCCATGCAGTGCTTTTCGATGGGGGAGTAGTTGTTTTTTGCCCCCAGGAGCACTCGACTCAAATAGTAGAGAGCTCTCTCCTTCCCCCGGTTGTTCTCCTGTTACCATAACGCGCCTAAAGAACCTTCCAGGGCTGTTGTGTATAGGATAAGGGGCTTTCCCTTAACCGGAGCAGTCGACACCGGCAGATTTTTTTAGGTATTTCTTAATCTCGTCCAGTGCGTTTTGGCATTTGTAATCCCAGACGAATGGGGTCCCTTTCTTCATCAGGTGACTGTAGGGGCGACATTTTCCGGAGAGGTTGGCTATGAACCGCCGGATATACGTGAGCTTTCCTTGGAGAGACCACAATTGTTTGAGAGTTCTTGGCGTGGGCATTTCCATAATCCCCTTGATCTTTGATGGATCTATTTCGATGTCTCGGTGTCGTATGATGAATCCTAGGAATTTGCCTAAGGATACTCCAAACGCACATTTCAGAGGATTCATCTTTAGATTGTATTTCCGAAAACACTGGAACACTATATTCAGATGTTCCCAGTGCTCCTCGTATGATTTGCTTTCCACCACAGGATCGTCAATATAGCATTCGATAATCTCATGTATGAGGTTATCAAAGATCTTTGTCATGGCCCTCTGGTAGGTAGCGCCAGCGTTCTTCAAACCGAATGGCATCATCTTATAGCATAATATCCCTAGTGGAGTCCGGAAGGCGGTGTAATTTTTGTCTTCATGATGCATTTTTATTTGATTATAGCCTGAAGATCCATCCATGAAAGAGAATACCTCATGAGTGGACATATTATCGATCATCAGCTCGGTAACAGGTACTGGGAAGTCATCCTTTGGGCAAGCTTTGTTGAGGTCCCGAAAGTTTACGCAGATGAGCACTGTCCTATTTTTCTTCATCACTGGAACAATGCTGGCAATCCAGTCGGGGTACTGAACTTCTTGGATGAAGCCGGATTCGATTAGTTTCTTGACTTCGGCATTGATACCCATCTCGAGTTCGAGCCGCATTCTTCTTGGCGCCTGTTTGACTGGCTTGACGTCCGGTGATATAGCTAGCTTATGCACCTCTATTTTGGATCTAGTCCCGACATCTCGGAATAGTTGATTGATCTCAAAAACTATCTAATAACCGCAATCAAGAACAGCGTCGCTTGGCAGCTAGCCGGTGAGTACGGGTCGGTCCACAGGGATTTTGTGAATTTCCTAATTGTTCTTACGAGTTAATTCCAAACGGTGTGAATGGATCAATTAAATCTAAAAACTAAATTAATCTAGGGCAATTGAATTAAAGATCTAACTATCTAATTAGGGCAAGGAATTAAATTTATACTAGGGCAGAGAATGAAAAATTACCTAGGGCAAGAATTGAAATTAATTACTTACTTTACAGATGGCTCTCTCCAAACATCAACACAAGACTTGTCAGATCTGAATTTCTGAAATGAAAAGAGGCATCGATGCTCTCCAAAAGAAATCTAAATTTTATTGATAAAAAGAAGCACAGGGAGGCATAGCCTTTACAATGATTTAGAGTTCCTATTTATAGAGAATAGGAAACCCTAGGTTACAATTGATTCGCATGTCTACATTTACCAAAATATCCTTAGAAAGACCTAGCCAAAGTAGACTCCAAGCTTTGGTAAAATTTTATGTCTCTGTCTCTTTAAAAGGAAGTATTGGGCCTTGAAATTTCCTTTGTTGGCTCTTCTGTTTTTGGGCTTCCTTATTTTTTGGTTCTTGTATTAAAATAGCTTCTATGTTTCTTCCAGATCTCCAGTGAATAATTGCGGTGGACTTTTAACCATTCGCTTTGTAATGTTGGACCTTGCATTGCCTTGTATTTTGTGAATTTTATCTTTGATGTAGGCTTGATCAAGAGTCTTCTGTTTGTTGGTCAAAGTCCACTTTTGCATCGTCTTTTCATCGTTTTCACTGTTTTCTGTTCAAGAACCTGTAACCTGTAATATGTAGCAGTCATGCGTCAAAAGCACCTGTTTATTTATAAAATGAATAAGAATGGGGGATATAATAATGCAATATTATGGTATGAACAAATACCCCCAAACTTATCTTTTGCTCGTCCTCGAGCAAACTTATTATTTTATTCTCGATAAAACCTAACCGCACATTCGCAGGGAAACGCGATTGCACTGAGCTCGTGCAACAAGCCGTTAAACCTCTAGGTGTCCCTAGTAGGAGGAGTGTTGTCTCCTGAGGGTTTTCAGCAGATTACACCCACAAAATCCTATCAATTTGACTTTTTCGACTTTAATTCTCCAATTAGGTTTTCTAACAAGGAATTCTATTATCGTCAACTCGTGAATTATCCACCCATATTCTTCACACTTCCTCATCATTTAACTTAAGATTATATATGTTCTATAGAATCACTCCGCTTTCGGCATTTCTTAAGTTTTCCTTCTAAGGTTCCATCTCCACTTAGGAATTTTTCTATCAACTCTACTAAAGATACAAGTTCTATTCTTCATTCCTTTCTCTTATCTAAACTCTAATCATATATCCCCACGTGTGTGTATAAATCACCCCTATACTTTGAAATTCAAATCAAGCAATCATACCCTTGTCCGTTATCCAAAGTACTTATTAGTAGGTGAATTTTTAATTGAATTTTGCTTACACATCCTTCATGCGACCGTTAATACTTCTTGAGGTACCAACAATCGATTACAAGATGTGTTTGCACATTAAAGCGTAATTCCTAGTCTTGCAACACCCAAGGCTTTTTAGCAGTGACTCCCAAACCAGTTGGTCTAAGGTACTAGGTGATGAAGCACCCTCGCTAAATATTTTTCTATTTTTGCAGCCTTAAGTAATCACAAAAACCAGTGTTCATTTTTTTTTCTTTATTCACACTTGAATTTTTTTATTGTGCTAAGGACTTTATACAAGAGCATTTCAAGGTCTCCTCTACTATTCCAAGTTTCAATGTACGTGATTGTGCAGATTGTAGGGTATACATTTTCAGAATCTATATTTAAGCTAGGAATTATTTTTCAAACTTATACTCTAATAAAAATCAATACTTTTTCCTTTATTTCGACTGTAAGTGCACGGCGGCGCCCCGGCCGTCAATCCGACGGCCAAATGCGGAAGCGGTGAAAAACTTTAAATATTACTTGAACTGGCAAACCGCCGCGCACTAATACCCGGATCGAACCACTAACTAGTCCTAGCAATCTACAAGAAAGGGAATAGAGATATACCGACGATCCAAGTCCTCCGGTCTTCTCGTCATGGTCCCGATCTCCTGCGGAAAAGTCCCGTCTCCTCCTCGTCGCCGGAAGTGCACCACATCGCCTACTTTGTTTACGGGCTCCCACCTCAATGCCGAGGCAACTCGGGCACGAAGCCGGCTACTCGACGTGCCCAAGATTTGCTGTAGAATGTTTAGTAGAACTTGTGTCTCACTTTTGGGGTTATCGGAATCACCCTTTTGGTGGAGGAATGATACAAGGAGTATGTGGAGGAGTTTTTGGATTTTGGAACATGAAATGAACCACAAAACCCACACTACAATTTTTGGACAGCCCCCTATCTCCTCTATGAGGCCGGCCACTATATGGTGGAAGAAGAAGAGAGAATGAGAGTGTATCAAAAATGGGAGCCTCACTCAACAACCATACCATCTCCCATCATCAACAATCATCAAGCATGATGACTTCAAAAAGTCAAGCCATCATGAAGAGGTCAAGGTCAAGGAATGGTGCTCATCATGAAAACCATCATGATACAAGAAGATGCAAAGAACCCCCTCCACTAATGCCTATTTGCAACAATGCAAATAAACCCTCCTCCACCAAACTTCGGCCAATGAACGGAACAATGAAAATCGGCCGAAACGGAAAGCAAACTGGCAACTCCAGAAAACTGGTCCCGTAATAAATTACGGGAAAACCCCGATACTGTGCATACACACCCGCATTTGTATTTCGACCGAAATACAAATGCAATGAGACAAAATCTACACTGTACTATACTAGGATCCGGCTTATACCAAAGCCGGCTAGTAATATCTGTTCAATCCTGATGCGTGCAATACCGCACGTATCTGATCGAACCCTGCCATATAACCATACGGCCTATAGTACAAACTGTCCGATCCTGATCCGTGCAATACCGCACGTATCTGATCGGACCTTGCCATATCTCCATACGGCCTCTACAACCTTTCGCCCGAAAGCTGAGTAACTGAATGTGGGGGACTCTAAAGACTCGTCAACACCTTGGTTGTGGATTTAACCACTAGCACGTCAGAGGTATAAGCCAATATGTAACGGGCTACCAGGTACTGACTAAAAGGGATGTCTGTGAGTGAACTCAGCCTGACAACCCTACTGAGCCTGTCAGTGACAATATCCGTGCAGTCCGGTCCGTTCGTCTATGAGTATCGCATGGCGGGCCTAGGGGGTTGGTAAAAGTCAGACCCCCAAAAGCGGTACAAGTCGTGTCGGAGTGTAGCCCAGAACACCCTGAGATACTACTGGAATACCTACCAGTAAATCTCCTTGCCTTGGCCAAGGACTTTGTGTAATGGCTCTCCTAGACACAGCACGACCTCACCCCCAATACCGGGAGAGACGAACCCCTGAAGATACGCTCACTGCCTCCATGTGGCTCGGGACTGTACCCAACTAAAACCTGTTTGCACGACTCCTTTGAGCCATGGTAGGGTAGTAATCAAAGTACAGTGGGAACTCACACAAGACAAATGACGATCCCCAGGTCGATGAACTAACCTGCACACATGTCACCAGGGAACTGCCATCTGACGTCTGGTATATGACCAACTAGCATGTTCCCGGCGAGTCCTGTCCGGTGTACTCATAACCCAATGAGCACCTGTATACATCTTAGGTGATCCAACTGACACCAGTGGCTTGTGAGACCGGCCACCGCCCCTCGTCGGGGTCTCGACTGTATACACTAGTCTACTAATGGAGTATCGATGCCCAGTCTCGAAACTCCCACGACTAGGGACCTTTTAAGGATAAGCTTATAGACCCCCAGCTCCCACTTATATGATCGCCCTCATACTGCTGGTGGTCAAGCAAGAATCCTAGGGGCTCTATCAACGTGTAATAGCGACGTGTCAGGTCACCTAAAACAGTACACGATGATAAAGGTAAACCAGATAGCATACTATCATCTCGAGTAAGACTGTCCTACCGGGATAGGTCCTCCCTCAATCATTACAATCACGTACCTGTGACCTAATAATTGACTCTGAGGGCACTATCTCCAACAATCTCCCACTTGCACTCAAGGCTAATTATTGCGATGTCGCATACTCACAGCCCGTGTGATACCGAACATCCAACTCCTCTACTAGTCAGTCTCACAAAGCTCGTTTGCGAAACTTTTGCGTTCGAGGAATAGCCTCCGTAAGTGGATCCGCTTAGTTGTTTCTTTCTATGTCTCTCTATATCTCAAGTTCGCGGAGAAAGCCATCTCCCGAAATGAGCAATACCTGTCTTAGAATGTGTCTGGATGTCTGATGGGACATAGCTCATAAATGAACTCCAAATCCAAACTTCTTAGACTGTATCGTCAACTGAACTTAATCAGTATCCTGCGCGCCATGCCTCCCTCAGTATTGCCTTGGACCACCTGTCCAAAATACTGCCCCTCATCAGAAGAAAAACTATAACTCTGACAACCTCCTTGTCGTCCATGTCACCTTGGAAGCCTGGAATGATAACTGTCTCCTGAATGAGGCTGTCGTTATCATCTCCCTAGAACATCCACTTATGTTCTAAAACTGCTTCCGACTGTTTCTCCAGGATTGGATTAATGTCAACTTATTGCATCTAGTGCAAGAACAACATCTGGTGTGGTACTTGACATCTCACGATTGACTCAATTGCCTGAGCAAGTGATCTGCCAATCATGCCCGTCCCTCTCCCCTTTAGTCTGTAAGACACCTTTGGAGAGGGTGACTCCATTACCTGCAGGTACACTACCGTGCCAGGAGTCGTCCATCCTAAATACTCTTAGAATGCTGTCAAGTACCCTAATTGGGAAACCACCCAAATCTAGATCTAAGACCATAGATCTAGTAACCAGTATGTCTGATACAAAATCCATTTCCTTTGTGGAGAAACAACTGTGTGACGACCAAAGTATAACCGATCGTAGTGTAGGAGTTTCTTTTCCTACTCTGTATATATCATCCAAATACCAGGATATCACACCCTACTACCTTCTCAACAGATCCATCCCCTATTCTGATGAAGTCAAACCCATGACTGTCACGTCAGAAACAGATGATCTATCTCCGCTACATCTGCTTTAGTCTATAAATAGACATAAGCTACCTGTCCACCAATGCTTCCGCTGCTCCCACTGACTACGACAACCCTCTGGCAGAGTCATATACACGTACACTTCTGAAGCGAATTCAGAACGACGCTATACTCACAGCCTGCCGGGTCTCGTAACCTGGAACAACAGCAATGGTAATTGTGGGTAAACAAGAACTTCCTTGGCACCGTCCTTGAGGCCACCGTAGTACCTCTCGGGTGCCTGAAGTTACCCACCTTATCTGCGGAGTGGCCAATGGAATGTCAATCCAGATTGAATCTTTAGGTTCCTTATCAAATCTTCAGTAATCGTTTGTGGTTCTGGAATCACTTCCAGTTCTACCATACTCCCACTACTGTTTTCTGAAAAAATCCATTTTTAATAAAACTGTGGCGAGTCTAGAACAATATCGCTATTGTTCATCCAGATGGTAGAAAGTCAACCCTCGCCATAGCCTGGGTCAACCCATAAACAGCCATTACAGAAACGTGCCTTGAGTTGTCCAGTGTCTGGTTTTAATCATAAACCGGACAACTCCCCGTACCTTAACATCGTTAAGATATGAACTGTTCTATATCCAATATAGAAACAGAGGCACTGATTTAATTGAACCAGATTCAAATCATGCAGCTGTCCCCAGCGCATGTCAACTAAATGGAAGGAGGCCGATCAGCATTACCCAACTTAGGAATGCTTCCAATTATGAGTAACCTGAAAGAGAAGCAATTTCTCTTAATCATTACTATCAACTGAACACCATACACAAGTATCTACATCTTCGATCACTTTGAAGAATCCCGATACTTGTGACACCTGGTTCTCCACTCTATTCAAATACCAATAACTTCTCCAAATTCGGACCCTGTGTTTCCACGAAACACCTGTCTAAAAACTAGAGAAGTCATAAGTAAACTGAATGTAGTACGAGGACCAACCCCTCTGTCCTGATGGACCCTGGACAACATACAATACTCTGTATAAGTCCCTTGAGTCTGATAACTCATTCACGGTGTGTCGTAGGTTGAAAACTGTACTTATGGTTAAGAAGAATTACACCGCTGTTTAATGCTCCTTACCTAACCATCCACTGATATAGGTAAATGTCGTAGACATAATTTCAGAAAGGTATATCTCACTCTATGAAAATAGACGTACAGATATATCAATTTGAAATTGGTGCATAACAGCGGATATTCAAAACCAAATATTTGCCGACCGGCAAACAGCCCAGGTGATTTCCTCAAATATCATTGATTACAACGAATCCCGATATAATGAGGATAATCACCCAATTCCCAATAATTTACTCCCACTCATCATCTGTAAAACCATACAGATGTGAGAATCGTACCTGGTAAATACATACCCTGGAGTAAGTATCTAATCGGGAAATCAGTTTTCCTTTAACTGTACACAGTGAAACTGAAACATTGAAATGTTTCGATGGGGTATCCTGGTATTCCTAGTAATGCCTCTTCCAGATTCACGACTGTAACCGTATAGTTCTTTGCCACCTCTCCAAATCCCTTCATATGTCTTTAGTCTTTACCTTCTGCACACCCTTTTAGGCCAAATGGTTTTCTTCCTTCCCTACCGTTCGGCACCAGCCTATGGTTTGGAAGAAGACTATCCAATAAGCATAATGGGTGTACTGTCCCAATCCTAGGAACACTCGCAATGAGAGAGGGTGAAGATAAAAGACAACCGAATAAACCTTATTCCTATTTCTCCTGAACCAGAATCCATCCCCGAACTGGAACAAGTTCCATTCGAGTTCGTATATAACCATACGATGGAGTATCCAAATAAACTGTGGATCTTCGTAGTGATACGGAGTGTCCTGGAGAAATACAAAGGTGATGTGGGAGTGGTAACGAAATATTTGGTTTGGTCGTGAATATCTGTTGCAATTTACTTTGCCCTCTTACTAATCCCTTGCTTTGTCTGAACTTAATACCTTCTGCACACAATCGTTATGCTAATTGGTTTTCTTCATTCCCTACCGGTCGGCACCAGCCTAAGGTTTGGAAGAAGACAATCCAATTTGCGTAATAGGTATACTACCCCTAAACCAAGGAGTACTCGTAACCTGAGAGAGGGTAAAAGGAAAAGACAACTGAATAATCCTATCCGTTTTCTCCAGAACCGGAAACCATCCTCGAATAAATTCTTTCGAGTTCGTATCTAACCATACGATGGTTTTGTCCAATGGAAGTGGACGTTCGTAGTAAAACGGGGTGTCCTGGAGAAAAGGGTAAAAGTAGGAGTGGCAATGAGGTTCACAACTCTGACAATCCAAAAGCCAGTGTTAAAGAAGGTTCGGTCAACTTGGTCACTGAGTCATAGTCTTAGGGTCGGGTCAATGGTCGCTGCCAAAGAGAGAGAGAAAAGAAACACTCAGCGTGCACTCTAACCTAGATCAGAATGGTTACCAATTTATCTAATCTGGAATCCTCCCACTGTACCTCAAATTCTCCTCCAAACCTGAAAGAAGAATTAGTCGGGGTTACCCGAGGAGTAAACTAACTCATCAGTAGGAATCGGGATCCAACTCTCATCGCATGATAACGTGACGGAATCCGCTCACGGTATCACACTCCAGAAGGTATGCGCATATCTGGCAAGTTTCAGTTCTTTTGAAACTCCCGATGTAATTTCTGCCCCATGCTCTTATGACCTTGGCGAAGGTCAACAAATCATAAGTCACATGTCAAGTTCTACCCGTCATTATCCAGGTTAATTTGAATCCACCCGTACAAGCCCTTGACGAAGGTCAACAAGGCTATACGACTGTCCCAAACCAACGCATCTATCTATGCAACAGAAAGGTAACAAGCAGCTACCATACACTATGCCTTGACGAAGGTCAACAAACATAGCATGAATACTACGTGCTACCCGTCTGAAACGACGGAGGGCTACGAATGGTTTCTGGCGAAAACCTTTAACGTAATGAACTTGATATCGTCGAAGGAACGGATAGCTTTTTAAAAATATAGTGACGAAAACCGTTGCTAAAGAGGTCACTCCCGGTGAAGGGATCTCGGCTCTTTCCCCGTAGAATGGGGTGCAGGATATTCCAAATGAATACCGCGATGCAAAGCAAAAATAATCGGCTATAGTGAAGTTAATGCCCTGACGCAAACTTCTGTCCAAGGGGTCACTCCCGGTGAAGGGATCTCGGCCCTTGCCTCGTCGACTGAGGAGCAGGATATTCCAACTGAATATCACGATGCAAAACAAAAGTGAACGTCCTTGCAATAACAGCTTTTTGAAAAAGTGTTCCAACAACATCAGATTAGGTTTGTTTTTAAACTTGCATTGATCCGAATCAATGCAGTCCCATCAATTGATCACACCACAAAGAACGAAAATATACTGATGTACGTATATGCCATCCGCATTCGCCACTGGGTCCCATCATTACCCGTTAGGTTAGATAACTAACGACAGAGCGGGGACTGGACTAGCGCGGATGTAAAACATATACAACATCTACTAATATATATACCAATATATTATATTCGCTCAAGGCGTGAATAAAATGCAACATCACAGAGAATGAACAGCATCACAGAAACAGTACAGATATCTGGGATCCCCGGGTTTCACAGAGCCGCTGAAACCCGACGTTCCCCTGGTCGTGTGGATAGCCTGTGCAATGAAATCCTAGACCCCTACGGGCGCGGCAAGTTACCCGCCAAAACCTGAAGCGAGGCAGCCCCCTTCAGCAACGTGAATGGACCACCCAGCACTTCACGGAATCCGGTAACTTGGGCACCCCTCCTGGGTCAACCTGTACCCCCTACGAGTGCGGCGAATAGCCCGCCAATCCTAGAGTGAAGTCCCCTCCGTCTCAATGCCATGAGATGCGGGCTTGTTGCCCTCCAGAACCCGGCTATCCGTGCACCCCTCCGCGGGGCAATCCTAGTACAGAAAGTAAAATATACATACACCGGGTACATCGACCGCAACCAGGTCGTGCCCAAAAATAATAATACAAACAGGCAGTGACGGCAGTCCACATGTCGGACGCTCGCCCCGCAAAATCAAATGTACATAATACCACCACAACTGTACTAGCATTGCATCCAGGCTATCCCCACGACCGATCCGCAACATCACAGCATAAACATAGAACATCAACGTGAAAGTCACGTTCGCAAATCCGTCTAACTGGGCTATAGCAGTTAGACCGGATTTACCGATCAAGTGACATTCACGGTCGCAGATATAATGTAAATACTGTGAAAAATGTGTTTAAAATATCCGATCGATCAAAAAATAACAAGTGGGCCCCCAATCAAAACTGTAGCACTCACAGAAATCTTGGGCCCAATTTTAATATTCCAAAACCCATAATTTAAGCCCAGAAGGCCTCTGTAAAAAATTGGTGAAGTGATCTCCACAGTGTGCGGCGGAAGGGCGGCGGGAAAGGGGTTTTCGCGGCGGTTCCGCGCTCCCACTGTGGAGTTACTTCGTCGAATTTTTACAGAGCTCTTAGATTTTCCAGTACATCAATATTTTACAACCTGAAAAATTTTTGGGGACCAAAAAATTTCAACAGAAAACTGTCGTGGGCAAATACGGGTTTTTGGACATTTCGATCGATCGGAACTGAAAAACACATTACACAAAGCTAGACTAAGTTAATGGCGAGGCTCTGATACCACTGTAAGTGCACGGCGGCGCCCCGGCCGTCAATCCGACGGCCAAATGCGGAAGCGGTGAAAAACTTTAAATATTACTTGAACTGGCAAACCGCCGCGCACTAATACCCGGATCGAACCACTAACTAGTCCTAGCAATCTACAAGAAAGGGAATAGAGATATACCGACGATCCAAGTCCTCCGGTCTTCTCGTCATGGTCCCGATCTCCTGCGGAAAAGTCCCGTCTCCTCCTCGTCGCCGGAAGTGCACCACATCGCCTACTTTGTTTACGGGCTCCCACCTCAATGCCGAGGCAACTCGGGCACGAAGCCGGCTACTCGACGTGCCCAAGATTTGCTGTAGAATGTTTAGTAGAACTTGTGTCTCACTTTTGGGGTTATCGGAATCACCCTTTTGGTGGAGGAATGATACAAGGAGTATGTGGAGGAGTTTTTGGATTTTGGAACATGAAATGAACCACAAAACCCACACTACAATTTTTGGACAGCCCCCTATCTCCTCTATGAGGCCGGCCACTATATGGTGGAAGAAGAAGAGAGAATGAGAGTGTATCAAAAATGGGAGCCTCACTCAACAACCATACCATCTCCCATCATCAACAATCATCAAGCATGATGACTTCAAAAAGTCAAGCCATCATGAAGAGGTCAAGGTCAAGGAATGGTGCTCATCATGAAAACCATCATGATACAAGAAGATGCAAAGAACCCCCTCCACTAATGCCTATTTGCAACAATGCAAATAAACCCTCCTCCACCAAACTTCGGCCAATGAACGGAACAATGAAAATCGGCCGAAACGGAAAGCAAACTGGCAACTCCAGAAAACTGGTCCCGTAATAAATTACGGGAAAACCCCGATACTGTGCATACACACCCGCATTTGTATTTCGACCGAAATACAAATGCAATGAGACAAAATCTACACTGTACTATACTAGGATCCGGCTTATACCAAAGCCGGCTAGTAATATCTGTTCAATCCTGATGCGTGCAATACCGCACGTATCTGATCGAACCCTGCCATATAACCATACGGCCTATAGTACAAACTGTCCGATCCTGATCCGTGCAATACCGCACGTATCTGATCGGACCTTGCCATATCTCCATACGGCCTCTACAACCTTTCGCCCGAAAGCTGAGTAACTGAATGTGGGGGACTCTAAAGACTCGTCAACACCTTGGTTGTGGATTTAACCACTAGCACGTCAGAGGTATAAGCCAATACGTAACGGGCTACCAAGTACTGACTAAAAGGGATGTCTGTGAGTGAACTCAGCCTGACAACCCTACTGAGCCTGTCAGTGACAATATCCGTGCAGTCCGGTCCGTTCGTCTATGAGTATCGCATGGCGGGCCTAGGGGGTTGGTAAAAGTCAGACCCCCAAAAGCGGTACAAGTCGTGTCGGAGTGTAGCCCAGAACACCCTGAGATACTACTGGAATACCTACCAGTAAATCTCCTTGCCTTGGCCAAGGACTTTGTGTAATGGCTCTCCTAGACACAGCACGACCTCACCCCCAATACCGGGAGAGACGAACCCCTGAAGATACGCTCACTGCCTCCATGTAGCTCGGGACTGTACCCAACTAAAACCTGTTTGCACGACTCCTTTGAGCCGTGGTAGGGTAGTAATCAAAGTACAGTGGGAACTCACACAAGACAAATGACGATCCCCAGGTCGATGAACTAACCTGCACACATGTCACCAGGGAACTGCCATCTGACGTCTGGTATATGACCAACTAGCATGTTCCCGGCGAGTCCTGTCCGGTGTACTCATAACCCAATGAGCACCTGTATACATCTTAGGTGATCCAACTGACACCAGTGGCTTGTGAGACCGGCCACCGCCCCTCGTCGGGGTCTCGACTGTATACACTAGTCTACTAATGGAGTATCGATGCCCAGTCTCGAAACTCCCACGACTAGGGACCTTTTAAGGATAAGCTTATAGACCCCCAGCTCCCACTTATATGATCGCCCTCATACTGCTGGTGGTCAAGCAAGAATCCTAGGGGCTCTATCAACGTGTAATAGCGACGTGTCAGGTCACCTAAAACAGTACACGATGATAAAGGTAAACCAGATAGCATACTATCATCTCGAGTAAGACTGTCCTACCGGGATAGGTCCTCCCTCAATTATTACAATCATGTACCTGTGACCTAATAATTGACTCTGAGGGCACTATCTCCAACATCGACTTAGCCCAGGAAGTCAACCCAAAATTTGCCTATTTCTAAATAAACTACGAAGACATATACTTTCTACCGTTAATCTTTAAAGAAGGTTATTTTTAGGGTTTTTAATTTACTAAGTCTAAGATCTAGTTGTTCGTAGCCAGTTAACCTATTTGTCAAACTCAAGTCAAATAAGGCCAAAATTGAATACGGTAATTTTTATAATTTTTTTGAAATTTTCAATTTTTATGGGTTTTAAAATAATTATGCAAATGCAAAAATATGTACAAATGAATGCGAAGGAAGATGATGTACCGAGCATACCCCCAAACTTAAACTTGACAGTGTCCTCACGGTCATGCTACACCAAGAGGGTCAAAATGTCGGCACTCCCCTGTTTATTAACATCTCTTTTTTATTTTTATTTTTTTGAATTTTTTTAATAGAAAAGAAAACAAAATATACATATATACAATAAAGTCCTCCCCAAACTAAGCAAGACCTTACACAACCCAAAGGTTAGCACCAACCATTCAAAGATCTTATCGTGGTAATGGTAGGGTTGGTGAAAGAATGGGGTGTAAAGGAAAGAAATGAGAAGAACACGAGACCGAATGGGAAGAAGGGTGGAATATAGTCTCGGTGGAGGAGAAGAAGAGCGGAAAAGAGAAAGAAGGGTCGCGCGATCTTGAGGGTGTAAATCGAGTGAATAAATTAGCACAATTTGTGATGACCGATGTGTTAAAAACGATTGTGCTAATCTATCAACTCGTCATGAAATAGGGTCAAATCCCTCAAGATTTGCAAGAACACATGGGTACGTCGAACTTGGTATAGGAGATAAAAGCGTAACGGTCACTTGCACGGTCGGAATGATAGGAAGGACGAAAGGGAGTGAATTAGGGATAGTCTCATTCTCACCGTAGTAAACTGTCTCGAACTGGAAAGATTCCATCAATGGTTCAAAATGACTGTAAGCAACCGAGTCTGATGGTTCAACTAACTCATCTGAAAATTCAAAGGACTCAAACTCGGGCGGTGAGACTTCAACATCGTCCGAAAAAGTGAAACATTCGTAAGTGTCATCGGCTGTGAGAACTGTGTCAGATTCAAAGGGAAAATTTTCAAACTCACGATCTTCAAGCGTGATCTTTTGCGTGGTCGGAACGATGGAAAGGAGGGTGTTTGATTTAAGAAGTGTAACAGTAGGAGGATGAATTGGAAAATCCGACACATCAAACAAAAATGGTTCAACCTCAATATTATCCTCAATACTCTCCTGAATACTATCCTCATAATTCTCCTCAATATTTAACTCATCCATGCCATTATCATCAAAATCAAGACGCATATGAGGTTCGGGAGAAACATCTAATGACTCGGGATGATGAATTGGACATAAAATTTCAATCAAATCGACAGGTTCATCATCCGAAATAATCCCGGCGTCTATATCCTCAATCAAGTGAAAATCAATTTTTTCTGACACCTCATCAAAAGCATGGATATTTATCGATTTAGGTTCTAGAGTGGAGGTGTAAAGATCGAAAGGATTAAGTGTGGTTTCACTCGAAAGGGGTTCTTCACAATTTGGCAAATCAAGCACTACAAATCGCACAACTCATCATTTTGGACACATGTTTGAAAATTGGAGTTGTTGGATTCTGGGTATGGGTAGGTTTGATTTGGAAATCCTCTCATGTTCTCACTCTGTCCAACCGCCTCCTTATACATTGAAAAATTTGGAGCTAGCGGGAAACTAGCGACCGGTTCACTAGGTTGTATAAGGGTGGCCATGGACGCTTCCACATTCTTAGTCATTTTGTTTGTTGCTGCAATATAAGCTGCCAACGACTGTTCTAAACTAGACATGGGTGGTGAAGGGGTTTCGGAAAAAGATTCGAAATTGTTTGGATACGTGAAACTCCCAAAAGGCTATGTTGAAACAGGGTCTAGTGAAGGTGGGAAAGTCTGGTAGGACTGGTAGGAAGTGGGTGGTTGGACAGGGGTAGGGTCAACATGTGGATAAAAAGTTGAATGGACTTGTTGATTCCTAAAACTAGATGAGGGGAGAGGGGTGAAAGATCGGCTACGAGATTGAGCAATATGCTCAGCAATGGACATCGGTTTAGGAGTTACAGCTGGACTCGAAAAAGTGGCATCAACGTACGAAGGTGGTAAAGGTTGACTTGGTTGACACAAAGTGGGTTGCAAAGTCGAACTGTTTCTCCTAGACGCTTCTATTTGATCTTTCAAAGAAATTTTAGGCACGGAGGGATCTTCCTTAAATCGACCGAAACAATTGACGTACGACGCAAAGTTAGGTTCGGGATACCAAAGTTCAGCAAGTGATTTAAGATTTGGGGTACCCATGATAGAAGAATGAGAAAAGAAAGAAGGTAGGTGGCGCAAGTGAGGTGCAAGGATTTCTTAGCGACAAAATTTTGCAAGTTTTTATAAAAGATTTTTCTTTTTTTTCATTTTCTCTTTATTTGAAACTGTTTGCTAATTTTTTTTTTTCAATAAAGGGCTTAGACAAAAATGTAATCAACCAGAAATGCACAATCAGACCTAGATCTAGGGTCACCGAGGTCAGCTAGACAGCTCCTAACTGTTCCAAAAGGCTAGAAATAGGACCTCAAACCGCCTCTTCACCGCCAATTGCGGCCAGGTAAGTGCCAGGTAAGTGGGAGGCTCCCCGCTACAAGTAGCGGTCCTAATTAAGTAACCACTTGCCTTGACACACTTACCTAGACACCGCAAAGTCAGGTTAGGATAAACGGCTGATGCCTATAACTAGTCCTCTGTCCTATTGAGCTCGAAGTCCTTAGGGCTGAGTCTAGTATTTTTTAATTAATAGATGGTCAATGCATATGTCTTATGTGATTTCTGGGGTCCTGGGAAGGGTGATGAAATCCCCATCCAATTTGAATTGGTCAAAAGCCCCTTAAAGTCCGATTAAAGATATGCAAAACAGTAAAATCACTTGCAATCAAATCTTTTTATTTTATGCGCGGCGCAAAGAATCCTGCACAAGATTTGTTATTGATAAGGGGGAAGATTTTTAAGCGCAAAGAATCCTGCAGGAGATTTTTCAAAAGATATATTTTAGGTTGCAGAGGGGGGAAAAAGGAAACAAACAGTAAAAATTTCGCGCGATGACGTCAGCATGACGCGGCGGTTCAGCAGCGGGAGCGCGCTTGAGCAGCGGAATGGCGGCGGTACGGAGGCTTCAGGTCTCCAAAAAAATTGTGCTGTTCTAATTTTCCAACCTATTTCTGTTCTGATGTATCTTTTCTGTTTCGAACTCTGGATTTTTCCAGATCCGTCTCGATTGTAGATCCTGCAAAATTCAAACAAAAAATACCCTTCACAAAATACAAAGATGATAAATTTTTATATTTTTTGATTTTTCAGTTTTTATGTTTTTTTAATTTTATATTAACCCGAAATTGCAAAAAGGAAATGACACGCCATCCCCGGCAACGACGCCATTTGGTTGATCTCAAAAACTATCTAATAACCGCAATCAAGAACAGCGTCGCTTGGCAGCTAGCCGGTGAGTACGGGTCGGTTCACAGGGATTTTGTGAATTTCCTAATTGTTCTTACGAGTTAATTCCAAACGGTGTGAATGGATCAATTAAATCTAAAAACTAAATTAATTTAGGGCAATTGAATTAAAGATCTAACTATCTAACTAGGGCAAGAAATTAAATTTATACTAGGGCAGAGAATGAAAAATTACCTAGGGCAAGAATTGAAATTAATTACTTACTTTACAGATGGCTCTCTCCAAACATCAACACAAGACTTGTCAGATCTGAATTTCTGAAATGAAAAGAGGCATCGATGCTCTCTAAAAGAAATCTAAATTTTATTGATAAAAAGAGGCACAGGGAGGCATAGCCTTTACAATGATTTAGAGTTCCTATTTATAGAGAATAGGAAACCCTAGGTTACAATTGATTCGCATGTCTACATTTACCAAAATATTCTTAGGAAGACCTAGTCAAAGTAGACTCCAAGCTTTGGTAAAATTTTATGTCTCTGTCTCTTTAAAAGGAAGTATTGGGCCTTGAAATTTCCTTTGTTGGCTCTTCTGTTTTTGGACTTCCTTATTCTTTAGTTCTTGTATTAAAATAGCTTCTATGTTTCTTCCAGATCTCCAGTGAATAATTACGGTGGACTTTTAACCATTCGCTTTGTAATCTTGGACTTTGCATTGCCTTGCACTTTGTGAATTTTATCTTTGATGTAGGCTTGATCAAGAGTCTTCTGTTTGTTGGTCAAAGTCCACTTTTGCATCGTCTTTTCATCGTTTTCACTGTTTTCTGCTCAAGAACCTGTAACCTGTAATGTGTAGCAGTCATGCGTCAAAAGCACCTGTTTATTTATAAAACGAATAAGAATGGGGGATATAATAATGCAATATTATGGTATGAACAATAGTTCCACGCAAAGCAATCTTTATATTGCATGAATGCATCTTTTAAAGTGGCTACCTTCTTTTTAGATAGCATCTCACCGACGAAAGTCGGCCTTGGATCGTTTTCTGTCCCTAAATCAATTTTTCTTAAGTTGTCCGCTGTGGTGTGTATCCTATCTTCCAGCTCTTTTGGCGCCGGTGGAAACTCAGAGATCACCTCCTCCTCATCCTCATTTACGAAGCACTTGAAAAATTCATCCATATTCTCGTGTTCTCCCTCCTTTGAGAGTGTTATCATGTGGCAGGTATGAGTTCGTTTCAAAGCCCGATGTTGATCCAGCCCTATTCTAGCGATATTGGTTGCTTTTGGTTCATTCTTTTGCGGTAGGGTTACCCTCCAACTGTCGGATAGAGCGAACTTGCCTTGTCGGTATTGGTCTTTTACCCAGTCTTTGAAGGTGAAGCAGCTTTCAAGGGGATGACCTATTGCTCAGTGATAGGACCAATAATCCGGATGATAGAACTCGTTTATCTGTTCAGGGTACCGAGGCTCCGGGAGCATCATCATTTGATGCTTTGTGACAAGGTTGAATATTTTGCTTGTCTTGTCTTGGGAAAAAGAGTATTCCCGACCCATCTTTTTCATAAAAGATGAATTCCAGTTGACTTTTTTCTTGATTGCGTGGCTTCTTAGATCCGCTTCGCTGTTTTCGAACGTCATTCTCGCTCTTCACTTTGCTTTTGCCCCTGTTTCGGGCTTTTTTCTTGTCGCGAGAACGTACAGCGGGCTGAGGGTGAAGGGTATCGCAATTTTCTTTTTCCGCAGACTGCTGAATGAGACGCTGAGTCCTGGCCTTTTCGTAATTGGCCATTTCGTGGTTGTGGTCATCCCAAACCTATTGACCGGCTTCTCTTATTAGCTTGTCAACTTGTTCTTCGAACGACGGGCTTGACGCTCTTTCGGTGGGATTTTGCTCCGTTCCAACGCCACAGTTATCTGGAAAAGCATTCCTTTCTACATAGGAACTGTTTATGGTGTGGCAGCCATGGAATCGCTCCCGTTTATTGGACCGAACATATCCGAGCCCGGTTGTTTCTATCTTCCTGTTGGGCATTCTTCGCTGCGTCCCGGGGACGTCCCAGATCTTATTGTAGAACTGGGCTTGTCGAGCAATTTGTTTGAAGGGTATGCCTTGGCATCTTATTAGTCTTTTCAATCCCTCTGCGTAATACCTAGGAAAACGGATTGGTTGAAGCCTGTCAAGCACAAAATCGGCACCATGCCAGACTTGTTTTTCCGCTTTGGTCTCCGCAGATTGATAGAAGAGGATCGCCCTTTCACCTCTTCGCCTGAGGGGACGTAGAAAGTTTGCAGCTCTTGTATGCTATATGTATCAAGCGCATCAAGTTCTTTATAATACCATGGCGGAACCATGGTGATTTGTAAACTCTGGTCAGCTCCAGTAATGGTTTGCGCTGACGGACGAGTGGAGAACACGGCGTTGACCTCGTTCTCAGAGTCACTGCCAAAGACCAAAACAGGATTAAATGGTTCGGGCCTATTGCATTGGGGTTTCCCCGAGTAGACTATTTCCTCATCTTCTTCGGTATCACTCCTAAAGATCGGGATGGTGGCGACGACTTTTTGTTTATTCTCCGGCTTATGACATCTTTCCATGTCTTTGAAGTCCAGTAGGAAGTACTTTGCGTCTTCATATTTTCTGACTTAATTTACGAAGAATGGATTTAGCTCCCCGGTGATGGTGTCCTCGAGGTCGTCTTTGAAATACTTCATACACTGATGTTGTGTAGAAGGGATGACATTGTACTCGTGTAACCAAGGCCGGCCGAGCAGGGCATTGTAGCAAGTCTTGGCGTCAATGACATGAAATTTGATGTTGGTGATGAGCAGCCCAAAGCGTAATGTCAATATTACGGACCCGAGCGTCCGTGATGACTGCGAGTCGAACCCGGAGATGGTAATTTTGTCCCGAGCCAGGTGCTGAACGTTCATGCAAATCTTCTTCAGCACCTTCACGTTAAGAGGGTTGACGGAGGACCCGTTGTCGACCAGGATTTTCCCTATCTTGATGTCGTGGCAGTACCCGGTGACATATAGAGGACGGTTGTGCTCGTACGTTCCGAGGAGAAAATCTTCATCGCTGAATGTGATGTCAGCTGTATGGACCTCTTCTAGCTCATCCTTCATCTTTTTTTCTGCAAGGAAAGCTTGGAACTGATCGGGCTCCTTAATGCCTTGATCATAGAATCTCTTCCTTCTTTGGACAGGAGGAGAGCATCCAGTATGCTCAGTTGTGAGGGTAACTTCCTCAAATGTGCCAAGATATTGTAATCCACCTTGTTTTTCCTAGGCAGGTCCTTGGCTGCGAGCTCTTTGATGACTCTATCATCGAGGGCAATTTTCTCAGGCACTTTTTCCTTCCCCTTGTCTCTTTAGCTCGAACCTTTGTTTGTAGGCCCAAGGTTCTTTTCATGCAACGTACAGTTATGCAGCTGAATGTTCTCACAGTTCCTCTCCTCTCCTTCTTTTCCAGAGGTGGATTCTTTGAAGAAAGGGCCGCGGGTTATTTCTTCGTCAGAATCTCTTCCGAATGTAAGAACTTGATATTTTTCTTTTTTCGAGCTGTAACAACCATATGACAGCTGCCATCCGTTCTTTCACGCTCGTCTGTCGCGCTTCTTTGCTGTCGATGGGTTTTGCGCTTCATCCACTTGAAGTGTTGCCGGTGAGCAACGTATCCTTGCCACCACTTCCTGAAGGCATTGCACTCTTCGGTGGGGTGTGTGACCCTCCGATGATATAAGCAGTAGTTCGGATGTACATTTGCTTCGTTGAGGCACGTAATCCCGGGAGTGTTTTCCATGAGAGGGGGCAGCTTCATTCCTATTGACAAGGTTTTGGCGAACCGTTTTTCCGCTTTGATCCTGCTCTTGTTTGTAGTAGGTGTGCTTTGGCTTGGGCGGAGTACTTTACGACTCATTCTTACCGCAGCTTCTTCGGGCTGACGCCGACGCTTGGCCTTTTCGTATATGGCCGTTTCATGTTCTCGGTCAGCTCTGCTCTTTTGAAAAGCTTCATTTAGCAGCCTGTCATTTGGGTTTTCTAACAATTCCAGGAATTTTGTTTCCGGTCCTGCCCCCATTTCCTCCGCGTTGTTTTCTAACGTCGAGGGAGCTTCTTCGCTATTTGACGAAAAATGAGAAATCATATGGCAACTTGCTACATAGTCTTCGGTTTCTCCCGACGAGCCATTTCCCTCATCTTTGTCACTATCTCCGTTCTCAAGTATACGGTTAAGAAACTCTCTGAGGGTGACTGGGGTCCGCGCCTTCTGGTTGTACTCTTCCAGCGCGTCGATGTACTTTTGCAGGTCCGTGCGCTTGTCATCAGGCTGCACGGGCTTCTTGGTCTTCTTCTTTTCCTTCGACGACGTTGAAGGCTTGGCCTGGGTGCTTTGCCCATTATTGACAGTTTTCACTATGGGACGCGGCTTCAGCATCCCTTCAATGATCTTGGGCTCCAGCGGGCTTTTCCACCTGATTGCCAGACATGCTTGAAGATCCTTCAGCATTCTTTTGGTTTTAGCTGAAACGACAACTTCCCACGGAGCTTCTTCCACAAATGGGCATGATGCCCTTGACGTATCCACCTTTTTAGGAGCATGCCTCTGTGGAGGGTTCACCCTCCAATTCTCGGAAAGCGTAAATTTCCCCCGTTGATACTGATCCTCGATCCAATTTTTGAAGACGTAGTAATCTTCGATTGGGTGGCTCACCATTCTTTGGTAGGAGCAGTAGCTGGGGTTGTTGGCGTCACCGGGCTGCGGTGGACGTTTTGGGTCCAGCAGAGTGATGGGTTTGTTGCGCACTGCCAGTTCAAACAATCTTCTCGTTTTATCATGGGGAAATGATTAAGAACGTCCTAGCTTCTCTTCCAGGGATTGGCGCGGGCGCGCGTTGTTTTGGCGAGCAACCGGTTTCGGGTCACTCGGTTGTTGTTGAGTATTGGCAATGAAGGCTGCTTTCCCTTTACCTTTTGCATTCCGAAGGTCTATTTTTGAAGAGGAAGGTCCGTGGCCCATCTTGTCCATTTGGGCCAACTTGTCGATCAGAGCCTGGAAGGTAGTCGGCTTAAAGAACGTCATAAACCGGGACACGGTCTCCTGAGGATCTAGAGTCCCTATGAACATGCCCACGGACGGAGCTTCTTCGATGCGTTGTTTGCATTTTGACCAGAGGTTCCACCACCGGATTGCGTACTGGACCCAGGTCTCTCCCGGCTTTACCCTGGCGTTGATCAACGCCGTGATCGAGGTGCACTCCCTTGCGCTGGAGAACCGCTGCGTGAATAGCAATTCCATTTCCGTGAATGTTTTGACGGAGTCATTTGAGAGCTCCGAGAACCATTCAAACACCGTCTCTGATAGGCTGCCAACGAACTGGCAAAGCAGCAATTTGTCGTCGCCTCCAGTATTGCCGCATAAAGCTCTGAACCGAGCAACGTGCTGATGCGGGTTGCTTGTTCATTTGTACCCATGGAATTTGGGGATCGTATATCCCGGTGGGTATTTGATTTGATCGTACCAGCCTGGGTACTGTCTCCTGGTTCTGAGGACTTGGCCAGCCACTTCGCTTTCCTGATGAGCTCGTATTTGCTGAGCCATGTAATCATCAAGGGAAACTTTGGAGATTGTTTCCTCTCTGGCTGTCGATAAAGCTGGAAGAGGGTTTGATGTTTCCCCTCTGTTGTCCTTAATAATTATCGACGGGTCTTTAGCCGGAGGTCCTGGCTGGATTATCATTCCAACCATATTTTAGAACAGGAGCGCCATCTGTTTTATATTAGCTACTTGTTCCGATGCCTCCTTATCCTTTCTTTCTAGCACCATTCGCAGGAACACCGTATCGATCTCCTTCTCCTGGCTCTGTTCAGACGCTGCTTCCAGGATTTCTTTCTGCCCGGTGAGCGCTACCATTTTCATCAACATCTCCTGGAGCTTTTGTTGCTGCTCCTGAGCTTTCGTCAATGACCGAGTTTGCAGCCGATGACTTACGGAAGCACGGCTTTCCTCTTTTCCGGAAGCCATGTAAACCATGTGCACGATCATGCCCCCAGACTTGGGGTGTTTGGAACCATCACCTTTGGGATTTGCCGCCGGCGGTGGGAGATTCTCCGGCCTTATATTTTTGTGAGAAGTCAAAGTTGAAGGAGCCATTGTAACAGGCGCCTGCATGAAAGAAGTCCCTCGCTGCATGGTGGAGGGATGATTTCCTCTTGTCGAACCTTCATTTTCTTCAGTTGATGAGAGTAGTTCTTGTTGATCACAAAATCTTGGACTTTCCGCCAGACCCTGTGGATTTGGGAGGACAGCCGCTGAGGGGGCTGCTCCAGCTTTGCCTGCTTCATATTTTCAGTAGGAAGTCGAAATTTCTTCAACACCGCGTTTGGGGAGTTCTTCCGCACCCTCCTAAGCGGTAGAAGCTGTTCCCGGTTGGAACAGCAGCATCAACTTCCACCATTGGAGCTGGGGGAGTAAGTCCAGAGGGGGAGTTGTCCCCAGCTCTTCTCACTCGGCGCTAGTGGCGACGTCGAGTGTGCCTTGCCGATGGGACCACCTCAGTTGTGGAAGCAACTCCGTCGTGCCCCCTTCTTTGGTTAGGGGCTGCTGCTGGTGCCGGCCTGTCGAAGACCGACGTCCGTTGAAAGGGAACGACCAATCTTTCAAAGGCCGACTTTCTGGCAGGGGAAGGACTTTTGATGACTTCACCCATAACAGGAGTGGGCAGGACTGTTCGTTTTGGAATAGCCCCTTCAGGTATCGCGAGTCCCTTTGCGGGCCCACTTAAGCTTTGGCTCAGCCTATTGAAGACTGAGGTGGAAGGCTTGGACGACCCATTGAGAGGGGCCATGGTGGTTGCAAGTCGATCGAAGACCGACTTCTTAGGATCTTCCTGTGGTGGCATTGGAGCGCTGAAGCTTGCTAGCGGGAGGATGGTCCCGAAAAACAATCCAGTGGTGGCTTGGGTCACCTGCCTTACCGACATTGAAAAGATGGAGGCCGCATTGGGCCCGTAAGTCACTCCTCCTATTGGGGCGGAGCAGGAGTTGCTGTTGCAATTGGTGCAGCCGGAAGCCATTGATGTTTCTTCTACTTTCTGCACAGCAACAAGACACCAAATCTTAGTACCTCGAATCCAAAGGCAACCATAGCAAACCACGATTTTGTTCGCGAACACGACACACGGAGTGTGGAGTGGAAAGAGGAAAAGGTCCCACCGGGCGTGCCAGAATCTGTTCTCCACCGAAAGACGCGGCCGAGACGTTAGGACGTCTGGCCTAAATTTTTGGGGCAGATGCTATTTGGATTTATCCGTCCACCTCCCCGAAGATACCAAGTTAATTTATGGCACCGTATATCGGAGGTTTGGACGGATGTAGCCGTTGTAGCAGACTTTGTCAGATTCCCCCTCGTTTGCGAGGGGTTTTTTGATTGTGGGGACGCTTTTCCCTACAGACGCAAGCCCCTGCAGTTAATTACGTTACCGCATCGCGATAACCACTTTCTCCTGCTCCAAAAGTTCACTTCTGTTCTTTCATGGGAACTGAATAAAATACAAATAAAGCAGCAAGGAAAACCCCCAAATGGGGCATCACGTGCTCACACGTGATCAAGCCTCACGTGCAAACATGTGACCTTTTTATGGGCAGATTCTATCTACGCCTGAATGTTTAACTGACAAAGTCATGTGCTCACACATGATGGGCTCTTGAACCCACTGAATCAATAGAATTAAATTCTAATTAAATGGAATTAAAAGCATTTGTTCCCTCATGGGAACTGAATAAAATATATAAATAAAGCAGCAAGGAAAACCCCTAAAGGGGGCATCACGTCCCCACACGTGACCGGGGATCACGTGCCCACACATTACCTGGTCTCACGTGCAGACACATGACCCTTTACAGGCAAAGCCTATAGGCGTTGAATAAGATAAACAATTAGAGATGCTTAACCAATGGGGTGACGTGCCAGCACGTGATGGGTTCCTGAGCCCTTTGAACTAACAGAATTAAATTTTAATCAGTGGGGTCACGTGCCAACACGTGATGGGCTCCTAAACCCTCCGAACTAATAGAATTAAATTCTAATCAAATGCTTAATCAGTAAGGTCACGTGCCAACACGTGATGAGCTCTTAAACCCTCTGAACAATAGAATTAAATTCTAATTAAAGAGAATCAAAAACCTTAATTGGAAAAATATTTTCCTAGATCTTTCAAAACAAAAAGATTGCACTCTGAAAAGTGGAGCACCGTTGGATTAAAAATCCTATGGTGATTAAAAAATCACTAATTTATAGAAAGATTCTGCACAAAGAAATATTTTCCCAAAATTTGCCAGGAACAACAAATAAAATATTTTATGGTGAATAAAATTCACCAAATGATCTAAAAGATCATGTTGGTTATAAAAAATCAATCAAAATCTCTCAATGAGAGATTGGCTGAACAAACCGATTCATTTCTTTCTCTTATAAATAGGAGCCAAAAAGAGAAGAGGAGAATAGACAACAACAGAGATAGAATACAGAAGAGAAAAAAAAGAAGAGAATTTAATTCTCTAGAGAGAAAAGAAGATCTCTTCAGAAAAGAAAGAAACCCTAGGTAAGAGACGGAAAAAGATCATTCTATAAGCTCCTACAAAACAAAAGAGAATTTAATTCTCAAATTAAGAGTTTAAATCTTCTAAATAAGAACTTAGTTCTTCCTCTGGTTGAACAGATCTCCCCATAAGTTGAGAATTTAATTCTCATCGGGGAGATTCTGTCATGCAGATCTAAAACCTGAGGGAAGAGGTAAGTTCAGAGAATTCTATTCACCCACAAAGCTGTAACATTTTGGAAAATTAATAATATTTAATTATATTTTTTTATTATAAAAATAATAAAAATTGATAAGTTTATGAAAATGATATCGCTTATGAAATTGAGTATCAGAATCATGTCCGAAAAATGTAATTATTTTGATAAATGTAAATACAAGTGTGATATCAATTAAAAATGATATATTTAATTATTTTAACATGATATCGATTTTTTACACTAAGCTAATGACATTTAAGTGATAGATTAATTATTTCATATCTTTTATTTCTTATGAATGTAGAATTGTATTATGAGGGTTTTCTTTATTTTTACATTCCTTTTTAAAATTATGGTTGGTTTAAGATATGCTAGGGTACACCCTCATAACACCTTACCCTCACCCTTGCTCATATCTCTCCACCTCCTCCTTCTTCATTTTACACCTCCTTCTTCAAATCCAATACCTCCTCCTTGCATGACTCACTCATTCTTCATCAAGTGACACCACCTCCTTCCTCCATGCCACCTCCTCCTTTCTCTACAACAAATTCTCACACCTATTCTTATTTCCTAAATAAAACACTATATCTCAAACCGAGCCAAACACCTCATTCCCCAAATTTAAATCCTTCATCAAATCAAAGAGAAGAAAAGGAAAGATGAGACTAAGTACTAAGGTTACTACCACCACAATCAAGCTAGAATAGATTGAGCTTGTGCATCTTGGAAGAAGCCTTTCTAGTGGTCCTTCAGTAGGTATAACTTCAAACCCTGTAACTTAAATTAGTAATGTTTTGTTTAGAAATCGGATATTGTATTTTAGGCAAAGTTTAGCTCTGTGAAGATCTACTATAGTTTAGATGATAAATAAATTGATCAAACAGTACCTTGATCTTATAATCTAGGCCTATAATTAACCATAGGAAAACGAACCTAGGTGCTCGAATTTTGGTCGGCGACCATCACCAAAATTCCGACCTCGCCGGTTTTGTAATGGAGTTAGGTATTAGGGTTTTCAGGGTAGCTCTCTGTGTATATTTTGGGTTGTTTAGTATTATTTGTTCATGTTATTATTTCAGTCTATAAAATCTGGTAACAAATATCTGTTTTTAGTGTGCTGAATAGGAAAAACAGTGTAAATTGTGGTGTTAAGCCTACTGTAAATGAATCTGGAACCACTAGGTATAATCACTAGAAAATCCAGCAAGACTGAAAGTATACTGAGACTACTAGGAGACACCACTTCAAACATGAACCCCAAACTCCCTAGAAAATCAGGCGATCCACCATAAAATTCCGGCGACGCCGACCCCCTTGTAACCTTTTGTGTTGGTTTTTCTTCTGTGGCCAATTTTGGGTATTTGATAAGTCTCTGTATTGTTTGGGTTGTCTAAATATTTATACAGTAAAATCTGGGAACGTTTTAGAAATGGTTTTATCAAATTTCAGATATTTACGATACGGAGTTTTCGTACTTTGATGTTGCAGCTGAACCGTTGACGTTTATACGTTAACGACAGAATTTTGTTGTCGTTTTTGGGTTAAGTGTGCTGTAGGTTCTAACCTACGGGCGTTTAGCTCGTAGTTTTGGTTTTCGATATGATATTTACATCAATGCGATTTAAATACGAATATAGGTACGATTCGAGAATTCCAAGACGGAGTTGGCGATGTAGCAGCGTGGATTCAACGAGGTTTTAAGACGGTGAGTAGATTTACATCTACAGAGGAAGTCGGGTGGATGGCGTATAGCACCCCGCAACCTTATAAATATTATTATGATTTCTAGTTAGTATAGTAGTTATTCAAGGTATTGATATAATATTGCATATTATATGTCCTTCTTTTGCATAGAGTTCATTTATGCTTTTAAGTGAGACATGTACGTGAAGTTAGATCCGTACGACATGGATACGATTTGATGAGTTTATATGAGCGATCATGCCGTACTTGAGATGATACAGAGGCGATATGATGAGATATAATACAAGGATTTATACGTATTGGAAATGATGAAATTTGTATGCCGAATAATGGCCAATTTATCCTTTGACTCGTAGAGTTAGGTTATATTCTGTTTAGGATGTAATACTTGTGTGAGCTATATTCTTTTAAAAACTACGATTCGTTTGTCTTTTAAATAAAATACTAGGATGCATGCCAGTTTCTAAAACGAATATCTATTTTAAATCTAGGGCAGCTTCCTTAACTCAAACTTAACGTTTCGATCATTTCTAAAGATAATAGTATAACTCATAGCAAGTAATTACAATAGTTATGTTTAGATTACTTTACATGTTTGCATTATATTATCAATATTATACGTTTCTGCGTTAAGCACACTCTGATAGAACACTGCACAAATACCAATGAGTACTATGCTGCACAAGCACGTGAATATATGTTAGACTACACCTCATTGGTACTGCCATGTCATTGTAGAACCGTTCTGTTATATATATATATTAAAATAAATAGGTTGTTACACTGTAGAACACTTGCACAAATACTAATGATTGCCATGTTGCACGAGCACAGACGCGCATGCTACACTACACATCATTAGTAGTACCATGACACAGTAGAATTGAAATCTATGTTTATGTGATATAATTACGCAGTTCTCTTTATTCTTGTTGTAAATTACGAATATTAATACTATAAATACTGTATTTGATTCTTTGGATTTTCTGGGTATTTTACTCCTGATGATATATATCGGTGGTATGGGACACTATTATATATGTATATATATAATATATCATCAATATAATCTATGCAAGTATTCTTATTCCTTACTTGATATTTTGATATGATGAGTTAAACGTCCACCATGAGTTTTGTGTTTTCTGATTCTGATTCTGACCCGAGTGGGGGAGCTATACGGCTTCATACTTGTTATCATCCGGACTGAGTGGGGGACCTATACAGTTGGATACATGGTGGACCCGGTTCGAGACCGAGGGGCAGGAAAGCCGCAGTTATAGGCAGGGAGCCTAACGAGGATACTCGATACCGGAAATTGAGATGAGCACGGCAGATATCCAGGGGATACTGACCGGGGTTCAATTGGGCACGGCAGATATCCAGGGGATACTGATCGTAGCCAGGATATCGGGTGGCGATCATCTGTTGAGATGGTGTCGACGGTATCTGCATTTACGTGTCGATGATGGACATGAGAGATTTCGGATTTCGATGTCGATGCTGGACATCTATATATATATATTGATATGATCATTATCATGAGGTACACAGTTAGATAATATTTAGTGGATTCAACCAGGACTGATCTGGGGGACAGTACAAGCATATATTTGTACAGACATTCATATACAAAAAGGGATTCCAACACGAACTATAGATTCATGATTTTGACTTATATGACATTGAGATATTATACTTGGGATTGCATGATAGTTAGTATTGCACATATGCATATCATATAGTATATTGGTATAGATTATGATAGTACTATACTTATGACCTAGGTATCGTCATGCATTTCGATTTCTACCTTTAGATGTACTTTGATTCACTGAGTTGGCAACCCATCCCCGTTGTGCCACAGTTTCTTGCAGGTTTTACCGCTTGGATTATCAGCGGCTTGGGCACACATTCTTTTCGGAGATTGATTGGTAAGTGGGTTATTATTATATCATACCCACTCTTGATTATTCATATATTCTTGTATCTAGTGGAAACTCCATCAACTTAGAAGTGGTATATTATGGACTTAGAAGTAAGACTTAGAGTTTATGTGTGGTGATGTTGCATTATTTGGAGTTGATTTCTGATTTAGATTGTTTCTTACTCCATCGTTTGGACGTGGAGACTAGCTTCCGTTGGAATGCTATTTTATTATTATGTTGTATCAGGATTTTATAAAAATGCAAAGGAGGTGATGTCAAGTTTCAAAACGTCATAAATGTTTTTCAACATACTTAGTTAAAATTAGATGTTATTTTTAAGATTGATTTCATTGGATGACTATTTAAACCTCACATCTAATAATTTCAAAAAGGGTTTAGATTCCGGATTTCGGCTTACTTAAACCGTGTCGACGTCTTTAGATGTCATGTGATTTAAGTGCCGGTCACGTGCCATATTTGGGTCGTGACAAAAGCATATAGGAATTTAATTCCTCCAACAAAGATAGGGTTTAACCCTTAATACAAGAACTTAGTTCTTCTTCATGCTAATATATCTGCAGAAGCAGATCTCCCCATAAGTTGAGAATTTAATTCTCATCAGGGAGATTTTGCCATGCAGATTTAAAGTTTAGAAGGAGAATTGGGTTTAAGGAATTAATTCTTTTAAACACATAGGAATTTAATTCCTCTAAATAAAATTAGGGTTTAACCCTATAAGAGAATTTAATTCTTATATGAGGGATTTATCTCTCCATACACGTAAAAGGATCAAGTACTCAACATGATCACGTGGTAACACATGACCTTCCCCTCCAATGACCAAAAGAGAACGAATAAGATCAGGTCACATGCTCCCATGTGACCCTTGAACAGACTTCTCAAAATAAAAAGGGCAGAATCGATTTTGGGTGCCTCACGTGTCCCTACATGACCCCTGACAAACACCTCTTTAAAAAAGAGAAAATATGGCAAAACTGAAGACCCAATGCATGGGCACCCTCACGTGTCCACACGTGATGGTCATAAAGATTAAAGTGTTTAACACTTACTTGCATATTCTGAGAATAAAATAAAGGAAGTTTGGGCCCAACACTCAAGCGCCTCACGTGACCCCACGTGAGCGCTTCTTTTTTTAGTGTTTAACACTATTTTGTGCGCTTTATCCTTAGTGTTTAACACTATTTTAAGCGCATCACGTGGGAGCACATGATAGACGAATGTACTCTAGTGTTTAAGACTATATTCGAGCCAATTTTAGCCCAAATTAGCTAAGTCTTCCAGAGGCAGGACCCCTTTTTTTTACTGAGCCTCAAATACACTCTTGTTTTCCAAAATTGATCATCTCATATGACATTCAAAGTGAAACCCAGAGCCTTCCAACCAAAATTGTTTCAAGAGTACATCTCTTCACTCCTCTGATATTAGTCGTTATAATCCTTCAACGTCTTCAGAGAGGTGACGGGTCCCGACAACCAGACATTCCACGGACTGTGGGGTCCTTAAACTCATGGACTATGATGTCCTTAAACTTTACAAACTATGACGTCTTTAAACTAGACTATGATGTTTTTAAACTTGTTAGTTTTATGTATGCCCTAGAGGCCATTACTGTACATGAGATGTATATTGTAGTGGATGCTTGGACATATATAAGGAGGACTTTCTTGCTCGACATGATAGTATGCTATCTGGTTACTTTTTATCTTAACATGTACACAGATTGTCTCTCTGTTACATATTGGTAAAGCCCTTAGGATGTGTACTTGACTACCAGGACTATGATGCAGATCATACTAGTGGGGCCATGGTAGTCCAAAAGTACATCCTTTAAGGTCACTAGTCGTGGGTGTATCGAGACGGGGCATCGATATACCAGAGTAGACTAGCGTATAGCTTCTCGACCCATATAGATAGGCAATCGATAATCCCATATCCATTGGTGTTTAACATCAGAGATGATATAGGAGTGCTCAGTGGAGACTGGGTACACTGGACGGACTCGCCGAGAACTCCCAGATGGTATTATACCTCACGTCAGATGGCAGTTCTCTGGTGACACTGGTACAGGTTAGTCTGTAGACCCGAGATCGTCATAGAGTCTTGTGTGATTCCCACTGTGCTTTGATTTCCACCTTATCATGTCCAAGAGGGCGTGCAAAACGGTGGTTTTTGGGTACAGTCCCAAGTCACATGGGGGCAATGAGCGATAGGAAGGGTTTCTTCTCTCTCGATAATGGGAGTTGATGTTGCGCTGTGCTCGATTGGCCATAACAGGGAAGTCCCTGGCCAGGGCTGTTTTAGAGATTTACTGGTAAGTGTTACCAGTAGTTTCTTGACCCATTATGAGCCTCATATCGGCAAGACTTATCGGGTTATTGGGGTCTGACGTTTACCACCCCTAGACTTGATATGCGACATATCAGACGAGGAGACCGGACTGTACGACAGGTGTTACCGTCAGGCTTTTGCAGGAGTTGGAGCGGGCTTGCTTGCTGATCTTCTGATCGCTCAATACCCGGGTAGCCATTACATCCAGTAGTACTGCTGACGGTTTGTGGGTGCTTGATGTGATCATCACCTGCTGCCGGCGTATTGACGAGTCTTTAGAGTCTACATAGAGATTTTACTGGCTCAGGCAAAACGAAATAAGAGCGCATATGTGATATGTGCGGGACCGAGAATAATGCATGTATGTGATACCGTATTCTATTCTCGCGACTTTTGTATCGGCCGGTTATATATGATATAGTCGGGTTATCGAATCAAGTATTGATTCGATAAGATGGTACATTTAATATTAGTCGGTTATATGTGATATAGCCGGATTATTAAATCAAGAGTTGATTTGATAATTTAATGTATAATTGTATATGTGATATACTAATTTACATTAACTAATATTAGCTCACTTAAGCATTTATTATTCTCACATGTGCAAACTTATTATATATGTGATATCATGGTTGTTGATACACACTACATGGGTGTATGAGACTTACACTATACTAATTATAATGTTAGGTTTTAGTATTTAAAGTAATTCCAAAATTAGTGGATAATGAGCTCACATGCATGAAGCTTCATGAAGCTTGTGGATGCATTGACTTAGTCCACTAGTTTTGTTTTACTTAAGATATTAATTAACCTAACCATTATAATGTAGCCATGGTTATGTCTCTACCTGAGTTAGTATATGATACAAACTCACCCATGGTTTATGATCTCACTTGAATTAAGCTCATTCTCTTCTTTCTTTCTTCATCTTCTTCCTCCAAAAGAAAAGCTTTCCAGGGTTTGATAAAAGTGAGAAAGTAATGTGAGAAAAGAAATTCTAAAGTGAGCCCACTTCCTATTTCATCACCCTCTACTAGATTAACACTTTAGTATAGGGTGTTTGCTTCACTTTTGTGAAGTAGTAGCTTGAGTTCGTATCCCCTCGACGTAGATCATCTTCGGCCTCGAAGACTTCAAGCAAGACCGTTGCTTTCTTCTCATGGAGTTGTCCAAGAGTCCGGGAGTATCATGATCGCAGCGAAGAGACTACTACCAGGAGCTTATGAAGTGAAGGACCGATTTACAAAGGTTGTATTTCCTTTTCACTTAGATGTAAAATGGTTTACATTCGTTCCGTATTATTTTCTAGTTAACGATTCTAGTTTAGAGTTCCTTGAAACGGCAAATTGTTGGAAATGGCATGGACGATGCCTCCCGAAACCTTGCTGCCGTCAATAGGAACCCTACAGTAGTATTAGAGCCTAGCTAGAAAATTATACGGATAATTTTAGATTACGAATACGAAACGAGCTCCGAAACTTGAAACTCTAATTCTATGTTTCTGTCGATTTTAAAACGAGCTCCAAAATTTTTTCAAACAAGTGCAGAATCATTTTTGAGCAAATATAGGAGCATGGAAGAAAGTTGGGACCCAGTTCTCGGATTTAGACCGAGCACATAGGGGTAAAAACCGGGGTGGCCGGCCCTGGGGAGTCCTCTGGGTCCCAAATTTTTTCTTGCTCTGTGCTATGGGATTTGGGGTTTCAGGTGTTGTTTATTTTTGCTACTTTTTCATTTGATGATTAACTCAATGCAAAAGCAACTCGTTGTATTTCGTAGTCATAATTTTAACTGTTTTCGGGTTACTTTAGACGATATTAAAAATTTCAATCGGATATCAAATACCCACTTTTTCTCTTGCCGGAAAATTTCCAAGTGTTGGATTTTTCCCGTAGTTAAAAAGCTTTCAAATATCATGCAAGTTATGCGATGGACCATCTAGAAGAACAAAACCTTAACTCAATTATGTGACCGTCAGAACCGTCACTGAACCCTCAGGTTTATGGTGGTTCAGCGGTGCCACGTGTGAGGCGTTGGTTTGGCCCTTCTACGGCTGGTTCATTGGTACTGTGGCATATGCTGAATCTTTTTAATGAACGCTCAAGTGTTGAGCTTTCTGGGTAATTGTGGGTGTTTGTTGATTCGATCAGAATGTTTAACACCGTCTAGTTTTTTCTGCGACCATAAGTGTAATATGTGGTGTATCGCCAGTTTCGTTGCAATATGTTAATGACAATTGGGATACGCATATTTACTTACGTTGATGACATGTGATGTTATGTGTTGCTGTATATGTTATATTGGATCGTCGCGTTTTTGAATAGCCGGGTTTTTTTTATGTGAGATGAGAGTTTTTATTTTCATTCATGTAAAATTCAATGTATGTAATATTCTTTTATTGGGGCACTTCCGGGTTGAGGTTGATATCACCATTGTATATTATTTACTTTTCCGCATTAGGATAGACCCAAGGTGGGGAGCACAAGTAACCGGGTTCTAGAGTCCAGTGGGAGACCAACTCGAGGAGTCGAGTACAGGTCTCCTAACTCTAGAATTAGAAGGGTTGCTTGCCAATCTCGCAGGGGTCTAAGGATGTGGGTTTAGCTATTCATCGCGACCGTGGAATCCGTATTTTATACAGGCTCAAAATAAAACACGGACCTCTTAGTATATCCAATATTTTATATGTTATTTTCTGCTGCGATATCTGTGATGTGATCATTTGATATGTTGAGATGGATACTGTATATAGTATATATGATATATTATATAGATGTTATATATGTTTTACACCTACGCTATCACTGCCCCGCTCTGCCGTTAGTTACTTAACCTAACGGTGCACGAGGGGACATCGATGTGAATGTGGATGGCATAAGCGTACATTGTATTTATCTGTGATGTTTAGGTGACATAAATGATGGGACTTCATTAATGAGATTAATGAAAAGAAAAGAAACCTAAAGATGTTGTAGAAACTTGTTTTAAAAACTGGTAGCACTAGTTCTTGTTTTGCATAGCGGTATTCCTTGTAGAATATCCAACACCTTATTCGATAAGGAAAGAGCCGAGATCCCTTCACTGAGAGTGACCTCTTTAGCAAAACTAGCAGATGCTACAACCCTCGGTTTGTCTTTTGATTTCTTTTGGAGTTTTTGCTTTGCATAGCGGTATTGTGAATATCCTGCACCTCATTCGACGAGAAAAGAGCCGAGATCCCTTCACCGGGAGTGACCTCTTTAGCAAAACAAGTAAAAGCCTAAAAAACACTCCTTTTCAAAATCACTCGATTCTACAACGATATCAAGTTCATTACGCAATAGGTTTTCTGAAAAACCTGTCGTAGCCCTTCGTCATTTCAGATAAGTCCTACTTAGTATTCATGCTACGTTTGTTGGCCTGCGTCAAGGCGTAGTGTGCGGTAGTTGACTAGTATTTATCTGCTTATGCATATGATACAGATTGGATTAGGGTAGTCGTGCGACTTTGTTGGCCTGCGTCAAGGGTCGTGCGGGTGGGTTTAATTCAATCAAGAAATGACGGCTTGAACATGACTAGCGGACTATGGTTTGTTGGCCTGCGTCAAGGTCATGGTTCGCTAGGGGCAAAATATTATCGGGAATTTCAAGTGTTGAAATTTGCAATGAGATTGCATACCTTCTATGAGATAGTTGGATCCCGATACCCACTGCGAGTAAGAGTTACTCCTGAGAGAGTTTTACACATTACAATTAGCCGATCAAGTAGGTGTCTAGAAAGGTATCAACGGGGTTCGCCCCTGGGAAAACGATGTTTATTTTAATTAGTTCCGTGCGAAAGCATGGGGAAGCTCCCTCAAAGTACCGGCACTGGCCTGTCTGAAAGATTGGCGAAATTGTAGAGTGTAATTAATCCTGGCTAGTCTTTCCTTTTAGGGTTTAGAGGAAGATTTGATAGAAACAGTGGGAGCCATCCTGATTAGATAAAATAATAACCAATCTGATCTTGCAAGAGCGCACGCAGAGTGTTTTCTTCTTTCTCTCTCTCTCTCCACGTAGCGACCATGTCACGCCTTAATCAAGATAATAATATGGATGTATTGACCGAACCCGCTTGTTATACTGAGCTGAGGAACGTTGGTCCCTCTCCAACTTATAATTGTTATAAGACCGAGCAGGAAATAGGGGATAACCAGGATTCCTGTGCCGCCTAAACGAAAAAGTGCATACTGATGCATCTTCTTCGGGAGTGTTCATTATCGAGAACTGTTTCTCAGTATCCTCTACGTCCTGGGTATGAGATACCGGATCAGGATCCCACATATGTAATCTGGTACATGGGTTACAGATAGGTAGAGAACTGGAAACGGGTGATAAGTTTCAAGAGTTGAAAACGGTGCAAATGTTGCAGCCAAGATGTTGGCAGTTATCACCCTGTATTACCGAAATACATTGATTCTGAACGAATGTTATTAGATACAGAACCTGATATACAACATCATATCAGTCTCTTTATTTAGTAAAGAAGGATATAATTTTGTATTGTTGGATAATATTTTGAACATTTCCTATATCAAGAGTTGATCGGTTCAGGCATGTTATCTAAAAGCATATACGTTCTAAATCAAAGCACGGTTCTTAACGTACAGAACACACACAAGGGGAAGAGTTCAGAAATGAATGAATCCTTCTTAAGGCATTGTAGACTAGGTCATATCAATGCGACCTGACTAGCTGAAGTTACATAAAGATGCATATTTAAATCAGTTTGATTTTACATCTTGTGAAACCTTCCAGTCATGTCACAAAGATAAAATGACCATAGCTCCGTTTACTGGAAACAGAGAAAGAGTTAGTGAACTCTTGGGATTGATACATCATGATGTAAGTCCCCTGTCTACACATACCAAGACTGGTTCTTTGTACTTCGTTACATTCACTGATGATCTCTCAAGATTCGGACAAATATTCCTATTGAAACGCAAGCCTAAAGCTTTTGACAAACTCAATGAATATAAGTCAGAAGTAGAGAACCAAAACAGGTATAAGTATTATGTCCTTTGATGTGATCAGGGAGGAGAATACTTGTGCACGGAACTCCTGGAATATTCTAAAGGAGAATGAGATTCTCTATCAGCATTACTCTTCCGTATACACCACAGCACAACGGTATATCGGGGCGGAGCAATTCACCCTATTAGATATGTTGCGCTCTATGATGAGTATTACTGAGTTGCCTATTTCTTTTTGGGAGTTATGCACTTGTGAAGCTGCATACCTATTAAATGGCGTTCCAACCAAATCAGGTGCCTACCACTCCATATGCGATATGGTATGGAAAGAGTCCATCTCTTAAGCAAGTTATGATTTGGGGTTGTTCGGCCTATGTCTAAAAAGTAAAATACGGACAAGCTCGAGGCAAGGTCGGTTCTGTGGAAGTTTGTTGGATATCCCAAGTATTCGCAAGGGAATATCTTCTACCGCACCGAGAAATAAAAGGTGTTTTATTTCTCGGCATGACCACCTTTTTGGAAAAGGAATTTATTTTGGAAGGAAATTAGTGGTCATGAGGTAGAATTGGAAGGAGTTCCAGCTATACAAACTACAGCTGATGATTTGGTAGAACTGGAGGATTCAATAGCTCCCAACGAACCTCAGCCTCTTCGCCGATCTGGTAGGGTTCCTCACCCACCTGAGAGATACTTTGGTTTCTCTATGACAGTGGGAGCGAGGATTGCATCATAAGATGATGACCCAACTGGTTTCGAGCAGGCCATCAAGAGTGGGGACTCCGTAAGAATGGCTGGATGCTATGCGGTCTGAGATAGAATCTATGTACACCAACGAAGTATGGACTTTGGTTGCTATATCTAAAGGGTTAAATCCCCGTTAGGAGCAAGTATATCTTGAGAAGATTACTTGGTGTATATGGAAAAGTTGAGACTTTCAAAGCTAAGACTTGTTGTAAAAGATTCTCGTTATCAACCATGTGTGGCTTATGATTAAACCTTTTCTAGTGCCTATGCTTAAGTCCATCCAGACCCTACTTGCCACTGCTACATACCATGATTACGATATCTGGCGGTTGGGTGTCATGACTGCTGTTCTAAATAGTGATTTAGAAGAAAGCGTCTGTAAGTACACAGCCAGAGGGCTTCATAGACAGTGGAAACAGCGGAAACGTATGCAAGTTGCTTTACAGGTTAAAGTAGGCATCGTGGAGTTGGAACATCTGTTTTGATGTGGTAATCAAAACGTTTGACTTCATCAAAATGGTAGATGAACCTTGTATATACAAAAAAGTAGTAAGGAGTATGATGGTAATCCTCGTATTGTACGTGGATGACATACTCTTGATAGGAAAGGAGTTTCCTATGCTACGCTTGATCAATCTCCTCTTATCACAAGGATTCTCCATATAGGATCAAGGTGATACCTCCTAAAATCGAAGGTTTTTGGATCTATGAGATAGATCTAAATGGATGTTAGGATTCTCACCAGGTGTAGTGAGATGGTGTCAATCGATCCTGGGGTGAATCACTGGATACTTTGCAGGGTGATAAGGTCGACTGAACGTCAGTCACAGGCATTGTCTTTACCCTAAGTGGAGGGACGGTATGTTGGAAGAGTTCCAAGCTAAATACCGTGGCATACTAGATGATAAAGGCTGGATACATCGCTACCTAAGATGCAACCAAAGAGGCAGTCTGGGTGTATATTAGTTCATGAGAAGAACTTCGTTCCTACCATTGTGTGACAATGGAGTTATGGCTTATGCCTAGGAACTCCCGTCCCATCAGTGATCCAGACATATTCTAAGGTAGTATCATATGATCATGGAGATGGTTGATCTCTAGGGGATCGAGGTTAGGAGAGTAGACTCAGAGGACAACACGGAGGATCCACTCACAAAGGCCTTTTCTCAGATAGAGACTTTTATGGGATGGTTGAGTATGTGATACTACAACCACTACTATCAGATGGCCCTAGTGCAAGTGGGAGATTGTTAGTTTTATGTAAGCCCTAGAGGCCATTACTGTACATGAGATGTATATTGTAGTAGATGCTTGGTCATATATAGGGAGGACTTTCTTGCTCGACATGATAGTATGCTATCTGGTTACTCTTTATCTTAACATGTACACTAATTGTCTCTCTGTTACATGTTGGTAAAGCCCTTAGGATGTGTACTTGACTAGCAGGACTATGATGCAGATCATACTAGTGGGGCCATGGTAGTCCATAAGTACATCCTTTAAGATCCCTAGTCGTGGGTGTATCGAGACGGGGTATCGATGTACCAGAGTAGACTAGCGTATAGCTTCTTGACCTATATAGATGGGCGATAGATGATCCCATATCCATTGGTGTTTGATATCAGATATGATATACGGGTGCTCAGTGGAGACTGGGTACACTGGACGAACTCGTCGAGAACTCCCAGATGGTATTATACCTCACGTCAGATGGCAGTTCCCTGGTGACACTGGTACAAGTTAGTCTATAGACCCGAGATCGTCATAGAGTCTTGTGTGATTCCCACTGTGCTTTGATTTCCACCTTACCACGTCCAAGAGGGCATGCAAAACGGTGGTTTTTGGGTACAGTCCCGAGTCACATGGAGGCAATGAGCGATAGGAGGGGTTTCGTCTCTCCCGGTATTGGGGGTTGATGTTGTGCTGTGCTCGATTGGCCATAACAGGGAAGTCCCTGGCCAGGGTTGTTTTAGAGATTTACTGGTAAGTGTTACCAGTAGTTTCTCGACCCGTTATGAGCTTCATATCGGCATGAATTATCGGGTTATTGGGGTCTGACGTTTACCACCCCTAGACTTGATATGCGACATATCAAATGAGGAGATCGGACTGTACGGCAAGTATTACCGTCAGGCTTTTGCAGGAGTTGGAGCGGGCTTGCTTGCTGATCTTCTGATTGCTCAATACCCGGGTAACCGTTACGTCCAGCAAGTACCGCTGACGGCTTGTGGGTGCTTGATATGATCATCACCTACTGCCCGCGTATTGACGAGTCTTAAGAGTCCTACATAGAGGTTTTACTGGTTCAGGCAAAACGAAATAGGATCGCATATGGGATGTGCGCGGGACCGAGAATAATGCGTGTATATCATACCGTATTCTATTCTCGCGACTTTTGTATCAGCCGGTTATATGTGATATAGTCGGGTTATCGAATCAAGTGTTGATTCGATAAGATGGTACATTTAATATTAGTCGGTTATATGTGATATAGCCGGATTATTAAATCAAGAGTTGATTTGATAATTTAATGTATAATTGTATATATGATATACTAATTTACATTAACTAATATTAGCTCACTTAAGCATTTATTATTCTCACATGTGCACACTTATTATATATGTGATATATATTAATTGTGTTCTTTTTGTATCATGGTTGTTGATACATACTACATGGGTGTATGAGACTTACACCATACTAATTATAATGTTAGGTTTTAGTATTTAAAGTAATTCCAAAATTAGTGGATAATGAGCTCACATGCATGAAGCTTTATGAAGCTTGTGGATGCATCGAGTTAATCCACTAGTTTTGTTTTACTTAAGATATTAATTAACCTAACCATTATAATGTAGCCATGGTTATGTCTCTACATGAGTTAGTATATGATACAAACTCACCCATGGTTTATGATCTCACTTGAATTAAGCTTATTTTCTTCTTTCTTTCTTCATCTTCCTCCTCCAAAAGAAAAGCTTTCTAGGATTTGATAAAAGTGAGAAAGTAATGTGAGAAAAGAAATTCTAAAGTGAGCCCACTTCCTATTTCATAACCCTCTACTAGATTAGCACTTTAGTATATGGTGTTTGCTTCACTTTTGTGATGTAGTAGCTTGAGTTCATATCCCCTCGACGTAGATTATTTTCGGCCTCGAAGACTTCAAGCAAGACCGTTGCTTTCTTCTCATGGAGTCGTCCAAGAGTCCGGGAGTACCATGATCGCAGCGAAGGGACTACTACAAGGAGCTTATGAAGTGAAGGACCGATCTACAAAGGTTGTATTTCCTTTTCACTTAGATGTAAAATGGTTTACATTCGTTTCCGTATTATTTTCTAGTTAACGATTCTAGTTTAGAGTTCCTACGGCAAATTTTTGAAAATGGCATGGACGATGCCTCCTGAAACCTTGCTAGCGTCGATAGGAACCCTACAAAACTTTACAGACTATGATGTCTTTAAAGTGGACCGCAAAGTCCCTAAACTAAAACAATAGAGCCTAAATTCTCTTTTGTTGGATCTAAATGATCCTGTTGAGTAGATCTTATTCTAAAATTAGACTAACGTATCATTAACTAAAGTTTAAGTTGATCTTAGTCTCAAATGAGATTAACGATCCTTAAACCCAACCCAAAACCCAAATCTAAGAAGATACAGATTTGGACTAATCCACACCCTACGGGCGACAACATAAAATTAGTCTCCGTATACAATCCACGGGCAACAAAAAACAAAACAAACACACACGACATGAAGTGACCATCTGGAGAAGGAGAAAGTGGTTACCGCGATGCGGTAGCATAATTAACCGCAGGGGCTTGCGCCTGCAGGGAAGAGCGTCCCCACAATAAAAAAAAACCTCTCAACGAGGGGGAATCTGACGAAATCTTCTACATCGGCTACATTCATATAAACCTTCGATACATGGTGCTATAAATCAACTTGGCATCTTCAGAGAGGTGGACGGATAGCACTAAATAGAATATGCCCCCAAAATTCAGGCCGGACGTCCCAACGTCCCGGTCGCGTCTTTCGGCAGAGAACAAATTCTGGCACGCCCGGTGGGACCCTTTCCTCTTTCCACTCCACACTTCGTGTGTCGTGTTTTGCGAATGAATCGCGGTTTGACATGGTTGCCTTTGGATATGAAGTACTAAGATTTGGTAGCTTTCTCCGTGCAGAAAAAAGAAGATCAATGGCTTTTAACTGCTCCAGCTGCAACAATTGCAACAACTCCCACTCCGTCCCTGTCGGAGCTATGACCTATGGGCCTCAAACGGCCTCCCTTTTCACAAATGTCGGTGGAACAAGTGACTCAAGCCACTACTAGGCTATTCTTCGGGACCATGATCCCACCAACGAGCTTCAGCGTTCAGATGCCATCACATGATGCTGTGAAGAAGTCGGTCTTTGATCGGCTTGCAACCACCACGACCCCTCTCAACGGGTCGCCCAAGTCCAGTGCCTCAGTTTTTAGCAGACTGGGCCAAAGCTCAAGTGGGCCCATGAAGAAGCCCCCGATACTGAGGCGGCCATCCTGAAGCGGATAGCAATTCCTGCTCCTGAAGTCATCAAAGCGGCTTCTCCTGCCAAGGGGTCGGTCTTTGCAAGACTGGCCATTTCAGCTCCTGCTCCATACGAAGTCATGAAGGCTGCTTCTCCTGTTTGAAAGTCGTCCTTCGCAAGACTGACTATCCCCTCTCAACGGACGTCAGTCTTTGACAGTCTAGCGCCAATAACAGCTTCTCTTCAAAGCAGGGGGCATAAGGAAGCTCATCCAACAGCGGAGGTGATCCCGGCCGCACGACATGCTCGACGTCGCCACTGACGCCGAGTGAGGAAAGCTGGGGGCAGTTCCCCCTCTGGATTTATACCGCCAGCTCCAACGATGGAAATTGCTGTTGTTGTTCCAACTGGGAACAGCTTTGAACCACTCAGGTGTTGGATATAGTGCCCTCAAAGTCAATTATTGGATCGCAGGTACATGATTGCAATGATTGAGGAGGACCTATACCGGTAGCACAGTCTTACTCGAGATGATAGTATGCTATCTGGTTTGCCTTTATCAGTTGTGTACAGGATCAGATGACTGATCACTATTACACGTTGATAGAGCCCTTAGGATCTTGCTTGACTACCAACAGTATGATGGCGATCATATACGTGAGAGTTGGGTAGTCTATAAGCACATCCTTAAAAGTGGTCGCTAGTCTTGGGAGTTTCGAGACAGGGCATCGATACTCCGGAGTAGACTAGTGTATACAGTCGAGACCCCGACGAGGGGCGGTGGCCGGTCTCACAAGCCACTGGTGTCAGTTGGATCACCTAAGATGTATACAGGTGCTCATTGGGTTATGAGTACACCGGACAGGACTCGCCTGGAACCTGCTAGTTGGTATTATACCTATCGTCAGATAGCAGTTCCCTGGTGACATGTATACAGGTTAGTTCATCGACCTGAGGTCGTCATTTGTCTCGTGTGAGTTCCCACTGTGCTTTGATTTCTACCCTACTACGGCTCAAAGGAGTCGTGCAAACAGATATTTTTTTGGTACAGTCCCGAGCCACATGGAGGCAAGTGAGCGGATCGGCAGAGGATTCGTCTCTCCCGGTATTGGGGGTGAGATCGCGCTGTGTCTAGGAAAGCCATTACACTAAGTCCTTGGCCAAGGCAGGTGAGAATTACTGGTAAGTATTCCGGTAGTTTCTCTGGGTGTTCAGGGCTTGTCTCCGACACGACTTATACCGCTATTGAGGGTCTGACGTTACCAGCCCCCTAGGCCAGATATGCGATACTCATAGACGAACGGACCGGAATGTATGTATATTGTCGCTGTTAGGCTCAGTAGGGTTCCAGGATGAGTTCGCTCATCGGCTTCTCTTGAAGTCAGTACATAGGCAATCGTTACGCACTGCTAGTGCCGCTGACGGTTTGTGGTTAAACCCACTGCCAGGGTACTGACGAGTCATTAGAGTCTCTCACAGATAGTTTCCCAAGTTCGGGCAAAACGCTGTAGAGGCCGTATAGTTTTATGGCAGGGTTCGGAAAATGCACGTGCCTTTACGCACGTGTCATATTTCGGGCAGATAATACTGGTGGGCTTTGGTTTAAGCCGGATCCAAGTATTATACCGTGTAGATATAATATCTTTGTCTCAGTTGCATTTGTATTCGGTCGTAATACAAATGCGGGTATGTTTATACTATTACGGGGTTGTCCTGAAATTCGTTTCGGGATCGCTTTTCGAAGTTGCCAGTTTTCAATCACCCGTATTAAATATTCGGTTTAATACGGATTTATCTTTTCTTGAGGTGAGTCATGAGTGTGGAAGATTCTAGAAGCTTCTTGTTTTGGTGACTAGGTTTTGATTCATTGTATGCATTAATTGAATGGATGACTAGGTTTAAGAGTCACCATTTTGCATTAAATGTATTTTTTGAGTCATTCTTTCCTTTAATGAGTTATGATAAGTATCATTTTTTATGGTCACCACTCCCTTCTCCTACACTCACCCCCTCATAAAAGTGGCCGGCCATTTCTTTTGGTGTGCTAAGTTGTTTTGGCAAAAAGATTATGATAGATTTGTTCATGGAAATTTCATATAGCTCATTTTCTCATCACTTGATAAAAAAGCAACTTCATTTACCGTTCATCCATGGTTTTGGATGAAGCGAGACAAAGTGTTCTACTCATTCTCTACATCAATCTTGGACATGTCGGTTAGCAAACTTCATGTCTGAGTTGCCTCAGTTCAGAGGCGGGAGCCCGTTTAAAGATCCGTAGATGTGGTGCCACCTGGACGAGGAGACCGGAGATCGAGCGAGATCGGAGTAGCCGCAACGGAGCGTGGGATGATGGCCAAAGAACAAAGGACTCAGATCGTTCGGTATAGCTTTTCTACCCACTTTACAGTATGTTAGTTTAGCGTTAATGGCAGATCCGGTTTATAGTATGCGATAGCGCCAGTTATAAAAGTTTTGTTCCGCATTTGGCATCTAAAAGATAGCCGGAGCGCTACCGTAGACTTACATGGTATCAGAGCCACGCCATTAAACTTTACTGACTTGTTCTAACGCGTTTAAAATATCGATCGAACGGATTTTCGAAAATCGCAATTTCCATGTGTAAAGTTTCTGTCGATTTTAAAACTGGTCTAAAAATCATTTTGAGTATCTCAGAAAATCGAGCAGGCTTTTTGAAGGACACAGAAGAAATTCGATCCCCTGAATCGACCGTACGGCCGCGGAACCACAGCCAATGCCTAGCTTTGGCCATGGAACCGTGGCCATCTTGGTGATTCAGTTGGCCATTTTTCTTCTGGGGCTTCTATATGGGAAATTGTGGTTTCTAGAATGGTTCTTTTGGGCCCAGATTTTGTTACAGTACAGCAGATGTACGTGGGGCCCACTTCGGGAAATTTTGTCGATCGAAATTTAAACGTGTTAGTTTACAGTACTTACATTATATCTCTGACCGTGAATGTAATTCGAGCGGTAAATTGCGTCTAATTGCTATAGTCCTTTTAGACGGATTTGCGAACGTGACATTCGCGTTGATGTTCTGTGTTGTGATGTGATGTTGCGGATTTATCGTGGTGGATAGCATTGTGCAATGGTAGTGTAGTTTGGATTTATTTATACATTTGATATTGCGGGGCGAGCGTCCAACATGTGGACTGCCGTCACTGTCTGTTTGTATAATATTCTTTTGGGGCACGACCGGGCTGAGGTCGATGTACCCGTTGTACTTATTTTTCATTTCTGTACTAGGTTTACCCTGTGACGGAGTGCATGGATAGCCGGGTTCTGGAGGGCAACGGGTCTGCATCTAATGGCTTTAAGAGGCAGAGGGGCCTCACTCTAGAATTGGCAGACTATTCGCCGCACTCGTAGGGGGTACAGGTTGACCCAAGGAGGGATGCTCAAGTTACCGGATTCCGTGAAGTGTCGGGTGGTCCATTCACTATGCTGTAGGGAGCTGCCTCGCTTCAGGTTTTGGCGGGTAACTTGCCGCACCCGTAGGGGTCTAGGTTTCATTGCACAGGCTATCCACACGACCAGGGGAACGTCGGGTTTCAGTAGCGGCTCTGTGAAACCCGAGAATCCCAGATTATCTGTATTGTTCTGTGATGCTAATTACTTTTCTGTAATGTTGCATATTATCACGCCTGGAGCGATTATTGTATATTGGTATATATACTAGTAGATGTTGTATATGTTTTACACCAGCGCTAGTCCAGCCCCCGCTCTGTCGTTAGTTAAGTAACCTAACGGGTGATGATGGGACCCAGTGGCGAATGCGGATGGCATATACGAACATTTTATTTTCGTTCTTTTCTGGTGTGATTAATTGATGGGACTGCATTGATTCTGATCAATGCAAAGGAAAACAAACCTGTTTGGATGTTGTTGGAACAATTTTAAAAGTGTTATTACAAAGACGTTTCCTTTTGTTCTGCATAGAGGTATTCAGTTGGAATATCCTGCACCTCGTTCAACGAGGCAAGGGTCGATATCCCTCACCCGGTGTGACCCCTTGGGCAGGAATTTGCGTCAGGGTAATAACTTCACTATAGTCGATTACAAGTTGCTTTGCATCGCGGTATTCAGTTGGAATATCCTGCACCTCATTCTACGAGGAAAGAGCCGAGATCCCTTCACCGGGAGTGACCTCTTTAGCAAAATGTTTTCGCCACTATATTTTTATAAAAAGCTTTCAGGTTCCTTCAACGAGATCAAGTTCACTACGTTAAAGGTTTTTCGCCAAAAACCAGCCGTAGCCCTCCGTCATTTCTTATGGATGGTCAGTAGTATTCAAGCTATGTTTGTTGGCCTTCGTCAAGGCATAGTGTTTGGTAGCTGCTGGGGTATTCATTTGTTGCATAGATAGATGTGTTGGTTTGGGACAGTCGTATTACCTTGTTGGCTTTCGTCAAGGGTATGTACGGGCGGGTTCGAATTGACAAGAAAATGACGGGTAGAACTTGACATCTGACTTATGATTTGTTGGTTTTCGTCAAGGTCATAAGAACATGGGGTAAAAATCATATCGGGAGTTTCTAAAGAAACTGAAACTTGCCAGGCATGTGCATACCTTCTGGAGTGTGATAACGTGAGTGGATTCCGTCACGTTATCATGCGATGAGAGTTGGATCCCGATTCCCACTGATGAGTTAGTTTACTCTTCGGGTGATCCCGATTGATTCTTTTTTCAGGTTTGGAGGAGAATTTGACAGTACAGTGGGAGGTTTCCTGATTAGATAAAGTGATAACCATTCTGATCTAGGTTAGAGTGCACGCAGAGTGTTTCTTTTCTCTCTCTCTTTGGCAGCGACCTTTGACCGACCCTAGACTATGACTCAGTGACCAAGTTGACTGAACCTTCTTAAAATACTGGCTTTTAGATTGTCTAAGTTGCATAAGTCATTGCCACTCCTTCTTTTACCCTTTGTATTTCTCAGAACACCTCGTATCACTAGGAGTATCCACTTCCATTGGATAGATCCATCGTATGGTTATATACGAACTCGAAGGGACTTCTTCGAGGATGGATCCAAGTTTAGGAGAAATAGAATTGGTTTATTCAGTTGTCTTTTATTATCACCTTCTCTCAGGTTGCGAAGGCTCCTTGGTTTAGGAGAGTACACCTATTACGCTTATTGGATAGTCTTATTCCAAACCATAGGCAGGTGCCGAAAGGTAGGGAATGAAGAAAACCAATTAGCCTAAGTAGGGTGTACAGAAGGTAATAACTAAAGACAAAATAAAAGGATTAGAAAGAGGGCAAAGTAAATTGCGACTGCTATCATTCAGGACCAAACCGCATACTTCATCGCCACTCCTATTTCACCTTTGCTTTTTTCCCTAGTTCGGGAGAAATAGAATAAGGTATTATTCAGTTGTCTTTTATCATCACCTTCTCTCAAGTTGCGAGTACTCCTTGGTTTAGGAGGGTACACCTATTATGCTTACTGGATAGTCTTCTTCCAAACCATAGGTTGGTGTCAAACGGTAGGGAAGGAAGAAAACCATTTAGCCTAACGATGGTGTACAGAAGGTAACGACTAAAGACAAATAAAGGGATTTGGAGAGATGACAAAGAAATATACGGTTACAGTCATGAATTGGATTGTGAAAGAGGCATTACTAAGAATACCAGGATATCCCTACGAAACATTTTCATGTTTCAGTGCATTGTTAAAGGAAAATTGATTTCCCGATTAGATACTTACTCCAGGGTATGTATTTACCAGGTATGATTCTCACATCTGTATGGCATCTGTATGGTTTTACAAATGATGAGTGGGAGTAGGTTATTGGAAAAAAGGTGATCATCCTCATTATATCGGAATTTGTTGTAATTGGTGATATTTGAGGAAATCGCCTGGGATTTTGCCGGACGGCAAGTATTTGGTTTTGAGTATCCGTTGTTGTACACCAATTTCAAAATGATATATCTGTACGTTTATTTTTATAAAGTGAGATATAACTTTTTGAAATTATATCCATGACATTTACCTATATCAGTTGACGATTGGGTAAGGAGCATTGAACAACAGAGTAGTTCTTAACCATAGGTACAGTTTTCAACCTACGATGCACAGGTTTTGAGTTATATGACTCAGGGGACTTATACAGAGTATTGTATGTTGTCCAGTGTCCATCAGGACAAAGGGGTTGGTCCTCGTACTATGTTCTATTTACTTGTGACTTCTCTAGTTTTTAGACAAGTGTTTCGTAGAAATATAAGGTCTAAGTTTTGAGAAGTTGTGGGTATAAGAATAAAGTAGAGAACCAGATATTGCAAGTATCGGGATTCTTCAAAGAGATCGAAGATGTAGATTCTTGTGATTGGTATTCAAGTAATGGTTTTGAGAAACTTGTTTCTCTTTCAGGTTACTCATAATTGGATGGATTCCTAAGTTGAGTAATGCTGATTAGGCTCTTTCCATTCAGTTGATATTGACTGGAGATAGCTGCATGATTAGAATTTGGTTCCAATTAAATAAGTGCCAAAGTTTCTATATTGGATATAGAATGGTTCATATCTTAACGATGTTAAGGTACGGGGAGTTGTCCGGCTTATGCTTAAAATCAGACTCTGGATAACTCAGGGCACGTTTCTGTAATGGCAGTTTGCGGGTTGGCCCAGGCTATGACGAGGGTTGACTTTCTACCATCTGGAAGATCAATAGTGATATTGTTCTTGACTCTCCACAGTTTTAGTAAAATGGATGAAAAAGTAGTGGGAGTATGGTAGAACTGGAAGTGATTCCAGAACCGCAAACGATTACGGAAAATTTAATATGACCTAAAGATTCAATCAGGTTTGACATTCCATTAGCCACTCCGCAGATATGGTGGGTAATCTCAGACACCCGAGAGGTACTCCGGTAGCCTCAAGGACGGTGACAGGGAGGTTCTTGTTTACCCAGACTTGACACTACTGTTGTTCCAGGCTATGAGACCGGGCAGGAGGTTAAGTATAGCGTCGTTCTAAACTAGCTTTAAAAGTGTACGTGTATATTATTATTCCAGAGGGTTGTTGTGGTCAGTGGGAGCAGCGGAAGCATAGTAGCCAAGTAGCTTGTGTCTATTTATAGACTTGAGCAGATATAGCGGAGATAGATCATCTATTTTTTATGTGATAGTCATAGGTTTGACTTCATCAGAATAGGGGATGGATCTGTTGAGAAGGTAGTAGGGTGTGATGTCCTGGTATTTGGATGACATACACAAAGTAGGAAGTAAAATTCCTATACTACGATCGATTGTACTGTGGTCGTCACACAGTTGTTTCTCCACAAAGGATATGGATATAATATCTGACATTCTGGTTTCTAGATCTATGGTTTTAGATCTAGATTTGGGTAATTTCTCAATGTGGGTACTTTGACAGTGTTCTAAAGGTATTTAGAATAGATGACTCCTGGCATGGTGGTGTACCTGCAGATGATGGAGTCACCCTCTCTAAAGGTGTCTTACAGACTAAAGGGGAGAGGTATGTGCATGATTGGCAGATCACTTGCTTAGGAAATTGAGTCAATCGTGAGATGTCAAGTGCCACATCAGATGTTGTTTTTGCACTAGATGCGATAAGGTTATATTAATCCAATCCTGAAGAAACATAAGGAAGCAATTTTAGAAGATAAGTGCATGTTCTACGGATTTGATGACGGCAGCCTCCTTTGGAGACGGTTATCATTCCAGGCTTCAAAGGTGACATGGACGACAGAGTGATTGTCAGAGTTATAGTTTTCCCTCTGACGAAGGGGGAAGTTTTATGGACAGTTGGTCCAAGAGGATACTGAGGGAGGCATGGTGCAGGATACTGATTAGGTTCAGTTGACGATACAGTCTAAGAAGTTTGGATTTGGAATTCATTTATGAACTAGGTCCCATCAGATATCCACGGAGTGAGCACCTAGCGCGAAAGCCATTGCGCGGTAGACCAAGCAACGGAGTGAGCGCCTAGCACGAAAGCCGTTGCGCGGTAGCGCATCCGTTTTCTTGTTGGGAGTTGAAGACTTGCTGACTCTGACGAGTCTGGTGTGGGTGACCTCTCTCTTTTAAGTACGCTCTTCACTAATTCCAAGACAGGTATTACTCAATTCGGGAGATGGTTTTCTCCGCGAGCTTGAGATTAAGAGAGACATAGAAAGAATCGTCAGGGTGGATCCACTCACTGAGGCTATTTCTCGAACACAAGAGTTTTACAAACGGGCTTTGTGAAACTGATTAGTAGAGGAGTTGGGTGTTCGGTATCACACGGGCTGTGAGTATGCGACATCGCAATAATTAGCCTTAACTGCAAGTGGGAGATTGTTGGATATAGTGCTCTTAAAGTCAATTATTGGATCGCAGGTACGTGATTGCAATGATTGAGGAGGACCTATACCGGTAGCACAGTCTTACTCGAGATGATAGTATGCTATCTGGTTTGCTTTTATCAGTCGTGTGCAGGTTCAGGTGACTGATCACTATTATACGTTGATAGAGCCCTTAGGATCTTGCTTGATTACCAACAGTATGATGGCGATCATATACGTGAGAGTTGGGTAGTCTATATAAGCACATCCTTAAAAGTAGTCCCTAGTCGTTGGAGTTTCGAGACAGGGCATCGATACTCCGGAGTAGACTAGTGTATACAGTCGAGACCCCGACGAGGAGCGGTGGCTAGTCTCATAAGCCACTGGTGTCAGTTGGATCACCTAAGATGTATACAGGTGCTCATTGGGTTATGAGTACATCGGGCAGGACTCGCCGGGAACCTGCTAGTTGGTATTATACCTATCGTCAGATAGCAGTTCCCTGGTGACATGTGTACAGGTTAGTTCATCGACCTGAGGTCATCATTTGTCTCGTCTGAGTTCCCACTGTGCTTTGATTTCTACCCTACCACGGCTCAAAGGAGTCGTGCAAACAGGTATTTTTTGGGTACAGTCCCGAGCCATATGGAGGCAAGTGAGCGGATCGGCAGGGGATTCGTCTCTCCCGGTATTGGGAGTGAGATCGCGCTGTGTCTAGAAAATCCATTACACTAAGTCCTTGGCCAAGGCAGGTGAGAATTACTGGTAAGTATTCCAGTAGTTTCTTTGGGTGTTCAGGGCTTGTCTCCGACACGATTTATACCGCTATTGGGGGTCTGACGTTACCAGCCCTCTAGGTCGGATATGAGATACTCATAGACGAACGGACCAGACTGTATGTATATTGTCGCTGTTAGGCTCAGTAGGGTTCTAGGATGAGTTCGCTCATCGGCTTCCCTTGAGGTCAGTACATGGGCAGCCGTTACGCGCTGCTAGTGTCGCTGACGGTTTATGGTTAAACCCACTGCTAGGATACTGACGAGTCATTAGAGTCCCCAACAGATAGTTTCCCAAGTTCGGGCGAAACGTTGTAGAGGCCGTATAGTTTTATGGCAGGGTTCGGAAAATGCACATGCGTGTAAGTGCACGGCGGTGCCCCGACCGTCAATCCGACCCCGGAATGCGGAAGCGATGATTTACTTTAACTTTTTGAACCGGCACCACCGCGTACTTTTAACCCGGATCATGCCATTAATCTAGTCCTAGCTAACTAAAAGATGGGAAGAGAGATATACCGAGTGATCCGTGTCCTCCGGTCTTCTCGTCGTCGTCCCGATCTCCCGTGAAATGTCCGGTCTCCACCTCCTCGCCGGAAGGGCACCATGTCGCCTGCTTCTTTTATAGGCTCCCTCCTCTGGTCTGAGGCAACTCGGGCATGAAGTTGGCGAGTCGACGTGCCCAAGATTTGTTGTAGAGTGTAGTGTAGTGCTATGTCTCATTTGGGGTTATGGAGTTGCCTTATTGGTGGAGGAAATGATATAAGCTTTTGGAGATGGAGATGTGGGGATTTTACAAGCATCAAGGGAACAAAAATCCCTCACCAAATATCATGGGCAGCCCCTCAACTTGTCTTGGCCGGCCATGTAAAATGGGGAGAGAGAATGGAGTGTGTATGAATGAGAGTCTCTCATAATCCAAGAGAGATAAAAGGTGATGATGTAAAGAAATGATCACAAGACAAAACCAACACTCCACCAACCTCATCATCTCATCCAAAAGTCATGCCATTATGAAGATAGAAGTCAAGCAATGATGAAGTGAACAAGTCAAGGTCAACAAGAGCTATCATGAAGCAACAAAATGCAAAGAACACCTTCCACTAATGCTTATTTGCACAAATGCAAATAAGCCCTCCTCCACCAATCTTCGGCCAATGAAAGATACAAAGAAATATGGCCGAAACGGAAAACAAACTGGCAACTCCAAAAAACTGATCCCGTAATAAATTACAGGAAAACCCCGCTACTGTATATACATACCCGCATTTGTATTCCGACAGAAATACAAATGCAATGAGACAAAATCTACACTGTACTATACTAGGATCCGGCTTAAACCAAAGCACGCTAGTGTTAACCGTCCGATCATGATCCGTGCAATACCGCACGTATCTGATCGAACCCTGCCATATCTCCATACGGCCTCTACAGCGTTTCGCCCGAAAACTTGAGCAACTGAATGTGGGGGACTCTAAAGACTCATCAATAATATGGCTGTGGATTTAACCACTAGCACGTCAGAGGTATTAGCCATACGTGACGGGCTACCAGCTATTGACCAAAAGGGACGTCGTTGAGCGAACTCATCCTGACACCCTACTGAGCCTGTCTGTGACAATATCTGTACATTCCGGTCCGTTCGTCTATGAGCATCGCATGGCGGGCCTAGGGGGTTGGTAAAAGTCAGACCCCTAAAAGCGGTACAAGTCGTGTCAGAGAGTAATCCAGAACACCCTGAGATACTACTGGAATACCTACCAGCAAATCTCCTGCCTTGGCCAAGGACTTTTTATGTACTGGCTCTCCTAGACACAGCGCGATCTCACCCCCAATACCGGGAGAGACGAACCCCTGAAGATCCGCTCACTGCCTCCATGTGGCTCGGGACTGTACCCAACTAAAACCTGTTTGCATGTCTCCTTTGAGCGTGGTAGGGTAGTAATCAAAGTACAGTGGAAACTCACACGAGACAAATGACGATCCCCAGGTCGATGAACTAACCTGTACACATGTCACCAGGGAACTGCTATCTGACGTTAGGTATAAGACCAAGTAGCATGTTCCCGGCGAGTCCTGTCCGGTGTACTCATAACCCAATGAGCACCTGTATACATCTTAGGTGAACCAACTGACACCAGTGGCTTGTGAGACCGGCCACCGCCCCTCGTCGGGGTCTCGACTGTATACACTAGTCTACTCTGGAGTATCCATGCCCTGTCTCGAAACTCCCGCGACTAGGGACCTTTTAAGGATGTGCTTATAGACTACCAGCTCCAACGTATATGATCGCCCTCATACTGCTGGCAGTCAAGCAAGAATCCTAGGGGCTCTATCAACGTGTAATAGCGACCTGTCAGGTCACCTAAAGCAGTACACGATGATAAAGATAAACCAGATAGCATACTATCATCTTGAGTAAGACTGTCCTACTGGGACAGGTCCTCCCTCAATCATTGCAATCACGTGCATGTGATCCAATAATTGACTCTGAGGGCACTATCTCCAACAATCTCCCATTTGCACTCAAGGCTAATTATTACGATGTCGCATACTCACAGCCCGTGTGATACCGAACACCCAACTCCTCTACTAGTCAGTCTCACAAAGCTCGTTTGCGAAACTATTACGTTCGAGGAATAGCCTCAGTGAGTGGATCCGCTTTGATGTTTCTTTCTATGTCTCTCTATATCTCAAGTTCGCGGAGAAACCCCTCTTCCGAAATGAGCAATACCTGTCTTAGAATATGTCTGGATATCTGATGGGACCTAGCTCATAAATGAACTCTAAATCCAAACTTCTTAGACTGTATCGTCAACTGAACTTAATCAGTATCCTGCGCCATACCTCCCTCAGTATTGCCTTGGACCACCTGTCCAAAATACTACCCCTCGTCAGAGGGAAAACTATAACTCTGACAACCTCCCTGTCGTCCAGGTCACCTTGGAAGCCTGGAATGATAACTGTCTCCTGAACGAGGCTGTCGTTATCATATCCCTAGAACATCCACTTATGTTCTAAAACTGCTTCCGACTGTTTCTCCAGGATTGGATCAATGTCAACTTATTGCATCTAGTGCAAAAACAACATTTGGTGTGGTACTTGACATCTCATGATTGACTCAATTGACTAAGCAAGTGATCTGTCAATCATGCACATCCCTCTCCCCTTTAGTCTGTAAGACACCTTTAGAGAGGGTAACTCCATCACCTGCAGGTACACCACCGTGCCAGGAGTCTTCCATTCTAAAAACTCTTAGAATGCTGTCTAAGTACCCTGATTGGGAAACCACCCAAATCTAGATCTATAGATCTAGTAACCAGTATGTCTGATATAATGTCCATGTCCCATGTGGAGAAACCATTGTGTGACGACCAAAGTATAACCGATCGTAGTATAGAAATATCACTTCCTACTCTGTGTATGTCATCCAAATACCAGGACATCACACCCTACTACCTTTTTAACAAATCCATCCCTTATTCTGATGAAGTCAAACCTATGACTGTCATGTCAGAAATAGATGATCTATCTCCGCTACATCTGCTTTAGTCTATAAATAGACATAAGCCACTTGTCCACCAATGCTTCCGCTGCTCCCACTGACCACGACAACCCTCTGGCAGAGTCATATAGGCGTACACTTCTAAAACTAGTTTAGAACGACGCTATACTCATCCTCCTGCCGGGTCTCACGGTCTGGAACAACAGCAATGGCAAGTCTGGGTAAACAAGAAGCTCCCTGTCACCGTCCTTGATGCTACCCGGAGTACCTCTCGGGTGCCTGAGGTTACCCACCATATCTGCGGAGTGGCCAATGGAATGTCAAACCAGATTGAATATTTAGGTTCCTATCAAATCTTCAGTAATCGTTTGTGGTTCTGGAATCACTTCCAGTTCTACCATACTCCCACTTCTGTTTTCTGAAAAAATCCATTTTTGTTAAAACTGTGGCGAGTTAAGAACAATATTACTATTGATCTTCCAGATGGTAGAAAGTCAACCCTCGTCATAGCCTGGGTCAACCCTCAAACAGCCATTACAGAAACGCGCCTTGAGTTATCCAGAGTCTGGTTTTAAGCATAAGCCGGACAACTCCCCGTACCTTAACATCGTTAAGATACGAACTGTTCTATATCCAATATAGAAACAGAGGCACTGATTTAATTGAACCAGATTCAAATCATGCATCTGTCTCCAGTGCATGTCAACTAAATGGAAGGAGGCCGATCAGCGTTACTCAACTTAGGAGTAATTCCAATTATGAGTAACCTGAAAGAGAAGCAAGTTCTCTTAATCATTACTATCAACTGAATACCATCCACAACTATCTACATCTTCGATCACCTTGAAGAATCCCGATACTTGCAATACCTGGTTCTCTACTTTATTCATATACCTATAACTTCTTAAAATTCGGACCCTGTGTTTCCACGAAACACTTGTCTAAAAACTAGAGAAGTCATAAGTAAACCGAATATAGTACGAGAACCAACCCCTTTGTCCTCATGGACGCTGGACAACATACAATACTTTGTATAAGTCCCTTGAGTCTAATAACTCAATCCCTGCGTGTCGTAGGTTGAAAACTGTACTTATGGTTAAAAAGAATTACACCGCTGTTTAATGCTCCTTACCTAACCATCAACTGATATAGGTAAATGTCATAGACATAATTTCAAAAAGGTACATCTCACTCTATAAAAATAGATGTACAGATATATCAATTTGAAATTGGTGCATAACAACGGATATTCAAAACCAAATATTTGCCGTCCGGCAAACAACCCAAGTGACTTCCTCAAATATCACCAATTACAACGAATTCCGATATAATGAGGATGATCACCTAATTCCTAATAACTTACTCCCACTCATCATCTGTAAAACCATACAGATGTGAGAATCATACCTGGTAAATACATACCCTGGAGTAAGTATCTAATCGGGAAATCAGTTTTCCTTTAACAGTACACAGTGAAGCTGAAACATTGAAATGTTTCGTAGGGGTATCCTGGTATTCCTAGTAATGCCTCTTCCAGATTCACAACTGTAACCGTATAAATCTCTGCCACCTCTCCAAATCCCTTCATATGTCTTTAGTCATTACCTTCTGTACACCCCTTTAGGCCAAATGGTTTTCTTCCTTCCCTACCGTTCGGCACCAGCCTATGGTTTGGAAGAAGACTATCCAATAAGCATAATGGGTGTACTGTCCCAATCCTAGGAACACTCGCAATGCGAGAGAAGGTGAAAATAAAAGACACCTGAATAAACCTTATTCCTATTTCTCCTGAACCAGAATCCATCCCCGAAATGGAACAAGTTCCTTTCGAGTTCGTATATAACCATACGATGGAATATCCAATAAACTGTGGATCTTCGTAGTGATACGGAGTGTCCTGGAGAAATACAAAGGTGAAGTGGGAGTGGTAATGAAATACTTGGTTTGGTCGTGAATATCAGTCGCAATTTACTTTGCCCTCTTACTAATCCCTTTCTTTGTCTTTACATAATACCTTCTGTACACCATTTAGGCTAATTGGTGTTAGTTGTATGTATGCCCTAGAGGCCAGTATTGTACAGATTATGTATATTATATTGGATGCTTGGACATATATAGAGATGACTTTCTTGCTCGATATGATAGTATGCTATCTGGTTACTCTTTATCTTAACATGTACACTAGTCTCTTTATACTGTCTTATAGTTACATGTTGGTAAAGCCCTTAGGATTTGTACTTGACTACCTAGACTATGATGCAGATCATACTAGTGGGGACATGGTAGTCCATAAGTACATCCTTCAAGGTCCTTAGTCGTGGGTGTATCGAGACGGGGCATCGATATACCAGAGTAGACTAGCGTATACGCTTCTCGACCCATGAGATGGGCGATGGATGATCCCATATCCATTGGTGCTTGACATCAGAGATGGTATACGGGTGCTCAGTGGAGACTGGGTACACTGGACGGACTCACCGAGAACTCCCAGATGGTATTATACCTCACGTCAGATGGCAGTTCTCAGGTGACACTTGTACAGGTTAGTCTGTAGACCCGAGATCGTCATAGAGTCTTGTATGATTCCCACTGTGCTTTGATCTCCACCTTACCACGTCCATGAGGGCGTGCAAAACGGTGGTCTTTGGGTACAGTCCCGAGTCACATGGAGGCAATGAGCGATAGGAGGGGTTTCGTCTCTCCCGGTATTGGGGGTTGATGTTGCGCTGTGCTCGATTGGCCGTAACAGGGAAGTCCCTGGCCAGGGCTGATCAGAGATTTGCTGGTAAGTGTTACCAGTAGTTTCTCGACCCGTTACGAGCCTCACATCAGCACGACTTATCGGGTTATTGGGGTCTGACGTATACCTCCCCTAGACTTGATATGCGACATATCAGACGAAGAGACCGGACTGTATGGTAAGTGTTACTGGTCGGATTCGCAGGAGTGTGAGCGGGCTAGCTCGTCGATCTTCTGATCGCTCAATACCCGGGTGGCCGTTACGTTTAGCAGACCGCTTGCGGCTTGTGGGTGCTTGATATGATCATCATCTGCTACCGGCGTATTGACGAGTCTTTAGAGTCCTACACAGAGGTTTCCTGGCTCAAGCGAAACGAAATAGGAGCGCATATAAGATATGTGCGGGACCGAGAATAATGTGTGTATGTGATACCGCATTTCATTCTCGCGATATATGTTTCGATTGGTTATATTCGATATGACCTAGTTATCGAATCATTGATTCGATAAATCGATGCATTGAATACTAGTCGGTTATGTGCGACATGACCGGATCATTGAATCAAGTGTTGATTTAATGATTTAATGTATAATTATATATTTGATATATTACTTTGCATTAACTAGTATTGGTTCACTTTAAACGGATTTTTCTCACTTGATGCACATTGTATATGTGATATGCTTTCGTGCACTTTTTTGTATCATGTTTGATGATACTTGATCATTTAGTTAAGTGTATAGAATTAATCCATGGTTAATTTGATAATTAGGGTTTTGCATATTCATTTATTTATTTATTTGTTTAATTATTTATTTGAAATGGATTATGATGAGAATGGTGGCTCTTTTTGTTTTAAGTTGAAGCTTCATGAAGCTTTGACTTTTGTAACCATCCTTATCTTCGTGCTTAACCCTAACCCTCTAAAGTGACCATGGTTTATTCTCTACACTTAACCCTAGTTTAGTTATGATAAGTATTTGATTTTCTATTTCTTTTTATCATAACTTATCATAACTAGCTCATTTTCTTCTTCTTCTTCAAGCTTGCTACAACAATGGCAACTTGAGATCTAGTGAGATAAATCCAATTCTAAAGTGAACCCACCTCCTATTTCTTCACCCTCTACCTCTTGCCAAGTTGTTTTGGGTGTTTACTTCACAAGTTTCACAAGTTTGTGAAGTCGGAGCTTGAGTTTGTGCAACCTCGACGTAGATCGTCTTTGACACAAAGCCGACGACCTATTCCGCTTGTTTTCCCGATGAAGCCGATGATCGAGTCGAGGATTCATGATGGAAAGCGAGGAAATGACCACGTGGAGCTAAGGAGGCGGAAATCCGGATCTACAAAGGTTGTAGCATCTCAACTTTAGTTAAATAGTTAACTAGTTTTCCGTTTTGCCTAAATATCTAGTAAACGATCCGTGTTAGGGTTTCTCGGCTTCCATAATTTTTGAATTTGGCATGTTCCATGCCTTGTGAGACTTCATTAGGATGCCTAGGAACCTTTCAATTGGTTTTCTTAATTCCCTACCGTTCGGCACCTGCCTATGGTTTGGAAGAAGACTATCCAATTTGCGTAATAGGTGTACTATCTCCTAAACCAAGGAGTACTCGCAACTTGAGAGAAGGTAAAAAGGAAAAGACAACTAAATAATCCTATTCGTTTTCTCTAGAACCGGAAACCATCCTCGAATAAATTCCTTCGAGTTCGTATATAACCATACGATGGTTTTGTCCAATGGAAGTGGACGTTCGTAGTAATACGGGGTGTCCTGGAGAAAAGGGTAAAAGTAGGAGTAGCAATGAGGTTTGCAACTCTGACAATCCAAAAATCAGTGTTAAGAAGGTTCGGTTAATTTTGGTCTCTGAGTCATAGTCTAGGGTCGGGTCAATGGTCGCTGCCAAAGAGAGAGAGAAAAGAAACACTCAGCGTGCACTCTAACCTAGATCAGAATGGTTACCAATTTATCTAATCTGGAAACCTCCCACTGTACCGTCAAATTCTCCTCCAAACCTAAAAGAAGAATTAGTCGGGATGTCCCGAGGAGTAAACCAACTCATCAGTGGGAATCGGGATCCAACTATCACCGCATGATAACGTGACGGAATTCGCTCACGCTATCACACTCCAGAAGGTATGCGCATATCTGGCAAGTTTCAGTTTCTTTAGAAACTCCCGATGTGATTTTTGCCCCATGCTCTTATGACCTTGACGAAGGCCAACATATCATAAGTCACATGTCAAGTTCTACCCGTCATTGTCCAGATTAATTTGAACCCACCCGTACATACCCTTGACAAAGGCCAAAATAGTAGTACGACTGTCCCAAACCAACGCATCTATCTATGCTACAGAAAAGTAACAAATAGCTACCATACACTATGCCTTGACGAAGGCCAACATACATAGCATGAATACTAAGTGCTACCTTCCTGAAACGACGGAGTGCTACGAATGGTTTCTGGCAAAAACCTTTAACGTAATGAACTTGATATCGTTGAAGGAACCGGATAGCTTTATAAAAATATAGTGACGAAAACCTTTGCTAATGAGGTCATTCCCGGTGAAGGGATCTCGGCTCTTTCCCCATAGAATGAGGTGCAGGATATTCCAACTGAATACCACGATGCAAAGCAAAAGTAATCGGCTATAGTGAAGTTATTGTCCTGACGCAAACTTTTGTCAAAGGGGTCACTCCCGGTGAAGGGATCTCGGCCCTTGCCTCGTCGACTGAGGAGCAGGATATTCCAACTGAATACCACTGTGCAAAACAAAAGTGAACGTCCTTGTAATAACAGCTTTTTTTGAAAAATGTTCCAACAACATCAGATTAGGTTTGTTTTTAACTTGCATTGATCCGAATCAACGCAGTCCCATCAATTGATCACACCAATAAAGAACGAAAATAATGACGTACGTATATGCCATCCGCATTCACCACTGGGTCCCGTCATTACCCGTTAGGTTAGCTAACTAACGACAGAGCGGGGACTGGACTAGCGCGGATGCAAAACTTATACAACATCTACTAGTATATATATATCAATATATAATATTTCGCTCAAGGCGTGATAAAATGCAACATCACAGAAATGTACAGCATCACAGAACAATACAGATATCTGGGATCCCCGGATTTCACAGAGCCGCTACTGAAACCCGACGTTCCCCTGGTCGTGTGGATAGCCTGTGCAATGAAATCCTAGACCCCTACGGGCGCGGCAAGTTACCCGCCAAAACCTGAAGCGAGACAGCCCCCTTCAGCAACGTGAATGGACCACCCAGCACTTCACGGAATCCGGTAACTTGGGCATACCTCCTGGGTCAACCTGTACCCCCTACGAGTGCGGCGAATAGTCCGCCAATTCTAGAGTGAGGCCCCCTCTGTCTCAACGCCATAAGATGCGGGCCCGTTGCCCTCTAGAACCCGGCTATCCGTGCACCCCTCCACGGGGAAATCCTAGTACAGAAAGTAAAATATACATACAATGGGTACATCGACCGCAACCTGGTCGTGCCCCAAAAGAATAATATACAAACAGGCAGTGACGGCAGTCCACATGTCGGACGCTCGCCCCGCAATATCAAATGTACATAATACAACAAAAACTGTACTAGCATTGCATCCAGGCTATCCCCCACGACCAATCCGCAACATCACAGAACAATCACAGAACATCAACGTGAATGTCACGTTTGCAAATCCGTCTAACCGGGCTATAGCAGTTAGACAGGATTTACCGATCAAGTGACATTCACGGTCGCAGATATAATGTAAATACTGTGAACTAATGTGTTTAAAATTTTTGATCGATTAAATTTACCAAGTGGGCCCCAAAGCACTACTGTAGCACATAAAGAAATTCTGGGCCCAAAATGAATATACCAAAACCCCTATTTTCAGCCCAGAGGCCCTCTGTAAAAAGTTGATGCACTGAACAGTATATATTGCGGTGGAACCGCGGCCCAAGCATGGGTTTGGCCGCGGTTCCGCGGTGGTATAGTGGGTTCGTACAACCAAATTTTTACAGAAGGCTTATAATTCCCTGTACATCTTTCTGCAACACACTGAAAAAATTTTCGAGCTAGAAAAAAATCGACAGAAAACTGATGCAAAGAAAACGCGGGTTTTGGGAATTTTGTTCGATCGAAAGTGTAAACACATTAGACAAAGCTAGACTAGGTTAATGGTGAGGCTCTGATACCAGTGTAAGTGCACGGCGGCGCCCCGGCCGTCAATCCGACGCCGGAATGCGGAAGCGATGATTTACTTTAACTTTTTGAACCGACACCACGAGCACTTTTAACCCGGATCGTGCCATTAATATAGTCCTAGCTAACTACAAGATGGGAAGAGAGATATACCGAGTGATCCGTGTCCTCCGGTCTTCTCGTCGTCGTCCCGATCTCCCGTGAAATGTCCGGTCTCCACCTCCTCGCCGGAAGGGCACCATGTCGCCTACTTCTTTTACGGGCTCCCGCCTCTGGTCTGAGGCAACTCGGGCACGAAGTTGGCGAGTCGACGTGCCCAAGATTTGCTGTAGAGTGTAGTGTAGTGCTATGTCTCATTTGGGGTTATGGAGTTGCCTTATTGGTGGAGGAAATGATATAAGCTTTTGGAGATGGAGATGTGGGGATTTTACAAGCATCAAGGGAACAAAAATCCCTCACCAAATATCATGGGCAGCCCCTCAACTTGTCTTGGCCAGCCATGTAAAATGGGGAGAGAGAATGGAGTGTGTATGAATGAGAGTCTCTCATAATCCAAGAGAGAGAAAAGGTGATGATGTAAAGAAATGATTACAAGACAAAACCAACACTCCACCAACCTCATCATCTCATCCAAAAGTCATGCCATCATGAAGATAGAAGTCAAGCAATGATGAAGTGAACAAGTCAAGGTCAACAAGAGCTATCATGAAGCAACAAAATGAAAAGAACACCCTCCACTAATGCTTATTTGCACAAATGCAAATAAACCCTCCTCCACCAATCTTCGGCCAATGAAAGATACAAAGAAATATGGCCAAAACGGAAAACAAACTGGCAACTCCAAAAAACTGATCCCATAATAAATTACAGGAAAACCCCGCTACTGTATATACATACCCGCATTTGTATTCCGACCGAAATACAAATGCAATGAGACAAAATCTACACTGTACTATACTAGGATCCGGCTTAAACCAAAGCCCGCTAGTATTAGCCGTCCGATCATGATCCGTGCAATACCGCACGTATCTGATCGAACCCTGCCATATCTCCATACGGCCTCTACAGCGTTTCGCCCGAAAACTTGAGCAACTGAATGTGGGGGACTCTAAAGACTCGTCAATACTATGGCTGTGGATTTAACCACTAGCACGTCAGAGATATTAGCCATACGTGACGGGCTATCAGCTATTGACCAAAAGAGACGTCGATAAGTGAACTCATCCTGACACCCTACTAAGCCTATCAGTGACAATATTCGTACAGTCCGGTCCGTTCGTTTATGAGCATCGCATGGCGGGCCTAGGGGGTTGGTAAAAGTCAGACCCCCAAAGCGGTACAAGTCGTGTCAGAGAGTAATCCAGAACACCCTGAGATACTACTGGAATACCTACCAGCAAATCTCCTGTCTTGGCCAAGGACTTTTCATGTACTGGCTCTCCTAGACACAGCGCGACCTCACCCCCAATACCGGGAGAGACGAACCCCTAACGATCCGCTCACTGCCTCCATGTGGCTCGGGACTGTACCCAACTAAAACCTGTTTGCACGTCTCCTTTGAGCGTGGTAGGGTAGTAATCAAAGTACAGTGGGAACTCACACGAGACAAATGACGATCCCCAGGTCGATGAACTAACCTGTACACATGTCACCAGGGAACTGCTATCTGACGTCAGGTATAAGACCAACTAGCATGTTCCCGGCGAGTCCTGTCCGGTGTACTCATAACCCAATGAGCACCTGTATACATCTTAGGTGAACCAACTGACACCAGTGGCTTATGAGATTGGCCACCGCCCCTCGTCGGGGTCTCGACTGTATACACTAATCTACTCTGGAGTATCGATGCCCTGTCTCGAAACTCCCACGACTAGGGACCTTTTAAGGATGTGCTTATAGACTACCAGCTCCCACGTATATGATCGCCCTCATACTGCTGGCAGTCAAGCAAGAATCCTAGGGGCTCTATCAACGTGTAATAGCGATCTGTCAGGTCACCTAAAGCAGTACACGATGATAAAGATAAATCAGATAGCATACTATCATCTTGAGTAAGACTGTCCTACTGGGACAGGTCCTTCCTCAATCATTGCAATCACGTGCCTGTGATCCAATAATTGACTCTGAGGGCACTATCTCCAACAATGCGTTTACGCACGTGTCATATTTCAGGCAGATAATACTGGTGGGCTTTGGTTTAAGCCGGATCCGAGTATTATACCGTGTAGATATAATATCTTTGTCCCAGTTGCATTTGTATTCAGTCGTAATACAAATGCGGGTATGTTTATACTGTTACGGGGTTGTCCTGAAATTCGTTTCGGGATCGCTTTTCGAAGTTTCCAGTTTTCAATCACCCGTATTAAACATTCAGTTTAATACGGATTTATCTTTTCTTGAGGTGAGTCATGAGTGTGGAAGATTCTAGAAGCTTCTTGTTTTGGTGACTAGGTTTTGATTCATTGTATGCATTAATTGAATGGATGACTAGGTTTAAGAGTCACCATTTTGCATTAAATGTATTTTGTGAGTCATTCTTTCCTTTAATGAGTTATGATAAGTATCATTGTTTATGGTCACCACTCCCTTCTCCTACACTCACCCCCCTCCTAAAAGTGGCTGGCCATTTCTTTTGGTGTGCTAAGTTGTTTTGGGAAAAATATTATGATAGATTTGTTCATGGAAATTTCATATAGCTCATTTTCTCATCACTTGATAAAAAGGCAACTTCATTAACCGTTCATCCATGGCTTTGGATGAAGCGAGACAAAGTGTTCTACTCATTCTCTACATCAATCTTGGACATGTCGGTTAGCAAACTTCATGTCCGAGTTGCCTCGGTTCAGAGGCGGGAGCCCGTTTAAAGATCTGTAGATGTGGTGCCACCTGGACGAGGAGACCGGAGATCGAGCGAGATCGGAGCAGCCGCAACGGAGCGTGGGATGATGGCTAAAGAACGAAGGACTCGGATCGTTCGGTATAGCTTTTCTACCCACTTTACAGTATGTTAGTTTAGCGTTAATGGCAGATCTGGGTTATAGTATGTGATAGCGCTAGTTATAAAAGTTTTTGTTCCGCATTTGACGTCTGAAAGACGGCCGGGGCGCTACCATAGACTTACATCAAGAGGGTCCGCAAGAACTCTCCGACGGCCGTGCTGAAAAGGTCTCCTCCACCTATGGAGAATGCTACAAAAACAAAGCCAGAACAGCCCCCTCAGCGGCTGTCCTCCAAAATTCACAGGGTTTGGCGACAGGTCCAAGACTCGGTGGTTATCCAAGGTTACTCCTGGAAGCCAAAGAAAATGAAGGTTCGGTAAGAGAAGGACCACTCTGTCATACCATAGAAGGCGTCATCTACTTGGGTGCCTGCTGCAACGACCCCCTCAACTTCGACCGCCCACAAGAGGAGGAGACCGGAGAAGATCCCTGCGTCTTTGACAAATCGCAAGGACACTGAATCTAAACACCCCAAGTCTGGGGGCATGGTGGTGCATACTGTTTATATGGCTTCCGGAAAAGAGGAAAGCGGTATCTCCACGGGTCATCGACCACTTATACGGTCTGTGACTAAGGCTCAGGAGCACAACAACAGAAACTCCAAGAGATGCTAACGGCCATGGCCGCACTCACTGGACCAAAAGCTATCCCGGAGACAACCTTAGAGCAGTGTCATGAGCAGGAAACTGATGCCGAATTCCTTCGGAGAATGCTTGAGAAGAAGGACAAAGAGGCCGCGGAACAAGCGGCCAACATAAAAAAATGGCCCTTCTATTCCAAGAAATGGTGGGCATGATGATCTAGCCGGACCCTCCAGTAATAATTGAAGATGATAGAGGAGAGACATCAAATCCTCTGCCGGCTCTGTCAGCAGCCAAGGAGGAGACCATCTCCAAAGCCATGCTTGATGATCACATAGCTCAACAAATACGAGCTCATCAAGCGAATGAAGCAACCGGCCAAGTCGTCAGAACTGGACGACCCTATCCGGGCTGGTACGATTAAATAAAGTACCCGCCATGATACACAATTCCTAAATTCCATGTGTACAAGGGGACAAGCAATCCCCATCAACATGTCGCTCAGTTCAAGGCTATCTGGGGTAACACTGGAGGGGATGATAAGCTACTGCTTCGCCAATTCGTCGGCAGCTTAGTGGAGACGGCGTTCGAATGATACTCAGAGCTTCCCAATGATTTCCTCAAAACTTTTACGGAGATGGAATTGTTGTTCACCCAGCTTCGCAAGCGCTAGCGAACGCACCCCAATCACCATATTAATTAATGCCAGAGTGAAGCCAGGTGAAACATGGGTGTAATACGCCATACGGTGGCGGAATCTATGGTCGAAGTGCGAGCAGCGCATCGAAGAAGCGCCTGCAGTAGGCATGTTCATGGGTACTCTTTATCCGCAGGCGACCATATCCCAGTTCATGATGTTTTTCAAGCCGACTACTTTCGAGGCCTTGATTGACAAGCTGGCCCAAATTGATCAGATGGGTCACAGACCGTCTTCTTCGAAGTTGGATTCTCGAAACGAAAAGGGGAAGGGGAAAGCGACCTTCGTCGCCAATGCTCAACAGCAGCCTACTGGTCCAAAACCAGCTGATCGCCAAAGTGATAGACATCGATTCCTCAACGAAAAGTTAAGACATCCTTACTCGTTTCTGTGGGAGAAAACAAAGAGACTGTTCGAACTGGCGATACGCAACAGGATCATCAATTTGCTGGATCCAAGACGTCCATCGCAGTCCGGTGATGTCAGCAATCCCAATTATTGCCCCTATTATCGAGTAATATGCCATCCAATTGAAGATTGCTTCGTCTTTAAAGGCTGGATTGAGGAACAATACCAATAGGGCAAATTTGTGCTGTCCGAGAATTGGAAAGTAAGCCCGCCCCAGCCGCACGCTCTTAAAAAGGTGGAAAACTGGGGGCATCATGCTCTTTTATAGAAGAAGCTCCATGGGAGGTCGCTCTTTCAGCCAAAACGAAAAGAATGCTGAAAGATCTCCAAACATACCCGGCGATCAGGTGGAAAAGTCCACTAGAACCCGAGATCATCGAGGGAATGTTGAAGCCGCACCCAACGCTGAAAATTAGTAGCGATAATCAAAACTCTCAGGCCCAGCCGTCAAAGTCTTCGAAAAATAAGAAGAAGACCAAAAAGCCCGTGAAGCATGGTGACAAGCGCACGGACCTGCAAAAACATATTTACGCGTTGGAAGAATATAACAAGAAGGTGCGAACCCCGGTCACGCTTCAAGAGTTTCTCAACAACATCCTTGAAGACGGAGATAGCGACAAAGATGAGGGAGAAGACTCGTCAGATGAACCTGAGGATTATGTGGTAAGCTGCCACGTGATCTCTCACTCGCCGATAGATGGTGAAGGAGCGCCTAATGTAGAGAAACTGGGGGCAGATCCCGAACCGAAACTCCTTGGACCGTCAGATGAGATGATTGACGTATTCCTGAACGAAGATCTTCTGAAAAGCAAAGCTGATCGAGAGCGCGAAATGGCTATATTTGAAAAAGCCAAACGCCGGCGACTGGACAAAAGGGTTAAAACACTCTCACCAGATCAAAGCACATCTGCTGCAAATAAAAGCAGGTTCAAGACAAGGAAAATGATCGCGAAAGCCATATCGATGGGAATGAAGCTGCCACCCTCCGAAGGAAACACTCCTGATAGGATACACATTAATGAAGAGGACGTACATCCCAAATTTTGCTTATATCATCAGAGGATTGCATACCCTACTAAAGAATGCAACGCCTTTAAAAATTGGTGGCAGGGATACGTTGCTCACCGGCAGCTTTTCAAACGAATGAGGCGCAAAACTCGTCGGGAATAAAGAAGCAAGATAGATGAGCATAAAAGAACTGCCGGTGAATGTCACATGGTTAATTCCGGGGGATCGCAAGTTCTCACCTTCAGGAGTGATTCTGATGAAGAAATAGCCTTCAGCCCTCTCTTCAAGGAATCCATTTCTGAAACAGAAGAGATGAAGACCTGCGAGAACATTCAGCTGCGCAATCGCACGCTACCTGAAAAGAATCTTAGACTCGGAAACAAGTGATCGAACAAAAATGATAAGGGGAAGGAAAAAGTCCCTGAAGATATCGCCCTCAATGACCTAGTCGTCGAAGAGCTGGCAGCCAAGGACCCGCCCAAGAAAAACAAGGTAGATTACAACGTTCTGGCACACCTGAGGAAGATACCCTCGCAGCTAAGCATTCTCGACGCCCTTCTGCTATCTAAAGAGGCGAGAGATTCTTTGATCATGACACTACAAGAGCCTGAGCTGTTTCAAGCCTTCCTTGCCAAAGAAAAGGTGAAGGACGAGGTGGAAGAAGTGCACGCAGCTGACATCACTTTCGGCGATGAAGATCTCCTCCTTGGAACATGCGAGCACAACCGTCCCCTATATGTCTCCGGGTAATTCCATGACATTAAGATGGGGAAGATCCTAGTTGACAATGGTTCCTCTGTCAATCTCCTAAATGTGAGGGTGCTAAAAGAAATCTGCATGAGCGTTCAACACCTCGCTCGGGATAAAATCACTATCTCCGGTTTCGACTCCCAGTCATCACGGATGCTCGGGTCTCTGATACTGACGTTACGCTTTGGGCTGCTCGTCACTGACATCAAGTTTCACGTCATTGACGCCAAGACTTGCTACAATGCTTTGCTCATGAATGAAGTCCGCAAATACGAGGACGCAAAAAACTTTCTGCCGGAGTTTGAAGACACGGAAAGATGCCATAAACCTGAGGATAAGCAAAAAGCTATCGCCACCATTCCGGTCTTCGGGAGCGATACCGAGGAGGAAGAAGAGATAGTCTATTCAAGGCCTTCCCGATACAACAAACCGGGACCATCTACCCTATTCTGGTCTTTGGCAGTGACTCTGAAGACGAGGTCAATGCATTATTCTCGGCTCGTCCATCAGTGAAAGCCTTCATTGGAGATAATCAGAGTTTGCGGATCGCTATAGTTCCGTAAGAGCATTACAAAGAGCTCGACGCACTTGATACGTACAGTATGCAAGAACTGCACACATTCTACGTCCCTCCCAGGCGAAGAGATGAAAAGGCGATCCTCTTTTATCGATCCATGGAAACCAAAGTGGAGAAAGAGATCTGGCATGGTGCTGATTCTACGCTTAACAGGCTTCAGCCCATCCATTTGCCCAGATACTACACAGAAAGATTAAAAAGGCTGTTGAGGCGCCAAGGCATACCCTTGAAGCAGACCGCTCGACAAGCTCAGTTCTACAACAGGATCTGGAGCGTTCCTAGAACTCAGCGAAAATTGCCCAATGGGAGAATGGAAACGATCGGGCTTGGATATGTTCAATACAAGAAACGGGAGCGATTCCATGGCTGCTACGTTATACATGATTTCGATGAAGTAGAGGATGCTCTTTTAAAAGACGCTAACCCTGAACAAAAACGAGGTCCCGCCATGAAAATGCCAAGTCCGTCGTTTGAAGAACATATGGACAAGTTAATAAGAGAAGCGGGTCAAAAGGTCCGGGAGGATTATAGCAGCGAAATGGCCATCTACAAGAAGGCCAGGACGCAACACCTCCTTCAACAGGCTACGAAGAATGACGATGCCCTTCATCGTCAGCCCGTCACAAAGAAGACTCGACGTAAAGGCAAAAAAAACTGAAGAATGAAAAAAATGTTCGACAGCAGCAAAGAGGGTCCAAGGAGCCCCGCGATCGAAAATTGAGCAGCCGGGATCCGTCTCTTTTAAATAAGATGGGTCGAGTATATTCTTTTCCCCAAGACAAGACAAGAAAGATATTCAGTCTTATTATTAAACATCAAATGATTACCCTCCTGGAGTCCAAGCACCCCAAACAAGCAAACGAAGTCCATCACCCAGATTATTGCTCCTATCACCGAGTGATAGGACATCCTCTAGAAGACTGCTTCACATTCAAAAACTGGGTTGAAGACCAATACCAACTCAGTAGATTCGCTCTATCCGATAGTTGGAGGGTAGCCCCCACTGCAAAGGCATGTGCCGAAAGCAACGCACATAGCGAGAGTAGAACTTGATCAACATCGGTCATGGAAACGATCTCGTACCTGTCACGTGATAACGCTGTCAGAAGAAGGAATAGGAGAGGATATGGATGACCTTTCTCGGTGCTTCGAAAACGATGATGACGAGGTGATCTCAGAGTTTCCACTGACGCCAAAAGAGCTAGAAGATGGGATACATACTACTGCAGATAACCTCAGAAAAATTGAATTGGGAACGGCAAATGACCTACGGCCGACGTTCATCAGTGAGCTGTTGTCTAAAGAAAAGGTGGCTACGCTCAGAGACGTGCTAATGCAGTATAAAGACCATTTCGCATGGAACTACTCAGAAATGCCGGGACTAGATCCAGAAGTAGCTGTGCACAAATTGGCTATATCTCCGGACATCAAGCCAATCAAAAAAGCACCGAGAAGAATGCGGCTCGAACTTGAAATGAGCATAAATGTTGAGATCAAGAAGCTAATCAACTCCGGCTTCATCCAAGAGGTTCAGTATCCTGACTGGATCTCCAACATCGTCCCAGTAATGAAGAAAAATGGGACAGTACGCATCTGCGAAGACTTTCGGGATTTCAACAAAGCTTGCCCGATGGATGATTTTCCCGTACCGGTCACCGAGCTGATGATAGACAACACGTCCACTCACGAAGTCTTCTCCTTCATGGACAGCTCATCAGGGTACAATCAAATAAAGATGCATCCCGAAGACCAGAAGCATACCGCTTTTCAGACTCCTCTGGGCATATTCCGCTACAAAGTGATGCCTTTCGGTCTGAAGAACGCCGACGTTACCTATCAGAGGGCCATGACGAAGATTTTCGATGAACTCATACATGAAGTCGTCGAATGCTATATCGACAACCTTGTGGTGAAAAGCAAATCGCATGAGGAGCATTGGGAGCATCTAAAAGTAGTGTTCCAACGTCTTCGGAAATACAACTTGAAGATGAACCCTCTGAAATGCGCGTTCAGAGTTTCCTTGGGAAAATTCCTAGGATTCATCGTACGACATCAAGGCATCGAAAAAGACCCGTCTAAGATCAAGGCGATCATGGAAATGCCTTCGCCAAGAACTCTCAAGCAACTGCGGTCTTTCCAAGGAAAGCTCGCGTATATCTGACAGTTTATAGCCAACCTCTCTGGCAAATATCGCCCTACAGTCACTTGATGAAGAAGGGAACCCCGTTCGTTTGGGATCGTAAATGCCAAAGCGCACTGGATGAAATCAAGCAATACCTACAGAATCCTCCGGTGCTAACCGCTCCGGTCAAGGGAAAGCCTTTCATTCTGTATACAACCACCATTGAGGGTTCTCTAGGCGCATTGTGGGCACAAGAAAATGACCAAGGGATGGAGAGAGCCCTCTACTATTTGAGCCGAGTGCTCCCGAGGGCAGAAAACAATTACTCCCCCATCGAAAAATACTGCATGACGTTAATCTTCACGATAACGAAGCTCAGACACTATGTGTTGGCGCATGAGGTCCATCTCATATCAAAGGTGGACCCTCTCAAATATTTGATGTCAAGAGCCATACTAACATGATGGCTCACTAAATGGGCTTTACTCTTAATGGAGTTCTCGATAACTTATCGACCTCTCAAGGCAGTGAAAGGCCAGGCCATCGCCGACTTCCTCGCTGAGCATCCAATACCTACCGACTCTCCCTTGAATTGCGAATTGCCATACGGGCACGTGTTTGACACGATCGATGTGGAGAAAGAAGAGAGTGACACCCGATGGGAACTCTACTTCGACGGGGCATCTTCCATGAAGAAGCGAGAGCACAGTACCCCCATAATCAAATCTGGGGTATGCCTCATCTTCGTGACTCCAAAAGGAGGGATAATGCGCTTTGCCTTTTTCTTGACAGAGCCGAGGACGAACAATGAAGCCAAATATGAAGGTTTGATAGCAGGTCATGAGATCGCTGTCGACATGAGAATTGAAAACCTCCTCATATACGGAGACTCCCAACTGGTCGTTAGCCAAGTAAACGGCAACTATCAAACGTGCAAACCAGAGTTGGTAAAGTACGGCGAGAGAGTGCAGCAACTGCTGACCCAAATCTCTTTCTATGTCCTGGAAAGCATACCGCGTGCGGAAAATAGCAAGCTGATGCATTAGCCAAGCTCGCTAAAGAACTGGCTGACGAGAACCTCGATGACGTAAGGGTCGTTGTGCAAAGCTATCAGGTTCTCGCACCGGCAGAAATATCTCCGGAGTCGTTTGAAGAAAAGGAAGCAACCAAGCAAGCGGCCCTACAGATAGAAGACCGGGAAAAGGCTAAGGATTGGAGAGAAGTCTTTATAGACTACTTCAAATCCCGTCGAACACCTGAAGATGCATCATCAAGACATCAGCTCATGAAACGAGCTCTATCCTTTGCCTTCTTCAATGAAACGCTGTATAAAAGATCATTCGACTCTCTGTGGCTAAGATGCCTGGGAATAGAAGAAGCGAGGAAAGTCATCCAAGAAACTCACGACGGACTCTGCGGATCTCATCAAGCCGGTCCAAAGATGAAGCTGAAGATCAAAAGAATGGGATACTATTGGCCCACGATGATTCAGGGCTTCCTTGAATACACGAAGCAATGCCATTCGTGCCAAATTCACGGGGACTTTATCCACCAGCATCCAAATCCGCTACACCCGACGGTGGCTAGCTGGCCGTTCGAAATGTGGGGAACTGACATAATCGAGCCCATTGAACCAGCATCGTCCAGAGGACATCGATTCATACTGGCAACAACCGATAACTTCTTTAAATGGGCAGAAGCAATACCGCTGAGAGAAGTGAAGATGGAGAATATTCTCCATTTCTTCAAGACACATGTCATCTATCGGTTTGGCACTCCACGACGGATTATCTCCGATAACGGGCCGGCTTACAGAAGTCACAAAATCAGCTGCTTCGCGCAGCAGCATAATATAGACTGGAGATACTCTTCGGTCTATAATCTCCGAGCTAACAGTCTGGCTGAGGCTTTCAACAAGACCTTGACGAAGATCGTGAAAAAGACGGTGTCCAAAAATAAAAAGGACTGGCATGAGAGACTGCATGAAGCTTTCCGGGCGTATCGAACTACGTTCAAAACGGCCACAAACACAACGCCGTATGCATTGGTATTCGGCACTGAAGCAGTACTTCCCTTGGAGATAGAGCTACCTTCTCTACGAGTGGCGGTCCATTACGAGCTAACAGACGAAGAGAATGCTTATCTTCGCCTGGAGGAGCTCGACGCCCTTGACGAAACCCGGCTCATGGCGCAACAAAACTTGGAAGCTTACAAAGCAAAAATGACGCGCTCATATGAGAGATTGACTAGGCCTAGAACGTTCTGCCAAGGCGAACTCGTGCTAGTGGTCAAGAGACCTATTATCCCCAATCGTGCCAAATGGGGGAAATTCGAGCCGAATTATGAAGGCTTGTACATCATAGACAAAGTCTACCAGGGTGGGGCTTACTTGCTCATGGACATGCATGGCGAAAGACCCTTCAAGCCAATAAACTGCCGTTTCTTGAAGAAATACTACGCCTGACCGAAACGTCGTTAAACTACTACAAACCCGCAGCAGCCTTGGGCTGACGCGCATAAAAAAAAAGGATATGTCCATAAGCAAGATGGGCATGGATGAAAACTCGAAAGGGCTCCGTGAGTAAAAACAGCAGGGCTACCGGCGAGTTTGTGAAAACCCGAAAGGACGCAATCTCGTTAAATGACACTTGCAAGGTCCACTAGACCCTGTAAGGAGAAAATACCTGCATAGGATCCTTACGACTCACAAGGGAGCAATATACTTAGGTATCCCCACGATTCCTAAGGAGAAATTACACTTACGAGATCCTCACGACTTGTAAGGAAAACCCTCTTATGAGACCCTCACGGCTCATAAGATTCAAAAGCCTTAAGCTACAGGGATTTGAACCTGTTCTTAAGCCATTACAATCCCCAGATTGCCCTACAAGAAGTTCAATACTGACCCTTGTATACAATCCACATGCACGAATAAACATTTCCCTAACAGAGTCCCACCAGCGACTGGGGATATGCTCACACGGTGAACGACCCTTGTAAGTCCTCTCGACTTGTAAGGAGAAAACACTATTGTAGGATCCTTACGACTTATAAGAGAACATACACTTAAGAATCCTGATTCTTAAGGATAAAACACACCTACGAGATCCTCACGACTCGTAGGGAGCAATACCTTTATGAGACTCTTACGGCTCATAAAGTTAAAAGCCTTAAACAACAGGATCCTAACCCTGTTTACTAAGCCACCTTTGTTTGACATCAACAACAGCAAATGATGATTCGCTCCTGGCAATATTCCAGTCGTAGCGATACTAATGCTGATATTGGCATCAGATTCCAAGTTCTATACTTGCAACAAAATCAGCAAGTAAAAGAAATGCATATGAAATAGCTGAAATGATGGGGCAACTTGCAACAAAATCAGGAAGTAAAAGATATGCATACAAAAATAGCCGAAATGTATTGGATATAATGCCCTCAAAGTCAATTATTAGATCGCAGGTACGTGATTGCAACGATTGAGGGATGATCTATACTGGTAGGACAGTCTTACTCGAGATGATAGTATGCTATCTGGTTTATCTTTATCATCGTGTACTCCTTTAGGTGACATTACAGATCACTATTACACGTTTATAGAGCCCTTAGGATTCTTTCATGACTATCAGCAGTATGATGGCGATCATATACGTGAGAGTTGGGTGGTCTATAAGCACATCCTTAAAAGGGTCCCTAGTCGTGGGAGTTTCGAGATAGGGCATCGATACTCCGGAGTAGACTAGTGTATACAGTAGTGACCCCGACGAGGGGCGGTGGCCGGTCTCACAAGCCATTGGTGTCGTTTGGTTCACCTAAGATGTATACAGGCGCTCATTGGGTTATGAGTGCACCGGACAGGACTCGCCGGGAACCTGCTAGTTGGTATTGTACCTATCGTCGGATAGCAGTTCCCAGGTGACATGTGTACAGGTTAGTTCATCGACCTGAGATCTTCATTTGTCTCGTGTGAGTTACCACTGTACTTTGATTATTACCCTACCATGGCTCAAAGGAGTCGTGCAAATAGGTTTTAGTTGGGTACAATCCCGAGCCACATAGAGGTAGTGAGCGGATCGGCAGGGGATTCGTCTCTCCCGGTATTGGGGGTGAGATCGTGCTGTATCTGGAAAGCCATTACACAAAGTTCCTGGTCAGGGCAAGCGAGATTTATTGGTAGGTATTCTAATAGTATCTCAAGGTGTTCTGAGCTACACTCTGACATGACTTATACCGCTATTGGGGGTCTGACATTTACCAGCCCCTAGGCCCGATATGCGATACTCATAAACGAGCGGACCAAACTGTACGCATATTGTCATTGATAAGCTCAGTAGGTTTTCTGGATGAGTTCGCTCATCGGCCTCCCTTTTTCTCAATACATGGGCAGCCGTTACGTACAGCTAGTACTATTGACGGCTTGTGCTTAAATCCACTGCCAGCTATTGACGAGTCTTTAGAGTCCCCCATAGATAGTTTCCCAAGTTCGGGCGAAGCGCTGTAGAGGCCGTATGGTTTTATGGCAGGGTTCGAATATACACGTGCACTTGTGCAAGTGTCATGGGTCGGACAGATAATACTAGTGGGCTTTGGTTTAAGCCGGATCCTAGTATTATATTATGTAGGAATATTTTTGTCTCTTTGCATTTTGTATTCGGTCGGAATACAATTGCGGGTATGTATATACAGTTGTGGGGTAATCCTGTAATTCGTTACGGGATTATTTTTGAAGTTGCCAGTTTTTCTTCCCTCAATTAAACATTAGATTTAATATTTAATTATTGGTTATTGTGAGTGTATCTTGTTTTTGGCCCATATATCCTTCATCTTTGTTCATGGCCGAAATCAATTTGTCATGGTGGGCTTCATTTGTTTTGTGTATGCTTCTAGAATGGTGAGGTGTATTTGTGAGTCATCCGTTTGCATTTAAAACTTTTTGTAAAGCTTTATATATTAGTTGTGATATTTTATGATGTGGTCACCTCTTGGAACCTTGTGCTCACCCCCATCTATTTCACAGAGCACAAATTTCAACCCCCATTAATTCTGGCCGACCCCATTTTTTGGGTAAGGAATTTGGTTCATGGAAATTCTTAAGCTCATTTCATCATCACTCCAAAAATGGAAACTTCATATACCTACATCCAATTCATTGGGTGTCTTGAGACAAAATATTCTACACTCTCTTTACTTCAATCTTGGACATGTCGGTTAGCAAACTTCATGTCCGAGTTACCTCGGTTTTTGAGGCGGGAGCCCGTATAAAGATTCATTGACGTGGTGCCACCTCGACGAGGAGACCGGAGATCGAGCGAGATCAGAGATGCCGTGAGGAGCGTGGGATAATGGCTAAAGACCGAAGGACACGGATCGATCGGTATAGCCATTCAATCATTTTACAGTTTGCTAGTTTAGTGTTCATGGTACGATCCGAGTTATAGTCTGCGATAGCGCCAGTTGTAAAAGTTTTTGTTCCGCGTTTGGTCTCGGATTGATGGCCGGGGCGCTACTGTAGACTTACATGGTATCAGAGCCACGCCATTAACCTTTACTAGCTTGTTCTAACATGTTTAAAATATCGATCGAACGAAATTTCCAAAACCGCATTTCCGTATTTCAAGTTTCTGCCGAATTTTTAAACTGGTCTAAAAATTATTTTGGGTATGTCAGAAAATCGTGCAGGCTTTTTTAAGACTCTGGAAGAAATTTGGGAGCACGATCGTACCATCACACCGCGGAACCGCGACGGAACCACCATGTTTGCCGCGGTTGCACGGCGCAATAGTCGATTCATTGCACCATATTTCTTCTGGGTGTCTTTCATGTAGAATTGTGGTTTCTGGAATATTTTGTTTGGGCCCAGATTTGTTAGAGTACTGGATTTGTGCTTGGGGCCCACTTTGGGAAGTTTTGTCGATCGAAATTTTAAATACGTTAGTTCACAATGCTTACATTATATCTGCGACCGTGAATGTCATTCGAGCGGTAAATCGTGTCTAATTGCTATAGCTCTTTTAGACGGGTTTGCGAACGTGACATTCGCGTTGATATTCTGTGTTGTGCTGTGATGTTGCGGATTTGCCATCGTGGATAGCTTGCGTGCAATGGTAGTGCAGTTTGGATTTATTTGTACATTTGATATCGCAGGGCGAGCATCCGACATGTGGACTTCCGTCGTTGCCTGTTTGTATATTATTCTTTTGGGGCATGACCGGGTTGAGGTCGATGTACCTGTTGTACATATTTTCTTTTCTGTACTAGGATTACCCCGCGACGGAGTGCATGGATAGCCGGGTTCTAGAGGGCAACGGGCCCGCATCTCATGGTTTTGAGACGGTAGGGGCCTCATTCTAGAATTGGCAGGCTATTCTCCACACTCGTAGGGGGTACAGGTTGACCCAAGGAGGAGTGCTCAAGTTACCGGATTCCGTGAAGTGCTAGGTGGTCCATTCACTTTGCTGAAGGGGGCTGCCTCGCTTCTGGTTTTGGCAGGTAACTTGCCGCACTCGTAGGGGTCTAGGGTTTCATTGCACAGGCTATCCACACGACCAGGGGAACGTCGGGTTTCATTTGCGGCTCAAAAGAAACCCGGGGATTCCAGCTTATCTGTATTGTTTTGTGATGCTTATTACTTTTCTGTAATGTTGCATTTATCACACCTAGAGCGATTATTGTATATTGATATATATACTAGTAGATGTTGTATATGTTTTGCACCCGCGCAAATCCAGTCCCCGCTCTGTCGTTAGTTAAGTAACCTAACGGGTGATGATGGGACCTGTTCAGACCAGAATATTGCATTTTAATACCGCTCATTCATTATCTATTTTTTGTATATATCGGTACTATTAACCGGTGTTTGCTTGGTAATACTGATTACATGTGTCCGTGACAAAATACTAGAAATACATCCAGAATCACGGATATATCATTTGTGAGCCGATACTGCAGCCAGAACTGAAAACCGACCGATATCCCAAGAGTTATTTTGCAAATAGTTTGTGCACAACATTTTGGTCCAACACATAACTTGTGTACACACTAACTCTTGGGGCTTGGACCATGGACCTAGGGGCAGCCATGGCATGATGGCTAGTGCAAGTGGGCTATATGGTGTGATGTGAATTTATTGCTAAAAGTATTGATGTGACTCATATCTACTTGTTTCCCTCCAAAACCTGGGTGCAGACCAAGCCTAATTTGAGAAAATAAATAACACCAGAGTCATATTGGAGTGCACACCAGCCTACACTGCAAGTACGAGCACCAATGCTCGGATTTCAACCGAGCACACTGCCTTCAAAACCGAGGTCACTGGCCCCCTACCTCCTGTGGGCCTCATTCTCTCACAGTCCATCCCCTGCTGCCATGTAGCCCTATTTTTATTGTTTCTTTTCTTTTGTGCCTATATATAGCAAGCAGTGGGCAAGGGTTAAGAGGTCTCATTTTTGTCAAGTTTTTTCTTACATTTTTTATACTTCAACTCTTTGTTTTCATTTTATTCTTGTATATAGCTTAGTCCCCTTGAGATCCTTGCCTTCTCTTGATCTTACAACCTCTTAATTGAGCTTGCAAGTTTAAGTTTTGGTATTTGATCTCAAGGGTTGTATCTTCATATGGAATCAATGAAGCTCTTCTCTTTTGTGCCTTCATATCCCTTGGGTTCTTTGCCTCCTCTTGATCTTGCAATCTCTTAATTGAGCTTGCAAGTTTAAGATTAGGTTATTGAACCCATGGCTTATATTTAGTTCTATGGTTCTTAGTGTTACTTTCTTGCTTATTTCTTACTTACATTTTTCTTACTTGCTTTTACATTCATGCAATTTATTACCATGCTTTACTTTCTTGCTCTTTAATTCCATGTCATTTAATTACTTGCTTGTAATCTTTTTTTTTTCTTTGCTTATCTTTTCTTTGCTCTTTTTGGTTTGTTGTGTTGATGTTGTGAATATGTGTTGTTAGGAAAAGAAACCGATATTGTAAGTTAACGTTTCATTTTCATTTCCTTTTCTGGTCTTTTCCATTTGAAACTCTACCCAAATCTTACGCAAACGCTCCGTTAGGCACCCTACCCTACGAAGGTAATGGTGATTCCTAACCGCGACCGGTTGCGTTCGGTTTGGCCGGAGGCGAAAGCAAGAGATAAGAACGGAAGGACAAGGGTCAATAAGCCGGATTCCACGAATACCGTGCTTAAATCCCCTAATCCACGTTGTTGCCGATTGCTCTAACTTCAATCGTTAAGTTCGGCTCAAAGGACTTGAATATGGAATCCATTAACTTACATTATCCTATCGTTTCCTAACAAGGTTTATACTTGCATATAACACTTAGGGTAGATAAAGAACTATCCGCCCACGCGTATTAACTCGTTACGATAAGAATGTAAAATGCTCCGTCTCCCTATGGATCGACCCGTGCTCAACCGGCTAGCTGCAAAGCGACACCGTCTTGATTGCGGTAACTTTAAATCTTTCAATCAAATGGCGTCGTCGCCGGAGAGACGGTAACGTTTTTATTTTTGTTATTTTGGGTTAATCTCTGTACATTTCATCTATACAACTAACCCTTTTCTAAAACAAACTAAAAAATTCAAAATTTCAATACCAAAAAAAAAAAAAACTAACTAAAATAACCATTTTTTTCTCTGGAAATTGGACCTGCTTGCACTCTGTAACTAAACTGAAGAAATAAGCAATACTAGTGAGATGATAGTAGAACAGTGAGATCACAGAAGAAGTTTGGAGCCCAAACTCCACAAGAAAACTGGCGACATTAGCTTAGGATCCGAGCTCGCCGACCGTACCTCCTCTATTTGCCTCCGATTTTTCCTCTGTGCTCTATTGTTCTGTTTTTGTCCCATTTTTATTGTTTGTATTTTATAATTTTTAGTGTGCAGGTATTTGGGCATTCGTATCGCTTTTCCGCACTAATATCCATTTTTTCCGACATTTATAGATTTTGCGGAATTGCGAACGACGATTGTGAGGAGCAAAGTGTACATTCAAGGCTAAGATGATTACGAAGTAAAGTGCCAAAGATCCGGGTAGTTTGACCCGTGCAAGTGAACTTTTCAAGCTTACCAGATTTGATTCAACGGGAGTTTCTTAACCCGAAAACTTATCGGTACGTACTTTACTAATATCTTCTTCTCAAATCCAACGCATCCAATATAATATCTTTGCATGACTCTTTGCAAGTTCGCTTTCAAACGCCAAAATTGAGTAACCCGTATTTGCAGCGTCGTGCTTAATATAAAAAAACGATTGTTTGATTCTTTATAGAATTTTTATTGAATTGCGCATTGCATACATTAATACGGACTTAAGGGCAAGCGAACCCCACAACATACGGTAAAGGATTTCATCACCTTTTCATGGCCCACAAATCATGAAACTGTGCGTAAACGTTTACCCGCACAAATTTTAAAAGAAACTAGACTTTAATCTTTAAGGATTTCGCGCTCACTAGGAGAAATTAACTGTGTTTAGAACACCGCTTAACGGTATATTGTTTACGGGGTGTCTAGGAAAGTGTTCACGGCGAAACCGCCAAAAGAGAAAGGGTTATTTAATTAAGGACCTTCGCCGTCGGAAAACCTCCCCTTATCTCTGCACTTACTTGGCCTCGTGATCAGTATATCTTGAGCCCGTTTCTTAACACAGTTTTACTTCGACAATCAAATTCTTGAGCAGGTCTAGTTGACCTAGGTGAACCCCAGAACGATTAGGTGTGTGGTATTTTTGTGTCGTGATTGTTTTTATCTAGATTCTTTTTTGTATATTTCATTCTTTTGTTAATAACTAACTAAAAAAAACAAATTCTTATTCCCCTCCTTTTCTCTTATTCTTCTTCCTCTCTTCATATCATGGGTACCCCACCTCGAAAAACTCTTGCCGAACTTTGGTACCCACAACCAGACATAATTTCCTATGGTCCTTGCTTTGGTCAAATTTCGAACGATCCATCCTTGCCCAAAATTTCATTAAGAGATCGGATAGATGCGTCTAAGACAAACAATTGGACTCCGTAATCTACTTCATATCAACCTTTTCAAACATTCACCCCTTCTTACATTGATACCCCTTTTGAGAGTCCGGTTGTAACACCGAAACCCATGTCCATTGCTGAACATATCGAACAATCCCGTAGCCGATCTTTCACTCCTTTCACCACTTTCAGTTCTTAGGATCAACAAATCCATTCACCTTCTTATCCAAATGTTGATTCTACTCCTTTCCAACCATTCAATTCCTACCGGTCCTATCCGACTTTTTCACCTTCCCTAGACATGTCTTCTGTACCGCCATTTGGGAGTTTCCATTATCCAAACAGTTTTGAATCTTTTATTGAAACCCCTTCACAACCCTTGTCTAGCCTCGAACAGTCGTTGGAAGATTTTCGGGTAGCTTCGTGTCAACAGTTGATGGATTTGAATGCGTCCATGGCCGCCCTCATACAACCAACTGACCCGGTTGTTAGTTTCCAACTACCTCCAAATTTTCCAATGTATGATGAGGCGGCAGGACAGGTTGAGAATTTAAGTGGAGAGAGTGAGTTGTACACCCTTCCAAATCAAACCTACCCATTGCAAATTGAATCGCACAACTCCAGTTTTGAATGACTATTGAGTATTCCAAACGATTCATCAATTGAAGATAGAATGCTTAATGAGTTGTGTGACTTTGTAGTGTTTGATTTACCCGACTGTGAAGGGTCCCTTTCGAGTGAAACCACACCCAATCCCTTTGACCTCCACGCCTCCATCTTAGAACCACAATTGATTGAAATCCATGCTTTTGATGAGGTGTCTGAGAAATTTGATTGTCACTTGATTGAGGATATTGACGCTGGGAATATTTTGGATGATGAACCCGCAGTTTTGGCTGAGTTTTTCTCTCCAATTCATCATCCCGAGTCATTAAATGTTTTTCCCGAACTTCATATGCGTCTTGATTTTGATGAGAATTGCATGGATAAGCTGGATTTTGAGGATATTTTTGAGGATATTTTTTAGGATGAACCAGTTTTGCTTGATGAGTCGGATTTTCCAATTCATCCTATCCCCTTCATTGACTGTGTACACCCTCCGGAACCTTTAACCAATAATCCTCCTCGATCACTCCCCTCTATCCTTTCCATCGTTCCGACCTTGCAAGAAACCATATCACTTTCATTTACTATGTCTGGTTTACCAAGTTCGGCGTACCCAGGTTTTCTCACGAATCTTGAGGGATTTGACCCCATTTCTCGACGGGTTAATAGATTAGCACAAACGCTTCTTACACATCGGTCATCACAAATTGTGCTAATCTATTCACTCCATTTTCACCCTCAAGTTCGTACTCCATTTCTTTTTCCTTTCCGCCATTCTTCTTCTCATATACCGAGACTGTATCCCGCTTCTATCTCCATACGGTCTCGCGTATTCTCCATTTCTTTCCTCTTCACCTTCTTTCACCAACCCACATATTACATAGATAGTATTTTTGAATGGTTGGTGTTAACTTTTGGCCTTTGTAAGGCCTTGTATAGCTTGATACTGTTCTCTTTCCCCCTAATCCTGAACTTCAATGCTTAAATAGTGGAAACACTGTCTCACTTAAGTTTGGGGAGAACCTTTTTGTGTATATATTTTTGCCTTTTGTTTTGTTTTGAAAAAAAATTCTTTTAGGAAGCGCCGACAATTTTGACCCTCTTGGTGTAGCCTGACAGTGAGGGCACTGTCAAGTTTAAGTTTGGGGGTGTACTCGATAAGCTTTTTTCCTTCACATTCATTTGTATATTCTGCATTTGCATATCTTATTAAAAACCCACAAAAATCAAAAAAATTTCCAAAAATATAAAAACTTTGTCGTCAAGTTAGCTAATAGGGTAACTGAGATTTTTATTCTGAAAGCTTAGTTGATACGTTAGAAATAACTAAATTCTAGTCTTAGGAATTGAAAACCGTAAAAATAACCCTTATTCTGTTTAACTTTGGTAATTATACGTCCTTGCAGTTTTTTTTGAAAAATAGGTAATCTTGAGTTCAGTTCTTGAGTAAAGTATAGATGAAGGGAAAGTATTGAAGCTTCACTGAAAGATAAGTCTGAAAAATAGTTTCTATTCTTGAGTTCAAATTTAGAAAGTATATACCCTACAAACTGTACATAACTTGGGATAGTAGAGGATACCTAGAAATACTCTTGTCTGAAAACCTAGTATGAAAGAAAAAACGGTATTTAAAACTAAACACCAAAAAGAGCATATTGAAAATATATCCGGTCTTGAAAAAGAAAAATAAAGAAAAAAAATAAAGTCAAGACCTGAAAACTGCTAATCGGCCGTTAGTGCCTCGAGAAGCATTAATAGTCGCATGAAAGGTGTGTGAGCAAATCCGTCCATCACTAATGAAAAAAAGTAGTATTAGGTATTAGGGTATTATAGTTTGAATTGAATTCTTAAGTGTAAGGGTGCAAATTTATACACACGTAGGGGTATACAATCGATGTTTGGATAAAAGATAGAAATGAAGAATAAGACTTATGTTTTCTGTAAAGTTAATAAAAATCTCTGATTTGAGACCGCACTTTAGAAGGAAAACTTAGGAGATACCAACATCTTTCTAAACTTTTTTGGAACGTATATGATCTGGGGTTAAATAGATAGGAGGTGTGAAAAATAAATGTTGGATATTTCTAACTTAGGATAATAGAATTTCTAATGTAGATACTAAACTGTAGGAGTATAATTGATGTTAACTTATGAAACTAGCTTGACAGAATTTTGTGGGTAGTATCTGCTGAAAACCCTCAGGAGACAACACTCCTCCTACTAGGGACACCTAGAGGTTTAACGGCTTGTTGTACGTGCTCAGTGCAATCGCGTTCCCTGCGAAAGTGAGGCTAGGATTTTGTTTTGCTCGGGACGAGCAAAAGATAAGTTTGGAGGTATTTGTTCAGACCAAAATATTGCATTTTAATACCGCTCATTCATTATCTATTTTTTGTATATATCGGTACTATTAACCGGTGTTTGGTCAGTAATACAGATTACAGGTGTCCGTGACAAAATACCAGAAATACATCCAGAATCACGGATATATCATTTGTGAGCCGACACTGCAGAAAGAACTGGAAAACGACCGATATCCCAAGAGTTATTTTGCAAATAGTGTGTGCACAACATTTTGGTCCAACACATAACATGTGTATACACTAACTCTTGGGGATTGGACCATGGACCTAGGGGAAGCCATGGCATGATGGCTAGAGCAAGTAGGCTATATGGTGTGATGTGCATTTATTGCTAAAAGTATTGATGTGATTCATATCTACTTGTATTCCTCCAAAACCTGGGTGCAGACCAAGCCTAATTTGAGAAAATAAACAACTCCAGAGTCATATTGGAGTGCACACCAGCCTACACTGCATGTACGAGCACCGGTGCTCGGATTTCAACCGAGCACACTGCCTTCAAAGCCAAGGTCGCCGCCTCCCCCCCTCCCGCCTCCTGTGGGCCCCATTCTCTCACAGTCCATCCCCTGCTGCCACGTAGCCCTATTTTTATTGTTTATTTTCTTTTCTTTTGTACCTATATATAGCAGACAGTGGGCAAGGGTTGAGAGGTCTCATTTTTGTCCAAGTTTTTCTTACATTTTTTACACTTCAACTCTTTTGTTTTCATTTTATTCTTGTATATAGCGTAGTCCCGTTGAGATCCTTGCCTTCTCTTGATCTTGCAACCTCTTAATTAAGCTTGCAAGTTTAAGTTTTGGTATTTGATCTCAAAGGTTGTATCTTCATATGGAATCAATAAAGCTCTTCTCTTTTGTGCCTTCATATCCTTTGGGTTCTTTGCCTCCTCTTGATCTTGCAACCTCTTAATTGAGCTTGCAAGTTTAAAATTAGGTTATTGAACCCATGGCTTGTATTTGGTTCTATGGTTCTTAGTGTTACTTTCTTACTTATTTCTTACTTACATTTTTCTTACTTGCTTTTATATTCATGTAATTTATTACCATGCTTTACTTTCTTGCTCTTTAATTCCATGTCATTTAATTACTTGCTTGTAATCTTTTCTTTTCTTTGCTTATCTTTTCTTTGCTCTTTTTGGTTTGTTGTGTTGATGTTGTGAATATGTGTTGTTAGGAAAAGAAACCGATATTGTAAATTAACGTTTCGTTTTCATTTCCTTTCCCCGTCTTTTCCATTTGAAACTCCGCCCAAACCTTACGCAAGCGCTCCGTTAGGCACCCTACCCTATCAAAGTAACGGTGATTCCTAACCGCGACCGGTTGCATTCGGTTTGGCCGGAGGCGAAAGCAAGAGACAAAAACGGAAGGACGAAGGTCAATAAGCCGGATTCCACGAATACTGTGCTTAAATCCCCTAATCTACGTTGTTACCGATTGCTCTAGCTTCAATCGTTAAGTTCGGCTCAAAGGACTTGAATACGGAATCCATAAACTTACATTATCCTATCGTTTCCTAACAAGCTTTATACTTGCATATAACACTTATGGTAGATAAAGAACTTTCCGCCCACGCGCATTAACTCATTATGACAAGAACGTAAAACGCTCCGTCTCCCTGTGGATCGACCCGTGCTCAACCGGCTAGCTGCAAAGCGACACCGTCTTAATTGCGGTAACTAAAATTCTTTCAATCAGGACCCAGTGGCTAATGCAGATGGCATATACGTACATTTTATTTTCGTTCTTTTCTGGTGTGATTAATTGATGGGACTGCGTTGATTCTGATCAATGCAAGGAAAACAAACATGTTGGATGTTGTCGGAACAATTTTCAAAAGACTGTTATTACCAGGACGTTTTCATTTGTTTTGCACAGCGGTATTCAGTTTGGAATATCCTGCACCTCATTCGACGAGGCAAGGGCCGAGATCCCTTCACCGGGAGTGAGCCCTTGGGCAGAGGTTTGCGTCAGGGTAATAACTTCACTATAGTCGATTACTTTTTGTTTTGCATCGCGGTATTCAGTTGGAATATTCTGCACCTTATTCTATGAGGAAAGAGCCGAGATCCCTTCACCGGGAGTGACATCTTTAGCAAAGGTTTTCGCCACTATATTTTTGTAAAAAGCTATCAGGTTCCTTCAGCGATATCAAGTTCATTACGTTAAAGGTTTTTCTCCAAAAACCAGACGTAGCCCTCCGTCATTTCAGACGGGTAGCACTTAGTATTCATGCTATGTTTGTTGGCCTTCGTCAAGGCATAGTGTATGGTAGCTGCTTGTTACCTTTCTGTTGCATAGATAGATGCGTTGGTTTGGGACAGTCGTATAGCCTTGTTGGCCTTAGTCAAGGGCTTGTACGGGTGGGTTCAAATTAACCTGGACAATGACTGGCAGAACTTGACATGTGACTTATGATTTGTTGGTCTTAGTCAAGGTCATAAGAGCATGAGGTAGAAATCATATTGGGAGTTTCTAAAGAAACTGAAACTTGCCAGGCATGCGCATAACTTCTGGAGTATGATAACGTTAATGGATTCCATCACGTTATCATGCGATGATAGTTGGATCCCGATTCCCACTGATGAGTTGGTTTACTCTTCGGGTGATCCCGACTAATCCTTATTTTAGGTTTGGAGGAGAATTTGAGGATACAGTGGGAGGTTTCCTGATTAGATAAAGTGATAACCATTCTGATTTAGGTTAGAGTGCACGTAGAGTGTTTCTTTTCTCTCTCTCTTTGGCAGCGACCATAGACCGACCCTAGACTATGACTCAGTAACCAAGTTGACCGAACTTTCTTAAAACACTGGCTTTTGGATTGTCTGAGTTGCATACATCATTGCCACTCCTTCTTTTACCCTTTGCATTTCTCCAGAACACCCCGTATCACTACGAACATCCACTTCCATTGGATAAATCCATCGTATGGTTATATACGAACTCGAAGGAACTTGTTCCAGATTTGAGGATGGATTCAGGTTCTGGAGAGATTGAATATGTTTATTCAGTTGTCTTTTATCATCACCTTCTCTCAGGTTGCGAGAGCTCCTTGGTTTAGGAGAGTACACCTATTATGCTTATTGGATAGTCTTCTTCCAAACCATAGGCTGGTGCCGAAAGGTAAGGAAAGAAGAAAACCAATTAGCCTAAGTAGGGTGTACAGAAGGTAATACGTAAAGACATATGAAGGGATTAGAAAGAGAGCAAAGTAAATAGCGACTACTATCATTCACGACCAAACCGCGTAGTTCATCGCCACTCCTATTTCACCTTTGCTTTTCTCCAGTTGAGGAGGAATAGAATAAGGTTTATTCAGGTTGTCTTTTATCATCACCCTCTCTCAAGTTGCGAGTACTCCTAGGATTAGGAGAGTACACCTATTATGCTTATTGGATAGTCTTCTTCTAAACCATAGGCTGGTGCCGAACAGTAAGGAAGGAAGAAAACCATTAAGCCTAACGATGGTGTACAAAAGGTAACGACTAAAGACAAATAAAGGGATTTGGAGAGATGGCAACGAAATATACGGTTACAGTCATGAATCTGGATAATGGAAGAAGAATTACTAGGAATATCAGGATACCCCTTCGAAACATTTTCATGTTTCAGTTTCACTGTGCATTGTTAATTGAAAACTGATTTTCCAATTAGACACTAGCTCCAGGGTATGTATTTACCAGGTTTCATTCTCACATCTGTATGGTTTTACAGATGATGAGTGGGAGTAAGTTATTGGGAATTAGGTGATCATTCTCATTATATTGGAATTCGTTGTAATTGGTAATATTTGAGGAAATTACCTGGGTTTTTGCCGGACGGCAAGTATTTGGTTTTGAGTATCCGTTGTTGTGCACCAATTTCAAACTGATATATCTGTACGTTTATTTTTATAAAGTGAGATACAATTTTTTGATATTATGTCGATGACATTTACCTATATCATTTGATGGTTAGGTAAGGAGCATTCAACAGCGGTGTAATTCTTCATAATCATAGTACAGTTTTCAACCTACGATGCACAGGGTTTGAGTTATTCAACTCAAGGGACTAATATAGAGTATTGTATGTTGTCCAGTGTCCATTAGGACAAAGGGATTGGTCCTCGTACTATATTCTGTTTACTTGTGACTTCTCAAGTTTTAGACACGTGTTTCGTAGAAATACAAGGTCTAAGTTTCGAGAAGTTATAGGTAAAAGAATAAAGTAGAGAACCAGGTATCGCATGTATCGGGATTCTTCAAGGTGATCGAAAATGTAGATACTTGTGTTTGGTATTCAGATGATAGTAATTATTTTGAGAAACTTGTTTCTCTTTCAGGTTACTCATAATTGGATGCACTCCTAAGTTGAGTAATGCTGATCGGGCTCTTTCCATTTAGTTGACATGCACTGGAGACAGCTGCATTATTTGAATTTGGTTCCAATTAAATCAGTACCTCTGTTTCTATATTGGATATAGAAAGGTTCGTATCTTAACGATGTTAAGGTACGTGGAGTTGTCCGGCTTATGCTTAAAACCAGACTCTTGATAACTCAAGGCAGGTTTCTGTAATGGCAGTTTGTGGGTTAACCCGGGCTTCAACAAGTGTTGACTTTCTATCATCTGGAAGATCAATAGTGATATTGTTCTTGACTCGCCACAGTTTTAGTAAAGTGGACTTTTTCAAAAAACAGTAGTGGGAGTATGGTAGAACTGGAAGTAATTCCAGAACCACAGACGATTACGGAAAACTTAATAGAACCTAAAGATTCAATCAGGTTTGACATTCCATTAGCCACTCCGCATATATGGTGGGTAACCTCAGACACCCGAGAGGTACTCCGGTTGCCTCAAAGACGGTGACAGGGAGGTTCTTGTTTACCCAGACTTGACACTACTGTTGTTCCAGGCTATGAGACCAAGCAGGAGGTTAAGTATAGCGTCGTTCTAAAGTTTACTTTAGAAGTGCACGTATATATTATTCTGCCAGAGGGTTGTTGTGGTCGGTAGGAGTAACGGAAGTATAGTGGACAAGTAGCTTGTGTCTATTTATAGATTGGAGTAGATATAGCAGAGATAGATCATCTATTTTTTATGTGACAGTCATGGGCTTTGACTTCATCAGAATAGGGGATGGATCTGTTAAGAAGGTAGTAGGGTGTGATGTCCTGGTATTTGGATGACATATGTAAGTGCACGGCGGCGCCCCGGCCTCCATCCCGAGGCCAAATGCGGAAGCGATGGTTAACTTTAATTTTTTCAAACCGGCACCACCGCGCACTAAAAACCCGGATCGTGCCATTAAACTAGTCCTAGCTAACAACAAGATGGGAAGAGAGATATACCGAGCGATCCGTGTCCTCCGGTCTCCTCGCCGTCGTCCCGATCTCCCGCGGAGTCTCCGGTCTCCACCTCCTCGCCGGAAGGGCACCACGTCGCCTGCTTCTTTTACGGGCTCTCACCTCTATACCGAGGCAACTCGGGCACGAAACTGGCGAGTCGACGTGCCCAAGATTTGCTGTAGAATGTAGTGTAGAACCATGTCTCATTTTGGGGTAGTGGATGTTGCCATTTTGGTGGAGGGATGATACATGAACTTTTTAGAGGAACTTTGGGATTTTTTGCAGAGCCAAATGAACAAAAACCAACTTCCAAAATCTTGGACAGCCCCCCTCCAAGAATTGGCCGGCCATGCTTATTGGAGAGGAGAGAATGAGAGAGAGTGTATGGATGATGGAACCACAATAATAATGCAAGAGAGAAAAGGTCATCATATGAAGAAATGATCACAAAGAAACTCCAACACTCAAACTACCATCATCAACAACCATGATTGCTCACAAAGTCAAGCAACCATGAACTCAAGAAAGTCAAGGAATGGTCCTCCATCATGAGACCATCATGACACAAGAAAATGCAAAGAACACCCTCCCAAATTGCTTATGTACACAAATGCAAATTAGCCTTCTTCCACCAATCTTCGGCCAATGAAAGATACAAATGAAAATGGCCGAAACGGAAAGCAAACTGGCAACTCCAGAAAACTGGTCCCGTAATAAATTACAGGAAAACCCCGCTACTGTGTATACACACCCGCATCTGTATTCCGACCGAATACAAATGCAATGAGACAAAATCTACACTGTACTATACTAGGATCCGGCTTAAACCAAAGCCGGCTAGTATTATTCGTCCGATCCTGATCCGTGCAATACCGCACGTATCTGATCGAACCCTGCCATATCTTCATACGTCCTCTACAGCGTTTCGCCCGAAAACTTGAGCAACTGAATATGGGGGACTCTAAAGACTCGTCAACACCTTGGTTGTGGATTTAACCACTAGCACGTCAGAGGTATAAGCCAATACGTGACGGGCTACCAGGTATTGACCAAAAGGGACGTCGATGAGCGAACTCATCCTGACACCCTACTGAGCCTGTCGGTGACAATATCCGTACAGTCCGGTCCGTTCGTCTATGAGCATCGCATGGCGGGCCTAGGGGGTTGGTAAAGTCAGACCCCCAAAAGCGGTACAAGTCGTGTCGGAGTGTAGCCCAGAACACCCTGAGATACTACTGGAATACCTACCAGTAAATCTCCTGCCTCGGCCGAAGGCTTCGTGTAATGGCTCTCCTAGACACAGCGCGACCTCACCCCCAATACCGGGAGAGACGAACCCCGGAAGATCTGCTCACCGCCTCCATGTGGCTCGGGACTGTACCCAACTAAAACCTGTTTGCACGTCTCCTTTGAGCGTGGTAGGGTAGTAATCAAAGTACAGTGGGAACTCACACAAGACAAATGACGATCCCCAGGTCGATGAACTAACCTGTACACATGTCACCAGGGAACTGCTATCTGACGTCAGGTATAAGACCAACTAGCATGTTCCCGGCGAGTCTTGTCCGGTGTACTCATAACCCAATGAGCACCTGTATACATCTTAGGTGAACCAACTGACACCAGTGGCTTGTGAGACCGGCCACCGCCCCTCGTCAGGGTCTCGACTGTATACACTAGTCTACTCTGGAGTATCGACGCCCTGTCTCGAAACTCCCACGACTAGGGACCTTTTAAGGATGTGCTTATAGACCCCAGCTCTCACTTATATGATCGCCCTCATACTGCTGGTGGTCAAGCAAGAATCCTAGGGGCTCTATCAACGTGTAATAGCGACATGTCAGGTCACCTAAAGCAGTACACAATGATAAAGATAAACCAGATAGCATACTATCATCTCGAGTAAGACTGTCCTACCGGGATAGGTCCTCCCTCAATCATTGCAATCACGTGCCTGTGATCCAATAATTGACTCTGAGGGCACTCCAACAATCTCCCACTTGCACTCAAGGCTAATTATTGCGATGTCGCATACTCACAGCCCGTGTGATACCGAACACCCAACTCTTCTACTAGTCAGTCTCACAAAGCCCGTTTGCGAAACTATTGCGTTCGAGGAATAGCCTCAGTGAGTGGATCCGCCTTGAAGTTTCTTTCTATGTCTCTCTATATCTCAAGTTCGCGGAGAAAACTATCTCCCAAAATGAGCAATACCTGTCTTAGAATGTGTATGGATGTCTGATGGGACCTAGCTCATAAATGAACTCCAAATCCAAACTTCTTAGACTGTATCATCAACTGAACTTAATCAGTATCCTGCGCCATACCTCCCTCAGTATTGCCTTGGACCACCTGTCCAAAATACTGCCCCTCGTCAGAAAGAAAAAACTATAACTTTGGTGACCACCCTATCGTCCAGGTCACCTTGGAAGTCTGGAATGATAACTGTCTCCTGGACGAGGCTGTCGTTATCAAATCCCTAGAACATCCACTTATGTTCTAAAACTGCTTCCGACTGTTTCTCCAGAATTGGATTAATATCAACTTATTGCATCTACTGCAAGAACAACATCTGGTGTGGTACTTGATATCTCATGATTGACTCAATTGCCTAAACAAGTGATCTGCCAATCATGCACATCCCTCTCCCCTTTAGTCTGTAAGACACCTTTAGAGAGGGTGACTCCATCACCTGCAGGTACACTACCGTGCCAGAAGTCGTCCATTCTAAATACTCTTAGAATGCTATCTAAGTACCCTTAATTGGGAAACCACCCAAATCTAGATCTAAAACCATAGATCTAGTAACCAGTATGTCTGATATAATGTCCAAGTCCCATGTGGAGAAACCACTGTGTGACGACCAAAGTATAACCGATTGTAGTATAGGAGTTTCTTTTCCTACTCTGTGTATGTCATCCAAATACCAGGATATCACACCCTACTACCATCTCAACAGATCCATCCCCTTATTCTGATGAAGTCAAACCTATGACTGTCACATCAGAAATTGATGATCTATCTCCGCTACATCTGCTTTAGTCTATAAATAGACATAAGCCACCTGTCCACCAATGCTTCCGCTGCTCCCACTGACTACGACAACCCTCTGGCAGAGTCATACAAACGTACGCTTCTAAAGCAAGTTTAGAATGACGCTATACTCATCCTCCTGCCGGGTCTCACAGTCTGGAACAACAGCAATGGCAAGTGTGGGTAAACAAGAACCTCCCTGCCACCGTCCTTGAGGCTACCGGAGTACCTCTCGGGTGCCTGAGGTTACCCACCTTATCTGCGGAGTGGCCAATGGAATGTCAAACCAGATTGAATCTTTAGGTTCCTATCAAATCTTCAGTAATCGTTTGTGGTTCTGGAATCATTTCCAGTTCTACCATACTCCCACTACTGTTTTCTGAAAAAATCCATTTTATTTAAAATTGTGGCGAGTCTAGAACAATATCGCTATTGTTCTTCCAGATGGTAGAAAATCAACCCTCTTCATAGCCTGGGTCAACCCACAAACAGCCATTACAGAAACGTGCCTTGAGTTGTCCAGTGTCTGGTTTTAATCATAAACCGGACAACTTCCCGTACCTTAACATCATTAAGATACGAACTGTTCTATATCCAATATAGGACCAAAGGCACTGATTTAATTGAACCAGATTCAAATCATGCAGCTGTCTCCAGTGCATGTCAACTAAAAGGAAGGAGGCCGATTAGCGTTACTCAACTTAGAGATGCTTCCAATTATGAGTAACCTGAAAGAGAAGCAAGTTCTCTTAATCACTACTATCAACTGAATACCATACTCAAGTATCTACATCTTCGATCAACTTGAAGAATCCTGATACTTGCAACACCTGGTTCTCTACTTTATTCAAATACCTATAACTTCTCAAAATTCGGACCCTGTGTTTCCACGAAACACCTGTCTAAAAACTAGAGAAGTCATAAGTAAACCAAATATAGTACGAGGACCAACCCCTCTGTCCTGATGGACCCTGGACAACATACTATACTCTGTATAAGTCTCTTGAGTCTGATAACTCATTCACTGTGTGTCGTAGGTTGAAAACTGTACTTTTGGTTATGAAGAATTACACCGCTGTTTAATGCTCCTTAGCTAACCATCCACTGATATAGGTAAATGTCATAGACATAATTTCAAAAAGGCATATCTCACTCTATGAAAATAGACGTACAGATATATCAATTTGAAATTGGTGCACAACAGCGGATATTCAAAACCAAATATTTACCGACCGGCAAACAACCCAGGTGACCTCCTCAAATATCACCGATTACAACGAATCCCGATATAATGAGGATGATCACCTAATTCCCACTAACCTTCTCCCACTCATCATCTGTAAAAACCATACAGATGTGAGAATCATACCTGGTAAATACATACCCTGGAGTAAGGACTAATTGGGAAATCAGTTTTCCTTTAACAGTACACAGTGACACTGAAACAATAAAATGTTTCGATGGGGTATCCCGGTATTCCTAGTAATGCCTCTTCCAGATTCATGACTGTAACCGTATAATTCTTTGCCACCTCTCCAAATCCCTTTATATGTCTTTAGTCATTACCTTCTGCACACCCCTTAGGCCAAATGGTTTTCTTCCTTCCCTACCGTTCGGCACCAGCCTATGGTTTGGAAGAAGACTATCCAATAAGCATAATGGGTGTACTGTCCTAATCCTAGGAGCACTCGCAATGCGAGAGAAGGTGAAGATAAAAGACAACCGAATAAACCTTATTCCTATTTCTCCTGAACCAGAATCCATCCCCGAACTGGAACAAGTTCCTTTCGAGTTCGTATATAACCATACGATGGAGTATCCAATAAACTGTGGATCTTCGGAGTGATACGGACTGTCCTGGAGAAACACAAAGGTGAAGTGGGAGTGGTAATGAAATACCTGGTTTGGTCGTGAATATCAGTTGCAATTTACTTTGCCCTCTTACTAATCCCTTACTTTGTCTTAACTTAATACCTTCTGTACACCATCGTTAGGCTAATTGGTTTTCTTCATTCCCTACCGGTCGGCACCAGCCTAAGGTTTGGAAGAAGACTATCTAATTTGCGTAATAGGTGTGCTATCCCCTAATCTAAGGGGTACTCACAACCTGAGAGAAGGTAAAAGGAAAAGACAACTGAATAGTCCTATCCTTTTCCTCCAGAACCTGAAACCATCCTCGAATAAATTCTTTCGAGTTCGTATCTAACCATACGATGGTTTTGTCCAATGGAAGTGGACGTTCATAGTAATACGGGGTGTCCTGGAGAAAAGGGTAAAAGTAGGAGTGGCAATGAGGTTTGCAACTCTGACAATCCAAAAGCCAGTGTTTAAGAAGGTTCGGTTAATTTTGGTCTCTGAGTCATAGTCTTAGGGTCGGGTCAATGGTCGCTGCCAAAGAGAGAGAGAAAAGAAACACTCAGCGTGCACTCTAACCTAGATCAGAATGGTTACCAATTTATCTAATCTGGAAACCTCCCACTGTAACCTCAAATTCTTCTCTAAACCTGAAAGAAGAATTAGTCGGGATCACTCAAGGAGTAAACTAACTCATCAGTGGGAATCGGGATCCAACTGTCATCGCATGATAACGTGACGGAATCCAGTCACGCTATCACACTCCAAAAGGTATGCGCATATCCGGCAAGTTTCAGTTTCTTTAGAAACTCCCGATGTGATTTTTACCCCATGCTCTTATGACCTTGACTTTGGCCAACAAATCATAAGTCACATGTTAAGTTCTACCCATCATTCTCAGGTTAATTTGAATCCACCCGTACCTACCCTTGACTTTGGCCAACAAGGCAGTACGACTGTTCCAAACCAACGCATTTATCTATGCTGCATATGAATAACCAACAGCTACCAAACATTGTGCCTTGACTTTGGCCAACAAACACAGCTTAAATACTATTGACTACCCATATGAAACGATGGAGGGCTACGAATGGTTTCTGGCGAAAACCTTTAACGTAATGAACTTGATATCGTTGAAGGAACTGATAGCTTTTAAAATAATAGTGATGAAAACTTTTGCTAAAGAGGTCACTCCCGGTGAAAGGATCTCGGCTCTTTCCCCGTAGAATGAGGTGCAGGATATTTCAACTGAATACCACGATGCAAAGCAAAAGTAATCGGCTATAGTGAAGTTATTGCCCTAACGCAAACTTTTGTCCAAGGGGTCACTCCCGGTGAAGGGATCTCGGCCCTTGCCTCGTCGACTGAGGAGCAGGATATTCCAACTGAATACCACGATGCAAAACAAAAGAGAACGTCCTTACAATAACAGCTTTTTGAAAAGTGTTCCAACAACATCAGAATAGGTTTTTTTTTTAATTTGCATTGATCCGAATCAACGCAGTCCCATCAATTGATCACACCACAAAGAACGAAAATAATATGACGTACGTATATGCCATCCGCATTCGCCACTGGGTCCCGTCATTACCCGTTAGGTTAGCTAACTAACGACAGAGCGGGGACTGGACTAGCGCGGATGCAAAACATATACAACATCTACTAATATATATACCAATATATTATATTTCGCTCAAGGCGTGATAAAATGCAACATCACAGAAATGTACAGCATCACAGAACAATACAGATATCTGGGATCCCCGGGTTTCACAGAGCCACTACTGAAACCCGACGTTTCCCTGGTCGTGTGGATAGCCTGTGCAATGAAATCCTAGACCCCTACGGGCGCGGCAAGTTACCCGCCAAAACCTGAAGCGAGGCAGCCCCCTTCAGCAACGTGAATGGACCACCCAGCGCTTCACCGAATCTGGTAACTTGGGCACCCCTCCTGGGTCAACCTGTACCCCCAACGAGTGCGGCGAATAGCCCGCCAATTCTAGAGTAAAACCCCCTCCATCTCAATGCCATGAGATGCGGGCTTGTTGCCCTCTAGAACCCGGCTATCCGTGCACCCCACCGCAGGGTAATCCTAGTACAGAAAGTAAAATATACATACAACGGGTACATCGACCGCAACCTGGTCGTGCCCCAAAATAATAATACAAACAGGCAGTGACGGCAGTCCACATATCGGACGCTCGCCCCGCAATATCAAATGTACATAATACAACAAAAACTGTACTAGCATTGCAACCAGGCTATCCCCCACGACAGATCCGCAACATCACAGCAATACACAGAACATCAACGTAAAAGTCACGTTCGCAAATCCGTCTAACCGGGCTATAGCAGTTAGACAGGATTTACCGATCAAGTGACATTCACGGTCGCAGATATAATGTAAATACTGTGAACTAATGTGTTTTAAATATCCGATCGATCAAATTTACCAAGTGAGCCCCCAAGTACTACTGTAGCACATCAAGAAATCTGGGCCCAAAAAATAACATTCCAGAAAACCTATTTTCCACTCAGGAGCATTCTGTAGAATTTTGGGGGACTGAACAGTTCAAGTAGCGGCGGAACCGCGGCCCAAGCATGGGTTTGGCCGCGGTTCCGCGGTGGTTTGGACTGTTCACGAGCCCAAATTTTCACAGAACTCTTAGAATGTCCTACACATCATTCTGAAACAACCTGAAAAATTTTTGGACTTCAAAAAATTTCGACAGAAACCGATGTGAAGAAAAATACGATTTTTGGAAAATTGTTCGATCGGAAATGAAAAATACATTAGACAAAGCTAGACTATGTTAATGGCGAGGCTCTGATACCACTGTAAGTGCACGGCGGCGCCCCGGCCTCCATCCCGAGGCCAAATGCGGAAGCGATGGTTAACTTTAATTTTTTCAAACCGGCACCACCGCGCACTAAAACCCCGGATCGTGCCATTAAACTAGTCCTAGCTAACAACAAGATGGGAAGAGAGATATACCGAGCGATCCGTGTCCTCCGGTCTTCTCGCCGTCGTCCCGATCTCCCGCGGAGTCTCCGATCTCCACCTCCTCGCCGGAAGGGCACCACGTCGCCTGCTTCTTTTACAGGCTCCCACCACTATACCGAGGCAACTCGGGCACGAAGCTGGCGAGTCGACGTGCCCAAGATTTGCTGTAGAATGTAGTGTAGAACCATGTCTCATTTTGGGGTAGTGGATGTTGCCATTTTGGTGGAGGGATGATACATGAACTTTTTAGAGGAACTTTGGGATTTTTTGCAAAACCAAATGAACAAAAACCAACTTCCAAAATCTTGGACAGCCCCCCTCCAAGAATTGGCCGGCCATGCTTATTGGAGAGGAGAGAATGAGAGAGAGTGTATGGATGATGGAACCACAATAATAATGCAAGAGAGAAAAGGTCATCATATGAAGAAATGATCACAAAGAAACTCCAACACTCAAACTACCATCATCAACAACCATGATTGGTCACAAAGTCAAGCAATCATGAACTCAAGAAAGTCAAGGAATGGTCCTCCATCATGAGACCATCATGACACAAGAAAATGCAAAGAACACCCTCCCAAATTGCTTATTTGCACAAATGCAAATAAGCCCTCCTCCACCAATCTTCGGCTAATGAAAGATACAAATGAAAATGGCCGAAACGGAAAGCAAACTGGCAACTCTAGAAAATTGGTCCCGTAATAAATTACAGGAAAACCCCGCTACTGTGTATACACACCCGCATCTGTATTCCGACCGAATACAAATACAATGAGACAAAATCTACACTGTACTATACTAGGATCCGGCTTAAACCAAAGCCGGCTAGTATTATCCGTCCGATCCTGATCCGTGCAATACCGCACGTATCTGATCGAACCCTGCCATATCTCCATACGGCCTCTACAGCGTTTCGCCCGAAAACTTGAGCAACTGAATGTGGGGGACTCTAAAGACTCGTCAACACCTTGGTTGTGGATTTAACCACTAGCACGTCAGAGGTATAAGCCAATACGTGACGGGCTACCAGGTATTGACCAAAAGGGACGTCGATGAGCGAACTCATTCTGACACCCTACTGAGCCTGTCAGTGACAATATCCGTACAGTCCGGTCCGTTCGTCTATGAGCATCGCATGGCAGGCCTAGGGGGTTGGTAAAGTCAGACCCCCAAAAGCGGTACAAGTCGTGTCGGAGTGTAGCCCAGAACACCCTGAGATACTACTGGAATACCTACCAGTAAATCTCCTGTCTCGGCCGAGGGCTTCGTGTAATGGCTCTCCTAGACACAGCGCGACCTCACCCCCAATACCGGGAGAGACGAACCCCTGAAGATCCGCTCACTGCCTCCATGTGGCTCGGGACTGTACCCAACTAAAACATGTTTGCACGTCTCCTTTGAGCGTGGTAGGGTAGTAATCAAAGTACAGCGGGAACTCACACGAGACAAATGACGATCCCCAGGTCGATGAACTAACCTGTACACATGTCACCAGGGAACTGCTATCTGACGTCAGGTATAATACCAACTAGCATGTTCCCGGCGAGTCCTGTCCGGTGTACTCATAACCCAATGAGCACCTGTATACATCTTAGGTGAACCAACTGACACCAGTGGCTTGTGAGACCGGCCACCGCCCCTCGTCGGGGTCTCGACTGTATACACTAGTCTACTCTGGAGTATTGATGCCCTGTCTCGAAACTCCCATGACTAGGGACCTTTTAAGGATGTGCTTATAGACCCCAGCTCTCACTTATATGATCGCCCTCATACTGCTGGTGGTCAAGCAAGAATCCTAGGGGCTCTATCAACGTGTAATAGCGACATGTCAGGTCACCTAAAGCAGTACACTATGATAAAGATAAACCAGATAGCATACTATCATCTCGAGTAAGTCTGTCCTACCGGGATAGGTCCTCCCTCAATCATTGCAATCACGTGCCTGTGATCCAATAATTGACTCTGAGAGCACTATCTCCAACAACATACACATAGTAGAAAGTAAAATTCCTATACTACGATCGGTTATACGGTGGTTGTCACACAGAGTTTCTCCATACAGGATATGGATATAATACAGACATTCTGGTTACTAGATCTATTGTTTTAGATCTAGATTTGGGTAGTTTCCCAATATGGATACTTAGACAGTATTCTAATAGTATTTTAGAATGGACGACTCCTGGCATGGTGGTGTACCTACAGGTGATGAAGTTATCCTCTCTAAAGGTGTCTTACAGACTAAAGGGGAGAGGGAAGTGCATGATTGGCAGATCACTTGCTTAGGCAATTGAGTCATTCATGAGATGTCAAGTACCACACCAGATGTTGTTTTTGCACTAGCTGCAATAGACTGGTATTAATCCGATCTTGGAGAAAGGTTAGGAAGCAGTTTTAGAACATAAGTAGATGTTCTAGGGATTTGATAACGGCAGCCTCCCTCGGGAGACGGTTATCATTCCAGGCTTCCAAGGTGACATGGATGACAGAGTGATTGTCAGAGTTATAGTTTTCCCTCTGACGAGAGGCAGTAGTTTAGACAGGTGGTCCAAGCGGATACCGAGGGAGGCATGGTGCAGGATACTGATTAAGTTCAGTTGTCAATACAGTCTAAGAAGTTTGGATTTGGAGTTCATTTGTGAACTAGGTCCCATCAGATATCCAGACATATTCTAAGACAGGTATTGCTCAATTCGGGAGATGGCTTTCTCCGTGAACTTGAGATTAAGAGAGACATAGAAAGAAACATCAGGGCAGATTCACTCACTGAGCCTATTTCTCGAACACAATAGTTTTACAAACGAGTTTTGTGAAACTGATTAGTAGAGAAGTTGGATGTTCGGTATCACACGGGCTGTAAGTATGCGACATTGCAATAATTAACCTTAAGTGCAAGTGGGAGATTGTTGGATATAGTTCCCTCAAAGTCAATTATTGGATCGCATGTACGTGATTGCAATGATTGAAGGAGGACCTATACCGGTAGGATAGTCTTACTCGAGATGATAGTATGCTATCTGGTTTATCTTTATCATCGTGTACTGCTTTAGGTGACATTACAGATCACTATTACACATTGATAGAGCCCTTAGGATTCTTGCTTGACTACCAGCAGTATGATGGCGATCATATACGTGAGAGTTGGGTGGTCTATAAACACATCCTTAAAAGGGTCCCTAGTCGTGGGAGTTTCGAGACAGGGCATCGATACTTCAGAGTAGACTAGTGTATACAGTCGAGACTCCGACAAGGGGCGGTGGCCGGTCTCACAAGCCATTGGTGTCAGTTGGTTCACCTAAGATGTATATAGGTGCTCATTAGGTTATGAGTGCACCGGACAGGACTCGCCGGGAACCTGCTAGTTGGTATTGTACCTATCGTCAGATAGCAGTTCCCAGGTGACATGTATACAGGTTAGATCAATGACCTGAGATCATCATTTGTCTCGTGTAAGTTCCCATTGTACTTTGATTATTACCCTACCACGGCTCAAAGGAGTCATGCAAACAGGTTTTAGTTGGGTACAGTCCTGAGCCACATACACGCAGTGAGCGGATCAGCAGGGGATTCGTCTCTCCTGGTATTGGGGGTGAGATCGTGCTGTGTCTGGAGAGCCATTACACAAAGTCCCTGGCCAGGGCAAGCGAGATTTATTGGTAGGTATTCCAGTAGTATCTCAAGGAGTTCTGGGCTACACTCTGACACGACTTATACCGCTATTGGGGGTCTGACGTTTACCAGCCCCCTAAGCCCGATATGCGATACTCATAGACGAACGGATCGGACTGTACGGATATTGTCACTGATAGGCTCAGTAGGGTTTCTGGATGAGTTCGCTCATCAGCCTTCCTTTTTCGCAATACATGGGAAGCCGTTACGTACAGCTAGTACCATTGACGGCTTGTGCTTAAATCCACCACCAGCGTATTGACGATTCTTTAGAGTCCACCACAGATAGTTTCCCAAGTTCAGGCAAATCGTTGTAGAGGCCGTATGGTTTTATGGCAGGGTTCGAATATACACGTGCACTTGTGCACGTGTCATGGTTCGGACAGATAATACTAGTGGGCTTTGGTTTAAGCCGGATCCTAGTATTATATTATGTAGGAATATTTTTTTCTCTTTGCATTTCGTATTTGGTCGGAATACAAATGCGGGTATGTATATACAGTTGTGGGGTAATCCTGTAATTCATTACGGGATTACTTTTGAAGTTGCCAGTTTTTCTTCCCTCGATTAAACATTAGATTTAATGTTTGATTATTGGTTATTGTGAGTGTATCTTGTTTTTGGCCCATATAACCTTCATCTTTGTTCATAGCCAAAATCAATTTGTCATGGTGGGCTTCATTTGTTTTGTGTATGCTTCTAGAATGGTGAGGTGTATTTGTGAGTCATCCTTTTGCATTTAAAGCTTTTTGTAAAGCATTAGATATTAGTTGTGATATTTTTGGATGTGATCACCTCTTGGAACCTTGTGCTCACCGCCCCCATCTATTTCACAGAGCACAAATTTCATCCCCCCTTAATTCTAGCCGAGCCCATTTTTTCGGTAAGGAATTTGGTTCATGGAAATTCTTAAGCTCATTTCATCATCACTCCAAAAATGACAACTTCATTTACCTACACCCAATTCATTGGGTGTCTTGAGACAAAATATTCTACACTCTCTCTACTTCAATCTTGGACATGTCGGTTAGCAAACTTCATGTCCGAATTGCCTCGGTTTTTTAGGCGGGAGCCCGTATAAAGATTCGTTGACGTGGTGCCACCTCGACGAGGAGACCGGAGATCGAGCGAGATCGGAGATGCCGTGAGGAGCGTGGGTTGATGGCTAAAGACCGAAGGACACGGATCGATCGGTACAGCCATTCTATCATTTTACAGTTGATGGCACGATCCGGGTTATAGTCTGCGATAGCTCCAGTTGTAAAAGTTTTTGTTCTGCGTTTAGCCTCGGATTGACGGCCGGGGCGCTACAGTAGACTTACAAAATTATTGGGCAACTCGCAATAAAAAACAGCGAGTAAAAACAAAAATAGCCGAACTGATTGGGCACCGCGAAAAAATAGCCGGAATGATTGGGCAATCGCGACTTTCGCGATATAAACAGCTGAAATGATAGAGCATCGCGGAAAGAAAACAAAAAAAATAACACTTATAAAATGAAACTTTTGCCCTACATGTGAGATCACATCGATCCCTGTGTACAATACAGGAGCATAAATAAAGAGGGAACCATATTTCCCTACCAGGCTCCATCAGAAAGATAGCCAAGTGTTGATGGCAAAATCTATAGCCTGGAGACCCACAACAGCGTTCCTTCTCGTTCCAACCGGAAGCAGATACGCGACAATCAAGCGGAGCCACGGTAAAATCCCTAGTTCCAAATCTCGACGGTTCACAGACAACCTAGAGACCACCTCGACATTCGTCTTATTACAGCAGACGCAACGTCAGCAAAGCGGAGCCGCGGCAAAGTTCTCAGTTCCATGACTCGGCGGTGCACAGACAACCGAGAGTCAACTCCTGACCCCGTCGTGGAAATACGTCATCAAATGACCCCATTGCGGAAACACGTCATCAAATGACCCCGTTGCGGAAACACGTCATCAAATGACCCCATTGCGGAAATACGTCATCCAATGATCCCGTTGCGGAAATACGTCATCCAATGACCCCGTTGCGGAAACACGTCAGCAAATGACCCCATCGCGGAAACACATCAGCCAATGACCCCGTCACGGAAATACGTCATCCAATGACCCCGTCGCGGAAACACGTCAGCAAATGACCCCGTCTCGGAAACACGCCATCCAATGACCCCGTTACGGAAATACGTAAGCCAATGACCCCATCGCGGAACCACGTCAGCAAATGACCCCGTCGCGGAAATACGTCATCTAATGACCCCATCGCGGAAATACGTCATCTAATGACCCCATCGCGGAAACACGTCAGCAAATGACCCCGTCGCGGAAACACGTCAGCCAATGACCCCGTCGCGGAAACACGTCAGCAAATGACCCCGTCTCGGAAACACGTCATCCAATGCCCCGTCGCGGAAATACATCACCCAATGACCCCGTCTCGGAAACACGTCATCCAATGACCCCGTCGCGGAAATACGTCATCCAATGACCCCGTCTCGGAAATACGTCATCCAATGATCCCGTCGCGGAAGTACGTCATCAACTGACCCCGTATGGCTAAAGTCAATCCTGACCCTATGGAAAACGACCAATGTCAACTCTCGACCTCCCCGTTGGAGCAATGCTTGACTCGGGAGCAGGTCAGCTCATCAATCACTTACGAGTTCTCTCGACTTGTAAGGAAGAAAATTCTCTTGGGAGATCCTTACGACTCTTACGAGAAAAACACACTTAGGAATCCTCACGATTCCTAAGGAGAAAATACACCTACGAGATCCTCTCGACTCGTAGGGAGAAAAATGTTTATGAGACCCTCACGGCTCATAAGGTTGGAAAGCCTTAGGAGGCAGATTTGAACCTGACTCCTAAGCCATCGCTGTCCTACAAAGATATCAAAATAGATTATCTACAAAACGCATTTGCTGAAAAGGGATACACCGTCATGAAACAAAATATGTCTTTTATTCATAAACCAAAATGAATACAAAGTACAATCTATAAAAGAATCAAAAAATACTCTCATTCAGGAGTAAGTACAAAAGGAGAATGAAAAGAAACATATACAATTTTTTAAGTCGGCGGACGATTCAGTAGATTCGTCAGTTCATTCTTCTTCCGCTGAGTCTTGGCTTCATAATTTGTTATTGCTATGAGACGGGCCTCTGCTTGAGACTGTTGGGCCTGGTACGAGGCGAGCCGACTTTCAAGCTCTTTTTCGGTAACTTTGTGAGCTTCAACCATCTCGCGAGTAAAAACGACGGCTTTATCAATTGCTACCACCTCCCTGATAGCTTCTTGAAGCACTCGCCAAAGTTCATACGCACGAGTGGTCTTGGCCGTGAGTTCAGCTTGAAGTTCCCCCAGCGAATTGGAAGCCAGCTCCCTCTCCGAAAACTTTCGGTTCAGCCTCTTCTCACATGACTACAGATTTGCGGCGCACCGTTCAACCAGCCCCCGCAAGCTTGCCTTTGCAGCCACGACCTCTGAAGGAAGGCGCGTGCACTCAAGACTATGTAAGAAAGCCTCCACCCGATGAAAAATCTCAACCCAAACACACACCAATGTTTCATCATGGTAAGCAGCAAGAAAGGAAAGAGAACTGTTGGCTTCAGCAGCAAATTCTTCAACCGTGATCGAGCTACCAGCACGAAGATCTTCGATGAAAGCCGACAAAGAGTGAAGGCTCGGCTTTGCCATCCGTTCAGATGCACATAGGGCATAAGAGCTAGATGGCATAATGATGCAAGATTCCAGTGGGGTAAGAACGGGCAAAGCTGTTAAGATTCATAAACAATCAGCGAGATTTGCAAACAAAGAGTGGATGGAGTAACATCGAGACTTTGCTTACCCACAGTCATGCAAGAAGGGTTTAAAAGATCTCCAGGTCCATCAAGGATCTCAACTTCGTCGTCAGCTTCCAGAACTATAGAAGACATTAGCATCGTTATACGAAATAATAATAATGCCATGAGGAGGGGAAAATAACACTAACTTTACCCGGAGGAGAGAACGATGCGTTGCGGGGATATTGCCTGTGGAGCGGCCGTCTCGAGCAAACGCTGAAAAGATTTTCTAAAAGATAGATCCGCGATAGACGCCGCCAATCCACGTAACTCTGAAAAAATGGAAGGATTCAGATAATGAAAAGATCATTAAAACAAAAGATAAAAGAATACCTTCGATACTCCTCCCACTTTGAACAGGAGGGATAGCAGCTTCAGCAGCCTCCCCTATACCCCCAGGCACATCATCGGAAACATTTGTTGGTGTGACGGCTATCAGTCGAGGGGCAGCGGCCACCACTTTAGGGACGGCAATCTCAGTTGCCTATTCTACCATCTCCAGGCCATCACCAGAAAAGTCCATTAAATCCATGGCCGGAAGGGACACCTCTTCAAGGTGAACGGGCACAAGGGGAACAGAAACCGCCAATGGAAGCTCTGCAACAAGAATGACAACTGTAGTAACCCCCTCCACACCTACTGGAGTCTCATCGGGGATATTACAGAGTCTACAGTCAAGACGCGATTCGAGCTCAGATTTTCTGCCATGGCCGAAGTCCCTGCAAAAGTTTTACGAAAATAAGAAGACATAAAAAATGAAACAAATTACTTGCCAAAGGAAAAATAGAGAAAACGTGCATACCGATATGCCAAGATGCCTCGAGTATAGCTTTTTCAAGCCGACGTTCCTTCCTGAGAAGGTATGCTCGTCGGGGCTCCAGTGTAGATTCATGGCCGCCAGTCCACAACGACAATTCATCTTCAGAAGTAGCTGAGATAGGTTGTTTGAGGGCTATCTCGCCTCCCTCTTCCAGGGGACTTATAAATATTCGCCGTATCGAAGGAGGATCTTTGTATAATATTACGGCAGGATAAGAACTCTTTGGGGGGAGCACTTTCTCGGTCTCGTCCTGGGAGCGCCTTATAGCCTCAACCAATTGTGCGGCTTCCTCGGCAGATGAACCTGGAAAAAGAAGACCATCGTCCGGCTCTTGCATAGATATTGGTTCATCTTGAATGATGGGCTCGGATTCCACTAAAAAGTCGAGCAGACCGGTAACTGTCTTCTTCTTCCGCTTCGACCCGGAACTAGCGCTGGAAGATGATCGCTTCCTTCCCTTCGGCGCTTTGGAACGACGTTGATCCACTTCACCTTCAATATCCTCTCTCGGCGGTGCTACCGATGATGACACTGCCATTGCTGACGCCGCAGCTGATGAAACTGCTACTGGCGCCTTATCAGAAGCCCTTGCATGAGCTCTAGTGCGCATCGGCATGCCAACTGTGGGATGAGTCAGGCCCGTGTCCACCGCTTCAGGAATAAGTAAGGTGCCAATACCCCTCAAGGGAGGGAGAACCGTTGTCCGCGGTCACGGCGGGACTCCCATAGCTTGGAGTGGGGCGAGAGCTCTATGTCCAAAAAGAACCCTCCTCTCCTCAGCAATAATGGGATTAACTCGGTGGCGGTACCAACCCGTAAAAGCCCCCACACACATTGGAATGTAGTCGGCCTCGGGGATCATGAAGTGAGAATAGGTGTTCAGCCGCATGAAATGGTGGGTGGCGTCACGAACAGCTTCCAAAGAAGAGCTAGGCTCCACTATGAATGCCTCAAAGGGAATACCTTGGTCATAACCCAATTGTCGGGCAAAGAGGTGTGGATTATACCGCATAAAAAGAACCGCATCATTTCGGCGGAACACCAAATAACCCGGCCTGATCGAGTACAAGTGCATGGCTTCCTTGGGCTTCAAGGATGGTGCTCCCTCTTTTGATAAATCAAATAGCTGTTGATCAGGTCCCAAAGGAGTAGAGAGGATTCGGTCATTAAATATCATCCCGCCTTCGTTGGCATACGGATTAAGCAGCACATAAAGAGCCTCTAACTGAGTCGGGTCAGGAGCAGAAGCATCCACCAACCTCATGAGCCGCGGAAAGGTATAAGCATCGTAAAAGCCCGGTCTCTGGTGCTCAGCGAACGCCCCTAATACGTGTATCTCAATCCACGACGTAAAATAATGAAGAGAGAAATTCACCACATTCACACCCAGGGTTGAGGTATTAGTTGCAGTGCTCAGCCCATGGTATAAGTGCGATAACCCAGCAATACCCACAGCTAGTCGCATCCTTTCGGTAATGCGATGAGCAGGGTAAATAACCGAGGCTCTCATAAAGCGACGATGCATTAGAATGACAAACCAACTGAGCCAAACGCTGATAAAACCGAAAAATAAAGTTTCTTCATCCATGCCGGGAGCTGCAATCGACTCAAAAGGTACAACCGACAAGATTAGGATGTAAAACTGTGGCAAGTCTTCTTCTCTGGCCGGTAGCTTATTTAACCCAAACCCGAAAGGGTAGTTGATATTCGTGAACTTCGGAGCCTCCTTTGAATGGACGTCTCCACGAAGGAAGCAGGTGATAAAGCTCTTAAAAGTGATGCCCTGTTCCTCTGACTCGGTGAGCAGCTTCTCAAAAATACCCAGAGTCTTGATTAGACTTGGATACTTGTGACGAACGGCATTTTCAGTTGACAAGCCGTCAAGCGTAGCAGGCACAGTTGCGAACGCATACTCGTCAGGAGGCAGCAATTCTTCATAGGGCGCTCCCCTGATCGGCAATCCAGAGATTTCGCGAAACTCTTCCAAAGAATTCGAAACTTCGCGATCCCCTAATAAGAAAGTGTTGGTAGGAAGATTCCATTGATTTAGGAAAGTTTTAATCCACCATACATGGGGAGACTGATAATGGAATAGGGACGCGTAAACCGCCTGGTAAAGCCCGGCCTTCTGCAGTCGCGCACGATGAGCGGACAAGATGTAACGAGCCCAGAGAAGATAGCCCATGGGATGGCGAAGGGTAAGCCCTGTCTTGTAGACTTGTCCCCAGGGCTGGGCTTCACCTTGGAAAATACGACGTCCCAAGATATCTATGGCTGGCACAGGCTGGTGCGGTATCCCAACTGTAGAGGCTCAAGACGGCCCGTAGGAGTCCAATCCGCCACCTCTACGGCAAAGGAAGTCTGCGGACGATCCATAGGCAAGAATGGGCGGAGAGGTTCTGTTGGCGCCTCGCAAAGGAAACTTCGGCGATCGCGGATGATATGACCGTACCAGGTTCCCCACAAAAGCAGATTGGCGTAGTCCGGGTCATGAGCTCTAATCATCGCCATAACCTCTTCATCAGACGGTGACTGAGGAAAGGCAGCCTCCGAGCGGGTAAAAGGGAAGTATGAAAGAGAAGCCATTGTTCCTGATACAAAGGAAGGGAAAACTGTTAATGAAACCCATATGTGTATATATATATATATATATATATATATATAAACAGTGGAAGAAAATAAAAGGCCATTTATTTCATGGGACCAGTGGTTGCAAAACACATAGACCCCACAAAATCAATATGGCGGCTCACTAATGATGAGGCATGGTAATCATTATGAGAATAAAAGGAAGATTCTCAATAAATGAATAGTGGATTTCAAATATCTCTACACATTCCCCCAAGGAAAACCCCATCATGAACTCTGTGCAAATCAAGCAGAATCTCTCCTATTTTTTTTTGTTTTATCAAGAACAACTGAAGATAAAAATCTCAAGAAGTCTTCTTGTTAGAACTACATTCTCTGAGGGAATTAAATTCCTTTTAACAGAGGAATTAAATTCCAAGAAAATTTTTAGAGTTAAGCTCTTTGGAATGGAATTAAATTCCAAAAGAAAATGAGTACCATCATCAATCCCCTAAGATCATAGAAAGATGTCCAACATTGGGGGCTTACTACCTAAAGATCGTGCATTCTTAGAGTTCAGAAAGATAAGTTTTTTTTATTAAAGGGAAAAACCCTTGGTGTGGATTTAAAATCCAAAGAGAATTTTATAAAAAAGTTCCTCGGCCGTTCAAGACCCTTACCTGAAAAGGGATTCTTTTTGTGTGGACAGAGTTAAACTCTGAAAAAAAATTTGAACAGAGAACTGAGCTCTGGGGAAGAGAATTAAATTCTCAAAGAAATTGAACAAGGAAGAAGATGAAGGAATGGAGACGCTGTTGAAGAGACCTCTGCATTTATAAGATATAATGGAAAACGGTTCATCTTCCCCATTCTCTAGGCAAATCCAATGGCCACAAAGGTTACAGCGTTGCACTCACGTGCAAACACATGAGAACAATGCTGTAGGGGCATTTGTTCCCTCATGGGAACTGAATAAAATACAAATAAAGCAGCAAGAAAAAATCCCCAAATGGGGCATCACATGCTCATACGTGATCATGCCTCACATGCAATTACGTGACCTTTTTATGGGCAGATTCTATCTACGCCTGAAAGTCTAATTGACAAAGTCACGTGCACACACGTGATGGGCTCTTGAACCCACTGAATCAATAGAATTAAATTCTAATTAAAAGGAATTAAAAGCATTTGTTCCCTCATGGGAACTGAATAAAATATATAAATAAAGAAACAAGGAAAACCCCAAAGGGGGCATCACGTACCCACATGTGATCGAGGATCACGTACCCACACGTGACCTGGTCTCACGTGCAGACACATGACCTTTTACAGGCAAAGCCTATAGGCGCTGAATAAGATAAACAATTGGAGATGCTTAACCAATGGGGTCACGTGCCAGCACATAATGGGTTCCTGAGCTCTTTGAACGAACAGAATTAAATTTTAATCAGTGGGATCACGTGCCAACATGTGATGGGTTCCTGAACCCTCCGAACTAATAGAATTAAATTCTAATGAAATGCTTAATCAGTAAGGTCACGTGCCAACACGTGATGAGCTCTTAAACCCTCTGAACAATAGAATTAAATTCTATTAAAGGGAATCAAAAACCTTAATTGGAAAAATATTTCCCTAGATCTTTCCAAACAAAAAGATTGCACTCTGAAAAGTGGAGCACCGTTGGATTAAAAATCTAATGGTGATTAAAAAATCACTAATTTATAGAAAGATTCTGCACAAGGAAATATTTTCCCAAAATTTTCCATGAACAACAAATAAAATATTTTATGGTGAATAAAATTCACCAAATGATCTAAAAGATCATGTTGGTTATAAAAAATCAATCAAAATCTCTCAATGAGAGATTGGCTGAGCAAACTGATTCTTTTTTATCCTATAAATAGGAGCCAAAAAAAGAAGAGGAGAATATACAACAATAGAGAGAGAATATAGAAGAGAAAAAAAAGAATAGAATTTAATCCTCCAGAGAGCAAAAGAACATTTCTTCAGAAAAGAAAGAAACCCTAAGTAAGAGAGGGAAAGAGATCATTCTATAAGCCCCCACAAAACAAAAGAGGATTTAATTTTCAAATTAAGAGTTTAACTCTTCTAAATAAGAACTTAGTTCTTCCTCTGGTTGAATATCTGCAGAAGCAGATCTTCCCATAAGTTGAGAATTTAATTCTCATCAGGGAGATTCTGTCATGCAGATCTAAAACCTGAGGGAGGACCTAAGTTCAGAGAATTCTATTCTCCTACAAAGCATATAGAAATTTAATTCCTCCAACAAAAATAGGGTTTAACCCTTAATACAAGAACTTAGTTCTGCTTCATGGTAATAGATCTGCAGAAGCAGATCTCCCCATAAGTTGAGAATTTAATTCTCATCAGGGAGATTCTGCCATGCAGATTTAAAGTTTAGAAGAAGAATTGGGTTTAAAGAATTTAATTCTTTTAAATACATAGGAATTTAATTCCTCTAAATAAAATTAGGGTTTAACCCTATAAGAGAATTTAACTCTTATACAAGAGATTTATCTCTCCATGCACGTAAAAATATCAAGTACCCAACATGATCATGTGGTAACACGTGACCCTCCCCTCCAATGACTAAAAGATAACGAATAAGATCAGGTCACGTGCTCCCACATGACCCTTGAATAGACTTCTCAAAATAAAAAGGGCAGACTCGATTTTGGGTGCCTCACGTGTCCCTATGTGACCCCTGACAAACACTTCTTTACAAAAGAGAAAATGGGGTAAAACTGAAGGATTAATACCCAATTCATGGGCACCCTCACGTTTCCACACGTGATGGTCATAAAGATTAAAGTGTTTAACACTTATTTGCATATTCTGAGAATAAAATAAAGGAAGTTTGGGCCTAACACTAAAGCGCCTCACGTGACCCCACATGAGCGCTTCTTTTTTAGTGTTTAACATTATTTTTTGCGCTTCATCCTTAGTGTTTAACACTATTTTAAGCGCATCACGTGGGAGCACGTGATAGACGAGTGTACTTTAGTGTTTAACACTATATTTGAGCCAATGTTAGCTCAAATTAGCTAAGTCTTCCAGAGGCAGGACCCCCCTTTTTTTGACTGAAGCTCAAATACACTCTTGTCTTCCAAAATTGATCATCTCATATGACATTCAAAGCAAAACCCAGAGCCTTCCAACCAATATTGGTTCAGGGTACATCTCTTCACTCCTCTGATATTTGTCGTTGTAATCCTTGAACGTCTTCAGAGAGGTGACGGGTCCCGACAACCAGACATTCCACGGACTGTGAGGTCCTTAAACTCATGGACTATGATGTCCTTAAGCTTTACATACTATAACATCTTTAAACTAGACTATGATGTCTTTAAACTTTACAGACTATGATGTCTTTAAACTGGACCGTAAAGTCCCTAAACTAAAACAATAGAGCCTAAATGCTCTTTTGTTGGACCTAAATAATCCTGTTGAGTAGATCTTAGTCTAAAATTAGATTAACTTATCCTCAACAAACGTTTAAGTTAATCTTAGTCTCAAATGAGATTAACGATCTTTAAACCCAACCCAAAACCCAAATCTAAGAAGATACAGATTTGGACTAATCCACGCCATACGGGCGACAACATAAATTAGTCTCCGTATACAATCCATGGGTAACCAAAAACAAAACAAACACACACGACACGAAATGACCATCTGGAGAAGGAGAAAGTGGTTACCGATGCGGTAGCGTAATTAACTGCAGGGGCTTGCGCCTGCAGGGAAGAGCGTCCCCACAATCAAAACCCCCTCAAACGAGGGGGAATCTGACGAAGTCTGCTACATTGGCCGCATCCATTTAAACCTTCGATACATGGTGCCATAAATCAACTTGGCATCTTCGGAGAAGTGTACGGATAGCACCAAATAACATATGCCCCCAAAATTCAGGCCGGACGTCCCAACGTCCCAGTCACGTCTTTCGGCGGAGAATAGATTCTGGGCCTCACGTGCAGACACGTGACCATTTGCATGCAAAGCCTGTAGGCACTGAATAAAATAAATAATTGGAAATGCTTAATCAGTGGGGTCACGTGCCAACACGTGATAGGCTCTTAAACCCTCTGAAACAATAGAATTAAATTCTAAATTAAATGCTTAATCAGTGGAGTCACGTGCCAACACGTGATGAGTTCTTGGGCACTCTAAACCAATAGAATTAAATTCTAATTAGATGCTTTATCAAGTGGAGTCACGTGCCAACACGTGATATACACCTATACCATCTGAACTAATAGAATTAAATTCTAATTAAAAGGAATCAAAAATCCTAATTGGAAAAATATTTCTCTAGATCTTTCCAAACAGAAAAGATTGCCTTCTGTAAAAGAGAACACCGTTGGATTAAAAATCCAATGGTGATTAGAAATCACCAATTTATAGAAAGATTCTATACAAGAAAATATTTTCCTAAAATTTGCCGGGAACAACAAATAAAATATCTTTTGGATTAAAAATCCAATGGTGAATAAAATTCACTGAGTGATCTAAAAGATCATGTTGGTTATAAAATCAATCAAAATCTCTCAATTAGAGATTGGCTAAACAAACTGATTCTTTTCCTTCTCTTATAAATAGGAGCCAAAAAGAGAAGAGGAGAATATACAACAACAGAGAGAGAATACAGAAGAGAAAAAAAGAAGAAAATTTAATCCTCCAGAGAGAAAAGAAGATCTTTTCAGAAAAGAAAGAAACCCTAGGTAAGAGAGGTAAAGAGATCATTCTATAAGCTCTCACAAAACAAAAGAGAATTTAATTCTCAAATTAAGAGTTTAACTCTTCGAAATAAGAACTTAGTTCTTCCTCTAGTTGAAGATCTGCAGAAGCAGATCTCCCCATAAGTTGAGAATTTAATTCTCATCGGAAAGATGCTATCATGCAGATCTAAAAGCTTAGGGGGGACCTAAGTTCAGAGAATTCTATTCTCCCACAAAGCATATAGGAATTTAATTCCTCCAATAAAGATAGGGTTTAACCCTTAATACAAGAACTTAGTTCTTCTTCATGGTAATAGATCTGCAGAAGCAGATCTTCCCATAAGTTGAGAATTTAATTCTCATCAGGGAGATTCTGCCATACAGATTTAAAACTTAGAAGGAGAATTGGGTTTAAAGAATTTAATTCTTTTAAACACATAGGAATTTAATTCCTCTAAATAAAATTAGGGTTTAACCCTATAAGAGAATTTAATTCTTATACAAGGGATTTATCTCTCCATGCACGTAAAAGGATCAAGTACCAAACATGATCATGTGGTAACACGTGACCCTCCCCTCCAATGAGCAAAAAAGAATGAATAAGATTAGGCCACCTGCTCCCACGTGACCCTTGAACAAACTTCTCAAAATAAAAAGGGCAGAATCGATTTTTGGTGCCTCACGTGTCCCCACGTGACCCCTGACAAACACCATTTTAAAGATGGGGTAAAACTGAAGGATTAATATCCAACGCATGGGCGCCCTCACGTGTCCCCACATGACCCCTAACAAATACTTTTAATATCCAATGCATGGATACCCATCACGTGCTCACACGTGATGGCCATAAAGAACACTTCAGTCTTAGTGTTTAACACTTCTTTAAGTGCCTCACGTGGGAGCACGTGAGCGCCGAATGTACTCTAGTGTTTAACACTATATTCAAGCCAATCTTAGCCTAAATTAGCTAAGTTTTCCAGAGGCAAGATTCCTTGAAACTGAACCCCAATTATACTCATGACTTCCAAAACTGATCATCTCATATGGCATTCAAAGTAATTCTCATAGCCTTTCAATCAACATTGGTTCAAGGGTACATCTCTTTACACCTCTGATACATGTCGTTGTAATTCTTCAACGTCTTCAGAGAGGTAGTGGGTCCCAATGACCAATAACTATCTGGTGCATGTCCAAACCCACGTTTGCATCTAAACTTTGGACTGTAATGTCCCTAAACTAAACAATAGAGCACAAACGCTCTTTTGTTGGATCTAAATGATCCTGTTAAGTAGATCTTAGTCTAAAATTAGACTAACGTATCCTTAACAATCATTTAAGTTGATCTTCATCTCAAACGAGATTAACGATCCTTAAATCAATCCAACTACAGATTCCCCAACCAATATTGGTTCAAGGGTACATCTCTTCACTCCTCTGATATTTGTCGTTGCAATCCTTCAATGTCTTCAAAGAGGTGACGGGTCCCGACAACCAGATATTCCATGGACTGTGGGGTCTTTAAACTTATGGACTATGATGTCCTTAAACTTTATGGACTGTGAGGTCCTTAAACTCATAGACTATGATGTCTTTAAACTTTACAGACTATGACGTCTTTAAACTATGGACTATGATGTCCTTAAACTTCATAGACTATGATGTCCTTAAACTTCTGGACCGCAAAGTCCCTAAACTAAAACAACAGAGCCCAAATGCTCTTTTGTTGGATCTAAATGATCCTGTTAAGTAGATTTTAGTCTAAAATTAGACTAATGTATCCTTAACGAATGGTTAAGTCGATCTTAGTTTATAATTAGACTAACGTATCCTTAACCAACGTTTAAGTTGATCTTAGTCTCAAATGAGATTAATGATCCTTAAACCTAACCCAAAACCTAAATCTAAGAAAATATGGATTTGGACTAATCCACGCCCTACGGGTGACAACATAAAATTTGTCTCCGTATACAATCCACGGGAAACCAAAAACAAAACAAACACACACGATATAAAGTGACCATCTGGAGAAGGAGAAAGTGGTTACCACGATGCGGTAGCGTAATTAACTGCAGGGGCTTGCGCCTGCAGGGAAGAGCGTCCCCATAATCAAAAATCGCTCAACGAGGGGGAATCTGACGAAGTCTGCTGTATCGGCCACATCCGTTTAAACCTTCGATACATGGTGCCATAAATCAACTTGGAATCTTCGGAGAGGTGGACGGATAAAACCAAATAGCATCTGCCCCCAAAATTCAGGCCGGACGTCCTAACGTCCCGGTTGCGTTTTTCAGCGGAGAACAACCTCATGTCATGTGTCTTTGTTTTATTTTTGGTTTCTCGTGGATTGTATACGGAGACTAATTTATATCATCGCCCATAGGGTGTGGATTAGTCTAAATCTGTATATTTTAGATTTGGGTTTGGGTTGATTTAAGGATCGTTGATCTGTTTTGAGATCAAGATCGACTTAAATATATACGAGCAATTAAGGGCTCGATTGGTTTTTTGTTAAGGATACGTTAGTCCAATTTGAGACTAAGATCTACTTAACAAGGTCTTAGAATCATTTTTGCTTCAGATCCAAGAAAAGAGTATTTGGGCTATGTTGTCTTAGTTTAGGGACATTTCGGTCCATTGTCGTCATTTTTGAGGCGAATATTTGTTTGAGAACATCTCGATCCGTTGATCACCATTTTAAAGGTGAGATTTTAGTTTAAGGACGTCACGGTCTGTTGATCACCTTGCGTGCACGTGTATTTGTTACGTGACGAAGTGAACGGTGTCGATATGGAATGTGCCCAATTTGAGGCACGATCCGATTTGGGGGATGCACATCAACTAGGAAGTGCATTAAGAGAAGTTGTTGATCTTCAGGACCCGCCTCCTCTCTGAAGACGTTGAGAAGTTATAACGACATATATCAGAGGTGTGAAGAGATGTACCCTTAAACCAAATCCTTTATTTGAGGGAAAAGATCATGGTGGATCATTTAAGAATCATTAGTCATTTTTGGAGACTAAGATTAACTTAGGTGATGTGGGATGAACTTGTTTTTGGATATCATCAGTTGAAAGATCATTACATGTTTGGGACTAAGAAAAATTTAGGGAATGATGAGCACAAAGGGACTCAGTTGATTGGAGATTGAAGAGGTTTTGAGTTTGGAAGAACTTAGTCAATTTGGGCTAGATCCGGGTCTCCATAATTACCCAACAGTGCTAAGTGCTGAGACATACAATACTTACGTGCATTTCATGTGGGAACTGGAATAGTATTGAACACTAGAGTTCTGTGGTGCTTACGTGGAACACGTGAGGCACTCAATTATGGGCACTGCACATTTATTTCTCCTTTTCTTATATAAGTGCTGAGCACTTGGTTCTTGTGGCGTTCACGTGTGAAACACGTGAGGCGCCCCAAAATTAGGTTCTGCCTTTTGGGTTTTTATCCCCTCCTTTTATATAAGTGCGTGCAAAACACGTGATTGCCCTAGGAGGCACTTTTTGTTCTTCCTTTAAGCGCTCACGTGGGAAACACATGCGGTCCTCGTTATAGTGTTTAAACGCTAATGAATTATCAGCCTTTCCTTCTGGATGCTTGGAGATTTTGGTCTCATATTAATGACACTAGGATTTAGAGGATCTCATGTCTCTTATTTTGTAAGAATTAAATTCTTTTTATAGGGTTAAATCCTAGTTTTCAGAGGAATTAAATTCCCATATGTTTTTTTATAGGAGTTAAACTCTTTGAACTCAGTTCTTTCCCTTAGGCTTTGAATCTGCATGACAGAATCTTCCCGATGAGAATTAAATTCTCAACTTATGGGGAGATCTTCTTCTGCAGATCTCAACAAGAGGAAGAACTAAATTCTTATATGAAAGGTTAAACCCATAGAGAGGCGAAGGAGAGATAAAATGATCTCTGTGTTTTGATTTCTCTTTACCTAGGGTTTTAATGAAACAAGTCTTACTTTGTGAGAATTAAATTCTCTGTCTCTTTTGAAGCTTTTCTTTCTTCTTCTCTTAAGCTTCTCTCTTTTTCCTCTCCTTTTTTCTTCCCCTCTCTTTTGAGACTTGAAGTCTCTGGTTCTTTATATAGTGGAGAGAAGTTTGTTTAATTATGAGAAAATCTCTCATTGAGAGATCTTAATTGATTTAATTGGTTTCAGAATTGATTTGGGGAATTTTTCCCACTATTGGATCTTTGATCAAAGGGTTTCTGTTTTACAGAACATATTTTTCTTGTTTTTAACGAGATTGGGGAAATATTTTCCCATATGTAGAATCTTATTTGTAAAATAGTAATTGTTTAAACCATCATTGAATTTTTAATCCAAGGGTGCTCGGTTTAACAGAGCACAATCTTTCTTTGTTTAGAAAGATATGGAAAATATTTTCCATCCCATGGGATCTTCGATCCACCAACTTTCTGTTTAACAGAAAATATCTCTCCTTAATAGAATTTAATTCTATACCTAATCACCATTGGATCTTTGATCCAACGATTCCTTGTTGAGTAGAATTTAATTCTACGTAGGAAGGTGCCCTCACGTGTTTAACACGCGAAATTTATTTAGTTTGTCAGCTGTTTAATTTGCAGCGCCTATATGCATTGCATATAAGCGCTCACGTGTTTAATACGTGGGACTTATTTAGCCTATAGTTGTTTGATTTAGAGTGCCTATATGCATTGCATATAGGCGCTCACGTGTTTAAAACATGAGGCTTATTTAGCCTATAGTTTGTTTGATTTGCAGCTCCTATATGCATTGCATATAGGCGCTCACGCGTTTAACACGTGAGGCTTATTTAGCCTATAGTTGTTTGATTTGCAGCACTTATATGCATTGCATATAGGCGCTCACGCGTTTAATACATGAGGCTTATTTAGCCTATAGTTTGTTTGATTTGCAGCGCCTTTATGTATTGCATATAGGCGCTCACGTGTTTAACACGTGAGGCTTATTTAGCCTATAGTTTGTTGGATTTGCAGCACTTATATGTATTTCATATAGGCGCTCGGGTGTTTAACACGTAAGGCTTATTTAGCCTATTTGCAGCGCCTATATGCTTTGGCATATAGATGCCCACGTGTTTAACACATGAGACTTGAACATTAGGGAATTTTCCCTCTTCCCTTTTTTATAAGGGAATAGTAGCGGATACTCACAGTAGAATCGGGATCCAAATATTATCGTGTGATAACCTTGAAGGAATCCTACCAAAATCATCACACTCCAAATGGTATGCTACACTAGCAAGTTTCATTTTCTTTTGAAACCCCCGATGTGGATTTTTGCTCCAGGAACTTATGACTTTGACGAAGGCTAACATATCATAAGACGCAAGTCAAGTTTGACCCGTCATTATCCAGATTAATTTGAACCCATCCCTACAAACCCCTGACGAAGGCCAAAATAGCTGTACGACTGTCCCAAATCAACACATCTATCTATACTACAGATGAATACCAAGCGGCTACCAATCACTATGCCTTGGAGAAGGTCAAAATACATAGCTTGAATACTACTGAATACCCATCTGAAATGACGGAGGGCTACGGATGGTTTTGGTGAAACCATGAACGTAATGAACTTGATATAGTCGAAGAAACCATGATAGCTTTTAAAAGGAGTGGTTTAGGCTCCGCATTTAAAAGTTGTTTTTCAAGAAAACTGAGTGGTTTTGAAATTGTTCCAACGATTTAAACCTTGGGTTGTTTTCCTTGCATTAATCAGTATTAATGTTGTCCCATCATTTAACCCTATCATTGCAGAAAAGAAACGAAAATAGAATGTACTCTTATGCCATCCACATTCGCCACGGGGCTCCATCATGCACTGTGTTGGACTAGCGTGGGTGCAAAACATAAGCAATGTTTATTATATATATATAGACATTCGTCTCACGCAATAATAGGCATTCTAGATCACAGCAACACAGATGAATATATTGGATATACTAGGAATTCCGTATTTCGTTTTAGCCTAGAACGAAAGACGGATTCCACGGTCGTGATGAATAGCCAAACACACCCTAGACCTCTACTGGTGCGGCAAACTATCCGCCAAATTCCCGAAGTGAAGCAACCTCCCTCAATAAAATGAGTAGGCCATTCGGCACTTCAAGAACCCGGTAGTTTGTGCACCCTACCTTGGGTCTATCCTAGGTGCAAGAAAAGTAAATGAAATAATACAGCTTGGCTACAACTTCAACCCAGATGTGCCCCGCAAAAATAATATTAAATCAATTTATAAATTTATATGAATAAAAGAAAAGAAAACACTCTTCTCGCATCCCACCTCCCCGACTATTCATCCACGACGATTCAATACTTCATATACACAAACCATCATCAAGATATAGATATGTGCAACCCCGCTAATCGACATATAGCGATTAGCAGACGTTTAGCAACACATATATAATCACAGATCACATAATAGCTAAGAACTTAAAATTTCGATCGATAATACTTTATCCGTGTCTACCCCATGTATAAACCAATATATAAAAAAAATCTGGGTAGAAACCATATATGCCAAAAATCATAATTCCAAACACCTGAACCCCAGAAAAAAAATGTGGGTGAATCGGCCCCCACTAAACCACGGAACCACGGCCAAATGGCAGGTTTAGCCGCGGTTCCGTGGTTTAGTGGGGGGATTACGATCCCAAATTTTTTTCCTGTTCACACAAATGTCTGCATGTATTTTTAAGGTCACTGAAAAGATTTTTCGAGTAGTTTAACGACAGCAAGCATATTTCGGAATCGTGATTTCGTGCAATTTTCGTCGATCGAAGTTCTAACTACTTGCTAACTAGCTAGTTAAGATTTAGTAGACTATGATACCACTGTAACTTGATGTCGCACACCCCACGCACTTGTGGGGAGGCGGAATTTACAAAAAAAGGATTTTTTTCATACTATGCAACACCGACTAAAACTCCAGGATCTTAACAGAAACCTTAACTAGCCATTCTACTAGGAGGTTCTAATTACTATGTTAGTATTTATACCTCCTTGATTCTAGTCCTTCGGGTCTTCTTCTCCTCTTCTTCTTGAGCTCCTCGAAGATCCGGATCGCGCTTGATCGTTGGCCTCCTCGTGTCGAAAATGATCCACCCGAGAGTCTATACTTCAAGCTCCAACTTTTAAACCGAGATAACTAAGATACCTAGTTCGCTAAGCTAGGTAGCTTAGAAAATATAGAGTATCTAATGGAGTATTTAATCTCACTTAACCCTATGGTTCATAACTCATGTGAGGGATTAGGATCTTGAGGAAGAAGGAGAGAAAAAATGGAGAGAGAAAGTGAAACTACAAATGAGCTAGGGTAAAGGCAAGTGAAGAATGGCTCCTACACTCATATCACTCAAGTATGCAATATTTTCCAATTGAAAATATCAATCATGCTTGAATAGTGACTCCAAACCAATAAAATAACACAAATGAGCCATGCTTCACCATACCATAAATATCTCCATTTTCCACCAAATTAATCTATTTGTAAAAATAGATAAATCTAAATAATGAGGTGTCCCCTTCTAGATGCATGTCTTGTGAAATTACAAGAAAGCCCTCACGTATATACACACCCGTATTCGTATTCTGAAAAATACGAATACAATGAGATAATAATAATCCAATAATGTAATACTAGGATCCGGTTTAAACCAAAACCCACTAGTATTATCCGTCCGAACATCATCTATATATCCAGTACATGTATATGATCAGAACCCTGCCGTAAAACCATACAGCCTTTACATCATTTCGCCCAAAGCAGGGAAACTCTCTGTGTGGGACTCTAAAGACTCGATATTACGCTGACAGTAGGTTTAATCATAAGTCCGTCAGCGGTACTAGCTGCACGTAACGGCTACCCAGGTATCTGTCGATAAGAAAGCCGATAAGCAAACTCATCCGAACTCCTGCTGGGCCTATCTGTGACAATCTCTGTACAGTCCGGTCTGTTCGTCTAAGATGCTCGCATATCGGGCCTAGGGGATGGTAATAGTCAGACCCATAATATTGCAATAAGTCGTGCCGGGGTAGAGCCCAATACACCCTGAGAAACTACTAAAGTACCTACAAGTAAATCTCGCTTGCCCTGGCCAGGGACATTGTGTAATGGCTTTCCGACCCCAATACCGGGAGAGACGAATCCTATCTAACCACTACTGCCTCCCAGTACTTTAGGGCTGCACCCAACTACTACCTATTTGCACGACTCCTATGAGCCATGGTAGGGTAGTATTCTAAGTACAGTGGGAACACACTCGAGACGAATTGTGATGTCAAGTCAATGGACTAACATGTACTCATGCCACCCGGGAAGTGCTACCTAACGATAGGTATAATACCAACCGGCAGTTCCCAACGAGTCCGTCCTGTATAATTCATAACCCAATGAGCACATGTATACTATCTCTGGTACAACATACCAATGGCTGTGTGACAGACCATCTCCACTGCTGGGATGAAAAGCGTATACACTAGTCTACTCTGGAGTATCGATACCCTGTCTCGATAATCCTACGACTAGAGACCTTTATAAGGATGTGCTTATAGACTACCCAGCCCCCACTAGTATGACTGCCATCACAATGCTGGTAGTCAATCAAAGATCCTAAGGGCTCTACCAATATGTATTAGCGATGTGCTAAAAGAAATATATACACATATTAAGGTAGTATCAAGTAGCATGCTACCATTTTGATCAAGACTGTTATTATATCTGTGAATATCTCAAGCTTCCAAAATATAATATACAATCCAGTACTACACAATAATGACCTCTAGGGTATATATCACTCACATATACCTGCGGTTTAATTTGGAGACTATAAAAAATCCCTATCGGTATGCAGTCTCGTGATATACAAGACATCCTTTACAACGGTGAATAAGGTTTTATACAAATTTAATCTCTAGGTTTAACACATTAGCAAAATATTCGAATGATAAAAAATTTCTATATGTCAATCGTATCTCACACAAATATACAAGCAAGATGATACAAATTAGAGATAAAGTAAAGCAAACTGTGACACAATCGACTTTAGAGTGGTTCGGCATTCTTTTTCCAGTCCACTACCTAAGGCTCCGTCTTCAGGATTTTTCCCTTTCACCAACTCTTTTTCAACTGGGCGGAGAAACCCTTACAAACATCTAGTTTCACCGGACAGTGGAACATCCTTACAACTCCTTTTTACGAGCAGTGAATCACCCTTACAATGGTTTGGTTCTTTCTCTTTAAAACAAGTGAGAGATAATGAAGTGCATACAATTCTTCTATAGGGTATTGTAAGTAATGAGCTTGAGAGATTACTTTAAAATGATTTGAGCAAGTGAGGTTCAAGTAATGAGTAAAACTGTGGTATTAATAGATAAATTGTAAAACAATTTGAAAATGATTTTGCTCAAAACATTAGCCATATTTCTTATTAGAAATAAGCGACTATATTATTAGAAATCTTTTTAAAATATCAAGAGTATGAAAAGATATCCTCATGGTCATTTAACTCTTGATGTTTGCAACAAAACATGGGACAAAAAGTTAATAAAAATAAACATGCCCCTTGCATAGCACTCTTACATATATATAACCAACTGCTAGTTATTTTCAAATTAGTCAAAGTAATAATAGTAGTGATAAATTAATAAACCTTTTAGAAATAATTTGAAAAATAATTTATCCCTTATAATTATTTTATCAACACAAAAAGTAATATGAAAATTTAGGTATATAATTTCTCAACCTCTTTAAATTCTAACCCTTTTACATTATAGTGCTTAAAGAAAATGAATATAAAATCAAAACTCTAAAAACCTAACCACACCTCCAGTTGGTTTTTGAGTCATCTTGTTGTTCATGTTGATTTCAACCTTAATCTTGAAAACATTAATTTGTGAAGTCCCAACATTTACCTCCATCTTCGTCTTTTGAATTTGACATTTAAAGTTCGGTCCTCCATCCACCACTAATTGTTCCATGATATATAAGAATCTTACAAAATTGTTAGGTCAAAATATAAAATGAGTTGTTTGGAAATAATCAAAACTATATTGAGATGAGTCCAACATATATGGGGCATGCAAACAATGGTTTGCAAACCCCAAACTTCAAAAATGGAGTTTAGTAAACTTTTATCAGATTGGAATTAAGATAACTGCAGTTTAAGACTGAAAAATTGCAGTTATCTTAATTCCAAAATGGTTGCTAAACAAATCGAAGTTAGCATTTTGGTGTTAACTTTTGCTAACTTTTTGAAACCACTGTTTACAAAACTTAAACCACATCCCGGACAGCCCGTAGGTCTTAGCCATCAAACATGTGTATATATTGGCATGAGGGTAAAAGGCCCATTAAAAGCCCAATAAAGCAAAGGATTTACCCGTTTGAAGTCAAAAGGACGCGACCTTTGACTATTTGAAAAGTCGTGATTTATCAAACAAGGCTCTTGAGTCTTTAATTAAAGAGAATAACGGGAACTCAGAATATATCAGATTACAGAAACTTTCCTGTTAAACTTTTCCTCAAAACAGAGAACACCATCTCTCTCATAACTTTCTCATTTCCACACCAAATTCCGTAATTCCTTTTGCATTGTTTTTATTTTCACGGGACTCCACAAGACTAAGAGATCAAAACCAAAGCATCCATTGCGATTCGTATTCATCGGTGGATTCGGACGGGCCGAGAAGTGTTGTACCTTAGAAACGTCTATGTCGGTACAATCCGTACGAGGAGCGATAATATGTTCTTTGGACAGCGTAGCTATCTGTGTGTGTCTCCCTTCGGCAAGCTCGAATTTCTAACTTTTATTTACATTTTAATATTGTTTATGTGACCGATTTTTCAAACAATTTTTTTATAATATCATATTTTATTTTAAATCACTTAATAAGAAATTATTTCTCTATTTTATCCAACACTGCATTTATTTATATTGTACATATTAGTTTTTTCCATGTGCCATGGGAAAGTTTATATTTTAGATAAGCACAAATATATGAAATATTTTTCTTTTGTTGAAACAACAGTCCAAGTAAGGAAAAATAAAAGATGTACATGGATATATATAACTTATGAGGTTGATGCAGCTGTGAAGGTTCACAACGGGAGGAAACTCTAGAGGGGGGTTGATCCCCTGCTTCAAGTTAAACGGGGACCCATCGCGGGGTTGTGTCTAAGTTCACAGTCAAGCTGGTTGTGATCGTTCACGGCCCATTTCCCCCATAAATTATAGATGAGCCCCATCACTAAAAGGTCAAGTCTTTTGGATGAAACTTTAAATATATTGAAAGCTCATTCTTAAAAAGCCAAACATTCTAATTTCTTAAAGTCCTGACATGGAATTTATTGTGGAGTTTAATAGGTTTTAGGATGCCTTCTGTTTCGCCTTTGTGATAAATGACTACTAGTCAATTTAAAATGGCAAAAAGCAGAGAAGAGAACAAAAAATTATACTACACTTATCTTTCCATCCTAGAGTGATGCATCAAGAAAAAATCACCCATGAACTAGAGAGTAGTGGACTAGAGAGTACATATTGATAATAGTGTGTCAAATTGTACGATAGGTATACCAATCAGATGAAAAGAATTAAAAATAATGTGGTTAATTGGAAAGTAGTGTTGTGTTGATCATATTAGAAAACTCTTTAACTAAGAAGTATTAACATAAATTTTGGGTTGTTTGGTTACTGGTTTATTAATAAAACAATTGCTACGTAGAGACACCGTTTATTTTCGGGGAAAAAAAGAACCTATTTTGGGTTTATAACTTTTTTCTTTTTTCCCTTTTGGGCTAACAAATTCCTTTTCTCTTCAAAGAAACTAAACAACAATGTGATGTGTTGACAAAGGAATGTGAAAAGAATCAAACCCACTCCATTCTTTTTCTCTTCAAATCATTGAATGTTCTCTACATCTTGCCATTGAAAATCACTGGTCAAAAAATTCTGTATTCTGTTATCTCTTTCTTACATGTGGATCAGAAAACGACAAAATGGAGGGCATTGAATGAGATAACGACAGGTCACGAGAATTAGAAAACCTCGAGCCTCTCTCTAATATGATATTATGATCTCTTTTAGTTGTCTACGTACGTGGTCCCATGCAAACCCTAATATTGCCTCTCCGTGGTCCCATGCAAAATGGCGCCTTTTTAAATTTTTTTTCATGTAGTTGGGCACGCCTCCCTTTGCCCTCTCTTCTCTCATCTATCAACTTTAACGAAAGAAACTCTTTAGAATCACACTGCAAAAAGAAAGACAAAGGGCTATTAAAGGATGAAAAAAAGCAATTATATATGTGCGCGCTCTCTCTCTCTCTCACACACACACACACATTAATCATATAATAAAGAATGATGAGGGCTATGCATATAAAGAGAAGCGCAGGAGCTATGAGGCATCTAGGCAGGTTTCCTTTCTCATGTATATGAGATGAGGGGTTTGTTGTGTATATCTTTTTCATGCGCAGCAAAGGAAGCATGAGAGTGAAATGACTACGTTTAATTTGGTCATATGGTATGTTTTATTTTGTCTTCCCCCCCCCCCCCCCCCCCCTAAATGCAAAGGCTAGTGACGAGTTGTCCTGAACATGTCCCTACGAAGTGAAAATTGCCCCTACGTTTTACTCCGTAGGGACATATATATCTACGGATTACTCCGTAAGGACAAAATATTTATTTAATTTATTGGTTTATAAAATAAAATACTTGTCCCTACGGATATCCGTAGGGCCTGATACTTACCCCTACGGCTTTATCCATAGGTTCAGATAAATGCCCCTACGAATAAATTCATAGGGGAAAGTTTAAACCCTGTTATTGAGTCCATAAGGACAAAATAATATGTATCCTGATATTTTGTCCTTACGGCTAACTGTGTAGGGGCAAACTTTGCACCTACGGATTAATCCGTAGGTGCAACAGATGGCCCTACGGATTCATCCGTAGGGACAAAATATCATGTTTTTTTAAAAAGAGACTTCCCGTTTTTTCCCCGTCTTGTGTACAATAATATATACATCATATAACCAAATACAGTAATGTTCATAATCATCTCTTGCATAATATATAAAAGAAATAAACAAACAGAATACGATATCAATATAAATCATCGTGAACAAGCAAACAATTACCAATAACGGCCAAAATATATACAATATGCTCTACCCTAGCTCGGTCCAGCTCCTCCACCTTTGATAAATGCCGTAATCTGATGCATCTGCTCTTCGGTGCAACCCCGAGTCGTCAAAAACTCGTCTAATGAAGGAGCGGACTGTGCGGGAGTCTGAGCGGGCTGTGGAGCTGCAAGAGTGGTCTGCGCAACCGCAGCCGAGATAGTGGCTTGCGGAGCCACAGCCGAAGGAGATGTATGTGGAGCCGCGGCCGAAATAGCCTGTCGCATCTGTTAAATTTTGTGTGTAATAAACGAGTAAGAACGGTGTAATAGATTTTAGTCGAATTCGTATCATTATCAGGTTATTGCAAAACCCCAATCTAAGAATACTAAGTCTACAACCAAATAAGCTTAGGCTACTAATATTGCATATGTTACTATCTATAATGTGGTATAATATTTTACTATTAAGTAGTATACGTACCAACATCTTCTTCAACTCCTCGACGGTGATCTTCAAGATGGCAACATCATGCTCTAAACGTCGCTCACGGGAGGTAGGGGAAGTAACCGCCAGAGTGGAGTCCAACCTCATACGGGCCCTGCTAGGACCCAGTACCCGGCCTCTCTCCCAACCTCCGTGGTGCCCTTCATGTGCGGCATTTAGGACCGGGGTCAGTAGCATCGGATCGGTCTGTCCAGTAAAATCGATTTCCAATGCCTTCGCCTGCTTCACCACCCGCTCCTACACCCACATTAACCATTAAAATAGAAGTATATCATTTAAATTTGAACTTTTCAAAACAAAAATTTCAAACCTATTAGAATAAATATTAGCACTTACGCAATACTCCTGGGTAGCAGTGTCGGAGAATCGAAACTCGCCCGTGGCGGGATCTGTCGAGGTGCCGTGGACGGCAAGATACGCAGTCAGCACGCTCGGTGTACCACTCTGCATCAGGGTCTGAGCTCTTTGCAATTTTCTTTATTTTGATCGGCATGATCCTGCACAACACATTCAGATTTAGTTTTCTAATTAACCAACACAAAAAATAAATTATATACTAAACAATGAATTACAATTAAATTACAAATCTGTTTGTGATGAGAGTCGAAATATTGGCACAAGAGAGGCCATGTATCTACGTTGACTCTCGCAAAGGCCGGAATATGTAGGAGAGCCGCTCTCTCTGCTTCGAGGGTCGCCATCCATAGGGAATAGCAGTCGATCTTCAGCTCTTTCCTATTGTATCGGACCTTTGATTGCATGTTCTTCATCAGGCCCTGGTACAGAGCGTGAAGATCGAGCAATTTCTCAGGATGATCAGGGTCGGGTATAGGCCAAAAGTCGTAATCCAACTGCAAATACAAAAAAATAATGTATTTAAATTGCAAGTGTTAAATAATAATAAATATACTGGATAAGTCAAATGAAAATATATATTAATACCCAAGTCTGATCTTAGAAGAGGGCAAATGAGCGTCGGTGCTGATCGCCCCACTCAACGTGAAGTGGATACTTCTTTAGGATACGGCTCTCATCCCCCATATACCGGCCGAACCTCTCGGTATAACCGCCGGTATAGAGATAATCGGGGGTAAAGAAGAGGGGGAATGGTGCCTCCCCTTAGCTTTATCGGGCCTCAGTCTGTGGGACTGATTCGGCCCTCGAGTCCCCCTCTCGGGATGGGGCGGCCCTGCATCTACAAGAAATATCAAGACAAGCAATATTAAGACAAAGTGGTATTAAGAAATCAAGGATTAACGAAAATTGAAGTGCGATATATACCTCCGGCGACAGCAGTACGAGCCTGGGCTCGGGCAGCAGCACGAGCGGAACGATAGTTCCTCCGGTGAGGAACAGCCGGTGACCCGGACGTGGACGCATTTTCTCCAACTAGAAAATAAATATCGACGATAAAATTACATGAAGTTCATGTTTATTCTTAAAGATATGTAAAATGAATAAATATTTTATATTTATTCATACTAACCTGTAGACTGAGCGGAGGGTACGGAAGTGGCGGGAGTTGCCTCTGCACCAGATGTGAACGCACCGCCTATAATTAGACAATTAAAAATAGATTATATAAATAATTGCAAAAAGAATGTTTATATCAATAATATAACATTCTAAATCAATATGCATGCAATATAGGATATATAAACATACCCGCAGGTGCGGTGGTAGTCTCTGCCCGAGATGTGGAGGCACCACCTACAGCTAGACAATCAAAAAATGATTATCTAAACATCATGCAAAAAGAATGTGTGTATATTTATGATATAACATTCTAAATCAATATGCATGCATTATAGGATATATAAACATACCTGCAGGTGCGGTAGTGGCCTCTGCCTCTGATGTGGACGCATCACCAACAACTAGACAATTAAACATATATAAGTAATTTTGAAATAAATATGCGTGTATATCTATAATATTACATTCAAAATGAATATGCGTGCAATATATCTGGAGGTGTGGCAAAGTCCACATGGAAGGAGTCATCCGAAGGGGATACCGATCGGGATGCAAGACCGGCCTTATGAAGCTCCCTACGCAGCTCTCCGGGCGGCAGAACCACTCTGCCTCTGCCGCTGCCGCGGCTGGTGCTCCTGCCGCTCCTCGCCGCTCCAGTCGGCGTCATCAAACCTAGACAAGAGTACAATCATTACATATGCATGCAATATATGTATAGATCGTAGAAATGTGAAGTAATAATATAACATTACTAATAACCTTTTTCGTTTCGTGGACGCATTAGACAGATTTCATCATCGATATCATTTCTAACCCACGTAACTTCACGATCAGCCGAACACAACCCGTCTTTTGAAACAGACGATCGAAGCACTGTAAGTCTTCTCTCTTCTTCATCCTCATCACTGTCCTTCCTACGATTCTCGAATTCTGGGATATCGTAAACATCCCTGGGTTTCCAACGGCATACGACACTCCATCTTAGATACTTCAAGCACTATGAGTAGTATACTTGGAACACTTGTTTCGGAAAGATAAATGGATCGTCCTTATAGGGTGTTTTTCGTCACCCCATTGAGATGGGAATATGCATCGCTTTCAGGCGCATTACAAATTCCCCCTTCCTAGGGTAGGCTGGGGTTTATTGATTGTGGGGATCCGAATCTCCGGTAGCCACAAACTAAGCTGCCGTTAATTATCCCTCGCCTTTGGAGCGAGGGAAGCTCTGATTGACGGGTTAAACAGGTCATGAGAACTCAATGTACAGTGTTATGTTTTGAAGGGGTTTTGGATATATCGGGGGCCCCATAGAGGTTTTACGGGGGTCCCGCTACCCGGATAGCGGGTTAGGGGTCAAAGGGGCTAGCAACCCCTTACGGGGTGCGGGGCAGCGCCTTGTTAGAAAAAATTTCCTAACTTGGGTGTATTTTGAGTGTGGGATAGTGTGGGAAAAAGTAGGGTGAGGAGTGTCTTAAAGACGCTAGGGAGCTGGGCGTTGGGCGCTTGGGTGTTAGCGCCTTACGTACCCGGCATGTGGGCGCCGGGAGCTTGGGCACCAGAGCCTCACGTGCCCGGCACGTGGGTGTCATGACCCGAAAATATTAAGCACATGACTGGCACTTGAATCATGTGAAGTCTATAGGACCCCACCTAATTCAAGTAAGCCAAAACCCAGAAATCTAAACCTTTAGGGAAAATAATAGAGGTGAAGTTTTGAAATAAAGGTATGGTGAAATCAAATTCTTTTCTTTAATGCATAGATAATAAATCATGAAAAATGCAAGTGGATTATACTATAGTTGAAAACATTTTTCGTTCTTCTAAAAAAAATTTGGGCAACACCTCCTTTGTGTATTTGAACCAAAACCACATATATATGACAATAATAAAAGGCATCCCCAAGTGGGAGCTAGCTCTTCTCCAAACGGCGGAATCACAACCACGCAAGCAATGTATACGACGCCCAACGGTGAAGATCAACCCAGAAAGAATAATATGAATAAAGCAAAATATTAAATCCACACATAGCGAACATATACCAATCGCTCTAAGTCTCGCAACCACAAGTCCATCTAAGTCCACTAAAAATACAAAGTCTAGTTTCTGATTGATGGAGTTTATCTAGAAACAATAGGAAATAATAAATACAAGAGTGGGCACGATCCAATATGGTCCCACCTACCATAGCAAAACACCCGAATGCAAGCTGTGTGCCAGCGATACCGCTACCGATCCAAGCGGTCAAACCTGCAAGAACTGTGGCACAACGGGGTGAGTTGCCAACTCGTGAGTAGAAAACATCAGCAGGTAGAAATCGAATAAAAACAAAGATTTCCTAGATCATACTATATCATGAAGGTAATACTATGATATCTAGGGTGACCATGCCTGCATATATGTCAACAATATAAACAATGCCAATGGCATATACAAATCAACATCTGAATCATATGCATGTATGCAGGTGGATATCATCCACGTGTCCATCAACGATACAAACAATATCATGGAACCTGAGTGTCCAACATCGATACTCGAATCATCATGAAAGCATATGCATGTGTGTATGAGGATATCAACCAACGTGTGTCCATCAACGACACATCAAAATTATGGAACCTGAGTGCCTAAAACCGACACTCGAAACATCATGGAACCCGTGTCCAGCATCGATATGTAAATCCTCATATCTCGGGCTCCGTCAGTCCGGATCGGCCCATGGGCTCCGTCAGTCCGGATCGACTCGGGGTACCATCGTCTACTGCCCCATATCCATCTCACGACTCCGGTCAGTATCCTCCGGATAACCGCCGGGTCCAAACTATCACCGGTAGGTAGTAGTCCCTCTGCCAGGCCATCGATTACTGCATAACATACCTTTCTTGTCCCGGGGTACCATACTAGGTCCACCATGTACCCACAAACGGATCGTCTATCTCCTCAAATCGGGTTTCAAAAACAATCTCAGAACCGAGAAAACTCATGGTGGATGTTTCGAAATATCATATCAAGAGAAACCGGGTTTTTAAAACAATATATAATTTCATTTGAAATATAACCACGGTTCTCAAATCTAGAATCTTATGAAAACAACATCTCAATGCGTATAATCATAAAGCATGATATATGCCAACACAGAACAGAAATGTGAGCATATCAGTATATCATGCAGCATAAAATAGAAATGTGAGCATATAAGTATATCATGCAACGTAGACTAAAAATGTGAGCATAGCAATTATATCATGTAAACATGTCATGTGATAGTACTAAACAATGAATGTACTTTTACGGTTAAGATTTATATCATGATATGGCAGTTCTACTGTGCAAGTGGCATATAGCAATTACCGATGATGAAAGTGTGTGAGCCAGAAAATCTGTGTAAGTGTAACATACGCATCATCGATAATTGTGCAGGTGTACTAGCAGACGATATCATAACAAATAATGGAAGCACATGTATATGTAATGCAATGGGAATATCATAAACGTAGCAGAAAGTAAACCGTAAGCGCAATATTAGAAAGTATACGTATCTAATCTAACATCTACATAACGGCCAAACTAAGCAGTGTAGAAAGGGATTAAAATATCTAGAACATAATCGAGTTGATGAATCTATCAATCGGCAATCCAGCCTTATAGCATCACGTACGGTATAATCCATCGTACGGCATCCTTTAGTCAAGAGTATGGATCAAACATCCGGTAAAACTCATCGCGTACGATAATCCATCGTATGGCAACAACAAACAGAATATGGATTCTATCGACCTATACAACAATGAGGGTACAGATCTAAAGTCTCGTACGACATATCACTCATTATTCTCATAATTATATATACACATATATCTCAGGTCACATCTGTATCAATCTCATATCATGTCTTGGCAAAGGTATCTATATTCTCATATCACCTCGCATCCGCATAACAACATATTAAGCCAAGTCATCATATACTCTTTCATCACATCAAGTTATCTTACATATACATTCTATCTTATTAATCTCATGTCGTATTTATCGATCTCATATCTTGCCACTATAAATCTCATACTTATTCTCTTGCAACTACATATATATATATATATATATATATATATCGATTCACATTCATATTTCATATCCTCATATATCAATTCGAGACATCTTTATCTACCATATCATTTCACACTAAATCCTTTAATCACATCCGTAGGTTCCTAGTATAGGATTCTTCGACTATATTCTATATATATCGGCTTCCATTTTATAATTGCGGGGGTACTATACGCCATCCATCCGACTTTCCCCGTAGATATAAATCTACTCACCTGCAATACTCCTCGCTAAGCCGAAGTCAATGTTCTTCGTCATCTCGGAAGTCCACGCGAGGTACCTACATACCAACACACAATCGAAATGCTATTAAAATCAAGTCTGAATACCGATACGGCACACAAATTGCTTATAGGTTAGAACCTATAGTCTATGCATACAAAACGACCAAATAGCCCTCGTCGTTGACGTACAAACATCTAACGACCAAATCTAAACTCAAATATAAAAACCAAGTTTCAGAAATCTTAAAACCAAATTCAGCAACCTAGGAAAACCACTCCCAGATTCTACCCTAAGTCAAATCAAGACATTTTGCATATAGGGTTGCTCTAGATATCATATAACAAGACCACTGACCAAAAATAATCCAATTCCACTCTGATGTGGCCGCAATTTGTGGCCACCATGAATAAATCTGCGGCCAGATTTTGGTATTTGGGTCTCGGGTTTCAGGGGTTGCTTCATGGTTGGCTACACGTCTCACTGTAATGGGAACTTAATTTATGGTGGTCTCGGGTCACTCCAGATTCCAATATATCATCACAACTGTATTCGATGTCGGGAAATTCTAATTTCGTGTTTTGGGTTCTAGTCTCTGGTCTTGGCCAGTAAAATCATCACTAAGGACTTTTAAACACTCACTACATCTCAATTTATCACTTACAAGTCAAGTCTCTTACTAAACATCAACTTGGAAAATTCTAAGATCACAATCAACATTAAAATGAACTCTAAACTAAACTATAAGGTTATGAAGCTAATTACAAGATGAGGAGTGAGACTTATATCTCATGGGAGCAACTCAAGAAAAACTCTAGATGCCCAAAGTCTCCAAAATCCAAACTTGAGAGGTCCATAGGGTTTATGTAACACCTTAGACTGTGTTTTGTAGCTAATTATATTTTAATGTATGGTTTTTAATAAAAAGTTTACCAAATTAAGTTTTAAATATTTTACCCTATTTTATGAGTATTTTATTAGAATTTTTCTAGGCACACACACACTTGTGCATGATAACTAGGGTTTAGAGATGGGGTTAGACCATGTTTAGCAAGCATGATAGATTAACCCATTCTCTTTAAGTTAATAATTATTGTTTAGGTGCTTTTGGGTTTAATAGTGTGCATGGTTGTTTTAAATTTGAAATGAATTTTAAAAGGGTTTTATTTTATTTGGTTGAATGGTTGACTTGAGAGGGAAATGGGCATGGGGCAACATGGCTTGTGCCATACCCATTTAATGAAGAGAGAGAGTGAGAATGGGAGGGATCTTTGTGTTTGCTCTCACTCTCACTCATTTCTCTCATTTCCTCTCTTTTCTCTTGTTCTCTCACACACACACACTTACCTGCATCATCAGCAGAACCAGCAGTCATCAGCAACAACAACATCATCATCATCATCAGCAACAACATCATCATCATCATCATCATCATCAGCAGCAGGAGCAGCAGGCAGCAACAGCAGTAGCAGAAGCTCCAGCAACCTATAGCAGCTCTTCTCCACTTCTTCACCTGCTCTCTAGGGTTCTTTAGGGTATATTTCTGAACCCAATCCCCTAGTTACTTAGCTTATGTGTTAATTGGTGTCGGTTAGTGTTAATTAGCTAGTTTAGTGCTAATTATGGTGTTTTGTGTGGAAATTTGATTAAGTGATGATTGAGTGGGTAAACCTAGCCTATTTTTAGTGTTAATAAGGTCACTTCAACTGAGAAATATCCCAGATTACACTAAAATACCATAGGTTTTGCTTTTGTGCTAAATTAGTGTTTTTTAGTGATATACTGGGTATTTGTAATCTGCTTTTGATCCGGACCCTACAGAACAAAATTGAGAAAACTGGAGCATGTACACTAGGTCTAGATACCACCACCTGAGCACGACCCCCTAATTCTCTACCCAGGCCGCAGTTTTATTAGGTTTGGCCGCAATTTGCGGCCAAGTTGGGGACTGGGGTGTTGGGGTCTTGGCTAGGGTTGTCTAGTGCTTTGGCATGTCTAGTTTTGTAAGTTTTGGCCTGTAGGAAAATCTGGGACTATATATCGTTTTTGGTGTCCATTGTGTTTGCGCGATACGCGCGATACGTGAGAGGGTTCTGTGATCCAGCGTATCGCGGCGTGTCGCGATAGTTTTAGACGCGTACACACACGTTTTAGCGTATAGTGCACACGCGCGTTTAGTTCGCGATGCGAGTTTCTCGTTTTGGTTCGGTATCGCGTTTCGCGGAATATTTGGCTTATATATGATTTCTGTGTCTTATTTGCAGGTTTGCAGTCAGGGACTACGGACACTACTACAGAGGGAGACAGGTGGTAGGATTCACCTAGCGTGGAGCGTAGGTGAGTAGATTTAACATTTATAGGGGAATCGCCCGCATGGCGTTATGCGTCTGGGCTAGGATTCTAATACTTGTCGCATATTCTACGTCATTGTTAGAATTGCGCCTTTACCTATTTACTTAGATATAGTTGTACCATGACTAGTAGCCGTAGGGCACTGCACACATTATTGACGATTCATGTTGCACGAGCACGGATTGTATGCTACACACACACCATCAATAATTGCCATGTCACACACTAACCATTATAGACACTATTGCTTATCACACATGACATTTAGCTTATCGGTATACGTATAGTGCATCATATCTTTAGTGATAGGTACATATACACCTTACGAGAGATATACTTTGCACACATTTTACTTATACCGGGGGGATATCCTACATATTTTAGTTATACCCAGGGGGGTATACGACATCACCTATACATTGCTACACCTGTATGTTACACACATATTCAGTTGCAGTCACATATTTACCTTTACTGATTTTATTTAGCTGTACCTTATTGATTTCGCATACATCTGGTTTCAGCTACATATTCTCTGTTATATGCTCGCATTTCAGATATATCGTATATGTTTATTCCTGGATTGCGCATTATTATTTGGATTTTACATGATGTTTTCTGGATTTGGGAACCGCGGGAGTTCATGAAATTATGCATACATTGAAAAACCCGGTTTCCTTGATATGATATTTGCGCATCCACCATGAGTTTTATCGGTGCTGATTATTTATACCCCATGCAAGGAGGCGTAGAGGCCGCATGAGGGTACATGGTGGGGCCCGGAGGTACCCCGGGGCGAGAACGGATCGCTGGATTTGTTAGACGGTGAGCCTGTCAGGGGAACCATACCGTCCGGTGATATTACCTTTTACTCGGTGGTTATCTTGGGGATACCGACCGGAGTCATGCACGTATGCATACGTCGAAAGGCGAGGGTCAGAGCTAGGCACTCGTGCTTTCGGGACAGCGTATGATACGTACCTATCAGGATTTCTGTGTCGATGCTTGGCACATTGTTTTCATGATATTTCTTTTAAACACCTTTGTATATATAACAGGGGATTAGCCGTTGTTATATATACCTTTACACCAATATTAGTGGAATGGGACGCTAATATATGTGTATTGTCCCTATCATATTTATTTCTGCAAATATATATATATATATACCTTTAGGATGTTAGAAACTTACTTGAGATTCGATTTGGGATATAGGTGATTCATTAAGATTGGATATTGGATATGGAAGAGATTGTTGATTTGTACATTCGAGATATAGGAGAGCTACTCGATATTGTACATTGAGGTGATGTGAGACCTATGTGATGTGAGAGCTCAGTTTGGGGGCTGATTTGAGGAATTGTGGATTTGAGTGTCTTGATGGATTGTGATCCTGCCACGATGTCAGGTTTCCGTGGAAATGACATATTCCACCCTATACCTCATACTTATCTACTTTATGCACAGATTCATATATTGGTAGTACCTGTTAGTGTACCCTTATGATAGTTGCATATCTACCTTCTCATATCCCTATTGCATGGTTATTGCATATTATTGTCATGTTACTATTGCTTTACATATTGATTGTACCTGCTTGTGTACTTCCCTTTATTCAGCATTTGCATGACATGTTATTACTGTAATCGCATATCTTAGATTCATGCTGTACGTGCATTCCTGCGATTACCTGCATATGTTATCTACTATTCACGAGTTGGCAACTCACCCCCGTTGTGCCACAGGTGTTTCAGGTTGTTCCCCAGAGTAGTCGAGGCAGGCTATTCAGCTTTTCAGCTATCATCTTTTGCTACAGATACCGCATCAGCTCACAGTACTATTTTGCTTAGGTGGGTTTTGGTGGTCATCTGTATTTTGTATTGTACATTCGTTGTATCTTGTACTCTCCATCTACTATTATGTTGTTGACTTAGAGACTTTGTGAGAACGTTACTGTATATTATTTGTGGGTTTGTTGTTTTTTATATATAGCTTCTCTCTATGGTCTTTATTTCTTCGCTACGGCGTCATATTTTTGTGTTGTATTCATCTTGGCTAGTTTTACAAAAAGGGGGTGTTGCTAAAACTTTAAAGAAATAAAGTAGGACCTTTAAAGAATTTGGGTTGCGATTTCAAATGTTTCAAAAACTTATATTATTTTTTCCGTATTTTTATGGTTTAGATTTCTGGGTTTTGGCTTTCTTTTACTACGTTACGTCTTAGGGCGTTGCGTAGTACTAGGGTCGTCACGGGCCAATTTTGGGTCGTGACAAAGTTGGTATCAGAGCGCTAGGTTTTACCTTTCGGAGTGTAGGATGACCTTAGTATGCTGGAGTAGGTAGCTTAAGCAGAGTAACGTAGTGTGTGTATGTCTGCAGCATACCCACGGTGCGGTACCTTGCATTAAGTAACCTAAGTACAATTTGCTTGAAATTCCTTCCTTGATGATCCATATCCTTGAGATTCGATTCCTTATTCTTATCGAATCTTATATCTATTTATAGCCTTTCCGCCGATGACTATGGGGACTCAGAGTGATGCAGCGAGGGCCGAGGTCAGAGTTGGCTCGGGTGAGACGAGTACTGACCAGGATGGCACTCTAGTTGCACAGGTGCAGACGGATCAGCCTACGACATATACTATTGATAGACTTTTGGCAGAGATGCAGGACTTCCGCCAGACGATGAGTTCATTGGTTGAGGTCGTTCGGGAGCTACGACAGGAGGTTGTCACCCCTGTTACTCAGTTGTCACCCGCGATCAACATGCAGCAGTCCGTCACCTACATAGCACCAGTGGTTGCAGCTCCAGTTGATGAGGCGCATATTCCAGAGGCTCAGAGAATTCCAGGACAGTGGAGGACTCGTACCAGTGTACCAGCCCAGAAGCAGAGGTTTGGTCATCGAGACAGATTTCGTGGCCGTTGCGGGAGTAGCAGAGGCTTAGGACGAGGACAGTCGTTCAGCTCTCATCCCCAGGATGGTCAGCAGTCAGCGCATGGATGTTTTCGATACGGAAGCCTTCAGCACTTCGTCAGGGATTGTTCCTCAGCACGGCGTCAGGATCGTACTCAGAGAGGCCGTGGACGTGGAAGGTTCGCTCAGAGGGCTCAGTCTACCAGAGGAGTTCATCCAGCTGCGAGTAGAGGGCAGACACAGAAGTTTGCTTCTACTCATCGGGACGCACAGACGTCCAATGTGGAGTTTTCAGGTATCTTTTATTTATATGTTCTTTTCATGTATTCGTTGTTTTTCATGCTTGTACCGTGGTTGGGTAGATTAGTCGTAGTTGTGTTAACTTCTGTCAGTGATTCTTTTGTTGCGCGACACGTATTCAGTTGTATGCCAATCGGATAGGAGATAGAGATTCGTCCATCATTTCGATCCTTCTAGAGATGTTGGATTTGACGTTCTCCTGGGCACGGACTGTTTAACTACGTGCTAGGCGTCTGTAGACTACTGTGAGGAAGCAGTCAGGAATTGTTTTCCCGGCAAGTCAGTTCTTGTTGTGCAGGTGGATAGTGGTGCCGCCTCTCACAGCTTGAATTCAGCCTTTTTCGCTAGTCGGCTTTTAAGGAGATGTCGTGGATTCTTGGCGTTCATTCGTGATACTAGAGCCACAGTAAGATTGTTGGACTGAGTTCCTTTCGTGCAAGAGTTTTCCGACGTTGTTTCAGATGGGCCGGCGAAGCTTGGGAGCTTAAGGATCAGCTGCAGAGTTGTGGATTGGGAGTTTTGTGCGTCTGAGTGTTTCGCTCTTGGAAGCTCCTAATTCTGTTCATCAAGGGGAAAGACGGCAGTTTAGGGTTGCGTATCGACGGATCGTTAATTGAACCGGCTTACGGTGCGGATAGGTATCCTTCACCTCGCCGTGACGATTTGTTCGATCAGCTCCAGAGTGCGAGACATCTTCTAAGTTTGTTCGGGATCAGGTCATCATTATTGCGGATTCGGGGTGATGGCATTCCGAATACGGCCTTGTGCGTGCGACGGGCTTTGTGTGTTTTTGTAAGTCGTTGGATTCACTGATGCCCTAGCAGCATTCGTAGATGTGATGAACCAGATTTCTTCAGGCCGTTCCTTGACCAGTTTTTGTTGTGTTATTTACGACATTTTGGTCTATCTAATGTGTTTTGAGGGACAGTAGTAGCACTTGAGGATTTGTTGTGCAGATATCGGGAGAGTACCAGCAGTTTGCTAGATTCTCGGAGTGTTTCTTCAGGCTTGTTTTGTGTTGATTCCTAGGTCTTGTGGTCACGGGAGATGGTTTCGTATGGTTCCGAGGGAGATCGTGGCCGTACAGCTTAGGCCCAGACTTGTGTGCAGGACGGAGATCCGCAGATTGTTGGGCTTAGCAGGTTTTACCGCCGTTTCGTGCAGGATTGCTAGAGTAGTACTGCACCGTCGACTGAATGGACCGGAAGGAAGGTTTCTTTTCTGTGGACTGAGGCATGTGTACAGAGTTTTCGGCAGTTAGAGATTCGGTTAACAACTGCATCAGTTCTTTCTTTGCTTTTGGTTCGGGCGACTTTGTTGTTTAACTGTAATGTTTCTTGAGTGGGCTCGAGTGTGTACTGAGGTGACACTACAGAGTCATCGCTTTTGCTTCCCTACATTTGGAGGAAGTATGAGAAGGATATTCCACTCATGATCTGGAGATGGCTGCGGTGGTTTTGCGTTGGAGATTTGGGGACACTACTTGTTTGAGAGTCGTGTCATATTTTCCACGGACCACTAGAGCTTAATGAACATCTTCCTGCAGCGGATTTTGATTGTTGTGATAGTCTTCTGCAGATTTACAGTTCTTGTGTGATCGTTGAGTACAGCTTAAGTTCGTCTCTACGGAGGGGACAGCATGCTCATGTCCGCGCCCGACCACTTTCCTTAAATCGTTTTCGCGAGACACTGCCCGCCGATGCTCGTTCGTCAGTGATACTTGAGCATACTCGGCTGGGTAATGATTCGGAGACCTTGATTGTGACAATGGTGTGCTAAGTTAGGGACGCATTTGTGTACCTGATATCATCGGGTAGAGACGTGTAATCCTAGAACATGCATATCTGTCAACTCTCTATATTCATTCAAGTTCCACCAACATTGACGTGACTTGTGAGATAGTTACGGGTGGACAGGGATGTGAAGAGAAGTCAGGATTCGTTTCAAGGTGTCTGTCTGGTTGTGTTCTTGGGTCGAGCATCTGAGGCCGGCTGGAGAGTTGCAATCTTTTACCGTTCCGAAGTAGGAGTGGGAGCAGATCTCCATGAATTTCGTTATGGTTTCTACCCAAGTTTAGTCAGGGTGTGACTCCATTTGGATTCTTGTCGTCCGGTTATACTCAGTTTGCTCTGTTGTTCTTTTTAAGTGGTATGTTTGTTTTGATTGTTGTCAGCAGTTGGGGATCATCACTCGCCATCGTTAGGATTCTCCTTCGATAGCCGTTATCAGGAGACACTCCAATTGGCCACCCTTAGGCTTAGGGGTTAGGTCGTGTCGATCACCAGTCTGTTGTTTTTCTGACTCTGCGTAAGTAGGACTTTGGACCCCAGCTAGTCTAGAGACTTCGGAGATGGTCCAGTTGTGTTAGGTCAGGATGGGAATTATCCATTGCGAACTGAGGTCTTATGCCGACTGTGTTGGTCATAGACTCGAGATCGCAGGGATAGATCATGTATTCCTATGGACTTTTCGATGAATGACGTGTTGGATTTTGGGAAGCTTATCCCAGGATTTTAGGTCCTTTTAAGATCCTATAAGCAAGTTAGTTTCGTTGCCTTTAATTTGGCACTTCCGCCCAGATTGTTGGATTTTCACCCCGTATTCCTTGTGATGATGCTTTACAATTACCTTCATGACCTTTCTCACATAATTTGGCACCAGACCATTTGGCTTGGACGCGATCGTTTCGCTCACCGGCAGCCATTGTGTTAATGGCTCGGCAGGTGGAGGAACATCGGTCAAGGGTCTTGCCATCTGTGAAGGGTTTTTCTTGGACGTAGCCGTATAGTGAGATAGTCACTTGGGAGGCTGCGAGCGAGATTTGAGGATTTTAATCTTCTCTTTGAAGGTACGCTTAGTATATTTTTAAATTCGGGGACGAATTTCTTTTAAGGGGGGAGATTGTGACACCTTAGACTGTGTTTTGTAGCTAATTATATTTTAATGCATGGTTTTTAATAAAAAGTTTACCAAATTAAGTTTTAAATATTTTACCCTATTTTATGAGTATTTTATTAGAATTTTTCTAGGCACACACACACTTGTGCATGATAACTAGGGTTTAGAGATGGGGTTAGACCATATTTAGCAAGCATGATAGATTAACCCATTCTCTTTAAGTTAATAATTATTGTTTAGGTGCTTTTGGGTTTAATAGTGTGCATGGTTGTTCTAAATTTGAAATGAATTTTAAAAGGGTTTTATTTTATTTGGTTGAATGGTTGACTTGAGAGGGAAATGGACATGGGGCAACATGGCTTGTGCCATGCCCATTTAATGAAGAGAGAGAGTGAGAATGGGAGGGATCTTTGTGTTTGCTCTCACTCTCACTCATTTCTCTCATTTCCTCTCTTTTCTCTTGTTCTCTCACACACACACACACTTACCTGCATCATCAGCAGAAGCAGCAGCCTTCAGTAGCAGCAGCAGCAGCATCATCATCAGCAACAGCATCATCATCATCATCATCATCATCAGCAGCGGCAGCAGGAGCAGCAGGCAGCAACAGCAGTAGCAAAAGCTCCAGCAACCTATAGCAGCTCTTCTCCACTTCTTCACCTGCTCTCTAGGGTTCTTTAGGGTATATTTCTGAACCCAATCCCCTAGTTGCTTAGCTTATGTGTTAATTGGTGTCGGTTAGTGTTAATTAGCTAGTTTAGTGCTAATTATGGTGTTTTGTGTGAAAATTTGATTAAGTGATGATTGAGTGGGTAAACCTAGCCTAATTTAGTGTTAATAGGGTCACTTCAACTGAGAAATATCCCAGATTACACTAAAATACCATAGGTTTTGCTTTTGTGCTAAATTAGTGTTTTTTAAGTGATATACTAGGTATTTGTAATCTGCTTTTGATCCGGACCCTACAGAACAAAATTGAGAAAACTGGAGCATGTACACTAGGTCTAGATACCACCACCTGAGCACGACCCTCTAATTCTCTACCCAGGCCGCAGTTTTATTAGGTTTGGCCGCAATTTGCGGCCAAGTTGGGGACTGGGGTGTTGGGGTCTTGGCTAGGGTTGTCTGTAGGGTTGTCTAGTGTTTTGGCATGTCTAGTTTTGTAAGTTTTGGACTGTAGGAAAATCTGTGACTATATATCGTTTTTGGTGTCCGTTGTGTTTGCGCGATACGCGCGATACGTGAGAGGGTTCTGTGATCCAGCGTATCGCGGTGTGTCGCGATGGTTTTAGACGCGTACACACACGTTTTAGCGTATCGTGCACACGCGCGTTTAGTTCGCGACGCGAGTTTCTCGTTTTGGTTCGATATCGCGTTTCGCGAATATTTGGCTTATGTATGATTTCCGTGTCTTATTTGCAGGTTTGCAGTCAGGGACTACGGACACTACTACAGAGGGAGACAGGTGGTAGGATTCACCTAGCGTGGAGTGTAGGTGAGTAGATTTAACATCTACAGGGGAATCGCCCGTATGGCGTTATGCGTCTGGGCTAGGATTCTAATACTTGTCGCATATTCTACGTCATTGTTAGAATTGCGCCTTTACCTATTTACTTAGATCTAGTTGTACCATGACTAGTACTCGTAGGGCACTGCACACATTATTGACGATTCATGTTGCACGAGCACGGATTGTATACTACACACACCGTCAATAATTGCTATGTCACACACTAACCATTATAGACACTATTGCTTATCACACATGACATCTAGCTTATCGGTATACGTATAGTGCATCATACCTTTAGTGATAAGTACATATACACCTTACGAGAGATATACCTTGCACACATTTTACTTATACCGGGGGGATATCCTACATATTTTAGTTATACCCAGGGGGGTATACGACATCAGTTCTTATAGGTAGATACCTATACATTGCTACACCTGTATGTTACACACATATTCAGTTGCAGTCACATATTTACCTTTACTGATGTTACTTAGCTGTACCTTATTGATTTCGCATACATCTGGTTTCAGTTACATATTCTCTGTTATATGCTCGCATTTCAGATATATCGTATATGTTTATTCCTGGATTGCGCATTATTATTTGGATTTTACATGATGTTTTCTGGATTTGGGAACCGCGGGAGTTCATGAAATTATGCATACATTGAAAAACCCGGTTTCCTTGATATGATATTTGCGCATCCACCATGAGTTTTATCGGTGCTGATTATTTATACCCCATGCGAGGAGGCGTAGAGGCCGCATGAGGGTACATGGTGGGGCCCGGAGGTACCCCGGGGCGAGAACGGATCGCTGGATTTGTTAGACGGTGAGCCTGTCAGGGGAACCATACCGTCCGGTGATATTACCTTTTACTCGGCGGTTATCTTGGGGATACCGACCGGAGTCATGCAAGTATGCATACGTCGAAAGGCGAGGGTCAGAGCTAGGCACTCATGCTTTCGGGACAGCGTATGATACGTACCTATCAGGATTTCTGTGTCGATACTTGGCACATTGTTTTCATGATATTTCTTTTAAACACCTTTGTATATATAACAGGGGATTAGCCGTTGTTATATATACCCTTACACCAATATTAGTGGAATGGGATGCTAATATATGTGTATTGCCCCCATCATATTTATTTCTGCAAATATATATATACCTTTAGGATATTAGAAACTTACTTGAGATTCGACTTGGGATATAGGTGATTCATTGAGATTGGATATTGGATATGGAAGAGATTGCTGATTTGTACATTCGAGATATATGAGAGCTACTCGATATTGTACATTGAGGTGATGTGAGACCTATGTGATGTGAGAGCCCAGTTTGGGGGCTGATTTGAGGAATTATGGATTTGAGTGTCTTGATGGATTGTGATCCTGCCACGATGTCAGGTTTTCGTGGAAATGACATATTCCACCCTATACCTCACACTTATCTACTTTATGCACAGATTCATATATTGGTAGTACCTGTTAGTGTACCCTTATGATAGTTGCATATCTACCTTCTCATATCCCTATTGCATGGTTATTGCATATTATTGTCATGTTACTATTGCTTCACATATTGATTGTACCTGCTAGTGTACTTCCCTTTATTCAGCATTTGCATGACATGTTATTACTGTAATCGCATATCTTAGATTCATGCTGTACGTGCATTCCTGCGATTACCTGCATATGTTATCTACTATTCACGAGTTGGCAACTCACCCCCGTTGTGCCATAGGTGTTTCAGGTTGTTCCCCAGAGTAGTCGAGGCAGCCTATTCAGCTTTTCAGCTATCATCTTTTGCTACAGATACCGCATCAGCTCACAGTACTATTTTGCTTAGGTGGGTTTTGGTGGTCATCTGTATTTTGTATTGTACATTCGTTGTATCTTGTACTCTCCATCTACTATTATGTTGTTGACATAGAGACTTGGTGAGGACGTTACTGTATATTATTTGTGGGTTTGCTGTTTTTTATATACAGCTTCTCTCTATGGTCTTTATTTCTTCGCTACGGCGTCATATTTTTGTGTCGTATTCATCTTGGCTAGTTTTACAAAAAGGGGGTGTTGCTAAAACTTTAAAGAAATAAAGTAGGACTTTTAAAGAATTTGGGTTGCGATTTCAAATGTTTCAAAAACTTATATTATCTTTTCCGTATTTTTATGGTTTAGATTTCTAGGTTTTGGCTTTCTTTTACTACGTTACGTCTTAGGGCGTTGCGTAGTACTAGGGCCGTCACGGGCCAATTTTGGGTCGTGACAGTTTAGGAAGAAGTGGGGATCAATTATTGTGAAGGGGGTGTGATGTTTTGGTGATGATTTGGGGTTGTTGCCATGGGGTAGAGGAGGTGGAGGAAGAGATGAAGAAGGAGATGAAGATGATGAAGGAAATAATGGATGAAGGAAAATGAATGAGGTCAAGGGTTTCTCTCTCTCACCCTCACTCTCTCACACGGCATGCCATGCCACACACTCTCTCATGCCTATACTCAATATTCTATTCTCCGATGCTTTATCTTTTCTATTTCTTTTCTTATCTAAAAGAAAACCCAATACTACAAATACAAATGAACAACATGCAACCAAAATGCAACATGACATGGTGCACTAGCCATGGTTAATTAAAAATACGCATTTGGCCTAATCATGATTAGTAGTGCACTAATCAAGTTTAATTTAAACTTGCATATAATTAATTATAAAAATGCCCAAATCCGCTAAATATCTTTTAAATGAATAAATCATTTTAATCTCCAATCATTTCCCAAATATTGGTATATATTTATACCATTTTCCGAAAACCCCAAATTCGCAAATCGAATAGTTTTCGCGAAATATATTATTTTAATATTAAATTCCAAAAATAATATTTTATATTTTCTGAAATGTTACAGTGGGCGCTGGGCGCTAGTGCCTCACGTACTCCGCACGTGGGCACTGGGCGCTTGGGCGCCGATGGAAAGAAGGGGCTTTTAGCCCCGGAAATAGGAGTTAAACTCCAAAGAGGATTTTGAGTGGAGTTAAACTCCAGAAGATTTAGATTTGAAGTTAAACTCTTAAAGGATCTGGATTAGGAGTTAAACTCCTTTGAGGATTTGGGTCTTGGAGTTGAACTCCCCAAAGATCTTCAGAGGTGGTCAAAAGGGACCCCTTTCTTCTCTCTTAAGTCTTGGATCTTCTCTTGAGCCTTGGATCTTTACCAAAGTGGGATTTCGGAGATTGGTCTCCTTCCTCCTCCTCTTTGTTGGCTAGATCTTGGAGGAAAGGGGGGAGATTCAAGATCTCCCCTTTTTGAGATCTTATGGAAGATCCGAGTTCCCCTTCAAGGGTTTAATGATGAAAACCTGGAGTTGAACTCCCCAAAGATCTTTAGAGGTGGTCAAAAGGGACCCCTTTCTTCTCTCTTAAGTCTTGGATCTTCTCTTGAGCCTTGGATCTTTACCAAAGTGGGATTTCGGAGATTGGTCTCCTTCCTCCTCCTCTTTGTTGGCTAGATCTTGGAGGAAAGGGGGGAGATTCAAGATCTCCCCTTTTTGAGATCTTATGGAAAATCCGAGTTCCCCTTCAAGGGTTTAATGATGAAAAACTGTTTATTTTTGGAAAAGGTAGAGTTAAACTCTTGATTTAATTCAAAAAGGGGAGAAGGTTTTAGAATCTTGAAGAAGGGGAAGGAGGTACAGAAATCCTAAATTTTGAGGGGAATGAGTTCTTTTTTCATTTCATCATCATGTTGCCTTATATAGGCTTACAAATTTACATATAGCCCCTTGGGCTTTACAAAATGGTATTTTTGCCTATCCTATGCCTCATGTGCTCATTTCTTTTGCACATGAGCCGTGGGCTTTACAAAAATTTGGTGTTATGCCCAATTTTCTTATATTTATTCATACAAATTACATCAAAATTATTTATTACATGATTTTCATTTTGGCATGGGAGAGGCCGGCTGCGGGGCTCGGCTTGGGCATAGGCCCACTTGATCTGGGCTTGGGCCCGCTTACTTGGGGTTGACTTTGACTTGGTCAACTGGGGTGTTATTTTTGACCCTAACAAAGTGCCTCCTATCAATAAATGCACACCACATATGTGGGTTGTGTGCATGAAATTGATGGATCTTCTTTCACGTGGAGGCGACTTGATTTGGTTCCCGCTTTTAGGAAGCTGGCACTGCCCTTTTCACGACATGGACGGTCGATGCTTGACGTGTCTCCGAGACGGAGTGTCAGTGTATGATGTATCCCCAAGGAGGAGTGTCTGTGTTGGACGTTTTCCAGAGACGAAGTGTTGCTGGTCGACGTTTCCCCGGCACGGAGTGTCTGTAGTCGACGTTTATCCGGCATGAAGTGTCGCTGGTCGACGTGCCCCCGGCACGGAGTGTCGCTGGTCGACGTTTCCTCGACATGGAGTGTCGTTGGTCGACGTGCCCCTGGCACGGAGTGTTGCTGGTTGACGTGCCCCCGGCATGGAGTGTCGCTGGTCGACGTTTCCCCGAAGCGGAGTGTCTGTTTTGGATGTTTCCCCGGCATGGAGTGTCGCTGGTCGACGTTTCCCTGAGGCAGAGTGTCTGTGGTTGACGTGTCCTTGGCACGGAGTGTCGCTGGTCGATGTGCCCCCGGCATGGAGTGTCGCTGGTCGACGTGCCCCCGAAGCGGAGTGTCTGTTTTGGACGTTTCCCCGGTATGGAGTGTCGCCGGTCGAGGTTTCCCCGAGGAGAAGTGTCTGTGGTCGACGTGTCCCCGGCACGGAGTGTCGCTGGTCGACGTGCCCCTGACATGAAGTGTCGCTGGTCGACGGTCCCCCGGAACGGAGTGTCACTGGTCGACATTTCCCCGAGGCGTAGTGTCTGTTTTGGATGTTTCCTCGGCATAGAGTGTCGCTGGTTGACGTTTCCCCGAGGCGGAGTGTCTGTGGTCGACGTGTCCCCAGCATGGAGTGTCACTGGTTGACTTGATTCCGAGTCGAAGCATAATTCCAACGGAGAGGTTGTTGGTTGACTTGATTCCAAGTCAAAGCATAATTCTGATGGGGAGGTCGTTGCTGCCCTTTTTGCGACTTGGACGGTCGGTGCTTGATTTGACTTGCTTCGTTTCTTGCGGTGTCAGGGTTGAAGTTGACTTGCTGATTTGATGTGATTTGGGTTGACATCGGCATCGCTACACTGGAATATGGTATCAGGAGCGAATCATCATTTTCCATGAGAGGATTTGGGGATTTTGGTTTTGGTCTGGCATCAGCACCGCACACTGGAATATGGTACCAGGAGAGAATCATCATCTGCCGTGAGGGGATTTCCCTCATTCCCAGTTTAATGACTTAGGGGTCATCTGTTCCCAGTTTACTTAGAGGCCATCTATTCCCAGTTTAAAGACTTAGGGGTCTATTGGATCGGAAGTTTGGAATTTTGGGGTAGGGGTCGGCATCAGCATTGCTAACACTGAAGCACAGGTGCCGGGAGCAATTCATCATTTGCCTTTTCCTGTTGGGGAGTGATGGCTTAGGAGACAGGTTTAGGTCCCTATCACCTAGGGCTTTTCAATTTTATGAGCCGTAAGGGTCCCATAAAAGCATTTTCTCCCTACGAGTCGAAAGGATCTCGTAGCTGTACTTTCTTTCTAGGAGTCGTGGGGACTCCTAAGTGTGTTGGTCCCTTGTGAGTCGTAAGGATCTCACACGGGAATTTTCTCCTCACAAAGTCGAGAGGACTTTGCGAGTGTATTTCATCTCTTTTTCATGAGCTTGCGTCCTTTCAGGTTTTCACAAACTCGCCGGCAGTCCTGCTGTTTTTACTTATGGAGCTCTTTCGGGTTTTCATCCGTGCCTGTTTTGCTTGTGGACATAACCTTTATTTTTGATGGATCTTCATCGCTGGTGGGACTTTAAATGTAGTCTCGTCGGTAGGACTTGAGAGAGATTGGGATCGTTTTACGCCCGTGGATTGTATACGGTTTTGTAAGATGTATGATCCAGACCGTAGAGCCGGAAGAATTTTGGGACTTTGTTGGCGTCTGCAGCGCTGTACTGGAATATGGTACCAGGAGCGACTCATCATTTGCTATTGGGATATGCGATTAGGAATTTGGTTGGCGTCTACATCGCTGCACTGGAATATGGTACCAGGAGCGACTCATCATTCGCCTTTTTTATTACCGCGATTGCTCAATCATTTCATTTTTTTTTATCGCGAAGGTCGCGATTGCTCTATCATTTCGGCTATTCATTCTAAGTTTCCCCATCATTTCGGCTGTTTATTTTCATTTTTATTTTACTCGCTGATTTTTTTTGCGAGTTTGCCCCATCATTTCGGCTTTATTTTCATTTTTATTCTACTCGCTGATTTTTATTGCGAGTTGCCCCATCATTTCGGCTTATTTTTATTTTTATTTACACATTTTTTACATCCCCAGTTTAACGACTTAGATGTCGATTGTTCCCCGTTTAATGACGTGGTGGTCGAGTGTATTTGCTTATCCCAGCTTCTTGAACTTTGATCTTGGCGGAGCTGTGTTGATGACTATAGCTTTGTAGCTTCCCGGTACATCCGAGAATGGTAAGGTCTTCCCAACCTTGTATTAGTTCTCCACCCAATATTTAAACACGCAGCAGTCTTCGATAGTATGACTCACCACCCTATGATATAGGCAGTACAGTAGATTGTCGATCATGTTTTCTTCATGTGGCCGTTTTGGAATGGGCAATTGCGGACCGTTGTTCAAGGTGTCCTTGAATATTTTGCAGACTTCGTCCCTCTTGAAGGAGTATACCTTCTTCCTTCTTTCCATTAGAGTTGGTGCCTTTCCTGATGCTGGTCCTCAAGGCTGATCGGCCTTTGGTTCGCCTGCTGTCCGCTTACAACGTTCAGTGTATGTATTAGAGGGACTGGAGGCTGATCGTGGCCGTTTTTCGCAAAGGTGTTCTGCTCTTGGGCTGGAGGGGGTATCGGCTGGTTGTTTTCGGATATCAATTCTTGGCCCATAAACCAAACTTTGATTTTTCTGTAGTTGCAATCAGGCGACTTGGGTCGTGAGATCTACCATGACGTTTACCAGTTCGTCGACTTTGGAATGGACCTTGGCCATCTTCTCATTCCTGTCCTGAAGTTGCCTTTGAAGCCATTGAAATAATGCTTGTCCTATAGTTCTGGGTATGACAACGGGGTCATCCTTACCGCCTGAGCTTGATTCAGCAAGAACCACTGGTTCTTTTGGCTCAATAGCCTGATTGGGCTCTTCATCATTTGGATCGAGCCGGTGTTGGATGGCGACAACCGCGTCATTGTCATGGCTATAAGGCATAGGAGGACTTGTTCCTCTGAGCTCCATCATGTAGACCATATGGGTTGTGTACCCGTCTATTGCTTCTTCATTGGCAATGTTGCTCTCCTGGCTCATAGCTTGTTGCCTTGGTCTGCTCTTTTCAGAGAAAGGAAGATGTATGAGAGAATCAGGTTCTCGAAGGATTTTGGTCTCTGTTTGTATGAAATTTGCGGTCGCAGCTTGACTGTTTGTTAACATGCCTTTAGACAGTTCTATCTCTCCTTCCTTGTATTGCTTTTCGACCCAATCTTTGAAGACGCAACAGTCTTCAATAGTATGTCCCAGCACTCGGTGGTATGGGCAAAAGTTGGGATGATCAGTCCTGTTCGCTTCACTTAGCCTTTTTGGTTCTGGTAGCCGCAGGCCATTCTTCAGAGCATCTTTGAATATTTTGTGAACCTTGTCTCTTCTGAAAGAGTAGATCTTATTTCTCCTTTCCTCCAAAGTTGGCTCTCGAGATTTGTTAATTTTTGCTCCGTCTGCTCTCTGCTTATTCAGAGAATCGGTGCTATTGGAACTTTCGCTTTTCCGGTCGTCGTCCCTCCAATGTTTCGGTCTGTTTATGAATTGGAGACCTTGAGTGGACTTGGGCTTTAAGCGTTCCAACATTTGAACCTTCTTGGTCAGCTCTTGGAATGTTTTGAGGCCTGTGGTGCACAGGAAATGTTTCATCCAGCTGTTCAAATTTTCTATAAGAAGACTAACGGATTGGTCTTGCTCCAACGGCGGTTCACATTTGACAGAGAGATTGCGCCATCAAACTATAAAATCCATGTTGCTTTCATTGTTCCTTGGCTCGGTCCTTACGAGGTCGGCAATGGTGATTTTATCGCTAACGCTCATGAACTTTTGCTTGAACATGGATTCTATTTGAGCGAACGTCGTGATCGAGTTATCCGGTATGCTTGCATACCAATCGAAAGCAACATCGGTCAAGCTATTGACAAACTGAAGGAGAAGGAGCATATCATTGCCCCTAGTATTCGCGCATGATGCTTTAAATTGGGCAATGTTCCGGTTCGCATTTCCCGTCCCATTGAACCATTCAAATTTGGGGACGACATAACCAGTGGGAAACTCCACAAGATCATATCGAACAGGATATGGTCTCCCACTACTGCTGACATCTTTTACCTCTCCGGCTTCGGCTACCAATGTTTTGACTTTATTGGCGACCAAATCCATGATTTGATCTTGCATTAGCGGGTTGCTGTCATCGGTAGCCAAGACATTTCCTGAGATAGGATGCGGCCGACTTTCGTGCAGCTCGCCCACCTTTGAATTTGAGGGAATAGGCGTCGGCTACCTCAGGACACCGTTTCCCAGTTCATGAGCAGAGCCTTACGCTTGATTGGACGGCTGAGAGGCAACTTGGGCCATGAGCTGCATCATGACATTCGTCAAGTCGTCAATTTTAGAGTAAAGTTTGGCCATCTCCTTGTCTTTACTTCTGAGCTGTTTTCGGAGCTCTTGGAAAAGTTGCTGCTCTGCGTTCTTGAGACGGAAGATTGGCTCATCTTCGCTTTCCGAGCCCGACTCCTCATGAACCGAGAGATCTCTCTGCTTATCAGCTGGAAGGGTTTTCATTACCTTCCAGAGGAGACTGGTCTTGAGAAGTGGCAGCCACATTCACCCCAGATTGGATTTAAGATGTGGTGGTGCCCTCTTTGCTCTTACTGTGCGTGTCCACCATGTAGACAGTGTGGACCACATATCCAGCCATTTCTTTATCTTTGGCAGGATAACCCTGTTCTTGGAACCTCATGAAGTTCAGCCTAGCATGAGCCCTAGCCCTTTTGTTGGTTCTGTATCTGAGCCCTTTCTGTCTTAGCTTCTCGATTTTGAGGGCTTGGCGGGCATCCGTTATCCAGAAAACCATCATGAGTCGATTGATGGGGAGCTTAGAGAAGATACCCAATCGAGCAGTTGTTAAGGGCACCGATGGAGCTTGCTCGAGATGCCTTATTGCTATATTGGTGTTGATGGCCTTGCCCCCGGCTGGGGCCAAGGAAAGTCATTCAAACACCGACTTGCGTTTGGGTTGGGCGCCTTCAAGACCACCACATTTGGCATTTTACCTTTTGAGGCCGGTTTGTCTGTCACCGGAGCTTGAGTAGCTGGGATGGTGTTAGATGGCATGAACAGAATAGAGCCAAACTGTAGCAGCGGCTCCTCCCACTGTCGCCCGATACTGACTGGGAGGACCGTCCTGGCGTCCATCATCATCGTGTAGGAGATGGGAGCCATGTTGAGAGCTGAGCTTGTCCTTGGAGACATTTTTGTCGCGTCCGAAGATTGCAATTGGATATTGTTAACCTGCAAATAGAAACTTGATTTCAGTACAGGCAATCAATGTATATGTTGATTGAGTTCGCATGGATATTTATCCCGAAATATGGGAGGAAAAATATGTCCCACCGGACGTGCCAGAATCTGTTGGGTGTTTTTTGTCACCCTATTGAGATGGGAATACGCGTCGCTTGTCTGGCGCATTACAGATTCGCCCTGTCTAGGGTAGGTTGGGGTTTATTGATTATGGGGATCCGAATCTCCGGCAGCCACGGACTAAGTTGCCATTAATTACCCCTCGCGTTTGGAGCGAGGGAACCTCCGATTGACGGGTTAAACAGGTCATGCGAACTCAATGTACAGTGTTGTGTTTTGAAGGGGTTTTGGATATATCGGGGGCCCCGTAGAGTTTTTACTGGGGTCCTGCTACCCGCATAGAGGCTGGGGGTCAAGAGGGCTAGCAGCCCACGGGGTGCGGGGCAGCGCTCCGTTAGAAAATTTTTCCTAACGGGGGTGTATTTTGAGTGTGGGATAGTGTGGGAAAAAGTAGGGTGAGGAGCGTCTTAAAGACGTTAGGGAGCTGGGCGCTGGGCCCTCACGTGCCCGGCACTTGGGCGCTGGGCGCTGGGCACTTGGGCGTCAGCTCCTCACATGCCCGGCACGTAGGCGCTGGACGTTTGGGCGCCTCACGTGCCCGGCACATGGGTGCTGGGCGCTTGGGCGCCGGCGGAAAGAAGGGGCTTTTACCCCCGGAAATAGGAGTAAAACTCCGAAAGAGGATTTTAAGTGGAGTTAAACTCCAAAAAATTTAGATTTGGAGTTAAACTCCTAAAGAGTCTGGATTAGGTCTTGGAGTTGAACTCCCCACAGATCTTCAGAGGTTGTCAAAGGGGACCCCTTTCTTCTCTCTTAAGCCTTAGATCTTCTCTTGAGTCTTGGATCTTTCTCAAAGTGGGATTTTCGGAGATGGGTCTCCTTCTTCTTTCTCTTTGTTGGCTAGATCTTGGAGGAAGGGGGGTGAGATTCAAGATCTTCCCTTTTTGAGATACGATGGAAGATCTGAGTTCCCTTTTAAGGGGTTGATGGTGAAAAACTGTATATTTTTGGAAAAGGAAGAGTTAAACTCTTGATTTAATTCAAAAAGGGGAGAAGGTTTTAGAACCTGGAGGAAGGGGAAGGAGGCACAGAAACCCTAAATTTTTAGGGGAATGAGTTCTTTTTTCATTTCATCATCATGTTGCCTTATATAGGCTTACAAATTTACATATAACCCCTTGGGCTTTACAAAATGGCATTTTTGCCCATCTCATGTCTCATGTGCTCATTTCTTTTGCACATGAGCCATGAGTCTTACAAAAATTTGGCTTCATGCCCAATTTTCTTACATTTATTCATAAAAATTATTTATTACATGATTTTCATTTTGGTATGGGAGAGGCCGGCCGCGGGGCTCGACTTGGGCATGGGCCCACTTGATCTGGGCTTGGGCCCGCTTACTTGGGGTTGACTTTGATTTTGACTTGGTCAACTGTGGTGTAATTTTTGACCCCAACCGTTCTGACTGTAAAATCGAAGTGTATTTACAATAGTCAATCCATATTCATCTTTCTAAGTCCCGAGATCATTTCTCCACTTATCCATATCGGTTCGTGTATCGTACCAAGTACATTGAAATATATAAAACGGTTTTGATTGCCCGGGATATTGAATGCCAAGTATGCAATTTAAGTATCCATAATAAATCACACCATCCGATCCTACCGTCGCAATCCCACTATTCTGAGTGGTTCGAGATGCTTCTATGTCCTTAACTTCAAATTTGTATCTAAGGACATTGAATCCTTTGTAATATGCAACCTCCATACTAGGAAACTGAGCTAAACGTCTTGAATTTCTCTCTAATGATGCAAACAAGTTCGGGTCGTGGATCTGACAAAACAAATTTTACGACAAATACATAACGATATAAGTTTTAATTAAGACTAGTAGCAACAACATGTTATTCGAACAACTTACATGATCTGCAACCCAATCGTAAAAATTATCCTGATGATATTTTTCCAATCGTTCATTATTCCAATCAGGATGCTCCTCACGTACCTTATCAATATGAATTCTGTTCTCAACAATAAATTATAACATTAATATTATATCCTTTCATACACACACAAACACAAATATAACAATTAATCCAAAAAAACTTACTCTCTAATTTCTTCAAGACATACGCTATTGAGGAGGATAGACTGATATATCTTGTTGATAAACATAGTGTCTACTTTCTTATAATCAGCTTTACCATATGGCCCGTCCTGAATTCTCCGAGTCCAGTTAAGCTTTGTCTCAATGTTCTTGTCCAAATTACAGGAACAAAATGTGGTTACTTCATCTAGAAGATAACCTTGCATGATAGAACCATCTTGTCGATTTCTATTGCTTATATAATTTTTTAGAGTGTAGAGGTACCTAAAGAAAAATATGTTAAATAAATAAATACAGGTATATAGGACAACAATAATTTTAAAAATTGCGTGAAACAAAAAATTCCACGTACCTTTCGACGGGATACATCCATCGATATTGTTCCGGTCCGGCTAACTTCGCCTCGGTTGCAAGATGAACCGTCAGGTGTATTATGATATCGAAGAATGACGGTGGAAAAATACGCTCAATCTTGCAAAGTATCAATGAAATAGAATTTTCTAGATTCTCCAGCGTCATAACATCCAGGATTTTAGCGCACAATTCTCTAAAAAAGCAACAAAGGTCATTCCTAGACCAACCGATTCGGGAAGGGAAGTCCTGAGAGCTAATGGGAGAAGGTGCTCCATAATAACATGGTGATCATGACTTTTCATCCCATCGATCTTTCCTTTCACAATTTTTATCTTCTTGCTAAATGATCTTGAGAAACCTGTGGGAACTTTCAAATCATGCAACATCTGCTGGAACATTTTCTTCTACGGTTGTGACATATGATACATGGTATTGGGAAGTACAAACTTGCCTGGTTTACTCGCTATCGGTTTAGGATGCAATTCACTTCTAATTTCCCAGTCCTGAAGATCCATCCGAGTACAGAGGTTGTCTTTCGATTTTTTGTCTTTACAAAGATGCAAGTTGAGTACGTGCTCGGATACTCTATTCTCTATGTGCATGACGTCCAGACAATGACGCACTAAATTTGTTGAACGGTACGGATGCTCGTGGAAAATGCTTAACTTGTTCCAGTAGGGTGGTTTGACATGTTTTGCTGGATCTATTCCAAAGGTCACATTATCGTAACCATCCCACTGAGCAGTCACGTCCTATCCGGACAATGAGGCTGGAAGCCCAAGAAGCTCCTGATGACTATTAAAGTGAGCGGCGTCTAACTTGTAGGGATGGTCTAGTGGCAGGAAACGCCGATGACCGCAATAACAAACCTTCCTGCTAAAATTCAACCATTTCGATGTTGTATATTAATGGCAATAAGGGCATTTTGTAACCATGTATGGACCAACCTGATAGCATTCCATACGCAGGAAAGTCATTAATTGTCCACATTAAAGCAGCACGCAGTGTGAAGGTTGTATCTGTGTTTGCATCATAAGTCTCTACACCATTAATGAACAAAGATTTTAACTCATCAATCAGAGTTTGAAGATAGACATCGATATTGTTTCCCGGTGAGTTTGGTCCGTCAATAAAAAGAGGCATCATAAAGTAGGATTGATCCATAGCCAACCAAAGCGAAAAATTATAAACTATACGGGCCATGTGCTGTCGCTTCCAGCCATATAGTTGAATAGTAGAAGCCATCACTAACGAGTCCGAGCCTAACATTGTGAGAATTACTACTGAATATTTCGTGCCTCTAATTGAAATCCTTTCATGCCGGTGAATCTCTTGGATGACTCATTTTTTCATCTTTAGTTGGAGCAGCACGGTGATGCTAAATTATTGCCTCGGCGGTTTTCTTGCACCTGAATAGCCTCTACAGCCTCTGTATTATGCAAAAGTATCGTGCTATCTTGACAGGTATATCGGGCTTCTTATCAGATTATTTTGGCTTATACCTGGCCTCTCCGCATGTTAGACACTCTTTCAAATCATAATTCTCTTTCCGGTACAACACTGTAATATCTTAGAATACGATTAGTGTTAATTAAGCGTTAATGCGGGTTTTTAAGGAAAAGTTTACTAAATCGGTTTCCTCACATTTTATAACAATTAATTAATATTTTATTATTATTTTTTATGGCTTGCACACACTTATATTAGTGTGAGGGTTAGTTAGTGTTAATCTTGTTAAGTGACCATGACACCTTAAGCAATCCATGCCTTGTTAACCTTAAGCTTAGATATTTTGTGTGAGAAATATCTTGTATTGGATTGAGAGAGAGGAGGCTAGGTGAGTCATGGAGGCATTTATGTGAGCATTGATGAGGAGAGGGAGAGAGTGAGTGTAAGGCTAAGACTCACCCTACACTCACCTCTCATCATTATCATCTTCCACTCTCTCATTCTCTTTCACTCTCAATTATTCTTCATCCTTTCAACTCTCAAACTGAACCCTCACTATCCCCTCACCAAAACCTTGCAAAAACTTCATTAAACACCATGGAAAACACTTCACATGTCATGTTTAGCCACTAGGTTGCCTTGGAGCTTGGAAAGATTGGAATTTTGAGCAAGAGTGGCTCGGTAATGGCTTTTAACTGTTAATTAGTTGTTTATATTATTGCGTTGCCTTGTAGTTGTGGTCTAGAACACTAAAGGTAGAGTTTTGTGAAAATATCGTATTTTTAGTGTCATATTGGAGTCTCTGTGATTTGCTATGACCTGGGAATTTTACTATAAAATCTAGAAGTGTAGTAGTGCTGTACTAGTGACCCTGAGTATACAACTGAAGCATGAACCCCATCCCATCGGTTTTGGCCGGCGACAATGAAGGAAAATCTGGCGACCTCAGCCTTTTTAGGGAGTTAGGGCTTGGGTTTTGTAGGGTAGCTGTCTGCAGTGGTTTAGAGGTGTTTGGTACTGTTTAATTTTTATGTTTTGACAGTATACAAAATCTAGGATCACTTTGCTATAATTTAGTGTTTTGAACATGCGTGTTACATTATCCGACACGGTTCGTGATCTTATGTAGCTGTTGCACCTGGGTTGGTTTTGGGGTGTCGTCACACACATTAACCACTATACGGACACTTGAAAATTGGTTTGGAGTTGGTGCGTCGGTCAAACGTAGTTTGTACGTGATATTGGTCAATTTCTGATATTTGGACTTGTTATGTTTGTGTTAATAGGATCGTAGGCGGGGACTTCGAACGCTGCGAAGAAAGGGAAGCAAGTGACTGAATTTATCTAGCTCGAGATAGTCGGTGAGTAGATTTAACATCTATGGGGAAATCGCCCATATGGCGTTAAGCGTCAGGGCTAGATATGATATGATATTAGCCACATGTTTATATGCACATATAAAGATAGTGCATGAACTTCATTGCATATTATTACTTGTTGTGCCTGAACTTATATGCATTAGACACTGCACTATTATTGACAGTCCATGTTGCACAAGAACTAATTGTATGCTACACACACACTGTCGGTGATTGTCATGATACGCACAATACATATACATATATGATATTGTATTGAGTAGTGACATTGAGGCATTGATTCATGTGCGATGGCGCATAAGAAATATAGCATACATGCATACCTACATACTTACACATATACCTTGCTATAGCTACATGTTCACTTTATATGATGTTGCGTTGGATTTGGATAATTGGGAACCGCGTGATATATTTAATGACTTGATGCATTTAAATAGCGGATTTTCCCTTGATATGCTCATATTGTTGTTCTATATTGCATACATCATATTACATGTATTTACGTTTTGAGATATGGATTTCATGTGATATTCTGGATTTGAGAACCGCGGGGATATTTCAAGAAATGTGTATTGTTTTGAAAACCCGGTTTCTCTCAATATGATACGTGGATTGCGAGTGTCGGAGTTGGACACTCAGGTTCCGTGAGACTTATAGATACGTGGATTGCGAGTGTCGAGATTGGACACTCAGGTTCCGTGAAACATATGGATATGTGGATTGCGAGTGTCGGAGTTGGATACTCAGGTTCCGTGGATTGCGAGTGTCGATATTGGACACTCAGGTTCCGTGAGATGTACGGATATGATATGTGGATTTACGTGCCGATGTTGGACACGAGTACTTCATGATGTTTTCGACTGCCGATATTGGGCACTCAGGTTCCATGAGATTTACAGGATATGAGGGCCACTCCTGGTGACGGTGCCTGAGGATTTTGGGATTTGGGGTGTCATTGATGGACACTAGGTTTTTCCATGCTGATGATTTGTGCATGAGGTTTATTATTTATCCTACACTCAAGATTTATTTGATATGCATTTGATTCATGTAGTTATAGTACCCTGGTGGTGTACCTTGATCATGATAGTTGTATATTCATATTGCCATACTTATGCTATCAGATTACATATGATAGATTATCGCTGTTAGTGCATACTTGCGATTACAGTATGATGTTATTTACTTTTCACGAGTTGGCAACTTACCCCCGTTGTGCCACAGTGTTTTGCAGGTCTGATCCTCAGGATAGTCGCGGCAGGGCGGCTTATTATTGTTAGTTGTATGTATGCCCTAGAGGCCAGTATTGTACAGATGATGTATATTATATTGGATGCTTGGACATATATAGAGATGACTTTCTTTCTCGATATGATAGTATGCTATCTGGTTACTCTTTATCTTAACATGTACACTTGTCTCTTTAAACTGTCTTATAGTTACATGTTGATAAAGCCCTTAGGATGTGTACTTGACTACCTGGACTATGATGCAGATCATACTAGTGGGGACATGGTAGTCCATAAGTACATCCTTCATGGTCCCTAGTCGTGGGTGTATCGAGACGGGGCATCGATATACCAGTGTAGACTAGCGTATACGCTTCTCGACCCATGAGATGGGCGATGGATGATCCCATATCCATTGGTGTTTGACATCAGAGATGGTATACGGGTGCTCAGTGGAGACTGGGTACACTGGACGGACTCGCCGAGAACTCCCAGATGGTATTATACCTCACGTCAGATGGCAGTTCTCAGGTGACTCTTGTACAGGTTAGTCTGTAGACCCGAGATCGTCATATAGTCTTGTGTGATTCCCACTGTGCTTTGATCTCCACCTTACCACGTCCATGAGGGCGTGCAAAACGGTGGTCTTTGGGTACAGTCCCGAGTCACATGGAGGCAATGAGCGATAGGAGGGGTTTCGTCTCTCCCGGTATTGGGGGTTGATGTTGCGCTGTGCTCGATTGGCCGTAACAGGGAAGTCCCTGGCCAGGGCTGATCAGAGATTTGCTGGTAAGTGTTACCAGTAGTTTCTCGACCCGTTATGAGCCTCATATTGGCACGACTTATCGGTTATTGGGGTCTGACGTTTACCACCCCTAGACTTGATATGCGACATATCAGACGAACAGACCAGACTGTACGGTAAGTGTTACTGGTTGGATTCACAGGAGTGTGAGCGGGCTAGCTCGTCGATCTTCTGATCGCTCAATACCCGGATGGCCGTTACGTTTAGCAGACCGCTTGCGGCTTGTGGATGCTTGATATGATCATCATCTGCTACCGGCGTATTGACGAGTCTTTAGAGTCCTACACAGAGGTTTCCTGGCTCAAGCGAAACGAAATAGGTGCGCATATGAGATATGTGCGGGAGCGAGAATAATGCGTGTATGTGATACCGCATTTCATTCTCGCGATAAATGTTTCGATTGGTTATATTCGATATGACCTAGTTATCGAATCATTGATTCGATAAATCGATACATTGGATACTAGTCGGTTATGTGCGACATGACCGGATCATTGAATCAAATGTTGATTTAATGATTTAATGTATAATTATATATTTGATATATTACTTTGCATTAACTAATATTGGTTCACTTTAAATGGATTTTCTCACTTGATGTGCAAGTTGTATATATGATATACTTTTGTGCACATGTTTGTATCATGTTTGATGATACTTGCTCACATGGTTAAGTGTAAAGAATTAAACCATGGTTAAGTAGATAATTAGGGTTTTGATTTATTCTCTCATTTATTTATCCATTCTTTATTTATATAAATGGATAAATGAAAACATAATGGTTTCTTTTTATCATGAAGCTTGTTGAAGCTTCATGAAGCTTTGACTAAAGAAACCATTTTGTCTTCTAGCTTAACCCTAACCCTTCTCATTTACCATGGTCTTTTCTCTACACTTAACCTTGGTTAAGATATGATAAGCATTGATTTATTTTTATATTATAAAAACACTTATCATATTCTAGCTTCATCTTCTCCTTCTTCTTCAAGATAGAAACCTTGATGCCTTCAATGGCAACTTGAGTTCTAGTGAGAGAAATCCAATTCTAAAGTAAACCCACCTCCTATTTCTTCACCCTCTACCTCTTGCCAAGTTGTTTTGGGTGTTTTCTTCACAAGTTTCACAACTTTGTGAAGTCGGAGCTTGAACTTGTGATGCCTCGACGTAGATCGTCTTTGACACGAAGCCGACGACCTAGCTCGCCCGTTTCTCCGATGAAGCCGATGATTGAGTTCGGGATTCATGATGGACAGCGAGAGGACACCCACGTGGAGCTAAGAAAGTGGAGAACCGGATCTACAAAGGTTGTAGCATCTAACTTTTAGTTAAGTAGTTAACTAGTTTATCTTTTCGCCTAAACTTCTAGTCAACGATCCATATTAGGGTTTCTCGGCACCCATAATTTTTGAAATTGGCATGGTTGATGCCTTGTGAGACTTCATTAGAGTGCCTAGGAACCCTACAGTGGTATCAGAGCCTAGCTAGAGCCTTAGGCGAAGTCTAGACGGAATTTGAAGTCCGATCGAACCCGAAACCGCATTTTTCCACGCTCTCTGGACTTTTTCTAAAAACTGGGATTTTTCCAAATTAAAAATACGCAGAAAACTCAGCAAGAAATTCTAAGAATTACGGCACAAAATTCAAGTCATGAACAGTGCAACCTGCGGCGGAACCGCGGCATAAGCCTCCTTAGGGGGCGGTTCCGCGGCAGGATGATGACGTCAGCACTTCTACTTTGCGCAGTAATTAATTATTTCAGAAGCTGAGTTTTATGGGTATTTTTAATATTTATTCCAGAGTTTTATTTTCTGGGGTGTTTTTGGGTTTTGATGTTTCGACCGGATTATCAAATTTTGTCTTTGTGTATTTCTGGATGACTTTAGAATATGTTAAAAAGTTCGACCGGATATAAATACCCAACTTTTCTCCTGTCGGGAAATTTCCAAGTGTTGGATTTTTCCGTAGTTTAACGACGTTCTAAGTAGTGCAAGTAACGCGATGGACCCTCTAGAAGACAACGAACCTTAACTCGATTATGTGACCGTCTTGAACTGCCCTTTGAACCTTCGGGTTTGGGGCAGTACGGCGTGCCACATGTGAGGCATTGGCTTGACCCTTCTACGGCTGGACCGTTGGTACTGAGGCACGAACTGAATGTTGTTAGACTTATTTCATGTGTTGAGCTGTATCGGGAAAACTTGGGTATTCGACTGTTCGATCGGAAAGTTTAACATTTTTTGTTTATCTGGAATGTGATACAATAATTGGAATTCACAAACAGTTATGAGATAACTGAATGAATGTTATAAATCTAGCAATTTAGTCCCACATGATATTGAAAAGAGTTTTCGATAATGAGACTAAAATGCGGGATTTATATCTGTTAGGCATGTGATGTCTAAGTATTTCATTTGATTAGGCATGCGATGTCTAAAGAAGTTGCGGATTCCAACTGTTGTAGTTTTACACTTTCTTTTCTGTGACCGTAAGTGTAGTATGTTCATATCGCCGGTTTCGTTGCTATACGTCAACGACAATTGGGGTATGCATACTTACTTACGTTGATGACATGTGATGTTATGTGTTGCTGGATATGTTATATTGGATCGTCGTGTTTGAATAGCCGGGGTTTTTTTTTATGTGAGATGAGTGTTTTTCATTTTCATTCATGTAAAAACTTGTATGTAATATTCTTTTTATTTGGGGCACTTCCAGGTTGCGGAAGTTGTCACCTTTTGTATATTATTTACTTTTCCGCATTAGGATAGACCCAAGGAGGGGAGCACAAGTAACCGGGTTCTGGGGTCCAGTGGGAGACCAACTCGAGGAGTCGAGTCCGGGTCTCCTAACCCTAGAATTGGCAAGGTTGCTTGCCGCTCTCGTAGGGGTCTAGGGGTGTGGGATTGGCTATTCATCACGACCGTGGAATCCGTGTTTTATACTGGCTCGTATTGAAAACACGGACGTCCTAGTATATCCAATGTTTCATATGTTTCTTCTGCTGCGATATCTGTGATGCGATCATGTGATGTTCTTTGATAGATACTTTATATAGTATATATGATATATTATATAGACGTTACTTATGTTTTGCACCCGCACTAGCCCTGCCCTGCTCTGTCGTTAGTTACCTAACCTAACGGTGCACGAGGGGACATCGAGGCGAATGCGGATGGCATAAGTGTACGTCATATCTATCTGTGATGTTTAGGTATTTAAATGATGGGACTTCATTAATGTGATTAATGAAAGAAAAGAAACCTAAGATGTTGTAGAATCAAATTTTAAATAAAACAGGTAGCTACAGTTCTTGCTTTGCATAGCGGTATATGTGATATATCCTGCACCTTATTCGATGAGGAAAGGACCGAGATCCCTTCACCGGGAGTGACTCCTTTAGCAATAACTGGCAGATGCTATACACTCGGTTTGCTTTTGATTGCTTTTAAGAGTTTTTGCTTTGCACAGCGATATATATGATATATCCCGCACCTCATTCGACAAGGAAAGGGCCGACGATCCCTTCACCGGGAGTGACCCCTTTAGCAAAACTAGAAAATCCTCAAAATCACTCCATTTTAAAAACTTCATTTGATTCTACGACGATATCAAGTTCATTACGCTCATGGTTTTCAGAAAAACCTGCGTAGCCCTCCGTCATTTCAGATAAGTACTAATTAGTATTCGTGCTACGGTAGTTTGGCCTCCGTCAAGGCGTAGTGTACGGTAGCTAACTAGTGCTTATCTGCTAGCATATGATGCGATTGGATTAGGGTATTCGTACGGCGTTGTTTGGCCTCCGTCAAGGGTCGTGCGGGTGGGTTTAATTCAATCAGGAAATGACGGGTTGAACTTGACTAGCGGACTATGGGTTGTTTGGCCTCCGTCAAGGTCATAGGACGCTAGGGGCAAAATATTATCGGGAATTTCAAGTGTTGAAATTTGCAATGAGATTGCATACCTTCTATGAGATAGTTGGATCCCGATACCCACTGCGAGTAAGAGTTACTCCTGGGAGAGTTTTACACATTGCAATTAGCTGATCAAGTAGGTGTCTAGAAAGGTGTCAACGAGGTTACGCCTCTGGGAAAACGAGGTTTACATTAATTAGGTTCGTGCGAAAGCACGGGGGACCTCCCTCAAAGTACCGACACTGGCCTGGCTGAAAGATTAGCGAACTTGTAGTGTGTAATTAATCCCGGCTAATCTTTCCTTTTAGGGTTTGAAGGAAGATTTGATAAAAAGCAGTGGGAGCCATCCTGATTAGATAAGATAATAACCAATCTGATCTTGCACGAGCATACGCTAAAGTGTTTTCTTCTCTCTCTCTCCAGGTAGCGACCATTTCATGCCCTAATGAAGATAATAATATGGATGTATTGACCGAATTCGCATGTTATACTGTGCAGGGGAACGTTGAACCCGTTCTATCTTATAAGTGTTATAAGAATGAACAGGAAACAGGAGAATATCTGGATTCTCACACCACCCAAAAGGAGAACATGCATGTTGATGCATCATCTTCGGGTGTGTTTGTCATTGAGAACTGTTTCTCAGTTCACCCTACGTCCTGGGTATTAGATACCGGATCAGGATCCCACATATGTAAGATGTTACATGGGCTGAAGAAAGGTAGAGAACTGGGAAAAGGTGATCATTCCGTTCAAGTAGGGAATGGGGCAAATGTTGCAGCCAAAGCAGTTGGCGAATATCACCTTGTATTACCAAGTGGTGATACACTGATTCTAAATGAATGCTATTATATACCGAACATGATGTGCAACATTATATCAGTTTCTTTATTAAGTAAAGAAGGATATAATTTTGTAGTAAAGGATAATGTTATGAACATATTCCTAGATCAAAAGTTGATTGCATCAGGCTCGTTACATAATGACATATTCATTCTAAATCAAAATACAGTCCTCAATTTACAAAACACACACAAGATGAAGAGTTCTGAACTGAACGAATCCTTCTTGTGGCATTGTAGACTGGGTCACATCAATGCGACACGACTAGCTAAGTTGCATAAGGATGGATATTTAAATCCGTTTGAATTTTCATCTTATGACACTTGCCAGTCATGTCTCAAAGGCAAGATGACCAAAACTCCGTTTACAGGACACGGAGAAAGAGTTACCAAACTCTTGGGACTAATACATAGTGATGTATGCGGTCCCATGTCTACACATGCCAGGGATGGTTCTTCGTACTTCATTACATTCACTGACGATCTCTCTAGATTCGGATATGTGTTCCTGATGAAACACAAATCAGAAGCTTTTGAGAAATTTAGAGAATATAAACAAGAAGTAGAGAACCAAACGGGCAAAAGTATTAAGATCCTTCGATCTGATCGAGGAGGAGAATACTTAAGTAACGAATTCAGAGATTATCTAAAAGAGAATGGGATTCTCTCTCAGCTTACTCCTCCTTATACACCACAGCATAACGGTGTATCGGAGCGGAGAAATCGCACCCTATTAGATATGGTGCGCTCTATGATGAGTACAGCTGAGTTACCTATTTCCTTCTGGGGATATGCACTGGAGACTGCTGCATACCTACTGAATAGAGTTCCGACCAAATCAGTGCCTACCACTCTATATGAGATATGGAATGGCAAGAGACCATGTCTTAATTTTATTCAGATATGGGGTTGTCCGGCCTATGTTAAAACACAAAATCCGGACAAGCTCGAGGCAAGGTCTGTTCTATGTAAGTTTGTTGGATATCTCAAACATTCGCGAGGGTATATCTTCTACCACTCTGAGGAACAAAAAGTGTTTGTTTCTCGACATGCCACTTTCTTAGAAAAAAGTTTTCTTATGAAACAGACAAGTGGCATTGAGGTAGAACTGGAAGAGGTTCCAGCGACACAAACTATAACAGAAGACTTGGTAGAACCAGAGAATTCAGTAGAACTCGACGAACCCCAGCCTCTCCGCCGATCTAGTAGGGTTTCTCGTCCACCTAAGAGATACTACGGTTTTCTCATTGACGGTGGAAGCGAGGATTGCATCATGGAGGATGATGACCCAACTAGTTTCGAGCAGGCCGTCACGAGTAGGGACTCAGTGAAATGGCTGGATGCTATGCGGTCCGAGATGGATTCCATGTACACCAACAAAGTATGGACTTTGGAAGTTGCTCCTGAAGGGGTAAAACCTATTGGGAGCAAGTGGATCTTCAAGAAAAAACTTGGTGTAGATGGGAAAGTGGAGACTTTCAAAGCTAGACTTGTAGCAAAGGGTTTTCGTCAAAGACCAGGTGTGGACTATGACGAGACCTTTTCTCCAGTGGCTATGCTCAAATCCATCCGGATCATGCTTGCCATCGCTGCATATCATGACTATGAAATATGGCAAATGGATGTTAAGACCGCCTTTCTAAATGGTGATTTAGAAGAGTGCGTGTACATGACTCAGCCAGAGGGCTTCATAGACAGTGGGAGCAGCGGGAAGGTGTGCAAGCTGCTTAAATCCATTTATGGATTAAAGAAAGCATCGCGGAGTTGGAACATCTGCTTTGACGTCGTTATCAAAGAGTTTGATTTCGTCAAAAATCCAGATGAACCTTGTATCTACAAGAAGGTGGCAGAGAGTAAGGTTGTCTTCCTCGTATTGTACGTGGACGACATACTCTTGATAGGAAATGATATTCCTATGCTGCAATCGGTCAAGCTCTTCTTATCACAAAGATTCTCAATGAAAGATCTTGGTGATGCCTCCTGCATATTGGGAATTAGGATCTATAGAGATAGATCCAAACAGATATTAGGATTGTCCCAATCCAGGTACATTGACACCATACTAAAGAGGTTTAGTATGGAAGATTCCAAGCGTGGGAACTTGCCCACGATCTCTGGAGTCACTCTCTCCAAAGAGATGTCTCCCAAGACTGATTTGGAGAGAGCTCGCATGCAAGGGATACCCTATGCTTCGGCTGTAGGCTCTATCATGTATGCGATGCTATGTACCAGACCCGATGTAGCATACTCACTAAGTGTAGTGAGCAGGTATCAAGCTGATCCTGGAGAGAGTCACTGGACAGCTGTGAAGAGCATTCTCAAGTACTTACGAAGGACTAAGGAGATGCTCTTGGTGTATGGTAGTGGAGAACTCCAAGTGGAGTCGTTTACCGATTCCAGCTTCCAGAGTGATAAGGACGACTCTAAGTCGCAGTCGGGTTTTGTCTTTACCCTTTACGGAGGGGCGGTTAGCTGGAAGAGTTCCAAGCAGGAAACCGTGGCAGACTCGATGTTGGAGGCTGAATACATCGCTGCCAACGATGCTGCTAAAGAAGCTGTTTGGATCAAGAAGTTCATTACTGAGCTTGGTGTGGTTCCATCCATTGAGCATCCAATACCTTTGTATTGCGATAACAATGGAGCAGCGGCTTTGGCCAAGGAACCCAGGTCCCATCAGCGATCCAGGCATATTCTGAGGCGGTATCACATGATCCGGGAGATAGTTGATCGCCGGGAGATCGAGGTCAGGAGGGTTGACATGAAGAACAACACGGCGGATCCACTCACGAAGGCCATTCCCTAGATACAGTTTGAGAGACTCTTCGGGATGCTCGGTATGTGATACTACAGCAGCTGGCCTTAGTGCAAGTGGGAGATTGTTAGTTGTATGTATGCCCTAGAGGCCAGTATTGTACAGATGATGTATATTATATTGGATGCTTGGACATATATAGAGATGACTTTCTTGCTCGATATGATAGTATGCTATCTGGTTACTCTTTAGCTTAACATGTACACTTGTCTCTTTAAACTGTCTTATAGTTACATGTTGATAAAGCCCTTAGGATGTGTACTTGACTACCTGGACTATGATGCAGATCATACTAGTGGGGACATGGTAGTCCATAAGTACATCCTTCATGGTCCCTAGTCGTGGGTGTATCGAGACGGGGCATCGATATACCAGGGTAGACTAGCGTATACGCTTCTCGACCCATGAGATGGGCGATAGATGATCCCATATCCATTGGTGTTTGACATCAGAGATGGTATACGGGTGCTCAGTGGAGACTGGATACACTGGACGGACTCGCCGAGAACTCCCAGATGGTATTATACCTCACGTCAGATGGCAGTTCTCAGGTGACACTTGTACAGGTTAGTCTGTAGACCCGAGATCGTCATAGAGTCTTGTGTGATTCCCACTGTGCTTTGATCTCCACCTTACCACGTCCATGAGGGCATGCAAAACGGTGGTCTTTGGGTACAGTCCCGAGTCACATGGAGGCAATGAGCGATAGGAGGGGTTTCGTCTCTCCCGGTATTGGGGGTTGATGTTGTGCTGTGCTCGATTGGCCGTAACAGGGAAGTCCCTGGCCAGGGCTGATCAGAGATTTGCTGGTAAGAGTTACCAGTAGTTTCTCGACCCGTTATGAGCCTCATATCGGCACGACTTATCGGTTATTGGGGTCTGACGTTTACCACCCCTAGACTTGATATGCGACATATCAGACGAACAGACCGGACTGTACGGTAAGTGTTACTGGTTGGATTCACAGGAGTGTGAGCGGGCTAGCTCATCGATCTTCTGATCGCCCAATACCCGGATGGCCGTTACGTTTAGCAGACCGCTTGCGGCTTGTGGATGCTTGATATGATCATCATCTGCTACCGGCGTATTGACGAGTCTTTAGAGTCCTACACAGAGGTTTCCTGGCTCAAGCGAAACGAAATAGGTGCGCATATGAGATATGTGCGGTAGCGAGAATAATGCGTGTATGTGATACCGCATTTCATTCTCGCGATAAATGTTTCGATTGGTTATATTCGATATGACCTAGTTATCGAATCATTGATTCGATAAATCGATACATTGGATACTAGTCGGTTATGTGCGACATGACCGGATCATTGAATCAAATGTTGATTTAATGATTTAATGTATAATTATATATTTGATATATTACTTTGCATTAACTAGTATTGGTTCACTTTAAATGGATTTTCTCACTTGATGTGCAAGTTGTATATATGATATACTTTTGTGCACATGTTTGTATCATGTTTGATGATACTTGCTCACATGGTTAAGTGTAAAGAATTAAACCATGGTTAAGTAGATAATTAGGGTTTTGATTTATTCTCTCATTTATTTATCCATTCTTTATTTGTATAAATGGATAAATGAAAACATAATGGTTTCTTTTTATCATGAAGCTTGTTGAAGCTTCATGAAGCTTTGACTAAAGAAACCATTTTGTCTTCTAGCTTAACCCTAACCCTTCTCATTTACCATGGTCTTTTCTCTACACTTAACCTTGGTTAAGATATGATAAGTATTGATTTATTTTTATATTATAAAAACACTTATCATATTCTAGCTTCATCTTCTCCTTCTTCTTCAAGATAGAAACCTTGATGCCTTCAATGGCAACTTGAGTTCTAGTGAGAGAAATCCAATTCTAAAGTGAACCCACCTCCTATTTCTTCACCCTCTACCTCTTGCCAAGTTGTTTTGGGTGTTTTCTTCATAAGTTTCACAACTTTGTGAAGTCGGAGCTTGAACTTGTGATGCCTCGACGTAGATCGTCTTTGACACGAAGCCGACGACCTAGCTCGCCCGTTTTTCCGATGAAGCCGATGATTGAGTTCGGGATTCATGATGGACAGCGAGAGGACACCCACGTGGAGCTAAGGAAGTGGAGAACCGGATCTACAAAGGTTGTAGCATCTAACTTTTAGTTAAGTAGTTAACTAGTTTATCTTTTCGCCTAAACTTCTAGTCAACGATCCGTATTAGGGTTTCTCGGCACCCATAATTTTTGAAATTGGCATGGTTGATGCCTTGTGAGACTTCATTAGAGTGCCTAGGAACCCTACAATTATCTCTACTTTTGCGGATACCGCTACGGTTAGCTGTGAGGCCTTTTGCGATAGGTGGGTTGTGGTTATCCGATGATGTACAATGTATATCTTTTGTATCTAGTACTCTTCCTCTACCACCTTCATGTATTGACTTAGAGACTAGTTGTGAGGATCGATATTGTATATTCTTGTGACTCTTGTTGTCGTGCTCGTGTGAGCCGGCCTTTATTTATGTTGATTATCTCATTTCTTCGCTACGGCGTCGTATATCTGTGGTAGTGGTTGTTTCCGCATTTGGGCGAGATTTGCTCCCGTTTGGGGATGCTTTACTTATATCTTATGTTTGTACCCTTTTCGGGGCTAGCTTTTAGAAAGGGGGTGCTGCCGAAATTTTTATGAAAACAAACTTAAGCTTTAAGTTCTTACTTAAGATTTTAAAGTGTTTCTATCCTTTACTTCTTGTAATGGTTTAGATTGCTCGGTTTTCGGCTTACTTAAATTGCGTTACGCCTGTTGACGTTACGTAGTCTAAGTGCCGGTCATGTGCCCAATTTGGGTCGTGACAAAGTTGGTATCAGAGCGCTAGATTTTACCTTTCGGAGTGTAGCATGACTTTGGTATGATGGAGTAGGTAGCTTAAGCACAGCGACGTAGCGTGTGTATGTTCCGCGGCATACTTACTCCACGGTGCTCCGCCTAAGTGACCTTAGGACTTATTTCTTGAAATTCCTTCCGTGATTATATACATCCTTGTGATTCGTTTTCTATGTCCTTATCAAATCCTGTTTCCATTTCCAGCCTTTATGCCGCCGAAGACTATGAGGGCGTAGAGAGCTGTCGCGAGGGCCGAGGTCAGAGTTGACTCGTCCGAGACAAGGACTGACCCGGGCGGTACGCCCATTATGTAGGAGTAGATTGATCCATCTTCGATGGACCGTATTGCTAGGCTTGAGGCTGGTATGCAGGATATGCGCCAGATGATGGGGACGTTGGTTGAGGCCAGTCGAGCGCTGAGATAGGAGGTTGTTCCACCTGTTGCGGGGACTGTGTTGGTGCCTACTGTTCAGACAGTTGTACCTGCAGCTACAGAGGTGATTACCGTATCGCTATCGGAGTTTATGAGGCTGAGGCCTCCGGTTTTCACTGGCACTGATGCAGCTGAGGATCCCCAGTCGTTTATCGATCGGATGGCCAGGGTATGTCGTTCGCTGAGATGCTCCGATGTGAGATGGGTAGAGTTCGTGAGCTTTTGTCTGGAGGGTCTGGACCAGAAGTGGTGCGAGTCCTTAGAGAAGGGCAGAGCCGCATGTCTTTCTCCTATGACTTGGGCTGAGTTCGTGACGGTGTTCCTTACCCGTTTTCTTCCGCAGAGCGTCAGGGATGCTCGAACGTGCAGTTTCGAGTCGTTACACCAGACTCAGGGTATGACGGTGGCCGAGTACGATGTGCAGTTTACCGAGCTGTCTGTGTATGCTCCGTATTTGGTATCTACTGAGGAGATGCGGGTCAAGAGGTTTATTTGAGGCCTGCTTACCCAGTTGTTCCTTGCTATCAGCGTACAACATTATGACACGTATGCAGCAGCGGTGGACGCAGTCCTATTGGTGGAGGAGCATCTTTCTGAGACATCGGTTGTTCTGAAACCGAAGAGGGTTTGTACTGGTGTATCAGCATGGAGGCAGGCGTTTAGACGCCATGACAGTTTCCATTCAGATACTGGGGGTAGTGGAGGCTCGGGACGAGGCTGGCTTTTTAGTTCTTATCCCCAGGAGAGTCAGCAGTTTTCATCTAGATGTTTCCGGTGCGGGAGTTTGTGTCATCGCGTTCGAGATTGTACTGAGCCACGTGAGGGCGAGGCATCTGTACTACATGTTACCCTACCATCTTCTCCACCTCAAAGGGCGTTGCCCCTTATGCCTGTTGTTGCTCCGCGTCAGATTCATGTTCAGAGAGGTCGTGGTCACGGCGGTTTTGTTCTGAGGGGACGGGGTGGCAGAGGCGGAGGTCAGCCAGTCGTCGGTAGAGGGCAGTCTCGGGTGTTTGCCTTGACTCATCAGGACGCGCAGGCATCCAATACTGTGGTTTCAGGTACTCTTTCTGTATGTTCTTTTGACTCACATGTTTTGTTTGATCCGGGATCTACGCATTCGTATGTTTCTACACACTTCGTGCCGAGGTTGGGCCGAGAGTCGTGTTTGCTAGATCAGCCGCTTGTTGTGATTACTCCTGTTGGCGATTCTTTTGTTGCGCGACATGTGTTTCGGTCGTGTGCCGTTTGTATTGGAGATAGAGATTCGTCCGTCGATTTGATCCTTCTAGATATGTTGGACTTCGACGTTCTCCTTGGCATGGACTGGTTAGATGCTTGGTATGCGTCTGTGGATTGCCGTGAGAAGACAGTCAGTTTTAGTTTTCCGGGCGAGTCTGTTCGGGTTGTGTAGGGGGACCGTGGTGCCATCCCTCACAATTTGATTTCAGCCCTTTGCGTTAGTCGGCTTTTGAGGAGAGGATGTCGGGGATTATTGGCTTTCATTTGTGATACTGGAGCCATAGTAGAGTCGTTGGACCGGGTTCCTATCGTGCAAGAGTTTCCCGATGTTTTTCCCGATGAGTTACCTTGTTTGCCGCCAGAGCGCAATATTGAGTTTTGCATTGATCTGATTCCTGGCAGGGGCCTATTTCTATACCGCCTTACCGGATGGCTCCGACAGAGCTTAGAGAGCTTAAAAATTGATTGCAAGAGTTGCTTGATAAGGGACTTATGCGTCCGAGTGTTTCTTCTTGGGGTGCTCCTGTGCTGTTCGTCAAGAAGAAGGACAGCAGTTTGAGGTTATGTATTGATTCTCGTTAATTGAACCGAGTTACGGTACGGAATAGGTATCCTTTACCTCGCATTGACGATTTGTTTGATCAGCTCCACGGTGCGAAACATTTTTCTAAGATTGATTTGCGTTCGGGTTATCATTAGTTGCGGGTTCGGAATGATGACATTCGGAAGACTGCTTTTCGTACACGCTACAGGCATTATGAGTTTCTGGTGATGTTGTTCGGACTCACCAATGTCCCAGCAGCGTTCATGGATTTGATGAACCGGATTTTCTGGCAGTTCCTCGACCAGCATATTATTGTGTTTATTGATGACATTCTGGTCTACTCTAGGAGTCGAGAGGAGCATGAGCAGCACTTGAGGATGCTTTGCAGACATTGAGAGAGCACCGGCTGTATGATAAATTCTCAAAGTGCGTATTTTGGCTTGATAGAATTGACTTCCTGGGTCATGTGGTGACGAGAGACGGTATTCTTGTGGACCCGAGGAAGATCGAGGCTGTACAGCTTTGGCCATACCGGTATCCATGACGGAGGTCCACAGCTTTTTGGGCTTAGCTGGTTATTACCGCCGCTTCGTGCAGGATTTCTCGAGTATCGCTGCACCGCTGACCGGACTGACCCGGAAGGGGGTTCCTTTTCTTTGGACTGATGCATGCGAGGAGAGTTTTCAGCAGTTAAAGACTCGGTTGACGACTGCAACAGTTCTATCTTTGCCTTCTGGATCGGGTGGCTTTGTTGTTTACTGTAATGCTTCTCGTGTGGGGCTCGGTTGTGTTCTGATGCAGCATGATAGAGTGATTGCTTATGCTTCTAGGCAGCTGAAGAAACACAAGCAGAATTATCCCACTCACGATCTTGAGATGGCCACGGTGGTCTTTGCGCTGAAGATCTGGAGACACTACTTGTACGGGGAGTCGTGTCAGATTTTCACGGACCATAAGAGCTTGAAGTACATCTTCCAGCAGCGGGACCTGAATCTGAGACAGCGCCGTTGGATGGAGCTTGTGAAGGATTATGATTGTGAGATCCTTTATCACCCGGGCAAGGCGAATGTGGTAGCTGATGCTTTGAGTCGCAGGCCCGAAGGTAGCTTGTCCCAGTTGAGCGCAATTCAGAGACAATCTTCTGCAGATTGCCAGATCTTATGCGATGGTAGAGTACAGTTTGAGTTCTCTTCCACTGAGGGACAGCTTGCTCATGTCCGCACCCGTCCACTTCTACTTGATCGTATCCGTGAGGCGCAGCCCAGTGATGCCCGTTTGTCTGAGATTCTTGAGCTTGTTCGGCAGGGTACAGATTCGGAGTTCTTGATTGATGACCAGGGTGTGCTACGTTACGGGACTCGCTTGTGTGTACCAGATATTGATGGGTTGTGACAAAGTTGGTATCAGAGCGGACTATACAGACTCTGGAGGATATGCTTCGTGCGTGTGTGCTTGATTTTGGTGGCAGTTGGGATCGTCACTTGCCGTTGATTGAGTTCTCCTATAACAACAGCTTTCAGGAGACTATTCAGATGTCACCTTTTGAGGCTTTATATGGTAGGAAGTGTCGATCGCCAGTCTGTTGGACTGAACTCAGTGAGAGTAGGGTTTTGGGACCCCAGCTAGTTCAGGAGACTACGGAGAAGATCGAGCTGATTCAGGACAGGATGAGAGCAGCCCAGTACAGACAGAAGTCTTATGCCGACCGTCGACGTCGCAGACTTGAGTTTGCAGTGGGGGATCATGTATTCCTGCGGATTTCTCCGATGAAGGGCGTTATGAGATTTGGGAGAAAGGGGAAGCTTAGTCCCAGATTTGTAAGTCCTTTCGAGATCCTTGAGCGAGTTGGTATTGTTGCCTATTTTTTAGCGCTCCTACCCAGCTTTTCTGATGTTCACCCCGTGTTCCATGTATCGATGCTTCATAGATACCTTCATGATCCTTCTCACATGATTCAGCACCGGACCGTTCAGCTTGAGCGCGATCTTTCGTTCACCGAGCAGCCGGTAGCTATTTTGGATCGGCAGGTGAAGAAACTTCGATCAAAGATCTTGCCATCTGTGAAGGTTCTTTGGCGTAGCCCGACTAGTGAGGAGATCACTTGGGAGGCCGAGAGCGAGATGCGGAAGAAATTCTCTCATCTTTTTGAAGGTATGCTTAGTAAGAATTTTTAATTCGGGGACGAATTTCTTTAAGGGGGGAGATTGTAACACCTTAGAATGCGATTAGTGTTAATTAAGCGTTAATGCGGGTTTTTAAGGAAAAGTTTACCAAATCGGTTTCCTCACATTTTATAACAATTAATTAATATTTTATTATTATTTGTTATGGCTTACACACACTTGTGCATGTTAGTGTGAGGGTTAGTTAGTGTTAATCTTGTTAAGTGACCATGACACCTTAAGCAATCCATGCCTTGTTAACCTTAAGCTTAGATATTTTGTGTGAGAAAAATCTTGTTTTGGATTGAGAGAGAGGTGGCTAGGTGAGTCATGGAGGCATTTATGTGAGCATTGATGAGGAGAGGGAGAAAGTGAGTGTAAGGTTAAGACTCACCCTACACTCACCTTTCATCATTATCATCTCTCACTCTCTCATTCTCTCCCACTCTCAATTATTCTTCATCCTCTCAACTCTCAAACTGAACCCTCACTATCCCCTCACCAAAACCTTGCAAAAACTTCATTAAACACCATGGAAAACACTTCACATGTCATGTTTAGCCACTAGGTTGCCTTGGAGCTTGGAAAGATTGGATTTTTGAGCAAGAGTGGCCAGGTAATGACCTCTAACTGTTAATTAGGTGTTTATATTGTTGTGTTGCCTTGTAGTTGTGGTCTAGAACACTAAAGGTAGTGTTTTGTGAAAATATCGTATTTTTAGTGTCATATTGGAGTCTCTGTGATCTGCTATGACCTGAGAATTTTACTGTAAAATATAGCAGTGTAGTAGTGTTGTACTAGTGACCCTGAGTATACAACTGAAGCACGAACCCCATCCCATCGGTTTTGGCCGGTGACAATGAAGGAAAATCCGGCGACCTCGGCCTTTTTGGGGAGTTAGGGCTTGGGTTTTGTAGGGTAGCTGTCTGCAGTGGTTTAGAGGTGTTTTGTACTGTTTAATTTTTATGTTTTGATAGTATACAAAATCTGGGATCACTTTGCTATAATTTAGTGTTTTGAACACGCATGTTACGTTATCCGACACGGTTCGTGATCTTGTGTAGCTGTTGCACCTGGGTTGGTTTTGGGGTGTCGCCACACACGTTAACCACTAGACGGACACTTGAAAATTGGGTTGGAGTTGGTGCATCGGTCAAACGTAGTTTGTACGTGATATTGGTCGATTTCTGAGATTTGCACTTGTTATGTTTGTGTTAATCGGATCACAGGAGGGGACTTAGAACGCTGCGAAGAAAGGGAAGCAGGTGAATGGATTTACCTAGCTCGAGATAGTCGGTGAGTAGATTTAACATCTACGGGGAAATCACTCGTATGGCGTTAAGCGTCAGGGCTAGATATGATATGATATTAGCCGTATGTTTATATGCACATATAGAGATGGTGCATGAACTTCATTGCATATTATTACTTGTTGTGCCTGAACTTGTCCCCATTACACACTGCACTATTATTGACAGTCCATGTTGCACGAGCACTAATTGTATGCTACACACACACTGTCGGTAATTGCCATGATACGCACAATACATATACATATGTGATATTGTATTGAGTAGTGACATTGAGCCATTGATTCTTGTGCGATAGCGCATAAGAAATATAGCATACATGCATACCTATATGTTTACACATATACCTTGCTATATATACATGTTCACTTTATATGATGTTGCGTTGGATTTGGATAATTGGGAACCGCGTGATATATTTAATGACTTGATGCATTTAAATAGCGGATTTTCCCTTGATATGCTCATATTGTTGTTCTATATTGCATACATCATATTACATGTATTTACGTTTTGAGATATGGATTTCATGTGATATTCTGGATTTGAGAACCGCGGGGATATTTCAAGAAATGTGTATTGTTTTGAAAACCCGGTTTCTCTCAATATGATACGTGGATTGCGAGTGTCGGAGTTGGACACTCAGGTTCCGTGAGACTTATAGATACGTGGATTGCGAGTGTCGAGATTGGACACTCAGGTTCCGTGAAACGTATGGATATGTGGATTGCGAGTGTCGGAGTTGGATACTCAGGTTCCGTGGATTGCGAGTGTCGATATTGGACACTCAGGTTCCGTGAGATGTACGGATATGATATGTGGATTTACGTGCCGATGTTGGACACGAGTACTTCATGATGTTTTCGACTGCCGATATTGGGCACTCAGGTTCCATGAGATTTACAGGATATGAGGGCCACTCCTGGTGACGGTGCCTGAGGATTTGGGATTTGGGGTGTCATTGATGGACGCCAGGTTTTTCTATGCCGATGATTTGTGCATGAGGTTTATTATTTATCCCACACTCAGGATTAATTTGATATGCATTTTATTCATGTAGATATAGTACCCTGGTGGTGTACCTTGATCATGATAGTTGCTTATTCATATTGCCATACTTATGCTATCAGATTACATGTGATAGATTATCGCTGTTAGTGCATACTTGCGATTACAATATGATATTATTTACTATTCACGAGTTGGCAAATCACCCCCGTTATGCCACAGTGTTTTGCAGGTATGATCCTCAGGGTAGTCGCGGCAGGGCGCCTTATTATCACTACTTTTGCGGATACCGCTACGGTTGGCTGTGATACCTTTTGCGATAGGTGGGTTGCGGTTATCCGATGATGTATATTGTATATCTTTTGTATCTAGTGTTGCGCCACGGCAGCGCCCCGGCCTCGTACTCGAGGCCAAAATGCGGAATAAAATTTTTTCCTAACTCGGAAACCGGCGCTACCGCGGACAATGAAAACCCGGATCGTAAACCATTAACCTAATGCTAGCAATCTAGAGAGATAGGGTGAGAAGTTATACCAAGCGATCCGTGTCCTTCGGTCTTCGTCTCCACTCCGATCTCCCGCGGAATCTCCGTCACCTCCTCGCTCGTCGGAAAGGGCACCACGTAGCCGGAATCTTTTACGGGCTCCCGCCTCTTGACCGAGGCAACTCGGGCGCGAAGTTGGCTAGCCGACGCGTCCAAGGCTTGCTATAGAATAGTGTAGTGAACTTGTCTCTTTAGGGTTCTTGAAGTTGCCATGGATGGAGGTGGTGATGAGAGAAAGAACTATGGAGGAATATGATGCTCTCAACTTAGCAAAGGAATAATAATATGAACCAAGTTTTTCCTCCTCCAAAATGATCTCACCCTCTCCCCTCTCATATGTGGCCGGCCCCTCTCCAAAAAGAAGAAGATTGGAGAGAGAAAAGAAAACATTTCTCATATAAGGAAAAAGAATGAATAATCACTTATCAAAAATGGTCACTCTCATTTCACCTTTACAAACCATCAAATGAAAAGAATGGAATAGACTAGAAAGGCATCTCATGATGAAATAGCAATCATGATGCCACAAATATGCAAAGAAACCCCTCACAAATTGTCAATTGCAAACGTGCAATTAACACCCTCCACCAAGAAAGTCCGACCGAGAAGGAATGAAGGAAAACCGGTCGGAACGGAATGCAAACTGGCAACTTCAGAAAACCGATCCCGTAATAAATTACAGGAAAACCCCACTGCTGCAAATACATGCCCGCATTTGTATTCCCACTGAACACAAATGCAAAGAGACAAAATCTACACTGTACTAGACTAGGACCGGCTTAAGCCAAAGCCGGCTAGTTAAATCCGTTCGATCCTGATCTGTGCAATACCGCACGTATCAGATCAAACCCTGCCATATTACTATACGGCCACTAGTACAAAACTGTCCGATCCTGATCCGTGCAATACCGCGCGTATCTGATCGGACCCTGCCATATCTCCATACGGCCTCTACAGCGTTTCGCCCGAAACTTGAGTAACTGAAACTGAGTGTGGTGGACTCTAAAGACTCGTCAATACCTTGGCTGTGGATTTAACCACTAGCACATCAGAGGTATAAGCCAATACGTGACGGGCCACCAGGTATTGACCAAATGGGACGTCGATGAGGAAGCTCACCCCGACACCCAACTGAGCCTGTCAGTGACAATATCCGTACAGTCCGGTCCGTTCGTCTATGAGTATCGCATGGCGGGCCTAGGGGGTTGGTAAAAGTCAGACCCCCAAAAGCGGTACAAGTCGTGTCGGAGCGTAGCCCAGAACACCCTGAGATACTACTGGAATACCTACCAGTAAATCTTCTGCCTCGGCCGAGGGCTTTGTGTAATGGCTCTCCTAGACACAGCGCGACCTCACCCCCAATACCGGGAGAGACGAACCCCTGCAGATCCGCTCACTGCCTCCATGTGGCTCGGGACTGTACCCAACTAAAACCTGTTTGCACGACTCCTTTGAGCCGTGGTAGGGTAGTAATCAAAGCACAGTGGGAACTCACACGAGACAAATGACGATCTCAGGTCGATGAACTAACCTGTACACATGTCACCAGGGAACTGCTATCTGACATCTGGTATAAGACCAACTAGCAGGTTCCCGGCGAGTCCTGTCCGGTGTACTCATAACCCAATGAGCACCTGTATACATCTTAGGTGAACCAACTGACACCAGTGGCTTGTGAGACCGGCCACCGCCCCTCGTCGGGGTCTCGACTGTATACACTAGTCTACTAACGGAGTATCGATGCCCTGTCTCGAAACTCCTACGACTAGGGACCTTTTAAGGATGTGCTTATAGACCACCAGCTCCCACGTATATGATCGCCATCATACTGTTGGCAGTCAAGCAAGAATCCTAGGGGCTCTATCAACGTGTAATAGCGACATGTCAGGTCACCTAAAGCAGTACACGATGATAAAGATAAACCAGATAGCATACTATCATCTCGAGTAAGACTGTCCTACCGGGATAGGTCCTCCCTCAATCATTGCAATCACGTGCCTGTGATCCAATAATTGACTCTGAGGGCACTATCTCCAACAATCTCCCACTTGCACTCAAGGCTAATTATTGCGATATCGCATACTCACAGCCCGTGTGATACCGAACACCCAACTCCTCTACTAGTCAGTCTCACAAAGCTCGTTTGTGAAACTTTTGCGTTCGAGGAATAGCCTCAGTGAGTGGATCCGCTGTGATGTTTTTTTCTATGTCTCTCTATATCTCATGTTCGCGGAGAAAGCCATCTCCCGAAATGAGCAATACCTGTCTTAGAATGTCTGGATGTCTGATGGGACCTAGCTCATGAATGAACTCCAAATCCAAACTTCTTAGACTGTATCGACAACTGAACTTAATCAGTATCCTGCGCCATGCCACCCTCAGTATTGCCTTGGACCACCTGTCCAAAATACTGCCCCTCGTCAGAGGGAGAACTATAACTCTGACAACCTCCTTGTCGTCCATGTCACCTTGGAAGCCTGGAATGATAACTGTCTCCCAAATGAGGCTGTCGTTATCATATCCCTAGAACATCTACTTATGTTCTAAAACTGCTTCCGACTGTTCCTCCAGGATTGGATCAATATCAACTTATTGCACCTACTGCAAGAACAACATCTGGTGTGGTACTTGACATCTCATGATTGACTCAATTGCCTAAGCAAGTGATCTGTCAATCATGCGTATCCCTCTCCCCTTTAGTCTATAAGACACCTTTAGAGAGGGTGACTCCATTACTTGCCGGTATACTACCGTGCCAGGAGTCGTCCATTCTAAATACTCATAGAATGCTGTCAAGTTACCCAGATTGGGAAACCACCCAAATCTAGATCTAAAACCATAGATCTAGTGACCAGTATGTCTGATATAATATCCAAGTCCCTTGTGGAGAAACCACTGTGTGACGACCAAAGTATAACCGATCGTAGTATAGGAATATCACTTCCCACTACCTTCTCAACAGATCCATCCCCTATTCTGATGACGTCAAACCTATGACTGTCACATCAGAAATATATGATCTATCTCCGCTACATCTGCTTTAGTCTATAAATAGACATAAGCCTGATGTCCACCAATGCTTCCGCTGCTCCCACTGACTACGACAACCCTCTGGCAGAGTCATATAGACGTGCACTTCCAAAGCTAGTTTAGAATGACGCTATACTCATTCTCCCGCCGGGTCTCGCAGCCTGGAACAATCAGCAATGGCAAGTGTGGGTAAACAAGAACTTCCCTGTCACCGTCCTTGAGGCTACCGGAGTACCTCTCGGGTGCCTGAAGTTACCCACCGTATCTGCGGAGTGGCCAATGGAATGTCAATCCAGATTGAATCTTTAGGTTCCTTATCAAATCTTCAGTAATCGTTTGTGGTTCTGGAATCACTTCCAGTTCTACCATACTCCCACTGCTGTTTCCTGAAAAATCCATTTCTTTCCTTTTTTTTTTTTTTTAAAAATGTGGCGAGTCTAGAACAATATTTCTATTGATCTGCCAGATGGTAGAAAGTCAACCCTCGTCATAGCCTGGGTCAACCCACAAACAGCCATTACAGAAACGTGCCTTGAGTTATCCGGAGTCTGGTTTTAAGCACAAGCCGGACAACTCCCCGTACCTTAACATCGTTAAGATATGAACTGTTCTATATCCAATATAGAACCAGAGGCACTGATTTAATTGAACCAGATTCAAATCATGCAGCTGTCTCCAGTGCATGTCAAGTAAATGGAAGGAGGCCGATCAGCGTTACTCAACTTAGGAATGCTTCCAATTATGAGTAACCTGAAAGAGAAGCAATTTCTCTGTATCATTACTATCAACTGAAATACCATACACAAGTATCCACATCTTCGATCACTTTGAAGAATCCCGATACTTGCTACACCTGGTACTCTACTCTATTCAAATACCTATAATTCCTCTAAACTTAGACCCTGTGTTTCCACGAAACACATGTCTAAGAACTAGAGAAGTTAAAAGTAAACAGAATATAGTATGAGGACCAACCCCTCTGTCCTAATGGACACTGGACAACATACAATACTCTGTATAAGTCCGCTGAGTCTAACAACTCTTTCACTGTGCGTCGTAGGTCGAAAACTGTACTTATGGTTAAGAAGAATTACACCGCCGTTCAATGCTCCTTACCTAACCATCCACTGATATAGGTAAATGTCATTGACATAATATCAAAAGGTATATCTCACTCTATGAAAATAGACGTACAGATATATCGATTTGAAATTGGTGCACAACAGCGGATATTCAAAACCAAATATTTGCCGACCGGCAAACAACCCAGGTGACTTCCTCAAATATCACCGATTACAACGAATCCCGATATAATGAGGATGATCACCCAATTCCCAATAACTTACTCCCACTCAGCATCTGTAAAACCATACAGATGTGAGAATCCAACCTGGTAAATACATACCCTGGAGCAAGTGTCTAACTGGGAAATCAGTTTTCCATTAACAGTACACAGTGAAACTGAAACATTAAAATGTTTCGTCGGGGTATGCTGGTATTCCTAGTAATGCCTCTTCCATTATCCAGATTCACAACCATAACCGTATAATTCTTTGCCACCTCTCCAAATCCCTTTATATGTCTTTAATCATTACCTTCTGTACACCCCTTTAAGCCAAATGGTTTTCTTCCTTCCCTACCGTTCGGCACCAGCCTATGGTTTGGAAGAAGACTATCCAAAAAGCATAAAGGGTGTACTGTCCTAATCCTAGGAGCACTCGCAACGCGAGAGAAGGTGAAGATAAAAGACACCTGAATGTACTTTATTCCTATTTCTCCTGAACTAGGATCCATCCCCGAACTGGAACAAGTTCCTTTCGAGTTCGTATATAACCATACGATGGATTATCCAATAAACTGGGATCTTCGTAGTAATACGGAGTGTCCTGGAGAAATACAAAGGTGAAGAAATACTTGGTTTGGTCGTGAATATCAGTCGCAATTTACTTTGCCCTTTTACTAATCCCTTTCTTTTTCTGAACTTAATACCTTCTGTACACCGTTTTAGGCTAACTGGTTTTCTTCATTCCCTACCGGTCGGCACCAGCCTATGGTTTGGAAGAAGACTATCCAATTTGCGTAATAGGTGTACTACTCCTAAACTAAGGAGTACTCGCAACCTGAGAGAAGGTGAAAAGAAAAGACAACTGAATAATCCTATCCGTTTTCTCCAGAACCAGAAACCATCCTCGAAGTCCTTCGAGTTCGTATATAACCATACGATGGTTTTGTCCAATGGAAGTGGACGTTCGTAGTAATACGGGGTGTCCTGGAGAAAAGGGTAAAAGTAGGAGTGGCAATGAGGTTTGCAACTCTGACAATCCAAAAGCCAGTGTTAAGAAGGTTCGGTCAACTTGGTCACTGAGTCATAGTCTTAGGGTCGGGTCAATGGTCGCTGCCAGAGAGAGAGAAAAGAAACACTCAGCGTGCACTCTAACCTAGATCAGAATGGTTATCACTTTGTCTAATCTGGAAACCTCCCACTGTATCTCAAATTCTCCTCCATACCTAAAAGAAGAATTAGTCGGGGTCATCCGAGGAGTAAACTAACTCATCAGTGGGAATCGGGATCCAACTCTCATCGCATGATAACGTGACGGAATCCACTCACGTCACCACACTCCAGAAGGTATGCGCATGCCTGGCAAGTTTCAGTTCTTTTGAAACTCCCGATGTGAGTTTTACCCCTAGGACTCAAGTGACCTTGACACAGTCAACAAATCAAAGAGTCCTAGTCAAGTTCAACCCGTCATTATCCTGGATTGCATTAAACCCACCCGTACGAGCCCTTGACACAGTCAACAAGGCCGCACGACTGTCCTAACCAATCCCATTTATATGCTGCAAACAAACACTACTTAGCTACCGCACACTACGCCTTGACACAGTCAACAAACGCAGCACGAATACTAAGTAATATTTGTAAGAAATGACGGAGGGCTACGTCTAGTTTTTGGCGAAAAACTTTTAACGTAATGAACTTGATATCGTTGAAGGAACTGCATAGCCTTTTATAAAATATAGTGACGAAAACCTTTACTAAAGAGGTCACTCCCGGTGAAGGGATCTCGGCTCTTTCCCCGTAGAATGAGGTGCAGGATATTCCAACTGAATACCACGATGCAAAGCAAAAGTAATCGGCTATAGTGAAGTTAATGCCCTGACGCAAACTTTTGTCCAAGGGGTCACTCCCGGTGAAGGGATCTCGGCCCTTGCCTCGTCGACTGAGGAGCAGGATATTCCAAATGAATACCACGATGCAAAACAAAAGTGAACGTCCTTGCAATAACAGCTTTTTGAAAAAGTGTTCCAACAACATCAGATTAGGTTTGTTTATCTTGCATTGATCCGAATCAACGCAGTCCCATCAATTGATCACACCACAAAGAACGAAAATATACTGACGTACGTATATGCCATCCGCATTCGCCACTGGGTCTCGTCATCACCCGTTAGGTTAGCTAACTAACGGCAGAGCGGGGACTGGACTAGCGCGGATGTAAAACATATACAACATCTACTAATATATACACCAATATATAGTATTTCGCTCAAGGCGTGAATAAAAAGCAACATCACAGAAATGTACAGCATCACAGAACAATACAGATATCTGGAAGCCCCGGGTTTCACAGAGCCGCTGCTGAAACCCGACGTTCCCCTGGTCGTGTGGATAGCCTGTGCAATGAAATCCTAGACCCCTACGGGCGCGGCAAGTCACCCGCCAAAACCTGAAGCGAGGCAGCCCCCTTCAGCTCCGTGAATGGACCACCCAGCACTCCACGGAATCCGGCAACTTGGGCACCCCTCCTGGGTCAACCTGTACCCCCTACGAGTGCGGCGAATAGCCCGCCAATCCTGGACTGAAGCCCCCTCCGTCTCAATGCCCTGAGATGCGGGCCCGTTGCCCTCCAGAACCCGGCTATCCGTGCACCCCACCGCGGGGTAACCCTAGTACAGAAAGTAAAATATACATACACCGGGTACATCGACCGCAACCAGGCCGTGCCCCAAAAGAATAATACAAACAGGCAGTGACGGCAGTCCACATGTCGGACGCTCGCCCCGCAAAATCAAATGTACATAATACAACAAAAACTATACTAGCATTGCATCCAGGCTATCCCCCACGACCGATCCGCAACATCACAGCATAAACATAGAACATCAACGTGAAAATCACGTTCGCAAATCCGTCTAACCGGGCTATAGCAGTTAGACCGGATTTACCGATCGAGTGACATTCACGGTCGCAGATATAATGTAAATACTGTGAAATAATGTGTTTCAAATATCCGATCGATCAAACAATTAACAAGCGGGCCCCAAACCAATACTGTAGCAGTCACAGAAAACCTGGGCCCTAAATTAATATTCCAAAACCCTCAAAATTAGCCCAAAAGCCCACTGTAAAATTTCCACAGTGTGAGCACAGTAGACTGCGGCGGAAGCGCGGCCCAAAGTGGGGTTTGGCCGCGCTTCCGCGGTCAACTGTACGACTGACACTGTCGACTTTTTACAGTGGTCTTATAATTTCGTGCACATTATTTTTCTGTAACCTGAAAAATTTTTAGACACCAAAAAATTCCAACAGAAAACTGATGTGAACAAAATACGGTTTTTTTTGAGATTTTGGTCGATCGGATAAGTAAAACGCATTAGAACAAGCTAGGTAAGGTTAATGGCGTGGCTCTGATACCATGTTGCGCCACGGCAGCGCCCCGGCCTCGTACTCGAGGCCAAAATGCGGAATAAAATTTTTTCCTAACTCGGAAACCGGCGCTACCGCGGACAATGAAAACCCGGATCGTAAACCATTAACCTAATGCTAGCAATCTAGAGAGATAGGGTGAGAAGTTATACCAAGCGATCCGTGTCCTTCGGTCTTCGTCTCCACTCCGATCTCCCGCGGAATCTCCGTCACCTCCTCGCTCGTCGGAAAGGGCACCACATAGCCGGAATCTTTTACGGGCTCCCGCCTCTTGACCGAGGCAACTCGGGCGCGAAGTTGGCTAGCCGACGCGTCCAAGGCTTGCTATAGAATAGTGTAGTGAACTTGTCTCTTTAGGGTTCTTGAAGTTGCCATGGATGGAGGTGGTGATGAGAGAAAGAACTATGGAGGAATATGATGCTCTCAACTTAGCAAAGGAATAATAATATGAACCAAGTTTTTCCTCCTCCAAAATGATCTCACCCTCTCCCCTCTCATATGTGGCCGGCCCCTCTCCAAAAAGAAGAAGATTGGAGAGAGAAAAGAAAACATTTCTCATATAAGGAAAAAGAATGAATAATCACTTATCAAAAATGGTCACTCTCATTTCACCTTTACAAACCATCAAATGAAAAGAATGGAATAGACTAGAAAGGCATCTCATGATGAAATAGCAATCATGATGCCACAAATATGCAAAGAAACCCCTCACAAATTGTTAATTGCAAACGTGCAATTAACACCCTCCACCAAGAAAGTCCGACCGAGAAGGAATGAAGGAAAACCGGTCGGAACGGAATGCAAACTGGCAACTTCAGAAAACCGATCCCGTAATAAATTACAGGAAAACCCCACTGCTGCAAATACATGCCCGCATTTGTATTCCCACTGAACACAAATGCAAAGAGACAAAATCTACACTGTACTAGACTAGGACCGGCTTAAGCCAAAGCCGGCTAGTTAAATCCGTTCGATCCTGATCTGTGCAATACCGCACGTATCAGATCAAACCCTGCCATATTACTATACGGCCACTAGTACAAAACTGTCCGATCCTGATCCGTGCAATACCGCGCGTATCTGATCGGACCCTGCCATATCTCCATACGGCCTCTACAGCGTTTCGCCCGAAACTTGAGTAACTGAAACTGAGTGTGGTGGACTCTAAAGACTCGTCAATACCTTGGCTGTGGATTTAACCACTAGCACGTCAGAGGTATAAGCCAATACGTGACGGGCCACCAGGTATTGACCAAATGGGACGTCGATGAGGAAGCTCACCCCGACACCCAACTGAGCCTGTCAGTGACAATATCCGTACAGTCCGGTCCGTTCGTCTATGAGTATCGCATGGCGGGCCTAGGGGGTTGGTAAAAGTCAGACCCCCAAAAGCGGTACAAGTCGTGTCGGAGCGTAGCCCAGAACACCCTGAGATACTACTGGAATACCTACCAGTAAATCTCCTGCCTCGGCCGAGGGCTTTGTGTAATGGCTCTCCTAGACACAGCGCGACCTCACCCCCAATACCAGGAGAGACGAACCCCTGCAAATCCGCTCACTGCCTCCATGTGGCTCGGGACTGTACCCAACTAAAACCTGTTTGCACGACTCCTTTGAGCCGTGGTAGGGTAGTAATCAAAGCACAGTGGGAACTCACACGAGACAAATGACGATCTCAGGTCGATGAACTAACCTGTACACATGTCACCAGGGAACTGCTATCTGACATCTGGTATAAGACCAACTAGCAGGTTCCCGGCGAGTCCTGTCCGGTGTACTCATAACCCAATGAGCACCTGTATACATCTTAGGTGAACCAACTGACACCAGTGGCTTGTGAGACCGGCCACCGCCCCTCGTCGGGGTCTCGACTGTATACACTAGTCTACTAACGGAGTATCGATGCCCTGTCTCGAAACTCCTACGACTAGGGACCTTTTAAGGATGTGCTTATAGACCACCAGCTCCCACGTATATGATCGCCATCATACTGTTGGCAGTCAAGCAAGAATCCTAGGGGCTCTATCAACGTGTAATAGCGACATGTCAGGTCACCTAAAGCAGTACACGATGATAAAGATAAACCAGATAGCATACTATCATCTCGAGTAAGACTGTCCTACCGGGATAGGTCCTCCCTCAATCATTGCAATCACGTGCCTGTGATCCAATAATTGACTCTGAGGGCACTATCTCCAACATCTAGTACTCTTCATCTACGACCTTCATGTATTGACTTAGAGACGAGTTGTGAGGATCGATATTGTTTATTCTTATGACTCTGGTTGTCGTGCTCGTGTGAGCCGGTCTTTATTTATGTTGATTATCTCATTTCTTCGCTACGGTGTCGTATATCTGTGGTGGTGATTGTTTCAGTATTTGGGCGAGATTTGCTCCCGTTTAGGGATGCTTTACTTGTATCTTATGTTTGTACCCGTTTCGGGACTAGCTTTTACAAAGGAGGTGCTGCCGAAATTTTTATGAAAACAAACTTAAGCTTTAAGTTCTTACTTGATATTTTAAAGTGTTTCTATCCTTTACTTCTTGTAATGGTTTAGATTGCTGGGTTTTCGGCTTACTTCAATTGCGTTATGCCTGTTGACGTTACGTAGTCTAAGTGCCGGTCATGTGCCTAATTTAGGTCGTGACAAACATGCAATATTTAGAACATGCATGAATCTTCTCACACTTCAGACCCAAATCAGACATCACCTTCTGGGCTTCGTATCAGCTGTCGGGCACGTTATTTCCGGAGGGCATAGAATCTTTCAGGAACTTCAGAAGTATCATGAATGACTTGTTACTCTATCCATTTAGGCACTTAATCTGGAAAAGCTGGACGAACCATGATATGATGGAATACTTTGCATTCTCATAAATTGGTCTTCTAGTATTGTTCATGAACTTTTCATACTTATCCGCACGCGGTCCTTGACCGGAAGGTTTGTCATCTTCGGTAGGAATACTATCACCGAGGGCAGCCTCTACCATATCCTCCATTTCTTCTCCTGGAAAGAAGTTATCGTCTTCTTCTTCTTTGCCGTATTACCGTCTTCTCTTTCTTTTTCTGCCGCATTACCGTCTTCTTCTTGTCCTTCCCCGTGATATAGCCAAGTTGTATAAAATCTAGTAAAACCATGTTTAATGATGTGAAGCTCTACGATTTCTACCTTCTGCCAGAACTTATTCCCACATCTATCACACGAGCAGAGAATCTTTTCTAACACGATCTTATTATGTGCGCGTGCAAATTCAATGAAAGCAGCAACTCCTGCGGCAAACTTAGATTGCATGTGTTGTTGCCAATCCACGTTCATCCAGTCCTTAACTCTGATGTGCTCATGGGCCATGTTAGACTGTATAACATATAAATTGTAGGTTATGGTGACTACATTGAGAAATATAAGAACTGGATGGTTACTGACAAAGAAGAAAATCCGTAGGGGAAAGTTTGTTGTTGAAAAAAATAAATTATCGATAAACAAAGTTAGATTTGAAGATACCCAAGTATGAGTTGTATTCTGTGTATGTGTGTTTCAATTTATGATTTCGCTTAAGTGTAGAGTTGTTAGTGTGTATGTGCTTTGTGTGTGCGTTTGTTGTGTATTCGTGTTGTATGCGTATGTTTCGGCTGTCGGGGGTGGGGGGGTGGGGTAAGGCTTCTATCCCATTAAGAATGTATAGAGAAGACACCCATTCGCTTGTGCTTTCATCCGTTTCGAGTAAATTTCGGCAGCACCTTCCCGCTGTTCTCCGAGTACACTATAATAGAATAAATAATCTTTTCAATGTTGTAAAACAACGTTGAAATGAACATCTAATCTATATCTTTGTACACGGAGAACCAGCGGAAAAGTACCGAAGAAATAACTCGAAATGAATGAAAACATAAGTGAATGCAGGTGTTTGCTTTATACATTCCTAACTTGTCCACACTGGACAAATCTATCGGTTATCATACGATTGAATCTTTTCATCACATAGACTACACGACGGTTGTTAGTACCGAAATATACCGTACGATATTTAACAACCTTCGTATAGTTCTATGTCACGACGAACATCGAACGTATGTTAACCGATAGACGAGATTTTCATAAATGAGTATCGATGAGAATATGAAAATTTCATATTATTATCGAGTATCATATATTGGTTTTAACTTGAACATTAAATTTTTCTTACGTTTACGGTAAAATTGTACGTTTACGTTATCATCGAGTATCCTACTGAAAGAACTAGTGCACCCTAAACCCTTAACCAAAATTAACTTTATTAACCCAAATTAACCTTAATCACCCTAAGTCAAATTATCCCTAATTAACCCAAAATTAACCCAATTAACCTAATTACCCAAATTAACCATAATCATCACCTTAACTCAAATTATCCCTAATTAACCCAAAATTAAGTTAATTGAACCAAATTAACCCTAATCAACACCTGTTCATCACAGAAAACTGCATTTCAATACCTCTCATACATTATCTGTTTTGTTATATATCGGTACTATTAACCAGTGTCTGCTCAGTAAATACAGATTATAGGTATCCGTGACACAATACTGGAAACATACTCAAAATCATGGATATAACGTTTGTGAGCTGACATTGCAACCGGAACTGCAAACCGATCGATATCCAAAGAGTTCTTTTGCAAAAAATAAATGTGTACACATTTTTGGTCCAACACAATACAAGTGTGCACATAAACTCTTTGGCATATGGACCATGGTAGGGCTATCCATGGCACACACAAATGATGACTTGTGCAAGTAGTAGGCACACATGGGGGACATGAATGATAAATGCAAAAAGTTATGATGTGATATAAAGCTATATGTTTCTCTCCAAATCCCTGAGTGCAGACCAGGTTCATATAGACAAATCAAACAACACCAGTGGAATTGTCGAGAGAACAAAAGACCACCACACCAACATGAGCCAAGTTGCTTGGACCAAGCCCGGCGAGATGCTTCTAAAACCCGGCCCCACCGGTTTTACCAAGTCCATTCGTCCCCAATTTTCTTCTGTCTATCCCTTGCTGTCACCTCATCTTATTTTTATTGTTTGTTTAATCTTATTTTGGGCTTATAAATACAGATCAATGAGCAAGGGAGAGGGGGACCAATACCTTTATACTTTGAGCTATAGTTTACTCTTTGTTTCTCTTTTCCATTTTGTTTTTGTACATAGCTAGTTCACCTTGAATTCTTTGCCTTCTCTTGATCTTGCTACCTCTTCATTGAGTTTGCAAGTTTAAGTTTTGGTTATTGAACTCAAAGTTTGTATCATCACTCGGACTTAATAAAGCTTTCATTTTGCACTTGGGTTCTTAGTATTTATCTCTTGCCAATTACTTACTTGCAATTTTATTCCTTTCTATTTACTTATTTGCAATGTTGTTCTATTCTTTTCTTTTATCATTTCATTTGCTCTTTCTTTTTGTTGTTTTGATAGTTTGTAAATAAGGTGTTGTTAGGAAAAAGAATGGTATTGTAAGTTAAGGTTTTCTTTTCTCATTTCCTTTGCTCGATATTTTCCAATTGAACTCCGCCTAAACCTTACGCAAGCGCTCTGTTAGGCAGCCTATCCTACCAAAGTATCGACGATCTCTAACCGTGACCGGTTGCGTTCGGTTTGGCCGGAGGAGAAAGTCAAGAGACAAGAACGGACGGACAAGGGTCAATAAGCCGGATTTCACAAATACCGTGCTTAAGCATCCTAATCCATGCTGTTGCCGATTGCTCTAGCTTCAATGGTCAAGCTCGGCACAAAGGATTGAGTATGGACCTCCCTAACTTACACTAGCCTATCTATTCCTAACAACTTATACTTTGCATATAGAACACATAGGTTAAGAACGAACCATTCCGAACCTCGCATTAGCTCGTCATAACAAGAATGCGAAACGTACCGTCTCCCTGCGGACGACCCGTATTCATCACGGCTAGCTACACGCGACGCTGTCTTGATTGCGGTTAACTTTAGAACTTAAAAACGACGCACGCAAGCGCGCGATCAATCAAATGGCGCCGTTGTCGGGGATCGAAAATACGGCGCGCGCAAGCGCGCTTTAATCAAATGGCGCCGTTGCCGGGGAGACGGTAACGTTTTTTATTCTTGTTATTTGGGGTTAATCTCTGTATATCCTGTTTATAAATCTAACACCATTCTGAAAACAAAAATAAAAAATAAAAAAATTTCAAAACTAAAACAAAAATTAACATATCTAACTTTTTTTCTTTCTGGATTTTTGACCTGCTAGCACTCTGGGACTAAACATAAAAGTTAAATAATAACATTGAGACACTAGTAGAACACTTAGACACCTAAAGAAATTTGGAGCCAAATTTCCCAATGTACCCCGGCGAGATTCTTCAATTCCACGGCACCGCCGGATTTTCCACCTCCGTTTGCTCCAAAATTTTGTCCCCTACTCCAGTGTTCTATTATTGTCCCAATGTTATTGTTTGATTTTTATAATTTTTAATGTGCAGGTGTTTGGGCATTCATATCGCTTTTTTACACTAATAATTCGTTTTTCCGACATTTGCAGATTTTGACGGATTTGCGAACTGTGATCGTGTGGAGCAAAGTGTACATTCAAAGTTAAGGTGATTGCGAAGTACAGTGCCAAAGATCTGGGTAGTTTGATCCGAGCAAGCGAACTTTTCAAGCTAGACGGATTCAATTCAACTAGGGTTTCTTAACCCGAAAACTTATCGGACGTATTTCCTAACACCTTCTTCTCAAATCCGACGCATCCAATATACTATCTTTGCAGGATTCTTTGCAAGTTCGCTGTCAAACGCCAAAAGTGACTAACCCGTATTTGTTGCAGAGCCGTGCCTAAACATAAAAAAACGGTTGTTGATACTTTGAATAACTTTTTCATTGATTTACACATTGCATCCATTAATACGGACTTAAGGGCCAGCGAACCCCACAACATATGGTAAAGGATTTCACCACCTTTTCCGTGGCCCAAAAATCACGAAATTGAGCATAACATTTACTCGCACAAATTTTAAAAGAAACTAAACTTTAAGCCTTTAAGGACTTCGTGCTCAGTAGGAGAAGTTAACTGTGTTTAGAATACCGCTTAACGGTATATCATTTACGGGGTGTTTAGGAAAGTGTTCACGGCGAAACCGCCAAAAGAGAAAGGGTTATCTAATTAAGGACCTTCGCGAAAGCATTGGAAAGCCTCCCCTTGTCTCTGCACTTATCTGGCCTCGTGATCAGTATATCTTGAACCCGTTTCTCGACACAGTTTTACTTCAATAATCAAGTTCTTGAGCAGGTCTAGTTGACCAAGGTGAACCCTAGACCAATTAGGTGTGCGGTATTGTGTCGTGATTATTTTTCTTCTTTATCTTTTTTTGTGTATATTTCATACTTTTGTTGATAACTAACAAATAAATAAATAAAAAAATCTCACATTCTTCTTCCTCCCCTTTTCTTCTTCTCTTCATATCATGGGTACCCCACATAGACCAACTCTTACCAAACTTTGGTACCCACAACCAGACATTACTTCTTACGGTTCTTGTTTTGGTAGAACTTCGAACGATCCCTCCATGCTTAAACTTTCTTTGAAAGATCGGATAGACACATCTAGGACAAACAACTAGACTCCGCAATCCACTTTGTATCAACCGTTTCAACCCCCCACCTTTTTACGTTGATACCCCTTTTGAGAGTCATGTTCCGATTACAAGACCGATGTCCATTGCTGACCGAATTGAACAATCTCGTAGCCGATCTTTCACTCCTTTCACCACTTCCAATTCTTTTGATCAACAATTCCAATCACCTCCTTATCAAAACGTTGATCTTATTCCTGTCCAACCATTCGATTCCTACCAATCTTACCCGACTTTTACACCTTTCCTAGACATTACTTCTGAACAGCCATTTGGGAGTTTCAAGTATCCAAACGAGTTTGAATCTTTTACTGAAACCCCTTCACAACCCATGTCTAGTCTTGAACAGTCGTTGGAATAATTTCGGGTAGCGTCGTGCCATCAAATGATGGATTTGAATGCGTCCATAGACGCCCTTATACAACCTAACAAACCGACAACTAGTTTCCAACCAGCTCCAAATTTTCCAATGTATGATGAGGCGATAGGACGGATTGAGAATTTGAATAGTGAGATTGAGCAGTACACCCTTCCAAATCAAACCTACCCATTCCAAATTGAATTCCACAACTCCGATTTCGAAAATCTATCGAGGGGCCCAAATGAATCATAAATTGAAGATAGAATGTTTGATGAGTTGTGCGACTTTGTAGTGTTTGAGTTACCTGATTGTGAAGGGTCCATTCCAATGTAGGGTTCCTAGGCACTCTTGTGAGGGTTCATAAGGCATCAATCATGCCCGAATAAAATTTTAGACGTGCCGAACAACCCAAAGCCGGGATCTTTGCTAGATTATTAGGGTTTAACATGCAAGTAAACATCTTTACTACTAAGTGTGAGGGATTACAACCTTTGTAGTCCGCTCCTTCGCTTCATAAGCTCCGAGTAGAAGTCCTTCGCCACGATCCACGATCTCCCGGACTCAAGAGAGGTTCCACGACTCGAACGATCCATGCTAGCTTGTAGTGTTCCGTTTCTCCGATGATCTACGTCGAAGTTGCTATAACTCAAGCTCTCTCACTCTAAAGAGGTGAACACCCTAATCTAATGGGCTAGATTAGATGAGGATGATGGAGTAGTATTTATGCTATCTTTTTATATCAATTTCTCACAAGAAATCATCACCAAAGGAATAACTAGTGAGCTTTCTCAAAGCTCATGAGAGAAGAAGATGATGGAAAAGGAGTTAATCCTTTTGTGATGAATAATGAAAAGTATATATGAATTAATAATGTAACCATAGTTTAGTATGACAAGGATAACCCTTGTAGAGAATAAACTAGAGCTAGGGTTTGGTAAGGTTAAAGAATGAGTCATGGATAAATATCAACCATAATATCTTAACCAAGACAAAAGGAAAACTTCTAGATGGTGCAAGAAGAAGCTAACCCTAATCAAATCCTAATATCATTTAATCATCACTAAACATGTTTCATTATTAATCATATCAAGTTACTATAATATATATCACATATATATTATATTTGTAACAAAAGAAAATAATACAATTAATATATATCGCATATATATCAATATATTATCCGGTGAGAAAATGAAATAATAAAGCGAGCCAATATTAGATAATGTAATACAATATATCATATATATATTATTATACATTAAATCATCGAATCAACACTTGATCCGACAATCCGGCTATATCGAATATAACTGACTAATATATCATGTACCGATTCATCGAATCAACACTTGATCTGATGATCCGGTCCATATCTAAATATCGCGAGAATATAATACGGTATCTCATATCGCATGTTAGGTCCACGTTACCTCTCCCGGTACTTTCGGGGTTGCGGAAACGGTAAAACAAAATTTTTTCTGGACTTGGTAACATGGACCGTAAAAGCCGGATCTTTACTAAACAATACACTAGCATCCTAACTAGAGATTTATCTACTCGGTTAGGGGTTATACCTCAACTTGAAATCCTTCTCTTCTTGTTGTTCTTCTCCTTGCTTGCTCCGAGGCTTGATCCGGACTTTGGTCACCTCCACGGCCTCCTTGAGTCGAAGACGATCCACCCGAGAGATGTACACCGAGCTCCACCTCGAGCCGAGGTAATTAGGGCAAAGAGATTGCTAATCTAGAAGCCCTAGGTTGTGTAGAAGTGATAAAGGGATGGTTTTGTCTTTGTGGGATCTTTATCTCTCAACACATGAGATCAAAAGATGAATCAAGAGAAGGAAGAAGAAGGAGGAGCTAGCAACCATGGTTCATTTCTTTTTCCTTCTCACTTGAAAAGGCAAGAGAGAGAATGAGAAAGAAATTGTGAACTAAAGAAATTAACCATGGTTCCAATAATGCACTTAAACCATCATTACAAATCCTATCAAGATAAAGTTGATGGCTACATTGAAATGACCATTATCATAATCCAAAAGAAAAAGAAAAAGAAAAGAAGAGTGTAGATCCCTCTTGAAAGTCAATGGTCAACACGGTCAACCGGTCAACAAAGTCAAGAGAGGTCAACGGGGTCAAATGGTCAATGCAATTAGCCATCATAAAATTATCACCAAAAGGATCAGCAAATGATGTCCGCGGCTCATAATGGTTTTGACCAAACGAACTGTCAAAACCCTAATGAGCCTGCCACATAACGGTTTTGGTCGAACCAACTGCCAAAACCCTAATGAGGCACCTCCTCCTTCATCGCTCCGGAAAACTGTGCATACACACCTGCATCCGCATTCCGTAGAATGCGGATGCACAGAAGACAAAACAAATCCATCCGTGCAATACTAGAATCCGGCTTAAACCAAAGCCCACTAGTACTGCCTGCCCGAACACCACACGCACACAAGTGTATGTAAGTGATCGCAGCCCTGCCGTAAAACCATACGGCCTCTACACGTTTCGCTCAGTGCAGGGAAACTCTCTGTGTGGGACTCTAAAGACTCGACACTACGCTGGCAGTGGGCTTAACCACAGACCGCAAGCGGCACTAGCTGTACGTAACGGTCCCCAGGTAGATGTCGATAAGAAGGCCGATGAGGTAAACCCATCCGAACTCCTACTGAGCCTGTATGTGACAATCTCCGTACAGTCCGGTCTGTTCGTCTGATACATCGCATGGCGGGCCTAGGGGGCGGTGAACGTCAGTCCCCTAATAGCGGTACAAGTCGTGTCGGGGTGAAGCCCATTACACCCTGAGATAACACTGGAAACCTACCAGTATATCTCGCTTGCCCTGGCTAGGGACTACTCGTGTAATGGCTCTCCTAGACACAGCGCGATGTCAACCCCCAATACCGGGAGAGACGAATCCTATCTAACCGTCACTGCCTCCAAGTGCTTCGGGACTGCACCCAACTACTACCTGTTTGCACGACTCAGTAGAGCCGTGGTAGGGTAGTAATCAAAGAACAGTGGGAACACACTCGGGGCGAAGTGACAGTGTCAAGTCAGCGGACTAAGCTGTACTCATGTCACCTGGGAACTGATAACTGATGATAGGTATAATACCAACCATCAGTTCCCGACGAGTCCTGTCCAGTGTACTCGTAACCTAACGAGCACCCGCATACTATCTCAAGTACGACGTACTGACGGTTGTGGGACAGACCATCTCCCGTGCTGGGATGAGAAGCGCATACGCTAGTCTACTCTGGAGTATCGATGCCCTGTCTCGATAATCCCATGACTAGGGACGTGTACAAGGATGTGCTTGTGGATTACCCAGCCCCCACGAGTGTGATCGCCATCACAACGCCGGTAATCAAGCAAAGATCCTAAGGGCTCTACTAATGCGTATAGGTGATATAAAAGAAACACACATGTACACATTAAAGCAGAGACAAACCAAGTAGCATACTACTATATTGAGCAAGATTGTCTATACAACTGTGAATATCCCAAGCTTCCATCAAGTAATATACATACTAGTATGATACAGTAATGGCCTCTAGGGCATATACACTAACATCGCATTATCCTCGGTCCTGCACATATCACATATGTGCCTCTACTCCGTTTTGCCTGAGCCAAGAAACCTCTGTGTAGGACTCTAAAGAATCGTCAAAACGCCGGTAGCAGGTGATGATCATATCAAATACCCACAAGCTGCAAGCGGTCAGCTAAACGTAACAGCCACCCAGGTATTGAGCGATCAGAAGATCAACAAGCTTGCCTGTTCGTTCTCTTATGAATCCAATCAGTAACACTCCCGTACAGTCCGGTCTGTTCATCTGATATGTCGCATATCAAGTCTAGGGGTGGTATACGTCAGACCCCAGTAACCGATAAGTCATGTCGATGTGAGGCTCATAACAGGTCGAGAAACTACTGGTAACACTTACCAGTAAATCTCTATATCAGCCCTGGCCAGGGACTTCCTGTTATAGCCAATCGAACACAGCACAACATCAACTCCCTATACCGGGAGAGACGAATCCCCTCCTATCGCTCATTGCCTCTATGTGATTCGTGACTGCACCCAAAAGCCACCGTTTTGCACACCCTCTTGGACGTGGTAAGGTAGAAATCAAAGCATAGTGGGAATCACACAAGACTCTATGACGGTCTCGGGTCTACAGACTACCCTGTACCAGTGTCACCGGAGAACTGCCATCTGACGTGTGGTATATCACCATCTGGGAGTTCTCGGCGAGTCCGTCCAGTGTACCCAGTCTCCACTGAGCACCCGTACACCATCTCTGATGTCAAACACCGATGGATATGGGATCATCCATCGCCCATCATATAGGTCAAGATGCGTATTCGCTAGTCTACTTTGGTGTATCGATGCCCTGTCTCGATATACCCTCGACTAGGAACAGTTATAGGATGTACTCATCGACTACCTTGGCCCCACTAGTATGATCTCATCATAGTCCCAGTAGTCGAGTACAGATCCTAAGGGCTTATCAACATATGAGAGAAAGACAGTAAACCAATACAAGTCAACATGTTAAGATAAAGTGAAACCAAATAGCATACTATCATGACGAGCAAGAAAGTCCTCTCTGTATATATCCAAGCATCCATCATAATATACATCATATGTACAACAATGGCCTCTAGGGCATATACATAACTAACAATCTCCCACTTGCATTAAGGCCAGCTGCTGTAGTATCTCATACCTAGCATCCCGAATAATCTCTCAAACTGTATCTTGGAATGGCCTTCGTGAGTGGATCTGCAGTGTTGTCCTTCGTATCTACTCTCCTGACCTCGATCTCCCGGCGATCAACTATCTCTCTGATCAGGTGATACCACCTCAGAATATGTCTGGACTTCTGATGGGACCTGGGTTCCTTGGCCAAAGCCACAGCTCTATTGTTATCGCAATACAGAGGTATTGGATGTTCAATGGATGGAACCACACCAAGTTCAGTGATGAACTTCTTCATCCAGAAAGCCTCTTTGGCAGCATTGTTGGCAGCGATGTATTCAGCTTCCATCGTCGAGTCTGCAACGGTATCCTGTTTGGAACTCTTCCAACATACCGCCCCTCCATTGAGGGTAAAGACAAATCCCGAGTGCGACTTAGAGTCGTCCTTATCACTTTGGAAGCTGGAATCGGTAAAGGACTCCACCCGGAGTTCTCTGTTACCATACACCAAGAACATGTCTCCAGTCCTTCGTAAGTATTTGAGAATGTTCTTCACAGCTGTCCAGTGACTCTCTCCAGGATCTGCTTGATACCGACTCACTATACTTAGTGAGTATGCTACATCGGGTCTGGTACATAGTATTGCATACATAATAGAGCCTATTGCCGAAGCATAGGGTATCCCTTGCATGCGAGCTCTCTCCAAATCAGTCTTGGGAGACATCTCTTTAAAGAGAGTGAGTCCAGAGATCGTGGGTTGGTTCCCACGCTTGGATTCTTCCATACTAAACCTCTTTAGTATGGTGTCAATGTACCTGGATTGGAAAAATCCCAGTATCCGTTTAGATCTATCTCTATAGATCATGATTCCCAATATGCAGGAGGCATCACCTAGATCTTTCATTGAGAATCTTTGTGATAAGAAGAGCTTGACTGATTGCAGCATAGGAATATCATTTCCTATCAAGAGTATGTCGTCCACGTACAATACGAGGAAGACCACCTTACTCTCTGCTACCTTCTTATAGATACAAGGTTCATCTATATTTTTGATGAAGTCAAACTCTTTGACTACAACATCAAAACAGATGTTCCAACTCCGCGATACTTGCTTTAACCCATAAATGGATTTAAGCAGCTTGCACACCTTTCCGCTGCTCCCACTATCTACGAAGTTTTCTGGCTGAGTCATGTACACGCACTCTTCTAAATCACCATTTAGAAAGGCGGTCTTAACATCCATTTGCCAGATTTCGTAGTCATGGTATGCAGCAATGGCAAGTAAGATCCGGATGGACTTAAGCATAGCCACTGGAGAAAAGGTTTCGTCGTAATCCACACCTGGTCGTTGACGAAAACCTTTTGCTACAAGTCTAGCTTTGAAAGTATCAACTTTTCCATCTACACCAAATTTCTTTTTAAAGATCCACTTGCTCCCAATGGGTTTTACCCCTTCAGGAGCATTTTCCAAAGTCCATAATTTGTTGGTGTACATGGATTCCATCTCAGATCGCATTGCATCCAGCCATTTCACAGAGTCACCACTCGTGATGGCCTGCTCGAAACTAGTCGGGTCATCATCTTCCATGATGCAATACTCACTTCCACCATCAATGAGAAAACCGTAGTATCTCTCAGGTGGATGAGAAACCCTGCTAGATCAGCGGAGAGGCTGGGGTTCGTTGGGTACTACCGAATCCTCTGGTTCAACTAAATCATCTGTTGTAGTTTGATCTGCTGGAACTTCTTCCAGTTCTACCTCAATGCCACTAATCTGTTTCATAAGAAAACCTTTTTCTAAGAAAGTGGCATGTCGAGAAACAAACACCTTTTGTTCCTCGGAGTGGTAGAAGATATACCCTCACGAATGTTTGGGATATCCAATAAACTTACATAGGACAGACCTTGCCTCGAGCTTGTCCGGATTTTTTTTTTTAACATAGGCTGGACAACCCTATATCTGAATAAAATTAAGACATGGTCTCTTACCATTCCATATTTCATATGGAGTGGTAGGCACTGATTTGGTTGGAACTCTATTCAATAGGTATGCAGCCGTCTCCAGTGCATATCCCCAGAAGGAAATAGGTAACTCAGCAGTGCTCATCATAGAGCGCACCATATCTAATAGAGTGCGATTCCTCCATTCCGATACACCGTTGTGCTGTGGTGTATAAGGAGGAGTAAGCTGAGAGAGAATCCCATTCTCTTTTAGATAATCTAGAAAATCATTGCTCAAGTATTCTCCTCCTCGATCAGATCGAAGGATCTTAATACTTTTGCCCCGTTTGGTTCTCTACTTCGTGCTTATATTCTCTGAATTTCTTAAAAGCTTCAGATTTGTGTTTTATCAGGAACACATATCCGAATCTTGAGAGATCGTTAGTGAATGTAATGAAGTAGGAAGAACCGTTCCTGGCATGCATGGACATGGGACCGCATACATCACTATGTACCAGTCCTAAGAGTTTCGGTAACTCTTTCTCCGTGTCCATTAAACGGAGCTTTGGCCATTTTTCCTTTGAGACATGAATGGTAAGTATCATAAGATGATAATTCAAACGGATTCAAATATCCATCCTTATGTAAGTTAGCCAGTCGTGTCGCATTGATATGACCAAGTCTACAATGCCACAAGAAGGATTCGTTCATTTCTGAACTCTTCCTCTTGTGTGTGTTTTGTATATTGAGGACTGTATTTTGATTTAGAATGAATATGCCATTATATAACGAGCCTGATGCAATCAACTTTTGATCTAAGAATATGTTCATAACATTATCCTGTACTACAAAATTATATCCTTCTTTACTTAATAAAGAAACTGATATAATATTGCACATCATGTTCGGTATATAATAGCACTCATTCAGAATCGGTGTATCACCACTTGGTAATACTAGGTGATATTCGCCAACTGCTTTGATTGCAACATTTGCCCCATTCCCTACTTGAACGGAATGATCACCTTTTCCCAGTTCTCTACCTTTCCGCAGCCCATGTAACAATTTACATATGTGGGATCCTGATCCGGTATCTAATACCCAGGACGTAGGGTGAACTGAGAAACAGTTCTCAATAACTAACACACCTGAAGAAGATGCATCAACATGCATGTTCTTTTGGGCGACTTGAGAATCCAGATATTCTCCTATTCGCTGTTCAGTCTTATAACTCTTATAAGAAAAAACGGGTCCAATGTTCCCCTGCTCAGTATAATAAGGGGGTTCAGTCAATACATCCATATTATTATCTTGATTATGGCCTGACATGGTCGCTACCTGGAGAGAGAGAGAGAAGAAAACACTTTAGCGTATGCTCTTGCAAGATTAGATTGGTTATTAATCTTATCTAATCAGGATGTCTCTCACTGCTTTTATCAAATCTTCCTTCAAACCCTAAAAGGTAAGATTAGCCGGGATTAATTACACCGTACAATTTCGTCAATCTTTCAGCCAGATCAGTGTCGGTACTTGAGGGAGGTTCCCCGTGCTTTCGCACGGACCTAATTAAAGTAAACTTCATTTTCCCAGAGGCGTAACCCCGTTAACACTTTTCTAGACACCTACTTGATCGGCTAATTGTCCTGTGTAAAACTCTCCCAGGAGTAACTCTTACTCACGTGGGTATCGGGATCTAACTATCTCATAGGAGGTATGCAATCTCATTGCAAATTTCAATACTTGAAATTCCCAATAATGCTTTTTGTCCCTAGCGTCCCATGACCTTGACGGAGGCCAAACTACCCATAGGGCGCTAGTCAAGTTCAACCCGTCATTTCTTGATTGAATTAAACCCACCCGTACTACCCTTGACGGAGGCCAAACTATGCCGTACGAATACTCTAATCTAATCGCATCGTATGCTAGCAGATAAGCACTAGTTAGCTACCGTACACTACGCCTTGACGGAGGCCAAACTACCGCAGCACGAATACTAAGTAGTACTTTCTGAAATGACGGAGGGCTACGCAGGTTTTTCAGAAAACCATGAGCGTAATGAACTTGATATCGTTGTAGAATCATGTGGTTTTTGAAAAAGGAGTGTTTTTGAGGCTTTTCTAGTTTCGCTAAAGAGGTCACTCCCGGTGAAAGGAGCTCGGCTCTTTCCCCATCGAATAAGGTGCAGGATATATCATATATATCGCTATGCAAAGCAAAACTCTAAAAGCAATCAAAAGACAAACCGAGAGTTGTAGCATCTGCCAGTTTTGCTAAAGAGGTCACTCCCGGTGAAGGGATCTCGGCTCTTTCCTCATCGAATAAGGTGCAGGGTATATCATATATACCGCTATGCAAAGCAAAACTGTAGCTACCCTTTTTATAAAATTTTGATTCTACAACATATTTTAGGTTTCTTTTCTTTTTATTAATCTCATTAATAAAATCCCATCAGCTTATGCTTCCTAAGCATCACAGAAGAAACGAAAACAGTAATATTTATATATCAGCATATATATATAGTATAAGCATTCGTCTCAGGCAGTAATATGATCTCATCACAAAACATTGCAGCAGAAGAACATATATGAAATATTAGATATACTAGGACGTCCGTGTTTTCAATATGAGCCGGTATAAAACACGGATTCCACGGTCGCGACGAATAGCCAAACCCACATCCTAAGACCCCTACGAGAGCGGCAAGTAACACTGTCAATTCTAGGGTTAGGAGACCCGGTCTCGACTCCTCGAGATGGCCTCCCACTGGACCCTAGAACCCGGTTACTTGTGCTCCCCTCCTTGGGTCTACCTAATGCGGAAAAGTAAATAATATACACTGGTGACATCAACCTCATCCCGGAAGTGCCCCAATAAAAGAATATTACATACAAATGAATTTTACATGAATGAAAATAAAAACCCTCATCTCACATAAAACCCCCGACTATTCTGAACACGACGATCCAATATAACATATCACAGCAACACATAATATCACATATCATCAACGTAAGTAAGTATGCATACACCGATCGTCGTTGATGTATAGCAACGAAAACCGGTAATACAACTACATACTACACTTACGGTCACAGAAAAGAAATTGTAAAACTACAATATTTGGAATCCACAATCACTTTAGACATCGTAAATCCGAAATATCGCATACTTCGCATTTCATGCCTAACTATATGAATTCCACATATTGTATCACATTCCAGATAAATAGACAGTATTAAACTTTCCGAACAGATAATCAAATACCCAAAATTTCCTAAACAGCTCAACACTTGAGCGGGGTTCAAATAATCCCAGAATATGTCACAGTACCGGTGATCCAGCCGTAGAAGGGTCAAGCGAACGCCTCACATGTGGCATGCCGTACTGCCCCAAACCCTCAGGTTTAGAGGCAGTTCAAGATGGTCACATAATCGAGTTAAGGTTTGTTGTCTTCTAGAGGGTCTACCGCGTTACTTGCATATTTTTCCGAAAGATTTAAACCCGATAAAAATTCAACACTTGAAAGTTTTTCGTGCCGGTAAAAAGTGAGTTAATGATATCCGCTCGAACTTTTTAACAGTTTCTAAATATCCGGAAAACATAACAAAATTAAATTTTTCGATCGAATCAACGATTACAAAATAAACCCCAGAACACTCAACACTTGAGTCAGAATAAAAAATACCCAGAAAGTATATAAGCAGCAGAGGGAATTACTGTGAAAACAGAAGGGTCAAATCAAACATTACTGCCGCGGATCCGCGGCCCAAGAAAGGTACGGCCACGGTTCCGCGGCTGTATGTAAGGATGACGTCATCGTTTTTCACTGTTATTCTTAAAATTTCCTGCTGATTTTTTTAGGTATTTTTAATTCATAAAAATCACAGTTTTTAAAAAATATCTAGAGAGGGGTTCATTTCGTAGTTTCGGGGTTCGTTCGGAGTTTTAACTCGTATACACGTCGCCTAATGCTCTAGCCAGGCTCTGATACCACTGTAGGGTTCCTAGGCACTCTTGTGTGGGTTCATAAGGCATCAACCATGCCCGAATAAAATTTTAGACGTGCCGAACAACCCTAAGCTGGGATCTTTGCTAGATTATTAGCGTTTAACATGCAAGTAAACATCTTTACTACTAAGTGTGAGGGATTACAACCTTTGTAGTCCGCTCCTTCGCTTCATAAGCTCCGAGTAGAAGTCCCTTCGCCACGATCCATGATCTCCCGGACTTAAGAGAGGCTCCACGACTCGAACGATCCATGCTAGCTTGTAGTGTTCCGTTTCTCCGATGATCTACGTCGAAGTTGCTATAACTCAAGCTCTCTCACTCTAAAGAGGTGAACACCCTAACTAATGGGCTAGATTAGATGAGAATGATGGAGTAGTATTTATGCTATCTTTTTATATCAATTTCTCACAAGAAATCATCACCAAAGGAATAACTAGTGAGCTTTCTCAAAGCTCATGAGAGAAGAAGATGATGGAAAAGGAGTTAAACCTTTTGTGATGAAAAATGAAAAGTATATATGAATTAATAATGTAACCATAGTTTAGTATGACAAGGATAACCCTTGTAGAGAATAAACTAGAGCTAGGGTTTGGTAAGGTTAAAGAATGAGTCATGGATAAATATCAACCATAATATCTTAACCAAGACAAAAGGAAAACTTCTAGATGGTGCAAGAAGAAGCTAACCCTAATCAAACCTAATCTCATTTAATCGTCATTAAACATGTTTCATTATTAATCATATCAAGTTACTATAATATATATCACATATATATTATATTTGTAACAAAAGAAAATAATACAATTAATATATATCGCATATATATCAATGTATTATCCGGTGAGAAAATGAAATAATAAAGCGAGCCAATATTAGATAATGTAATACAATATATCATATATATATTATTATACATTAAATCATCGAATCAACACTTGATCCGACAATCCGGCTATGTCGAATATAACTGACTAATATATCATGTACCGATTCATCGAATCAACACTTGATCCGATGATCCGGTTCATATCTAAATATCACGAGAATATAATACGGTATCTCATATCGCATTATCCTCGGTTCTGCACATATCACATATGTGCCTCTACTCCATTTTGCCTGAGCCAAGAAACCTATGTGTAGGACTCTAAAGAATCGTCAATACGCCGGTAGCAGGTGATGATCATATCAAACACCCACAAGCTGCAAGCGGTCATCTAAACGTAACAGCCACCCAGGTATTGAGCGATCAGAAGATCAACAAGCTTGCCTGTACGTTCTCCTGTGAATCCAATCAGTAACACTCCCGTACAGTCTGGTCTGTTCGTCTGATATGTCGCATATCAAGTCTAGGGGTGGTATACGTCAGACCCCAGTAACCGATAAGTCATGTCGATGTGAGGCTCCTAACAGGTCGAGAAACTACTGGTAACACTTACCAGTAAATCTCTATATCAGCGCTGGCCAGGGACTTCCAGTTATAGCCAATCGAACACAACACAACATCAACTCCCTATACCAGAAGAGACGAATCCCCTCCTATCGCTCATTGCCTCCAAGTGATTCGGGACTGCACCTAAAAGCCACCGTTTTGCATGTAGGGTTCTTAGGCACCCTAGTGAGGTCTTACAAGGCATCGAACATGCCAATATAAAAATTTATGGGTGCCGAGAGACCCGACTACGGATCGTTTGCTAGAAAACTAGGCGAAAAAGCTAACTAGTTAACACTTAACTACAAGATACGGAAATACAACCTTTGTAGATCCGGTGCACCACCTCCATAGCTCCGCAACGAGGTCCTCTCCGCTGTCCAAATCAAATCCGGGCTCAAGCGTCGGCTTCGTCGGAGAATGGGCAAGCTAGGTCATCGATGTCTATGCCGAAGATGATCTACGTCGAGGCATCGCTAAATCAAGCTCCGACTTCACCAAGTCCAGAAACTTGTGAAGTAAACACACTCTACTACTTGGCAAGAGGTAGAGGATGAAGAAATAGGAAGTAGGTAGAGTTTAGATTTGGATTTCTCACTTGTTTCATCAATCAACAATTGATGAAGAGAAGCTTTCTTCATTGAAGAAGATGAAGAAGAAGAAGCTAGTTCTTATGATAAGTTAAATTAAAATCAATAGAAAATCAAAACTTATCATAATGTTAACTATAGTCAAGTGTAGAGAATGAATCATGGTTAGTGGGAATGGTTAGGGTTAAGGATGAGATAAGAATGGTTGACTTGATCAAAGCTTCATGAAGCTTCAACTAAACTCCAAAACTAGCAACCATTCTTTTCTCTCCTTTTCCAAAATGAATAAACAAATAAATAAATGAATAAATAAAGGAAATGAAACCCTATCCATTCTTTTAACCATGGTTTAATTCTTTGCACTTAACCAAGTAAACATGTATCATCAAACATGATACAATCAAGTGCACAAAAGTATATCACATATACAATGTGTACATCCGAGTGAGAAAATCCGTTTAAAGTGAACCAATACTAGTTAACGCAAAGTAATATATCAAATATATTATCATGCATTAAATCATTAAATCAACACTTGATTCAATGATCCGGTCATGTCGCACACAACCGACTAGTATTCAATGTATCGGCTTATCGATTCAACGCTTGAATCGATAACTAGGTTATATCGCATACAACCATCCGACACATTGATCGCGAGAATGAAATACGGTATCACATACACGCATGATTCTCGGTCCCGCACATATCTCATATGCGCTCCTATTTCGTTTCGCTTGAGCCAGGAAACCTCTGTGTAGGACTCTAAAGACTCGTCAATACGCCGGCAGCAGATGATGATCATATCAAACACCCACAAGCCGCAAGCGGTCTGCTAAACGTAACGGCCACCCGGGTATTGAGCGATCTGAAGATCGACGAGCAAGCCCGCTCACACTCCAGTGAATCCGACCAGTAACACTACCGTACAGTCTGGTCTGATCGTCTGATATGTCGCATATCTTGCCTAGGGGTGGTAAACGTCAGACCCCAATAGCTCGATAAGTCGTGTCGATATGAGGCTCATAACGGGTCGAGAAACTACTGGTAACACTTACCAGCAATTCTCTGATCAGCCCTGGCCAGGGACTTCCTGTTATAGCCAATCGAACACAGTGCAACATCAACTCCCTATACCGGGAGAGACGAATCCCCTCCTATCGCTCATTGCCTCCATGTGACTCGGGACTGTACCCAAAAACCACCGTTTTGCACGCCCTCTTGGACGTGGTAAGATGGAAATCAAAGCACAGTGGGAACCACACAAGACTCTATGACGATCTCGGGTCAACAGACTACTCTGTACCAGTGTCACCAGAGAACTGCCATCTGACGTGAGGTATAATACCATCTGGGAGTTCTCGGCGAGTCCGTCCAGTGTACCCAGTCTCTACTGAGCACCCGTATATCATCTCTGATGTCAAACACCAATGGATATGGGATCATCCATCGCCCATCTGTATGGGTCGAGAAGGTATACGCTAGTCTACTCTGGTATATCGATGCCCCGTCTCGATACACCCACGACTAGGGACTTTGAAGGATGTACTTATGGACTACCATGTCCCTACTAGTATGATCCGCATCATAGTCCAGGTAGTCAAGCACACATCCTAAGGGCTTTACCAACATGTAACAGAGAGACAATCAGTATACACGTTAAGGTAAAGTTCAACCAGATAGCATACTATCATGTCGAGCAAGAAAGTCCTCCCTATATACGTCCCAGCATCCACTACAATATACATCCTATGTACAGTAATGGCCTCTAGGGCATACATATAACTAACAATCTCCCACTTGCACTAGGGCCATCTGATAGCAGTGGTTGTAGTATCTCATACTCAACCATCCCATAAAAGTCTCTCTCTGGGAACAGGCCTTTGTGAGTGGATCCGCTGTGTTGTCCTCTGAGTCTACTCTCCAAACCTCGATCATGTTGGAGATCAACCATCTTCATGATCAAGTGATACTGCCTTAGAATATGTCTGGATCACTGATGGGACCGGCGTTCCTTGGCATAAGCCACAACTCCATTGTCACACAATGGGAGGAACATAGTTCATCTCATGAACCAATATACACCTAAACAGCCTCTTTGGTAGCATCTTAAGTAGCGATGTATCTAGCCTTTATCGTCTAGTATGTCACGGTATCTAGTTTGGAACTCTTCTAACATACCGTCCCTCCACTGAGGGTAAAGACAATGCCTGTGACTGACATTCAGTCGTCTTTATCACCCTGGAACCCTTCCAGTGATTCTCCTCAGGATCGATTGACACCACCTCACTACATCTAGTGAGTTTCCTAACATCCATTTAGATCTATCTCATAGATCCAAAATCCAGGATTTAGTAGGTATCACTTTAATCCTATATGGAGAATCTTTGTGATAAGCGGAGATTGATCGAGCGTAGCATAAGAAACTCCTTCCCTATCAAGAGTATGTCATCCACGTACTCTACGAGGATCGTCACCATACTCCCTACTACCTTCTTGTTTATACAAGGTTCATCTACCATTTTGATGATGTCAACTTCTTTGACTTTTTCATCAAAACAAATGTTCCAACTCCGCGATGCCTGCTTTATCAGATAAAACATCTTGCACACGTTTCCGCTGCTCCCACTGTTTACGAAGCCCTCTGGCTGTGTACTTACAGACGCACTCTTCTAAATCATCATTTAGAAAAGCAGTCATGGCACCCAACCGCCAGATATCGTAGTCATGGTATGTAGCCGTGGTAAGTAGGATCTGGATGGACTTAAGCATAGCTACTTGAAAAGGTTTCATCATGATCCACGCCTGGTCGATGACGAAAAAGCTTTAACAAGTCTAGCTTTGAAAGTCTCAACTTTTCCATCTACACCAAGTAATCTTCTCAAGATATACTTGCTCCTGATGGGGATTTAACCCTTCAGATATTGCAACTAAAGTCCATACTTTGTTGGTGTATAAGGATTCCATCTCAGATCACTAAGCATCCAGCCATTCTTACAGAGTCTTACTCTCGATGGCCAGCTCGAAGCTAGTTGGGTCATCATCTCATGATGCAATCCTCGCTCCCACTGTCATAGAGAAACCGAAGTGTCTCTCAGGTGGGTGAGGAACCCTACTAGATCGGCGGAGAGGCTGAGGTTCGTTGGTATCTACTGAATCCTTTGGTTCTACCAAATCATCTTCTGTTGTTTGTATAGTTGGAACTTTTCCAGTTGTACATAACAGATCTTGCCTCGAGCTTGTCCGGATTTTGCTTTTAGACATAGGCCGGACAACCCCAAATCTTAACTATCTTAAGATATGGGCTCTTCCCTTTCCATATCACATATGAAGTGGTAGGCATTGATTTGATTCGAACCCTATTCAATAGGTATGCAACTTCTCAAGTGCATAACACCCAAAAGGAAAAAGGTTTACTCAGTATTACTCATCATAGAGCACACCATATCAAATAGGGTGTATCTGCTCCGCCCCGATATACCATCGTGCTATGGTGTATACAGAGGAGTAATGCTGAGAGAGAATCTCATTCTGAATAATCCAGGATTTCCGTGCACAAGTATTCTCCTCCCTGATCTCATCATAGGACATAATACTTATACCCTTATTTTGGTTCTCTACTTCTCGCTTATATTCTGTGAATATCTCAAAAGGTTCGGACTCATGTTTCAACAGGAACATATGACTGAATCTTGAGAGATTATCAGAGAACGTAATGAAGTATAAAGAACCAGTCTTGGCATGTGTAGACAGGGGACCTACATACATCAACATGTATCATCGCAAGAGTTCATTAACTCTTTCTCTGTTTCCAGTAAACGGAGCTATGGTCATCTTATCTTTGTGACATGACTGGCGAGTTTCACAAGATGTAAATTCAAACTGATTTAAATATGCATCTATATGTAACTCTAGCTGGTCGGGTCACATTGATCTGACCTAGTCTACAATGCCTCAAGAAGAATTTGTTCATTTCTGAACTCTTCCTCTTGTGTGTGTTCCATATACTAAGAACTGTAGTTTGATTTAGAACATCAATGTTTTTAGATAACGTGCCTGAACCGATCAACCTTTGATATAGGAAATGTTCAAAACATTATCCATCAATACAAAATTTTATCATTTCTTTACTAATAAAGAGACTGATATGATTTTGTATATCAGGTTCGGTATCTAATAACATTCGTTCAGAATCAATGTATTGTAATACAGGGTGACAGTGACCAACAGACTTGGCTGCAACACTTGCCCCGTTTTCTGCCTCATGAAACTTATCACCCGTTCTCAGTTCTCTACCTTTCTGTAGCCCTATGTAACTGATTACATATCTGGGATCCTGATCTGGTATCACATACCCAGGACGTAAAGGATACTGAGAAACAGTTCTTTGTAACGAACACACCCGAAGATGATGCATCAGCATGCACTCTCTTCGTTTGGGCGGCACAGGAAATCTGGTATTCCCCAATTTCCTGCTCTGTCTTATAACAATTATAAGTAGGAGCGGGACCAACGTTCCCCAGCTCAGTATTACAAGCGGGTTCGGTCAATATTCCGTATTATTATCTTGATTAAGGCGTGATATGGTCGCTACCTGGAGAGAGAGAGAAGAAAACACTCAGCGTGCGCTCTGTCAAGAATAGATTGGTTATTATTTTATCTAATCAGGATGGCTCCCACTGCTTTTTATCAAATCTTCCTTCAAACCCTAAAAGGAAAGACTAGCCGGGATTAATTACACACTACAAGTTCGCCAATCTTTCAGCCAGGCCAGTGTCGGTACTTTGAGGGAGGTCCCCCGTACTTTCGCACGAACCTAATTACTGTAAACCTCGTTTTCCCAGAGGCGTAACCCCGTTAACACCTTTCTAGACACCTACTTGATCGGCTAATTGTAATGTATAAAACTCTCCCAGGAGTAACACTTACTCGCAGTGGGTATCGGGATCCAACTATCTCATAGAAGGTATGCAATCTCATTGCAAATCTCAACACTTGAAATTCCCGATAATATTTTGCCCCTAGCTCGCTATGACCTTGACGCATGCCAAACAACCCATAGTCTGCTAGTCAAGTTCAACCCGTACATTTCTTGATTGAATTAAACCCACCCGCACGACCCTTGACGCATGCCAAACAACGCCGTACGAATACCCTAATCCAATCGCATCATATGCTAGCAGATAAGCACTAGTTAGCTACCGTACACTACGCCTTGACGCATGCCAAACAACCGCAGCACGAATACTAAATAGTACTTATCTGAAATGACGGAGGGCTACGACAGGTTTTTCTAAAAACCTATTGCGTAATGAACTTGATATCGTTGTAGAATCAAATGATTTTAGAAATGGAGTGCTTTTGAGGCTTTTCTAGTTTTGCTAAATGAGTCACTCCCGGTGAAGGGATCGTCGGTCCTTTCCTCGTCGAATGAGGTGCGGGATATATCATATATATCACTGTGCAAAGCAGAACTCTTAAAAGCAATCAAAAGACAAACCGAGTGTGTAGCATCTGCCAGTTATTGCTAAAGGAGTCACTCCCGGTGAAGGGATCTCGGTCCTTTCCTTATCGAATAAGGTGCAGGATATATCACATATATCGCTGTGCAAAGCAAGAACTGCAGCTACCTGTTTTATTTTGAAATTCGATTCTACAACATCTTAGGTTTCTTTTTATTTCATTAATCACATTAATGAAGTCCCATCATTTATATACCTAAACATCACAGATAGATATGACGTACACTTATGCCATCCGCATTCGCCTCGATGTCCCCTCGTGCACCGTTAAGTTAGGTAACTAACGGCAGAGCGGGACAGGGCTAGGACGGGTGTAAAACATAAGTAACGTCTATATAATATATCATATATACTATATACTATATCTATCACAGAATATCACATGATCACATCACAGATATCGCAGCAGAAGAATCATATGAAATATTGGATATACTAGGACGTCCGTGTTTTCAATACGAGCCAGTATAAAACACGGATTCCACGGTCGCGATGAATAACCAAACCCACACCCCTAGACCCCTACGAGAGCGGCAAGCAACCCTACCAATTCTGGAGTTAGGAGACCCGGACTCGACTCCTCGAGTTGGTCTCCCACTGGACTCCAGAACCCGGTCACTTGTGCCTTCCTCCTTGGGTCTATCCTAGTGCGGAAAAGTAAATAATATACAAAAGGTGACATCTTCCGCAACCTGGAAGCGCCCCAATAAAAGAATATTACATACAAGTTTTTACATGAATGAAAATGAAAAACACTGATCTCACATAAAAACTCCCGGCTATTCAAACACGACAATCCAATATAACATATCCAGCAACACATAACATCACATGTCATCAACGTAAGTAAATATGTCCATCCCAATTGTCGTTGACATATAGCAACGAAACCGGCGATATCACATATTACACTTACGGTCACAGAAAAGAAAGTGTAAAACTACAACAGTTGGAATCCGCAACCACCTCAGACATCGCATGCCTGACCAAATGAATTACTTAGACATCGCATGCCTAACAATTATAAACCCCGCATTTTAGTCTCATTATCGAAAACACTTTTCAATACCAAGTCGGGCAATTCAACAAGATTCCCGAAATCCTGATCGAATGCTCGTCGCAAACTTCAGTAGGCGGCCGCATCCCCCGATACCCTCGACGAAGTGCACCAAGGCGGAACACCGCTACCGCGAGCACCCGAACGGATGCTTTCGGCGACGGGGTTCTCCTACAGTCACTTGGTCGGGGCTATGGAGTGAGGCTGTCTATTAAGTTTACCCGGCGAGTATCCGCGTACGCTACGTGATTGCGACGGACTTTTGATCGCATCAAAATTCCGTGGCAACCGATCAAGTGAGACTAAACTGCTATGTTTATAATATTCATTCAGTTATCTCATAACAATTTGTGAATTCCAATTATTGTATCACATTCCAGATAAACAGAAAATGTTAAACTTTCCGATCGAACAATCGAACACCCAAGTTTTCCCGATACAGATCAACACATGAAACAAGTCTAGCAACATTCAGTTCGTGCCTCAGTACCAACGGTCCAGCCGTAGAAGGGTCAAGCCAACGCATCACATGTGGCACGCCGTACTGCCCCAAACCCGAAGGTTCAAAGGGCAGTTCAAGACGGTCACATAATCGAGTTAAGGTTTGTGTCTTCTAGAGGGACCATCGCGTTACTTGCACTACTTAGAACGTCGTTAAACTACGGAAAAATCCAACACTTGGAAATTTCCCGACAGGGGAAAAATTGGGTATTTATATCCGGTCGAACTTTTTAACATATTCTAAAAGTTTATCCGGAAAGCCAAACAGACAAAATTTGATAATCCGATCGAACTCATGAAAACCCAAAACAACCCCTGAAAACTCAACTGTATAATAAATATTAAAATATCCCAGGAAAATCAGCACAGCAAAAGAGGAATTACTGTACAAATATAGATGCGCAAAACGACAAAACTGCCGCGTTTCCGCCGCACGAGCCAGGCTCGTGCCGCGGAAACGCGGCTCAATGATGGAATCAGGGACACGAATTTTGCAGTATTCCTTATAATTTCCTGCTGATTTCACTGAATATTTTTAATATGGAAAAATGCACTGTTTTGAAAAAAGTACAGAGAGCAAGTATAGTTTGGGGTTCCGGGTTCGTTCGGACTTCAAATTCCGTCTGGACTTCGCCTAAGGCTCTAGCTAGGCTCTGATACCACTGTAGGGTTCCTAGGCACCCTAGTAAGGTCTCACAAGGCATCGAACATGCCAATATAAAAATTTATGGGTGCCGAGAGACCCGACTACGGATCGTTTGCTAGAATACTAGGAGAAAAAGCTAACTAGTTAACACTTAACTACAAGATACGGAAATAAAACCTTTGTAGATCTGGTGCTCCACCTCCATAGCTCCGCAACGAGGTCCTCTGCGCTGTCCAAATCAAATCCGGGCTCAAGCGTCGGCTTCGTCGGAGAATGGGCAAGCTAGGTCGTCGATGTCCATGCCGAAGATGTTCTACGTCGAGGCATCGCTAAATCAAGCTCCGACTTCACCAAGTCCAGAAACTTGTTAAGTAAACAAACTCTACTACTTGGCAAGAGGTAGAGGATGAAGAAATAGAAAGTGGGTAGACTTTAGATTTGGATTTCTCACTTGTTTCATCAATCCACCATTGATGAAGAGAAGCTTTCTTCATTGAAGAAGATGAAGAAGAAGAAGCTAGTTCTTATGATAAGTTAAATTAAAATCAATAGAAAATCAAAACTTATCATAATGTTAACTATAGTCAAGTGTAGAGAATGAATCATGGTTAGTGGGAATGGTTAGGGTTAAGGATGAGATAAGAATGGTTGACTTGATCAAAGCTTCATGAAGCTTCAACTAAACTCCAAAACTAGCAACCATTCTTTTCTCTCCTTTTCCAAAATGAATAAACAAATAAATAAATGAATAAATAAAGGAAATGAAACCCTAGCCATTCTTTTAACCATGGTTTAATTCTTTGCACTTAACCAAGTAAACATGTATCATCAAACATGATACAATCAAGTGCACAAAAGTATATCACATATACAATGTGTACATCCGAGTGAGAAAATCCGTTTAAAGTGAACCAATACTAGTTAACGCAAAGTAATATATCAAATATATTATCATGCATTAAATCATTAAATCAACACTTGATTCAATGATCCGGTCATGTCGCACACAACCGACTAGTATTCAATGTATCGGCTTATCGATTCAACGCTTGAATCGATAACTAGGTTATATCGCATACAACCATCCGACACATTGATCGCGAGAATGAAATAAGGTATCACATACATGCATGATTCTCGGTCCCGCACATATCTCATATGCGCTCCTATTTCGTTTCGCTTGAGCCAGGAAACCTCTGTGTAGGACTCTAAAGACTCGTCAATACGCCGGCAGCAGATGATGATCATATCAAACACCCACAAGCTGCAAGCGGTCTGCTAAACGTAACGGCCACCCGGGTATTGAGCGATCTGAAGATCGACGAGCAAGCCCGCTCACACTCCAGTGAATCCGACCAGTAACACTACCGTACAGTCCGGTCTGATCGTCTGATATGTCGCATATCTTGCCTAGGGGTGGTAAACGTCAGACCCCAATAGCTCGATAAGTCGTGTCGATATGAGGCTCATAACGGGTCGAGAAACTACTGGTAACACTTACCAGCAATTCTCTGATCAGCCCTGGCCAGGGACTTCCTGTTATAGCCAATCGAACACAGTGCAACATCAACTCCCTATACCGGGAGAGACGAATCCCCTCCTATCGCTCATTGCCTCCATGTGACTCGGGACTGTACCCAAAAACCACCGTTTTGCATGCCCTCTTGGACGTGGTAAGATGGAAATCAAAGCACAGTGGGAACCACACAAGACTCTATGACGATCTCGGGTCAACAGACTACTCTGTACCAGTGTCACCAGAGAACTGCCATCTGACGTGAGGTATAATACCATCTGGGAGTTCTCGGCGAGTCCGTCCAGTGTACCCAGTCTCTACTGAGCACCCGTATATCATCTCTGATGTCAAACACCAATGGATATGGGATCATCCATCGCCCATCTGTATGGGTCGAGAAGGTATACGCTAGTCTACTCTGGTATATCGATGCCCCGTCTCGATACACCCACGACTAGGGACTTTGAAGGATGTACTTATGGACTACCATGTCCCCACTAGTATGATCCGCATCATAGTCCAGGTAGTCAAGCACACATCCTAAGGGCTTTACCAACATGTAACAGAAAGACAATCAGTATACACGTTAAGGTAAAGTTCAACCAGATAGCATACTATCATGTCGAGCAAGAAAGTCCTCCCTATATACGTCCCAGCATCCACTACAATATACATCCTATGTACAGTAATGGCCTCTAGGGCATACATATAACTAACATTGCACGCCCTCTTGGACGTGGTAAGGTAGAAATCAAAGCATAGTGGGAATCACACAAGACTCTATGACGATCTTGGGTCTACAGACTACCCTGTACCAGTGTCACCGGAGAACTGCCATCTGACGTGTGGTATATCACCATCTGGGAGTTCTCGGCGAGTCCGTCCAGTGTACCCAGTCTCCAATGAGCACCCGTATACCATCTCTGATGTCGAACACCGATGGATATGGGATCATCCATCGCCCATTATATGGGTCAAGATGCGTATACGCTAGTCTACTCTGGTGTATCGATGCCCTGTCTCGATATACCCTCGACTAGGAACAGTTATAGGATGTACGCATCGACTACCGTGGCACCACTAGTATGATCTCATCATAGTCCCAGTAGTCGAGTACAGATCCTAAGGGCTTTATCAACATGTGAGAGAAAGACAGTAAACCAATACAAGTCAACATGTTAAGATAAAATGAAACCAAATAGCATACTATCATGACGAGCAAGAAAGTCCTCTCTGTATATATCCAAGCATCCATCATAATATACATCATATGTACAACAATGGCCTCTAGGGCATATACATAACTAACATCCAAGTGAAACCAATCTTAATTCTTTTGATCTCTACACCTCCACTCTAGAATCTGAATTGATTGTAATCCATGCTTTTGGCGAGGCGTCTGAGAAATTTGATTTTTACTTGATTGAGGATATTGACGCTGGGAATATTTTGGATGATGAACTTGCAGGTTTGGATGAGTTTTTCTCACTAATTCATCATGTCTTTTCACTTCCTGTGGACATCATCCCGAGTCATTAACTGTCTTTCCCAAACCCCATATGCGTCTTAATATTGATGATGATAAATGCATGGATGAGCAAATTTTTGAGGAAAATTTTGATGATATTTTTGAGTAAGAACCAGTTTTACTTGATGAGTTGAATTTTCCAATTCATCCTGTCCCTTTCACTGACTGCGTACACCCTCCTGAACTTTTAACTGATACCCTTCCTCAATCACTTCCCTCCATCCTTTCCATCGTTCCTACCTCGCAAGACACCGTATTACCTTCTTTTCTTATGTCTGGTTTACCAAGTTCGGCCAACCCATGTTTTCTCACGAACCTTGAGAGGTTTGACCCCATTTCTCGACGGGTTAATAGATTAGTACAATCGCTTTTTACACATCTGTCATTACAAATTGTACTAATTTATTCACTCCATTTCCACCTTCAAGTTCGTATTCCATTTCTTTCTCCCATCCACCATTCTTCTCCTCTACCGAGACTGTAGGGTTACTAGGCACTCTAACAAGGTTCTACAAAGCATCAAACATGCCCGTTTCAAATTTTAGCCGTGCCTAAGAACCCTAAACAAGATCGTTGCTAGATAATTAGGGTTTCATATGCTAGTAAACTACGTTTACGACTAAGTGAATACGAAATACAACCTTTGTAGATCGGTCCTTCACTTCTTTAGCTCCTTGTTGAAGTCCCTTCGCTGCGATCGTGGTTCTCTCGGGCTCTTGCATGGCTTCACGAGGCGAAAGAACGTCCTTGCTTGAAGTCTTCGAGGCCGAAGATGATCTACGTCGAGGGGATGCCAACTCAAGCTTCTACTTCACTAACTTGAGAATTAGTGAAGCAAACACCCTAAACTAAAGTGCTAGTCTAGTAGAGGATGGAGAAATAGGAAGTGGGTTCTCATTAGAATTTTATTTCTCATAATCTTTCTCACTTTGAATCAAACTCTAGCAAGCTTTTTCTTTTGAACTAAAGAAAGAAGAAGATGAACAAAAGAAAGAGATGAGGATAATGATCAAGTAAGTGAGCGAACCATGGTGAGTGAGTATCATATACTAACTCATGTAGAGACATAACCATGGCTAATCTAAATGGTTAGGTTAATAAAAAATCTAAGGTGAAGACAAAGGTAGTGGACTTTGTCAAAGCAAAGCAAGCTTCTACAAGCTTCATGCTCTTTCCAAAATTCCACTAATTTTGTAATTACCTTAAATAATTATAACCCACCATAAAATTAGAATGGTGTATGTCTTGTACACCCATGTCAAGTGTATCATCAACCATGATACAAAAAAGAAAACACATTTTAATATATATCACATATATATTAAAGTTGTGTACATGTGAGAAAAAAAACCTAAAGTGAACAATTGTTAGTTAATGTAAACTAGTATATCAAATATATAATTATACAATAAATTATTAATTCAACACTTGACTTAATAATCCGGTCATATCACATATATAACCGACTAACATCCAATGTATCGACTTATCGAATCAACACTTGATTCGATAATCCGGCTATATCATATATAACCGACCGATACAAAAAGTCACGAGAATAGAATACGGTACCACATACACGCATTATTCTCGGTCCCGCACATATCACATACGTGCTCCTATTTCGTTTTGCCTGAGCCAGTAAAAGCTCTATGTAGGACTCTAAAGACTCGTCAATACGCCGGCAGTAGGTGATGATCACATCAAGCACCCACAAGCCGTCAGCGGTACTAGCTGGACGTAACGGCTACCCAGGTATTGAGCGATCAGAAGATCAGCAAGCAAGCCCGCTCCAACTCCTGTAAAAGCCTGCCGGTAACACTTCTCGTACAGTCCGGTCTTCTCGTCTGATATGTCGCATATCAAGTCTAGGGGTGGCAAAACGTCAGACCCCAATAACCGATAACTCGTGCCGATGTGAGGCTCATAACGGGTCGAGAAACTACTGGTAACACTTACCAGTAAATCTCTAAATCAGCCCTGGCCAGGGACTTCCCTGTTACGGCCAATCGAGCACAGCGCAATATCAACCCCCAATACCGGGAGAGACGAAACCCCTCCTATCGCTCATTGCCTCCATGTGACTCGGGACTGTACCCAAAAACCACCGTTTTGCACGCCCTCATGGACGTGGTAAGGTGGAAATCAAAGCACAGTGGAAATCACACAAGACTCTATGACGATCTCGGGTCTACAGACTAACCTGCACAAGTGTCACCAGAGAACTGCCATCTGACGTGAGGTATAATACCATCTGGGAGTTCTCGGCGAGTCCGTCCAGTGTACTCAGTCTCCACTTAGCACCCGTATACCATCTCTGATGTCAAACACCAATGGATATGGGATCATCCATCGCCCATCTCATGGGTCGAGAAGCGTATACGCTAGTCTACTCTGGTATATCGATGCCCCGTCTCGATACACCCATGACTAGGGACCTTGAAGGATGTACTTATGTACTACCATGTCCCCACTAGTATGATCCACATCATAGTCCAGGTAGTCAAGTACACATCCTAAGGGCTTTACCAACATGTAACTATAAGACTGTATCAAGAGACAAGTACACATGTTAAGATAAAGAGCAATCAGATAGCATACTATCATATTGAGCAAGAAAGTCCTCTCTATATATGTCCAAGCATCCAATATAATATACATCATCTGTACAATACTGGCCTCTACGGCATACATACAACCAACAATCTCCCACTTGCACTAGGGCCAGCTGCTGTAGTATCGCATACCTGGCATCCCGAAGAGTCTCTCAAACTGTATCTAGGGAATGGCCTTCGTGAGTGGATCCGCAGTGTTGTTCTTCGTGTCAACCCTCCTGACCTCGATCTCCCGGCGATCAACTATCTCCCGGATCAGGTGATACCGCCTCAGAATATGCCTGGATCGCTGATGGGACCTGGGTTCCTTAGCCAAAGCCACCGCTCCATTGTTATCGCAATACAAAGGTATTGGATGCTCAATGGATGGAACCACTCCAAGTTCAGTAATGAACTTCTTGATCCAGACAGCCTCTTTGGCAGCATCGTTGGCAGTGATGTATTCAGCCTCTATCGTCGAGTCTGCCACGGTTTCCTGCTTGGAACTCTTCCAGCTAACCTCCCCTCCATAAAGGGTAAAGACAAATCCCGACTACGACTTAGAGTCGTCCTTATCACTCTGGAAGCTGGAATCGGTAAAGGACTCCACTTAGAGTTCTCCGTTACCATACACCAAGAGCATCTCTTTAGTCCTTCGTAAGTACTTGAGAATGCTCTTCACAGCTGTCCAGTGACTCTCTCCAGGATCAGCTTGATACCTACTCACTACACTTAGTGAGTATGCTACATCGGGTCTGGTACATAGCATCGCATACATGATAGAGCCTACAGCCGAAGCATAGGGTATCCCTTGCATGCGAGCTCTCTCCAAATCAGTCTTGGGAGACATCTCTTTGGAGAGAGTGAGCCCTGATATCGTGGGTAAAAACCCACGTTTGGACTCTTCCATACTAAACTGCTTTAGTATGGTGTCAATGTACCTGGATTGGGACAATCCCAATATCCTTTTAGATCTATCTCTATAGATCATAATTCCCAGGATGCAGGAGGCATCACCTAGATCTTTTATTGAGAATCTTTGTGATAAGAAGAGCTTGACCGATTGTAGCATAGGAATGTCATTTCCTATCAAGAGTATGTCGTCCACGTACAATACGAGGAAGACAACCTTACTCTCTGCCACCTTCTTGTAGACACAAGGTTCATCTACGTTTTTGACGAAATCAAACTCTTTGATAACGACGTCAAAGCAGATGTTCCAACTTCGCGATACTTGCTTTAATCCATAAATGGATTTAAGCAGCTTGCACACCTTCCTGCTGCTCCCACTATCTGCGAAGCCCTTTGGCTGAGTCATGTACACGCTCTCTTCTAAATCACCGTTTAGAAAGGCGGTCTTAACATCCATTTGCCAGATTTCATAGTCATGATATGCAGTAATGGAAAGCATGATCCGGATGGATTTAAGCATAGCCACTGGAGAAAAGGTTTCGTCATAGTCCACACCTGGTCTTTGACGAAAACCCTTTGCAACAAGTCTAGATTTGAAAGTCTCCACTTTCCCATCTACACCAAGTTTTTTCTTGAAGATCCACTTGCTCCCAATGGGTTTTACCCCTTCAGGAGCATCTTCCAAAGTCCATACTTTGTTGGTGTACATGGATTCCATCTCGGACCGCATTGCATCCAGCCATTTCACTGAGTCCCCACTCGTGATGGCCTGCTCGAAGCTAGTTGGGTCATCATCAACCATGATGCAATCCTCGCTCCCACCATCCATGATAAAACCGTAGTATCTTTCAGGTGGGTGAGGAACCCTACTAGATCGGCGGAGAGGCTGAGGTTCGTTGGGAAATACCGAATCCTCCGGTTCAACCAAATCTTCTGTCATAGTCTGTATTGCTGGAACCTCTTCCAGTTCTACCTCCTTGCCACTAATCTCTTTTTCAAGAAATTCCTTTTCTAAAAAGGTGGCATGTCGAGAAACAAACACCTTTTGTTCCTCGGTTTGGTAGAAGATATACCCGCGTGAATGTTTGGGATATCCAATAAACTTACACAGAATGGACCTTGCCGCGAGTTTGTCCGGATTTTGCATTTTTACATAGGCCGGACAACCCCATATCTTAACATAATTAAGATATGGTCTCTTTCCTTTCCATATCTCATATGGAGTGGTTGGCACAGATTTGGTGGGAACCATATTCAATAGGTCTGCAGCTGTTTCCAGTGCATACCCCCAGAAGGAAATAGGTAACTCAGCTGTGCTCATCATAGAGAGCACCATATCTAATAGGGTGCGGTTCCTCCGTTCCGATACACCGTTGTGCTGTGGTGTATATGGAGGAGTCAGCTGAGAGAGAATCCCATTCTCTTTTAGGAAGTCCAGGAATTCATTGCTCAAGTATTCACCTTCTCGATCTGATCGAAGGATTTTAATACTTTCCCGGTTTGGTTCTCGACTTCTTGTTTATATTCTCTAAATTTCTCAAAAGCTTCTGATTTGTGTTTCATCAAGAACACATATCCGAATCTAGAGAGATCGTCAGTGAATGTAATGAAGTACGCAGAACCATTCCTGGCATGTGTAGACATGGGGCCGCATACATCACTATGTACCAGTCCTAAGAGTTCCGTAACTCTCTCTCCGTTTCCTGTAAACGGAGTTTTGGTCATCTTACCTTTGAGACATGACTGGTAAGTGTCATAAGATGAAAATTCAAACGGATTCAAATATCCATCCTTATGCAACTTAGCTAGTCGTATCGCATTGATGTGATCCAGTCTACAATGCCACAAGAAGGATTCGTTCAGTTCTGAACTCTTCCTTTTGTGTGTGTTTGTTATGCTCAGAACTGTTGATTGATTTAGAACATAAATGCCATTGCACATCGTGCTTGATCCAACCAACTTTTGGTTTAGGAAATTGTTCATAATATTATCCTGTAATACAAAATTATATCCCTCTTTACTCAACAAAGAAACCGATATAATGTTGCATATCAGGTTCGGCATGTAATAGCATTCGTTCAGAATCAATGTATTACCAGTTGGCAATACAAGGTGATATTCCCCGACGATTTTAGCTGCAACAATTGTATCATTTCCAACCCTTATGTCTTTATCACCTTCTCCAAGTTCTCTACCTTTCTTAAGCCCATGTAACTGATTACATATATGGGATCCTGACCCAGTATCTAATATCCAGGACGTAGAGCAAATGGAGAAACAGTTCTCTGTAACGAACACACCCGAAGAAAATGCATCAACATGTACTTTCTTCATTCGGGTGGCATGCGAATCCTGGTATTCCTCTATATCCTGTTCAGTCCTATAACTCTTATAAGAAAGAATGGAACCAACGTTCCCTCGCACAGTATAACATGCGGGTTCGGTCAATACATCCATATTATTATCTTTATTAAGGCATGATATGGTCGCTACCTGGAGAGAGAGAGAAGAAAACACTTTAGCGTATGCTCTTACAAGATCAGATTGGTTATTATTTTATCTAATCAGGATGGCTCCCACTGTTTTTATCAAATCTTCCTTAAACCATAAAAGGAAAGACTAGCCGGGATTAATTACACCCTACAATTTCGCCAATCTTTCAGTCAGGCCAGTGTCGGTACTTTGAGGGAGGTTCCCCGTGCTTTCGCACGGACCTAATTAAAGTAAACCTCGTTTTCCCAGAGGCGTAACCCCGTTGACACCTTTCTAGACAACTACTTGATCGGCTAATTGTCCTGTGTAAAACTCTTCCAGGAGTAACAATTACTCACAGTGGGTATCGGGATCCAACTATCTCATAGAAGGTATGCAATCTCATTGCAGATTTCAACACTTGAAATTCCCGATAATATTTTGCCCCTAGCGTCCCATGATCTTGACGCAGGCCAACAAACCATAGTGCGCTAGTCAAGTTCAACCCGTCAATTCTTGATTGAATTAAACCCACCCGTACGACCCTTGATGCAGGCCAACAAAGTCGCACGACTACCCTAATCCAATCTGCATCATATGCATAAGCAGATAAATACTAGTTAGCTACCGCACACTACGCCTTGACGCAGGCCAACAAACGTAGCACGGATACTAAGTAGAACTTATCTGAAATGACGGAGGGCTACGACAGGTTTTTCTGAAAACCTATTGCGTAATGAACTTGATATCATTGTAGAATCTAGTGAATTTTGAAATGGAGTGATTTTGAGGCTTTCGTTAGTTTTGCTAAAGAGGTCACTCCCGGTGAAAGGATATCGGCTCTTTCTTTATCGAATAAGGTGCATGACATATCATATATATCACTATGCAAAACAAAACTCCAAAAGCAATCAAAAGACAAACTGAGAGTTGTAGCATCTGCCAGTTTTGCTAAAGAGGTCACTCCCAGTGAAGCGATCTCGGCTCTTTCCTTATCGAATAAGGTGCAGGATATATCATATATATCGCTATGCAAAGCAAAACTGTAGCTACCCTTTTTTTTTGAAAAATTTGATTCTACAACATCTTTTAGGTTTCTTTTCTTTCATTAATCACATTAATGAAGTCCCATCATTTAAATCACCTAAACATCACAGATAAATACGACGTACACTTATGCCATCCGCATTCGCCTCAATATCCCCTCGTGCACCGTTAGGCTAGGTAACTAACGGCAGAGCGGGGCAGGGCTAGCACGGGTGTAAAACATAAGTAACGTCTATATAATATATTATATATACTATATACAGTATTTATCACAACATATCAAATGATCACATCACAGATATCGCAGCAGAAGAAACATATGAAACATTGGATATACTAGGACGTCCGTGTTTTATTTTGAGCCTCTATAAAACACGGATTCCACGGTCGCGATGAATAGCCAAACCTACACCCCTAGACCCCTGCGAGAGCGGCAAGCAACCCTACCAATTCTAGAGTTAGGAGACCCGGACTCGACTCCTCGAGTTGGTCTCCCACTGGACTCTAGAACCCGGTTACTTATGTTCTCCTCCTTGGGTCTATCCTAGTGCGGAAAAGTAAATAATATACAAATGGTGACATCGACCTCATCCCGGAAGTGCCCCAATAAAAGAATATTACATACAATTAATTTTACATGAAAGAAAATAAAAACTCTCATCTCACATAAAAACCCCCGGCTATTCATAACACGACGATCCAATATAACATATCCAGCAACACATAAATCACATGTCATCAACGTAAGTAAATATGCGCATCCCAATTGTCGTTGACATATAGCAACGAAACCGGCGATATCACATATTACACTTACGGTCGCAGAAAAGAAAGTGTTAAACTACAACATTTGGAATCCACAATCTCTTTAGACATCGTAAATCCGAAATATCGCATATTTCGCATTTCATGCCTAACTGTATGAATTCCAGATATTGTATCACATTCCAGATAAATAGACAGTATTAAACTTTCCGATCGAATAATCAAATACCCAAGATTTCCTAAATAGCTCAACACTTGAGCGGAGTTAAAAAATTCCAGAATACGTCACAGTAGCAACGGTCCAGCCGTAGAAGGGTCAAGCCAACGCCTCACATGTGGCATGCCGTACTGCCTCAAACCCTAAGGTTCAAAAGGCAGTTCAAGACGGTCACATAATCGAGTTAAGGTTTGTTGTCTTCTAGAGGGTCCATTGCGTCACATGCACGTTTTTCCGAAAGATTTAAACCCGAGAAAAATTCAACACTTGAATGTTTTTCGTGCCGGGAAAAATTGAGTTAATGATATCCGTTCGAACATTTTAATACTTTCTAAATTATCCGGAATAACATAACAAAATTAAATTCTTCGATCGAATCGACGATTACAAAATAAACCCCAAAATACTCAACACTTGAGTCAATTTTAAAAATACCCAGAAAAATATAGGAATAGCTACGGAGGTTACTGCATAAAATACTGCTCCCAATTCACTTTTACGACCGCGGAACCGCCACCTGAAGTGGGGTGGGACCGCGGTTCCGCGGCGCCTGTACGGAATTAAGGGCTCGTATTTTATGGTAACCCTTAGAATTCCCTGCTGATTTTTTTAGATATTTTTAATTCAGAAAAAATCACATTTTTAGAAATTGTACAGAGAGGGGGTTAAATTGACGTATTCGGGTTCGTTCGGAGTTTTAACTTCGTTAACACATCGCCTAATGCTCTAGTTAGGCTCTGATACCACTGTAGGGTTACTAGGCACTCTAACAAGGTTCTACAAAGCATCAAACATATGCCCGTTTTAAATTTTAGCCGTGCCTAAGAACCCTAAACAAGATCGTTGCTAGATAATTAGGGTTTCATATGCTAGTAAACTACGTTTACGACTAAGTGAATACGAAATACAAGCTTTGTAGATCGGTCCTTCACTTCTTTAGCTCCTTGTCGAAGTCCCTTCTCTGCGATCGTGGTTCTCCTAGGCTCTTGCATGGCTTCACGAGGCGAAAGAACGTCCTTGCTTGAAGTCTTCGAGGCCGAAGATGATCTACGTCGAGGGGATGCCAACTCAAGCTTCTACTTCACTAACTTGAGAATTAGTGAAGCAAACACCCTAAACTAAAGTGCTAGTCTAGTAGAGGATGGAGAAATAGGAAGTAGGTTCTCATTAGAATTTTATTTCTCACAATTTTTCTCACTTTGAATCAAACCCTAGCAAGCTTTTTCTTTTGAACTAAAGAAAGAAGAAGATGAACAAAAGAAAGAGATGAGGATAATGATCAAGTAAGTGAGCTAACCATGGTGAGTGAGTATCATATAGTAACTCATGTAGAGACATAACCATGGCTAATCTAAATGGTTAGGTTAATAAAAAATCTAAGGTGAAGACAAAGGAAGTGGACTTTGTCAAAGCAAAGCAAGCTTCTACAAGCTTCATGCTCTTTCCAAAATTCCACTAATTTTGTAATTACCTTAAATAATTATAACCCACCATAAAAATAGAATGGTGTATGTCTTGTACACCCATGTTAAGTGTATCATCAACCATGATACAAAAAAGAAAACACATTTTAATATATATCACATATATATTAAAGTTGTGTACATGTGAGAAAAAAAACCTAAAGTGAACAAGTGTTAGTTAATGTAAACTAGTATATCAAATATACAATTATACAATAAATTATTAAATCAACACTTGACTTAATAATCCGGTCATATCACATATATAACCGACTAACATCCAATGTATCGACTTATCGAATCAACACTTAATTCGATAATCCAGCTATATCATATATAACCGACCGATACAAAAAGTCATGAGAATAGAATACGGTATCACATACACGCATTATTCTCGGTCCCGGACATATCACATACGTGCTCCTATTTCCTTTTGCCTGAGCCAGTAAAACCTCTATGTAGGACTTTAAAGACTCGTCAATACGCCGGCAGTAGATGATGATCACATCAAACACCCACAAGCCGTCAGCGGTACTAGCTGGATGTAACGGCTACCCGGGTATTGAGCGATCAGAAGATCAGCAAGCAAGCCCGCTCCAACTCCTGTAAAAGCCTGCCAGTAACACTTCCCGTATAGTCCGGTCTCCTCGTCTGATGTGTCGCATATCAAGTCTAGGGGTGGTAAAACGTCAGACCCTAATAACCGATAAGTCATGCCGATGTGAGGCTCATAACGGGTCGAGAAACTACTGGTAACACTTACCAGTAAATCTCTAAATCAGCCCTGGCCAGGGACTTCCTTGTTACGGCCAATCGAGCACAGCGCAACATCAACCCCCAATACCGGGAGAGACGAAACCCCTCCTATCGCTCATTGCCTCCATGTGACTCGGGACTGTACCCAAAAACCACCGTTTTGCACGCCCTCATGGACATGGTAAAATGGAAATCAAAGCACAGTGGAAATCATACAAGACTCTATGACGATCTCGGGTCTACAGACTAACCTGCACAAGTGTCACCAGAGAACTGCCATCTGACGTGAGGTATAATACCATCTGGGAGTTCTCGGCGAGTCCGTCCAGTGTACCCAGTCTCCACTGAGCACCCGTATACCATCTCTGATGTCAAACACCAATGGATATGGGATCATCCATCGCCCATCTCATGGGTCGAGAAGCGTATACGCTAGTGTACTCTGGTATATCGATGCCCTGTCTCGATACACCCTTGACTAGGGACCTTGAAGGATGTACTTATGGACTACCATGTCCCCACTAGTATGATCCGCATCATAGTCCAGATAGTCAAGTACACATCCTAAGAGCTTTACCAACATGTAACTATAAGACAGTATCAAGAGACAAGTACACATGTTAAGATAAAGAGCAAACAGATAGCATACTATCATATCGAGCAAGAAAGTCCTCTTTATATATGTCCAAGCATCCAATATAATATACATCATCTGTACAATACTGGCCTCTAGGGCATACATACAACTAACAGAGACTGTATCCCGCTTCCATCCCCATACAGTCTCATGTGCTCTCCATTTGTTTCCTCTCCACATTCTTTCACCAACCTGCACACTATAGCGGTAAATTTTTTGAATGGTTGGTGTTAACTTTTTGCCTGTGTAAGACCATGTATAGTTTGAAACTGTTCCCTCCCCTAACCTTGAACTTCAACGCTGAACAGTGGCAACACTGTTTCACTTAAGTTTGGGGGAGATCATTTTGTGTATATATTTTTCGTTTGCTTTTTGTTTTGTATAAAAAAACAGGGGAGCGCCGACAATTTTGACCCACTTGGTGTAGCATGACAGTGAGGGCACTGTCAAGTTTAAGTTTGGGGGTGTGCTCGGTAAGCTTTCTACCTTCGCATTCATGTGTATATTTTGCATTTGCATACTTATTTAAAAACCCATAAAAATTGAAAATTTTTACAAAAATATAAAAATTTTGTCATCAAATTAGCTAATAGGGTAACTTAGATTTTTATTCTGAAAGTTTAGTTGATACGTTAGAAATAACTAAATCTTAGGCTTAGGAATTGAAAATCCTAAAAATAACCCTCCTTATGTTTAACCTTGGTAATTATACATCCTTGCAGTTTTTTTTAGAAGTAGGTAATCTTGAGTTCAGTTCTTGAGTTAAGTCGAGATGAAGGGAAAGTATTGAAAGTTTTACTGAAGGATAAGTCTGAAAAATAGTTTCTATTCTTGAGTTCAATTTTAGAAAGTATATACCCTACAAACTGCACATACACGCACCTTAAAACTTGGGATAGTAGAGGATACCTAGAAATACTCTTGCCTGAAAACCCAGTATGAAAGAAAAAACGGTATTTAAACCTAACCACCAAAAGAGTATCATTGAAAAATATATCCGGTCTTGAAAGAAAAATAGAAAGAAAAAAAAAAGAAAAAAAAAGAAAAAAAATAAAGTCAAGACCTGAAAATTGCTATTTACGCTTTAAGCTCACACATTCAGTAATCGGCTGTTAGTGCCTCAAGAAGCATTAATAGTCGCATGAAAGGTGTGTGAGCAGTTCCGTCCATCATTAACGAAAAGAAGTAGTATTAGGTATTAAGGCAAGGGTAATATAGCTTGAATTGAATTATTGAGTGTAGGGGTGAAAATTTACACACACGTGGGGGTATACGACCGATATTTGGAGGAAAGATTAGAATAAAGAATAAGACTTACGTTTTCCGTAAAGATGATAAAATTCCTTGAATGGAGACCGCACTTTAGAAGGAAAACTCAAGAAAAAGCGAGATCTTTCTAAACTGTAAAAACATATAGGATCTGAGATTGAATAAATAGGAGGCGTGAAATATAAGGGTTGAATATTTCTAACTTAGGATGATAGAATTTCTAACCTAGATACTAAACTGTACGAGTAGAATCGACGTTAACTTGTGAAACTAGCTTGGCGGGATTTTGTGGGTGTAATCCGTTGAAAACCCTCAGGAGACAACACTCCTCCTACTAAGGATACCTAGAGATTTAACGGCTTGTTGCACGAGCTCAGTGCAATCGTGTTCCCTGCGAAAGTGGGGTTAGGATTTTGTTTTGCTCAGGACGTGCAAAACATAAGTTTGGGGGTATTTGTTCATCACAGAAAACTGCATTTCAGTACCACTCATTCATTATCTGTTTTGTTATATATCAGTACTATTAACCAGTGTCTGCTTAGCAAATACATATTACAGGTATCCGTGACACAATACTAGAAACACACTCAAAATCACGGATATAACGTTTGTGAGCCGACACTGCAACCGGAACCGCAAGCCGATCGATATCCAAAGAGTTCTTTTGCAACAAATAAATGTATACACATTTTTGGTCTAACACAATACAAGTGTGCACATAAACTCTTTGGCACATGGACCATGGTGGGGCTGCCCATGGTACACACAAATGATGATGTGTGCAAGTAGTAAGCACATATAGGGGGACATGAATGATAAATGAAAAAGTCGTGATGTGATATAAAGCTACATGTTTCCCTCCAAATCCCTGAGTGCAGACCAGGTTCATATAGACAAATCAAACAGCACCAGTGGAATTGTCGAGAGAACACAAGAACACCACACCAACACGAGCCAAGTTGCTCGGACCAAGCCCGACAAGATGCTTCTAAAATCCGGCCCCACGGTTTTACCAAGTCCATTCATCCCCAATTTTCTTCTGTCCATCCCTTGCTGTCACCTCATCTTATTTTTATTGTTTGTTTAATCTTATTTTGGGCCTATTCATATCATAATTTTGCATTATTATATTCCCCATTCTTAGTCATTTTAAAAATAAACAGGTGCTTTTGACCCATGTCTGCTACATAGTTGCAGGTTACAGGTTCTCAGAACAAAAACGGTGAAATTAATGAAAAGATGATACAAAAGTGAGACTACAACCGATAAACGGTGGAATCTTGATCATGCTTACATTTTGAGGGACAATGAAGATCAATAAACAAGTTCACAAAGCACAAAGGCAGCGTAAGGTTCGATACTTCGACACGAAACGAACGGTAAAGTCCACTACATTTATTCACTGTGGAAATCTGGAAGAGAAGCAGAAGACATTCTTAAGAACCAACTGAAGAAAACAGAAGACAACAGCAACAGATAGAAGCCCTAAGAAAATGAACCAACAAGCTCACTTTATGGCCGCGGATCCGCGCCCAAACATGGCACTTGGCCGCGGTTCCGCGGCCGTGTTGAGCCCGGGTCGATGGAAAATTCTGTGACGGTGTGGTGCGCGTTGACTAGTTTTCTTAGGGGTATACTTATAATTGCAGATATGACTCAATTGTAACCCTAGGGTTTCTATGTTCTATAAATAGAAACCCTAAAAATTGTTTTAGGTTATGCCTCTTTTCATAGATCTAAAAAATTCAGAAATCCTTTGTATGGTTTAAGAGCAGTAAGTAGCTTTTTTTAAATTGCCCTAGTTCTTAGTTTTTATTTCTTCCCTAGATAGATTTATTATTTTCCTTAGTTTAATTTAGATTAGAACTTTTTATTAATCTGCAGTAGTTAGATAATTAATCTTTTTAAATTGAAAACTCAAATAAAAATATGTTTTTTATCGATCCCCTAATGAGTGAGTAGCTCCTCACTTGTTAGGGTTATAATTGAATGAATTCCGATTGTGTAGTTGGAAAATTGTATAGAAATCACAACCAAAAATATTTTGACCGCAATCAATAACGGTGTCGAATGTAGCGCGTTAGTAAGTGCGGATCGTCCACAGAGAAAGTTTAATCGTTCGTCTTTCGAATTAGATGAGTCGAAATTTTAGGGAAAGAAAAGAAAACAATTCATGATTTTTAATTGAAGTTCAAGAATTAGAAAATCTAGATCTAATAACAAGAAAATGATAACATCAAGAATTGAGAATTTGATGATTTTTCCAACAAAATATCAAGAATCGAAGTGAGGCTCGTAGGAATCGATCGGATCTATAGATGTGATGAGATCTAATGATTTCATGTTCTTATCCTTTAGCGAATTGATACTAGATCGATGATAATTCGTCGAGGTTAAGGATTTTGCGAAGAAGCTAGGGTTTCCTCGTCTTTATCCTTTATCCTTTCGATGAATCTCATTCAAATTCTAGCTTCTAGTTAATCAAATGATCAATAGTTGTTCCCTAGTTTCGAGTGAACACAATCAAGAAAGGATCATCCCGAAACTAGGTTATCGATCATTTGATTCACAAGAATTTACAATCGTTATAGGATTTAAGAATTGTAAAAAGATCTAAATCATCATCATCATTCTATTGATCGTCTCAACTCCTTTACGAGCGGAGTTTTACTCAAACATCACAACAAGAATCACAATCACAAATTGAGATCGAATCATGATGCAAGAATTTAAAGAAAGCAAGATTAAAGAATCTCACCTTTTATTTATATCAACAATTTCGTTACAATCGCTCAAGAACTACAAGAGGAAGAACTCGATCGTCGATTTGGCTTCGCTCGTCTCCTTGAGTCGCGGATCGGCTTGGATCACTTTTGCCCGATTGAAGATCGGCTCCGCTCCTAAAAGGTTGAAGGCTTCTTGCTTGATTTGGTACTCGAAATCTTGAATTTGGATTGGAATTAGGGCTTCGCACAAGTCGTGTCACTCAACTTGTGGATGGAAGATGAAGAGAGATGAGAGATTAATGAACCAATGAACAAACTCAACCCTTAAATCTAAGCTCCTTTTTATAGAACTCCAAAACCCTAGATCTAGGATTTGAATTTGAATTTTCCCTCCAAAAGTTTGTTAAGAGAGATTTGAATTTCCCTCCAAAAGTTTGTTAGCAAGAGAGGCTTCTAGAAGTGATTAGTTAGGAGGGAGCTTCTAGAAATAGTTTGTTAGGAGCTTAAACAAGATTAGCTTAATTAATCATCCTTGCTGATCTGGCAGTAGCTTCGAGAAAATTCTGGAATTTGAAGCATGTGAAATGACTGTGGGCCTTGAGAGAAACAATCTGCACTGAAAATTAACTGCTGATGTGTCAATACAGCCGCTGATCCGCGGCGCAAGCAGGCTTTCGCCGCGGATCCGTGACGATTCAAGAGCCTTTGGGCTTTCTGGTACAGGCTTGGACTGATTCTTGGGCCTTTTTCTGATGTGTTGAATTATGTAATTCCCTCTATATTAATACCAGTTCTCAGGTCTTTGAGTTGGCGTAATGTTTGATCAGCAAAATGACAATTTTGGCATTTCTTCTGAATTTTCCTGCATAATTTCTCAAGACAAGTGTTGCGCAATATAGGGATGATGCGATTCCATAAAATACAGTCAATTTCCCTAGAAATGCCGGTTTTAAAGTCTAACACATGTAATCTGATATTTCAGGACTGTTTTGCTAATATGTGTAATATGAATGCCGAACACTTCTAGATGAGTGCAAAAGATAGGGAAATTGCCGTGTTAAAAATGCAGTATTTTCGACTGATCAAATTCCCCCAAACTTATTTTCGATCGTCTCGAGCGAACTGTTTTATTAAAAAGAGAAGGAGAGAATTAAAAAAGAGAAAAACTAACTAGCACACTTTTGTAGGCAACACGATTGCACTGAGCACGTGCAACAAGCCTTTAAACCTCTAGGTGTCCCTAGTAGGAGGAGTGTTGTCTCCTAAGGATTTTCAGCGGATTGCACCCACAAAATCCAATAATAAAAGGAAGATCATGAATATTACATTTAAAGACAAGAATTGTAAAAGAAAAGCCTTGAAAATTAGGGTTTCCAACTAAGCTAGCTTTTCGGTTGTCATGAGCTCTATCTTAATGGTCATGAAAAGATGTTAGAAATCACGTCCTCTCTCAATAAAATATCGTCTTATTCTTCATTCCTATCTTTCTTCTAAACATTGATCATATAACCCTGCGTGTGTGTAAAGGACATCCCTACACCCGGAGAATTCAATTCAAGCTATCATACTCTTGCCCATCAGCCTCAGTACTTTTTTAATTAATGAATATTTAGATGAGATTGCTCACACACTTTCATGCGACCGTTAATACTTCTTGAGGTACTAACCGACCGATTACTCATGTGCTTGCTTATTTGGTGTATTTTCCTCGTCTTGCACCACCTAAGACATAGCAGTGACTCCCAGACTAGTTGGTCTTAGGGCACTAGGTGAAGAGGCACCCTCGCTATATATTTTTTATTGCCCTCGGTGATAACAAAACCAGTGTCCATTTTTCTCACCACTTTATATATATTTTCATTTTTTTCATTTTTTTATTTCCTTCATACATCGGCTTTAAGACAAGAGCATTTCAAGGTATCCTCTACTATCCCGGGCTTCAAGACGTGTGTAAGTGCGAATAGCAGGGTATCAACGTTCAAAATATTTGGCCTCCAGAATAGAAATTATTTTTCAGACTTATTTTTATTTTCAGATTAGTGACTTCTTTCATCTTACTAACCCTTGGGACAACGGCTCATAACTACTTATTACTAGTTCGTATAAGAAAACTTCTAAATTTTCTTGGTTTTCTTAAATTTTTCTAATCTCATGGATGTAATTTTTCACTATCTAATCTTTTATTATCTTATTTATGTACAAAAAATATTTTTATCTTTTGAAATTTTTTAAATTTTTATAGGTTTTCGAAAATGTTTTGTGCTTATGCAAATGATATGCAAATGATGCGTAAATAAGCACAAACCTCCCCCAAACTTATTTTCAACAGTGTCCTCACTGTTGCCTTCTGCTAAATCTCGAAAACCTGTAAGTTTGGGAGGAATTTATTAGTGGGGGAAAAATATTTAAGTGAAGAACCTCCCCCAAACTTATTTTTGGCTCAAATTTTGTAAACATTTTCTTTTCAGGAGCCCGAAAAAAATGCCCCCCCAAACTTGAGTTATGCAATGCTAATCTTTTGAAAAATCACACGAGGGGGTCAAAAATCAGTGGTCGATGCCAAGCTTTGCAAAGACCGAATGTCAACACCAACCATTCAAAATTTTTTTCAATGCAGTGCTCTGGTTGGTGGAAGAAGAAGTGGGGAAAGGTTAAGTGGTGGAAGAGAATGTGTGTGCGTCTCATTTTGGAGAGACGATGCAGTGAATGTGATGGATTACTCGCAATCTTTTTACAATTCAGAAGAAGGGGTGGAGGTTCAATTTCATTGATTGGGAGATGATTCATTTCAACACCCGTGTCATTCAAAAATGCGAGTTCATCAGCGAAGATCTCCTCAAAAGTTCCATCAATATCCCGATGAATAATGTCATCACAAAGTGCGGGGTGATCTTCAGACTCTAAGAACAGTTCATAATCCGTGTTAATTGTTGACCCGGACATCTCGGTGGAAGAGTCCGTATGTGTATGATACATAGCTGGGTCAAACAATAACGTATGAAAAGAGTCAAGATCGGTATCAGGAGGATCATCAAATTCGCTGTTGTCGACATCCATTAAGTCGACAGAACAGACCTGAGCAGTAGGTTCGGAGGGTACACTTCCCAACATGTAAATGTTCAGCTCTATTGACCTATTCCCGAAGGATAGGGTCATAGAACCGTTACGACAATTGATGATTGCATTGGAAGTGGCCAAAAAAGGGCGACCTAAAATCACCGGAATTTGATTCCGTGGGTTCGCTACAGGCTGTGTATCAATTACAATAAAGTCCACAGGGAATATAAATTCCCCGATTTTTATTAACACATCCTCCAGTTCACCCCTAGGTTTGGTGATTGATCGGTCAGCCATCTGGAGAGTGCAATGGGTTGGCTTCAACTCTCCGATCCCTAACTCCTCGTAAACCGAGTATCGAAGCAAGTTAACACTAGCGCCAAGGTCTAGTAGAGCACGGTTAATGTGTTTTTCCCCGATAGAAATGAAAATCGTAGGATAGCCAGGATCCTTACGTTTCCTTGGTAATTGTTGGGGGAAAGCCGTGTCTACAGTCTTTGCCATGAATATCTTCTTGGGCACTTGAGTCTTCCTCTTCCTAGTGCACAAGTTCTTAAGAGTTTTCGCATAGGACGGAACTTGTTGGATGGCATCTAGGAGAGGGATGTTGATGTTAACTTGCTTAAAAGTGTCCATGATCTTCTCCATATGTGGACTCGATGTGTTAGCCTTTAACCGATTAGGATAAGGTGCTTTAGCAATAAGCGCTGGGTCCATCATAGGAAAAGGAAGTGTGTGTGGATCCGATCCCAGAATAGAAGTGGGGATCGTCCGTGGAGGAGTAGAAGAGGTGGGCTGAGGTGGCGAGCCTTTGGGAAAATGGAGAATAGGCTCATGAGAAGGTGGTAGGGTAGAAGAACTGGGGTCAGAATTAGAAGTAGAAGTGGAAGGAAAGGTCTCAGCCGGGGTGTTATTGATTGATTTATCAGTATCATCAAACTCTTCCCCAACGTGATTGTCAAGCACTCTTCCAGATCTCAACGTGATTGCATCCACATGATGTGAATAGCCAGGATTGGGTAAAGGTTGAGCTGGAAGTTTCCCTTTCTCTCTTGCACTCATTTCGGCTTTTAGTTGTGCAATTTGTTCTTCCATCGATTTGATATTCTCATTTTGAGAGACAATTGATCTTCATCACATTCTCGATGGAAGATTGCAAACTTGCCGTCCCTTGGATGGTTTGTTTCATGAAAGTATCCAAGGTTTGTGTTAGTGCAGAGGTATTATCAGTACCGGTCAATTGCAAAGAGTTTTCATGTGGTGCAAAAGTGTTGGCCGGATTTTGGAAGTTATGTGCTTAGAAGGGGTGCTGACTCAATTGAAGTGGTGGTTGCTGTTTTGGTGGAGAGACCCTTTGGAAATTGTGTTGGTTTGGAACCGTGTTTTGAGATTGTGATTGGTTCCAAGCAAAGTTAGGGTGATTCCTCCAACCCTGATTATATGTGGAAGAAGATGGATCGTTTCTAGGTCTTTGAAAGGCAGAATTGATATGACCTTGAAACGGAGAATTTTGTGGACATTCTTCCGTGAGATGTGAAGGATCAGAACAGCATCCACATACAGTTTTGGAGAGTGACATTTGATTTAGGGTGGCGGCTAAAAATTTGTTTTCCATAGTCTCGAGTTTCTTGTGTATAGCTGCAATGTCAGCTCTAACTCCTATGGAAATATCATTGCCATTCCTAGACGATTGACTCACACCTTCCCACTGTAAGGATTTTTCAGCGAAATCTTCTAGGAATTTCCAGGCTTCCCCATCATCTTTAGTCATGAAGTTGCCTTGACACATGAATTCAAGGGTCTGTCTTGTGTTAGGATTAATGCCCTCATAAATGATTCGGCACAGTTCCCATTTGGGGATTCCGTGATGAGGACATTGGACTAACAGATCCTTAAAGCGTTCAAGATATTGTGAAAATGTTTCATTTGGAAGCTGGGTGAATTGATATATTTCGCTGCGGACTCGAGCTGTTTTATGATGTGGGTAGAATTTCTTAAGGAATGCTTTGACAAATTCTTCCCAATTTGAAATGGAATGTGCGGTAGTGTTATATAACCACTTCTCGGCTAAATCGCACAAGGTAAATGGGAGAAGACGAAGACGCAAAGCATCTACAGAAAGCTATGAAGTACTCATCATTGCGCATATATTTTCAAATTTCGTGATAAACACGTATGCGTCCTCAGATTCGAGACCGTGAAATTTTGGTAGAAGGTTGATGTATTGGGGTTTAATCTGAAAATTTTCCCCGTTGGCTGGTGGAATGGAAAGGCAGGTGGAAAGGGGACCTCGAGTAGGATAGCACCTCTCTTGGAGAGAGATGCGAGGCGGATTCTGCGCACCAACGGACTGGGGCAGAGTAGTGGTAAAGAAGTTCGATGGAGTCGGATCCATCGATGTGGGTGTGGTGGTGGGAAAAGAAAGGGTAAATGTAGAAATACCGACTTTTGGGTCGATAAAAGGAACACGGACTAAACGGGCACTAGAATTCCGTGTCCAGCCTATCTTGCACTAAAAAAGGTTAGTACAAGTGGCAGCGTGACTTATAATTAGGGGAAAGAATGAATGGTGTTTGTTTTCGAAAAATGATACGGGTTTTTGAAAATATGATGCAATCACAACAAATACAACAAGCAATACCCTAAAATCTAGTGGTCACCTAGGTCAGGCTCTAGACCGCTCCTAACTGCCAAAAGACAAGTCGCAGGATAAATCCTCCACTACCTCTTTGTCACTCCTGTGGCCAGGTAAGTGCCAGGTAAGTGGGAGGTTCTCCACTACGTAAGTAGTGGGCCTAATTAAGTAACCACTAGCCTTCGACACACTTGCCTTAGACACCACAAAAAGAAATGCGGATAAGTAATGAATTACCCACGGCCTTCTTCTGTCCTAAGTGAGCGCGACGGTCCTTAGAGTCATCTCTAGATATTTTTTAGTTAATGAGGGTAATGCGGATGCAAGTTTGTGATTTTTGGGGCTTAGGAAGGGTAATGAACTCCCCACCTAATCTGGATTTGGTCTTTGCCCCTTAATTTCCGTATTAATTATGCAAACAACCACAAAATCAAAACACGCACAAATTTTTATTTTGCTTTTGCGGCGCTGCGATTATTTGCAAAGAAACCTGCACAAAATGTTAATTAGAGCAGATAAGGGAGAAGATAAGAAAGTGTGGAAGTATACCTGAAATTTTGGAACTGTGAGGAAGATAACCTGCGGCGGAACCGCGGTTTAAGCTGCCTAATGCCGCTGATGCGCGGCTAAATTCACTATTCACTGAATGAAACTTCTACAGAGGGCTTCTGTTAACTTCCCTAGCTCTCTGGAATATTCAGAAATTTTTTTCTCCAGCTCCAATAATTCCAGATTTCCTCGCAATCAAATCACAACAACACGTATTAGTGTTTGCGCAAATTTTGATCTAAAAATTGTAGATGGAATAAACTTTTCAACTCAAATTTCAAAATACGAACAATTAGCGCACAAACCCCGGCAGCGGCGCCATTTGATTGAATGAATTCCGATTGTGTAGTTGGAAAATTATATAGAAATCATAACCAAAAATATTTTGACCGCAATCAATAACAGTGTCGAATGTAGTGCGTTAGTAAGTGCGGATCGTCCACAGGAAAAGTGTAATCGTTCGTCTTTCGAATTAGATGAGTCGAAATTTTAGGGAAAAGAAAAGAAAACAATTCATGATTTGTAATTGAAGTTCAAGAATTAGAAAATCTTAATCTAATAACAAGAAAATGATAACATCAAGAATTGAGAATTTGATGATTTTTCCAACCAAATATCAAGAATCGAAGTGAGGCTCGTAGGAATCGATCGGATCTATAGATGTGATGAGATCTAATGATTTCATGTTCTTATCCTTTAGCGAATTGATACTAGATCGATGATAATTCGTCGAGGTTAAGGATCTTGCGAAGAAGCTAGGGTTTCCTCGTCTTTATCCTTTATCCTTTCGATGAATCTCATTCAAATTCTAGCTTCTAGTTAATCAAATGATCAATAGTTGTTCCCTAGTTTCGAGTGAACACAATCAAGAAAGGATCATCCCGAAACTAGGTCATCGATCATTTGATTCACAAGAATTTACAATCGTTATAGGATTTAAGAATTTTAAAAAGATCTAAATCATCATCATTCTATTGATCGTCTCGACTCCTTTACGAGCGGAGTTTTACTCAAACATCACAACAAGAATCACAATCACAAATTGAGATCGAATCATGATGCAAGAATTTAAAGAAAGCAAGATTAAAGAATTTCACCTTTTATTTATATCAACAATTTCGTTACAATCGCTCAAGAACTACAAGAGGAAGAACTCGATCGTCGATTTGGCTTCGCTCGTCTCCTTGAGTCGCGGATCGGCTTGGATCACTTTTGCCCGATTGAAGATCGGCTCCGCTCCTAAAAGGTTGAAGGCTTCTTGCTTGATTTGGTACTCGGGATCTTGAATTTGGATTGGAATTAGGGCTTCGCACAAGTCGTATCACTCAACTTGTGGATGGAAGATGAAGAGAGATGAGAGATTAATGAACCAATGAACAAACTCAACCCTTAGATCTAGGCTCCTTTTTATAGAACTCCAAAACCCTAGATCTAGGATTTGAATTTGAATTTTCCCTCCAAAAGTTTGTTAAGAGAGATTTGAATTTCCCTCCAAAAGTTTGTTAGCAAGAGAGGCTTCTAGAAGTGATTAGTTAGGAGGGAGCTTCTAGAAATAGTTTGTTAGGATCTTACTCAAGATTAGCTTAATTAATCATCCTCGCTGATCTGGCAGTAGCTTCGAGAAAATTCTGGAATTTGAAGCATGTGAAATGACTGTGGGCCTTGAGAGAAACAATCTGCACTGAAAATTAACTGCTGATGTGTCAATACAGCCACTGATCCGCGGCGCAAGCAGGCTTTCGCCGCGGATCCGCGGCGATTCAAGGGCCTTTGGGCTTGGGCTTTCTGGTACAGGCTTGGACTGATTCTTGGGCCTTTTTCTGATGTGTTGAATTATGTAATTCCCTCTATATTAATACCAGTTCTCAGGTCATTGAGTTGGCGTAATGTTTGATCAGCAAAATGAGAATTTTGGCCTTTCTTCTGGATTTTCCTGCATAATTTCTCGAGACAAGTGTTGCGCAATATAGGGATGATGCGATGCCATAAAATACAGTCAATTTCCCTAGAAATGCCGGTTTTAAAGTCTAACACATGTAATCTGATATTTCAGGACTGTTTTGCTAATATGTGTAATATGAATGCCGAACACTTCTAGATGAGTGCAAAAGATAGGGAAATTGCCGTGTTAAAAATGCAGTATTTTTGACTGATCAGGTTAGGAATAGGAAAGGCTTGAGAGATGAAAATCTCTCACCCCTTTCTTACCCATCACATATTGAATATTAGGACTCCGTGCATACATACACGCACCGCTCCCTACGGTACCTTACCCACGAGGTAACGGTGATACCGTAGTATAAAAGACCGGTTGTGCTTGTTTTCCATGGAGGTTAGGGTAAGGATTAAGAAAGGACGGACAAGGACCTAGAGGAAGAAACATCGTTTCCTCCCGATCGTCCCAATCTCCTTTATTAATAATTACTATAACACCTAAAGAGATCTAATTTAGGGCATTGAAAGCGGTGAGGAAATCTTCAATTTCCAAACTTAATCTAAACCTAACCCTAGCAAGATTCTAGTCCTAGTATAAATCAGTTTTGTTTTTAGCGATAATCCATCCACACCGTTTGGAATTAACTCGTTAGACCAAATTAGGAAATACACAACATCCCTGTAGACCGACCCGTACTCACCGGCTAGCTACCAAGCGACGCCGTTCTTGATTGCGGTAAAAATATTTTTGATCACAAAACATCGTACAAAATCAAATGGCGCCGTTGCCGGGGATGGCGTAGTGTTTTCTTTTTTGCAATTTCGTGTTAATATAAAATTAAAAAATCTTAAAAACTGAAAAATTAAAAAAATATATAAAAATTTTATCATCTTTTTATTGTTTGAAGGGTGTTTTGTGTGAATTTTGCAGGATCAACGAACGAGTTCGGATCTGGAAAAATTCAGAGATCAAAACAGAAAACCCTAGATCTGAATAACAGAGAAAAGTCAAACCAGAGGGGCAGAAATTTTTTTGGGAACCGAGCCGCATAGATAACCACAGAACCGCGGCAGGAAGCGTGTGTTGGCGGCGGAACCGCGGCAGGAGCGTGACGTCAGCGAGTGAAAAATCACTGTAAGCTCCCTTTCTTCTTCTCTGAACCCCCTGATATCTCCTCTGTAAAATTTGCCTGCAGGATTCTTTGCGCTAAAAAATCTCTCCCCCTTCCAATAATTGATCTTGTGCAGGATTCTTTGCGCTGCGCTAAAAAAATTGTTTGCAAGTGATTGTTTACTGCTTTGCATATTTTAAATCGACTTTAAGGGGCTTGAACACCAATCCAGATTGGGTGGGGATTGTTCCCCTCCGAAAGACGGCGCGACATGACGTCTTGCCTGAGATTCGGGACAGATGCTTATTGGTGCTATTCGTCCACCTCTCCGAAGATGCCAAGTTGATTTATGGTACCGTGTATCGAAGGTTTAGACGGATGCGTCCGATGTAGCAGACTTCGTCAGATTTCCCCTCGTTTGAGGGGTTTTTGATTGTGGGGACGCTCTTCCATGCAGGCGCAAGCCCCTGCAGTTAATTACGCTACCGCATTGCGGTAACAACTTTCTCCTTCTCCAGATGGTCACTTCGTGTCGTGGGTGTTTGTTTTTTGTTTTGTTGCCCGTGGATTTTTTACGGAGACTGAGTTATGTCGTCTCCCGTAGGGCGTGGACTAGTCCAAATCCGTATTATCTTAGATTTGGGTTTGGGGGTTTGGTTTGAGGATACGTCAGCCATACTTGAGGCTAAGATCAACTCAAACGTTTGTTAAGGATACGTTAGTCTATCTTTGAGACTAAGATCAACTTAACGTGATCGTTTAGATCCGACAAAAGTGCATTTGGGCTCTAATGTTCTAGTTTAGGGACATAGTGGTCCCTCATATGTATGACCGTCGGGACCCGTCACCTCTCTGACGACGTTGAAGGATTACAACGATGGATGTCAGAGGAGTTCAGAGATGTACCCTCGAGCCAGAGTTAATTGGGCGGATTCATAGTCCAGTCTGTTTGAAGGTTTAAGAATACGTTAGCCATCTTTGAGGCTAAGATCAACTTAAACGGGACCGTTTAGATCCGACAAAAGAGCATACGGGGCTCTATTGTTCTAGTTTAAGGACATTGCGGTCCATGGGTAGTTTAAGGACGTTGCGGTCCATTGTTAGTTTTAAGACATCTCGGTCAAGGTTAAGGATGTCATAGTCTATGGGTTTAAGGACCCCACAGTCCATTGTTAGTTTTAAGACATCTCGGTCAAGGTTAAGGACGTCATAGTCCATGGGTTTAAGGACCCCACAGTCCATTGTTAGTTTTAAGACATCTCGGTCAAGGTTAAGGACGTCGTAGTCCATGGGTTTAAGGACCCCACAGTCCGGTATGTGCTCTGGATGCTTCACACGGGTTCACTACCGTGCTCTGCGAGGACCAGGCTCCGCTCTGGACGTTTTCCACGGGGTCAAAGAGTGACATTATCCGCGTTCCACGTGACCAGGAATTTTCCACTAGATGCTTCACACGGGTTCACTGCCGCGTTAGGCGAGGACTAGGCTCCGCTCTGGACGTTTTCCACGGGGTCAAAGAGTGACATTATCCGCGTTCCACGTGACCAGGAATTTTGCACTAAACACGGGTTTAAGGACCCCACAGTCCATATCAATGTGTGGTCGTCGGGACCCGTCACCTCTTTGAAGACATTGAGGGATTACAATGCCAAGTATCAAAGGAGTGAAGAGATGTACCCTAGAACCGGAATGGCTTAAATAGTCTTTGACCCAATTTGGGATCAAGACCGATTAATTATGTTATGAGCCCATTGGCCCAGTTAATCACAAATTGAGGACTTATGGCCATCTTGGGCTAAGTCCAATCAGGAGAGGCTTTGCCTCCATCCATTTAGCCAATTGGGCCAAAGCCTAGTGTTAAACACTACAGAGCAATCAGTGTTGAACACTGGGAATGAGGTTGACGAGTTAGTGTTTAACACTAAAAGATAATCGGTGTTAAACACCAGCAACAAGGCTTTTCAAATTAGTGTTAAACACTAAAACAGATCAGTGTTGAACACTGCAAATAAAGCTTTTTGATTAGTGTTGAACACTAAGGCCCAACAGTGTTTTAACACTGGGTTCGGGAGTTTCAATTTAGTGTTAAACACTAAGGAAAGAGGGGTCGCGTGGCAGCACGTGAGAGCGCCCTCCCTTCATTTATTCCGCTGAGATTATCGCGTCTTTCAGAGCATCACGTGCCATCATGTGATGGGCATTCAAATGCCTGTGTATTAAAGCTTCTGTCAAGGGTCACGTGGGTCACGTGGGGTGCTGCCTCAAAGGGGTTTTCTGTAGATCTCCTGGGGGGGTCACGTGGTGACACGTGACCCTGCCTCTATGTATATTGTTTAGAGGATCTGTTAATCTTTTCCAGGAATTAAATTCCTCGTAGGGTTAAACCCTGACAGTAATTTCAGAGGAATTAAATTCCTACTTCCTCTTAAAGGTTTATATTCTGAATAGAGTTGGACTCTGAATTTTCTGTAGGAATTAAATTCCTCATACATGTGAAGAACCAAATAGGGTTAAACCCTAATAAAAGCTTTTAAGGAATTAAATTCCCACTCTCTTGTTAAATTATGATCAAAGGAATTAAATCCCCGCTGTTCCAACAGAACTATGTTCTTAACTAGGGTTAAACCCTGTTTCTTTTGTTCTGAAGGAATTAAATTCCCATTACACAGGGTCAAGCCCTAGTTTTATTTCAAAGGAATTAAATTCCTATAGTTCTGTGAGAATTAAATTCTCGTGCTTCCATTCCCTCTCTATGTTTTGGATCTGCATGGCAGGATCTCGACCCATTGAGAATTAAATTCTCAACCTCAAGGGGAGATGTGCACTTTGCAGATCCTCTATCAAAGAGAGAAGAAATATGTTCTTCTGTTTTGTATATCAGAGTTAAACTCTGTTGAGAATTAAATTCTCTTTTCCTTCAAGGAGCCTTCCCTTTCTTACCTAGGGTTTTCTTTTGCAGAAGATCCAAGTTCCTCGAAGTATCAAGGCTCTCTCTCCCTTTCTTCCCTCTGCGTGTATCTCCCCTTTTTTTTGTGTCTCTTGGCTCCTATTTATAGGAGAAGCAGCCGAGTCAATTAGTTTTTTTACGAATCTTCATTGAGAGATTTGATTTGCATCCATCATTCGTTCTGGACCTTTGGATTATTAGGTGAATTTTATTCACCATTGGATTTCAAGTCCCGGGATTCTCCTTTGTTGTTTCGGTTAGATTTAAAGGGAAAATCTTTCCAAACCCGAGATTTTCCCATAGATAGATGATATTTCATCACCTTTGAATCTTTAATTCGATTGGTTCCAGATAGTCGCTTTCCTTTAGAAAGATTTGAATCTATTTCAGAATTTAATTCTGTTGACAAAATGGGCTTTGAAAGCCGGTCACGTGTGACCACGTGACCCATGGTCACGTGTGGGCACGTGACCCCCTTTGGAATGAGCCTTCTTCTTTCTTTTTGCGTTGTCTTCTGGTTGTTGCTTAACCGTCACGTGCCATCACGTGACCCCTGGTCACGTGTGAGCACGTGACCCTGGTCTGGACTCTTTTTCCTTGACTTGATCAGGGAACCGATGTGCCTTTGAATCCGCTTTAAAATGTCACGTGCCAACACGTGACCCTGGTCACGTGGGAGCACGTGACCCTTTCTTAAGCCCTTTTTCTTTGATGTAGTCAGGAAGCTGAACTTGCTTTGCCGGTACTTTTGGGTGTCACGTGCCAACACGTGACTGCTGGTCACGTGTAAGCACGTGACCCTCTTCTCAAGCTTTTTCCATAAGCTTTCCTGATTTTAAATCAGGAAACAAATGCCCCCACAGCGTTGTTCTCACGTGTCAGCACGTGAGTGCAACGCTGTCACCTCTTGCGACCGTTGGATTCCTTTAGGGATTTGGGGAGATGAAACGTTTCCATTGCCTTCTATAAATACCTCTGTCTCTTCATAGGAGCCTTCACTTTGTTCATCTTCTTCTTTTGAGAATTCTTTCCTTGAGAATTTAATTCTCGCTTCCAGAGCTTAGTTCTCTGCCTTGAAACAATTTTCAGAGTTTAACTCCGTTCGAAAAGATTTCTTTTCCTCAGGTAATGTTCTTGGACAAAAGATGGACCTTCACATTCCTCTGGATTTTAAATCCAAAACAAGGGTTTTTACCCTTTTTTCTTCATGTTTTCCCATAAGAACCGCTTAACCTTCAAACTGTAGATCTTTTTAGGGTTTAGATGATCTTTGGGGAGATGATGATGGCGTTTCAACTCCATGGAATTTAATTCCATCCGAAAATGTTTCTGGGAATTTAATTCCCTTTTCTTAATAAGGAATTTAATTCCAATGAAGAACTCGATTTCTTCACACAGAGGCTTCCTGGGGTCTCTTGGCCCGAGGTTGTTCTTCTGCAACTAATGAAATGGTGGTTTTGTAATGATGTCTCATGACCTTTATTTCAGGTATCATGGATGCCCATCTGTATGGTCTTGACGAGATCATCTCCTATGGGAATATTCGTGCGCTGGGCCGCAGTCAGAACCAGGAGTTCACCGATGCTCAATGTGCCGAGATCATGAGCCGCTTTGACGAGTACAACCATCGGCTACTCCCCCGTCGCTCTTCTCTTCTGAGGCTGATCGTGCTGGCGATCAGGGAGGCTCTCCCTTTATTCTGTGCTGGTGTGCCGCTTGGGGCATTGGACGTCGCCGAGGATAAAGTACACTCGGTGTATCTGATGCACTTGATCTCAAAGAGAAGGCGGGATAATCTCATTGATCTCCTGCATCAGATGTTCCAACAGTCAGCCATACTTGCCGCCTACCGGAGGGTAGAGGATATCCGCGGGGACCCCGATGCTTGTGATCGTGAGAGGAAGCATACTCGGGAGGTTCGAAATGCTTGGAAGATCTTGAATAAAGTTAATTTTGAGTTTCTTAACCCATGCCCCGCATCTGAAGTTCTACCGTTGTAAATGTGTCCTCTGTATTTTGTATGAACCTCTTGAAGTATGAGTGACAATTGTTATTATGTCTTTCTATGTTTGCATGTCTTTTCTCTGGGATTTTATCATTTTGCTACTGTTGTTGTTGGTGCTTTCAATATGCAGGGTGCTACTCCATTTTTTTAGTGTACATCAGGTTTAGGCCTCACGTAGTCTGCACGTGGGGTCACTTGATGTGGCTGTTCACAAAATCTTCTCATGCCCTATTTTCAGTGCACAATATTAGACGCAGAAAAAAGGGCCTTGGAAATAGTTCCATCTCCTTGATTTTCGATGCCTTTCCTTTTTTGGGCCTTGGAAATAGCTTCACCATGCAAGATTTTCCGCGCACAGCACTTAATGCATTTCCTTATATATGAGGCTATAGCTTCCCTTTTCCTCTCACAAAGAGATTTATATTATTATTATTTATTTATTTATTTTTTTTGGAGTAACTTGTCTTGAGAAACAAACGAGCGCCATGGCCTGCAATCGCCCTCATGCTCGTCGACAGCCATGGGAAGTTCCTATTGAGGAAATGGTCCCCCGCTTTGCTGCTCGGCTGGTGGATCCCTTCCTTACCGACAACGAATGCGACTCCGCCATGCATGAACTCTCGATCCGTAGGGGGTCCCCTCTCCCGATGGGTTCTCTCTGGCTCCGAATGATTCTCACGGCCGTGCTTGCCGACATCCCTCCTCACCCGGCGGAGATGACTCTGGCGATGCTCGACGCGGCAGAAGAAAAGCTCGAGGGTTTTCATGAAGCGTGCCTGATTACTCAGGCTTTGAAGGATTGCTCAATTTATCTGCTGAGCCAGATCAAGGCCCGGCGAGCTATCATGTCTGCTTTCGCGGACGAACACGGCGCCAATCGATGGGGAGCGACTCCTCGTGAGAACCGTCGCTTTGACGTGCTGGAGAAAGCAGAGAGAGAGATGGAGAATTTTGTCCTCTGTTTCATTAACCCTTGTGCCGTTGATCTCATGTTTGGTGACCTTTTCCGTTAGCGTAGAGCATTTTTAAATTAGTCCCTCCTTTTTTTTTACGCTTTATGCCGAGATTCCATGTAGGCTTGGTGCTAGTATGTATGTTTCCGCTTGCATAAATAAACTTTGTATTCTTCTCATGAGAACTTTCTTTAATTGCAAATGCTACCATCACTTTCCTGCGCATCAGACTTGAAATATGTCGGAAACCTTTCTTGTTGCCTTTCTCATCAGGCGGTGTGAGCGCGTTTTAGATCGATTATTCCCGTCGACTGGAAGCCCATTTATATGGTCTTGTTAATGTCTTGTTTCCAAGGCTGTGGTCACGAAAGCGAGCTTACGTGGCCTAATAGAGCGATACGTAGCGAACATAAGGTTGTGGCTCTCGATAAAGCTGCCACGTTCACTCGTGAGAGGGTCGAGGCTCATAAGGCCATTGAGAAAGAGCTTGAAGCCCGGCTTGCTTCATATCAGTCCCAACAAGCTCAGGCGGAGGCTCGTCTTTTGGAGATCTTGCGTCATGAAGCCGTGGTCCAACAAAAGCAGGATGAGCTGACCAAGCTGCTGAATCGCCCGCCGGCTTGAAACATTTGTATCTTTTCCTTCTTCTTGTACGTACTCATGGATGAGAGTATTTTCTTTTTGTTTCTTTCATGAATTGTACTTTGTACCCATTTTGGTTTATGAATAAAAGATACATTTTTCTTCTCAATGATGTGTTTCCTTTTCATTGAATGTATTCTGCGAATATTCTATCTTGATCTCCTTGCAGGACAGCAATGGCTCAGGACTCAGGGTTAAGATCTGCTTCCTAAGACTTTTGCTTTTTACAAGCCACGAGTGTCTCATAAAGAGTTTTTCTCCTACAGGTCGAGAGGATCCCATAGGTGTGAGTTCTTCTTAGAGATCGTGAGGATTCTTAAGCGGGTTTTCCCTTGAGAGTCGTAAGGATCTCACAAGAGAGTTTTTCTTCCTTACAGGTCGTGAGGGCCTGCAAGTGCCGGATGTGATCATCCTTATCCGTGTTTCACGGAGTCAGGGGTCTATCAAAGTATCGTAGTTTAAAGACGTCACGGTCAAGGTTAAGGACCTCATAGTCCGTGGATTTAAGGACTCCACAGTCCGCTGTTAGTTTTAAGACATCACGGTCAAGGTTAAGGACCTCATAGTCCGTGGATTTAGGGACTCCACAGTCCGGTGTTTGGTTGCAGGGACCCGTCACCTCTTTGAAGACGTTGAGGAATTACAACGCCGGGCATCAAAGGAGTGAAGAGATGTACCCTTAAACCAAGGCAGAATCCGTAGGGAATCGGGGTGGTTGATCGTTAGTTTTAAGACATCACGGTCGAGGTTAAGGATGTCATAGTCCGTGGATTTTAAGGACTCCACAGTCCGATATTTGCTCTGGATGCTTCACACGGGTTCAATGCCGTGCTTGGCGAGGACCAGGCTCCGCTCTGGACGTTTTCTACGGGGTCAAAGAGTGACATTATCCGCGTTCCACATGACCAGGAATTTTGCACTAGATGCTTCACACGGGTTCACTGCCGCGTTAGGCGAGGACTAGGCTCCGCTCTGGATGCTTCACACGGGTTCACTGCCGTGCTCTGCGAGGATCAGGATCCGCTCTGGACGTTTTCCACGGGGTCAAAGAGTGGCGTTATCCGCGTTCCACGTAACCAGGAATTTTTCACTAGATGCTTCACACGGGTTCACTGCCGCGTTAGGCGAGGACTAGGCTCCGCTCTGGACGTTTTCCATGGGGTCAAAGAGTGACATTATCCGCGTTCCACGTGACCAGGAATTTTGCACTAGATGCTTCACACGGGTTCACTGCCGCGTTAGGCGAGGACTAGGCTCCGCTCTGGATGCTTCACACGGGTTCACTGCCGTGCTCTGCGAGGACCAGGATCCGCTCTGGACGTTTTCCACGGGGTCAAAGAGTGACGTTATCCGCGTTCCACGTAACCAGGAATTTTGCACAAGATGCTTCACACGGGTTCACTGCCGCGTTAGGCGAGGACTAGGCTCCGCTCTGGACGTTTTCCACGGGGTCAAAGAGTGACATTATCCGCGTTCCACGTGACCAGGAATTTTGCACTAGATGCTTCACACGGGTTCACTGCCGCGTTAGGCGAGGACTAGGCTCCGCTCTGGATGTTTTCCACGGGGTCAAAGAGTGACATTATCCGCGTTCCACGTGACCAGGAATTTTGCACTAGATGCTTCACACGGGTTCACTGGCGCGTTAGGCGAGGACTAGGCTCCGCTCTGGACGTTTTCCACGGGGTCAAAGAGTGACATTATCCGCGTTCCACGTGACCAGGAATTTTGCTGAATATATCCGCATTTCACGGGATGGAGGTTTGACTGTTGGCGATATGTATATCATCGAGCCATGGAACTGGGAGTTGCCGCTGTTCCGCTTAGCTTGAACTTGTGTCCGTTGTTACGAGACGAATGTTGGGCTGATCTCTAGGTCGCTTGTGGCCCGTCGAGCTTTAGCTTCTTTCTTTGGTGAAACCTGGGGGAGGGAGGTATGTTCCCTTTTTGTTTCTGCCATTGGATTGTATACAGGGTGTGATGGAACATCACCTGTAAGGCATACATTTTATTTTTATTTTATTTCTTTTTCCGCGATGCTCTATCGTTTCAGCTTTTATATCGCGAAGGTCGCGATTGCCCCATCATTTCGGCTATTTTCGCGGTGCCCAATCATTTCGGCTATTTATTTATTTATTTATTTTTTACTCGCTGCTTTTTATTGCGAGTTGCCCCATTATTTCGGCTATTTTGTAGGCATGTATGGCTTGCTAGCTTTTTCGCCGCAAGCTTGGATTTTGGACACCGATTTCGGCATCAGCACCGCTGCAACTGGGATGTTGCCAGGAGCGAATCATCATTTGCTTCTGTCGATATTGAATAAAGGTGGCTTAGTAAACAGGGTTAAGGGTCCTGTCGACCCAGGCTTTTGACTTCGTGAGCCGTAAGGGTCTCACAAAGGTATCTCTCCCTACAAGTCGTGAGGATCTTGCAGGTGTATTTTCTCCTTAGGGATCGTGAGGATTCCTAAGTGTATGTTCCTCTGTAAGTCGTAAGGATCCTACAAGAGGGTTTTTTCCTTATAAGTCGAGAGGAATTATAAGGGTTGTTCACCATGTGGGCATATCCCTAGTCACGGGTGGGATTTTGCTGGGGAAATGTTTTTTCGCGCCCGTGGATTGTATACAAGGGTCAGTATTGAGCCTCTTGTAGGGCAATATCGAAGGTTGTGGAGGATTTGCTTAAGAACAGGTTTAGGTTTCTGTAACTTAAGACTTTCAAATCTCATGAGCCGTGAGGGTCCCATAAGAGAATTCTCCTTACGAGTCGTGAGGATCTCGTAAGTGTATTTTCTCCTTAGGAATCGTGAGGATCCCTAAGTGTGTTGCTCCTTTGTGAGTCGTAAGGATCTCACGCAGGTGGTTTCTCCTTACAAGGTCGAGAGGACCCTACAAGTTTCTTTTAACGAGGTTGCGCCCTTTCGGGTTTTCACAAACACTCGCCGGTAGTCCTGCTGTTTTTGCTCACGGAGCCCTTTCGGGTTTTCATCCGTGCCCATTTTGCTTACGGACATACCGTTTTTTTTTTCACTTTTTTTTTTACAAGGTCGCGCCCTTTCGGGTTTTCACGAACGCTTGCCGGTAGCCCTGCTGTTTTTACTCACGGAGCCCTTTCGGGTTTTCATCCGTGCCCATTTTGCTTATGGACATACCGTCTCTTTTTTTTTTAATTCTTTTTCATATATATATTTTTTTTATTTTTTTCTTTCTCTCTCCTCTATCTCGTCAGCCTAAAGATGCTGCGGTAGTAGTTTTAGGGACGTTTCAGTCCGTCGTTAGTTTAAGGACGTTTCGGTCCGTCGATAGTTTAAGGACGTTTCGGTCCGTCGTTAGTTTAAGGACGTTTCGGTCCGTCGTTAGTTTAAGGACGTTTCGGTCCGTCGATAGTTTAAGGACGTTTCGGTCCGTCGATATGGGAAGGCTGGCTGCTGCTTGTAAAGTCTGAGCCTAGGAAGATATTGAGCGGACATAGTCGTCGTCATCTATCATTGACCTAGGCTGTGGCTTATTAAGCATAGTATTTCTTTAAGAAGCGGCCGTTTATTGGCCTGAAAGGCCTTTCACCGTGCATGTCCATGAGTAGGTAGGCTCCACCCTGGTAGACCTTGTCTATGATGTACGGGCCTTCATAGTTTGGCTCAAATTTTCCTCGCTTGGCACGATTGGGGATCATAGGTCTTTTGACCACTAGTACGAGTTTGCCTTGGCGGAATGTCCTCGGCCTGGTCAATCTTTCGTACGAGCGCGTCATCTTTGCTTTGTAGGCCTCTAGATGTTGTTGCGCTATGAGCCGGGTTTCGTCGAGGGCATCAAGCTCCTCAAGCCGAAGGTGAGCATTTTCTTCGTTCGTCAGCTCGTGGTGGACTGCTACTCGCAGAGAGGGTAACTCTATCTCGAGGGGGAGCACTGCTTCCGTCCCAAATACCAACGCGTACGGCGTTGTGTTCGTGGCCGTCTTGAATGTAGTTCGATAAGCCCAAAGGGCTTCTTGCAGCCTTTCGTGCCGGTCTCTCTTATTCCTGGAAACGGTCTTTTTTATGATCTTCGTCAAGGTCTTATTGAAGGCCTCGGCCAGACCGTTAGCTCGTGGATTGTAAACCGAAGAATATCTCCAGTCTATATTGTGCTGCTGTACGAAGCGGCTAATCTTATGGCTTCGGTAGGCCGGCCCATTATCGGAGATAATCCGCCGTGGAGTTCCGAACCGATAGATGACGTGCGTCTTGAAGAAATGGAGGATATTCTCCATCTTCATTTCCTTCAGTGGTACTGCTTCTGCCCATTTGGAGAAGTAATCAGTTGTCGCCAGGATAAAACGGTGTCCCCGGGATGATGCTGGCTCAATGGGGCCGACTATGTCAGTCCCCCACATTTCGAATGGCCAACTAGCCAGCGTTGGGTGCAGTGGATTCGGATGTTGGTGGATGAAGTCTTCATGAATCTGGCATGAGTGGCATTGCTTCGCATACTCGAGGCAGTCTTGGATCATCGTGGGCCAGTAGTAACCCATCCGTTTAATTTTTAACTTCATCTTTGGGCCTGCTTGGTGAGAACCGCAAAGTCCGTCATGAACTTCCTGAATGACTCTTTCTGCTTCGTCAGGTCCTAAGCATCTCAGCCATAGAGAATCAAACGATCTCTTGTATAGAATATCGTTGACGAAAGCGAAAGATAAAGCTCGTTTCATGAGCTGATGTCTTGAGGACGCCTCTTTGGGCATTCGGTGGGACTTAAAGTAGTCTATGAAGACTTCCCTCCAGTCTTCGGCCTTCTCATGGTCTTTTATTTGTAGGGTCGTCTGCTCAGTCGCTCCCTTCTCCTTATATAATTCCGGAGGTATTTCCGCCGGAGCGAGCACTCGACGGCTTTGTACCACGATTCTGACGTCATCGAGGTTCTCGTCAGCCAGTTCTTTAGCAAGTTTAGCCAACGCGTCTGCTTTGCTGTTTTCCGCGCGCGGTATGTTCTCCAAAGTATAGGAGGGAATTCGGGTCAATAGTTGTTGCACCCTTTCGTCGTACTTCACCAACTCCGGCTTGCACGTTTGGTAGTCACCATTTACTTGACTAACGACCAGCTGAGAATCCCCGTATATAAGGAGTTCTTCAATTCCCATGTCGATGGCGATCTCGAGGCCTGCTATCAGAGCTTCGTATTCAGCTTCATTTTTTGTCCTCGGCTCTGTTAAGGAGAAGGCGAAGCGCATTATCCCTCCTTGTGGAGTTGCAAAGATGAGGCCTATCCCTGATTTGATCATTGGGATACCTTGTTTCTGTTTCTTTATGGAGGACGCTCCATCGAAATAGAGTTCCCATCGGGTGCTTCCGCCGCTAATCGCATCAAATGCATGCTCGTCCGGCAAATCACAGTTCAGAGGAGAATCGGCCGGTATCGGGTGCTCAGCAAGGAAGTCGGCAATGGCCTGGCCTTTCACTGCCTTGAGAGGTTGATACGTTATCGAGAACTCCATCAAGAGCAGGGCCCACTTAGCGAGTCGTCCCGTCAATATGGCTTTCGACATCAAGTATTTAAGGGGATCTACTTTTGAAATGAGACGGACTTCATGTGCCAACGCATAGTGCCTGAGCTTTGTTATCGCGAAGATTAACGCCAAGCAATGTTTTTCAATGGGAGAGTAGTTGCTTTCTGCCCCCAGTAGAACTCGACTTAAGTAATAGAGTGCCCTCTCTCTCTCCCCTGATCGTTCTCTTGTGCCCATAACGCGCCCAAGGAACCATCGAGGGCGGTCGTATAAAGAATGAGGGGTTTTCCCTTGACCGGCGCGGCCAACACCGGAGGGTTCTGCAGGTACTGCTTGATCTCGTCTAGTGCACCTTGACATTTGTGATCCCAAGCGAATGGAGTTCCCTTTTTCATCAGGTGGCTGTAAGGACGGCATTTGCCCGAAAGATTAGTGATAAGCCGCCGGATGTATGCGAGCTTCCCTTGGAGAGACCGCAACTGCTTGAGGGTTCTTGGTGGAGGCATTTCCATGATCGCCTTAATCTTTGACGGATCTATTTCAATACCTCGGTGTCGAACGATGAATCCCAGAAATTTGCCCGAGGAGACTCCAAACGCGCATTTGAGGGGATTCATTTTCAAATTATATTGCCGAAGGCATCGAAATACAGTCTCCAGATGCTTTAAATGATCTTCGTATGACATGCTCTTTACTACGAGGTCATCGATATAGCACTCGACAACGTCGTGTATGAGGTCATCAAAGATCTTTGTCATGGCCCTTTGATAGGTAGCGCCAGCGTTCTTTAGACCAAAGGGCATAACCCTGTAGCAAAATATACCCAAAGGGGTGCGGAAAGCGGTGTGCTTCTGGTCTTCGGGATGCATCTTTATCTGATTGTATCCTGACGAACCATCCATAAAGGAGAAAACCTCATGAGTGGACGTGTTATCTATCATTAGCTCGGTTACTGGTACTGGGAAATCATCCTTTGGACAGGCTTTATTGAGATCCCTGAAATCCACGCATATGCGTACCGTCCCATTCTTCTTCATTACCGGGACGATATTGGCGATCCGGTCGGGATATTGGACTTCTTGGATAAATCCAGAATCGATCAGCTTCTTGACTTCGGCGTTGATGCTCATCTCAAGCTCGAGTCGCATCCTCCTTGGCGCCTGCTTGACTGGCTTGTTATCTGGGGATATTGCTAACCTATGCACAACAATCTCCGGATCTAATCCCGGCATCTCGGAGTAGTTCCACGCGAAGCAGTCTTTATGCCGTAGAAGCACGTTCTTTAACGCAGCCACCCTCTCTTCGGATAACAGCTCGCTGACAAATGTCGGTCGCGGGTCGTCTGCCGATCCCAACTCAATCTTCTTGAGGTTATCTGCAGTAGTATGTATACCATCTTCCAGTTCTTTCGGAGCGGGCGGAAATTCCGAGATCACCTCATCATCGCTGTTCTCAAAGCACCGGGGAAGGTCATCTACGTTCTCGGGCTCTTCTCCTAATATCGTAATCGTATAGCAAGTGCGAACCCGCTCCCCGGACTGAGGTGGACCCGGTTCTGCTCTTGCGGCCTTGGGCTCATGCTTTTGCGGCGGCGTTACCTTCCAGCCATCGGATAAAGCGAATCTGCCCTGTTGGTACTGGTCCTCGACCCAGTTCTTGAAGGTGACGCAGTCTTCGGTAGGATGTCCTATGGCTTGGTGATAAGAGCAATAACTCAGATGAGAAGCCTTGTTAGCTTGCTCAGGATGTCTAGACTCTGGAAGCGTGATCATTTGATGTTTTATAGCGAGGTTAAGTAACCTCTCAGTCTTGTCTCGGGGGAAGGAGTACGCTCGACTCATCTTCTTCATGAGGGACAAACCCGAGCCGCTTCTTGATTTATTTCCGTCTCTGCGTCGGGCCTTTCGTACAGCGGATTGACGAGGATAAGCGTCTTTGTCTTTTGCAGCACGTTGAAATAGACGTTGCGTCCTGGCCTTCTCGTAGATGGCCATTTCGCGGTTGTGGTCTTCCCAAGCTTTCTGACCCGCTTTCCTGATAGGCTTGCCCATTCGTTCCTCAAACGACGGACTCGGCGTTTTAATCGCGGGGTCTAGTTTTGATGGGGGGTTGGCATCTCCTGACAGGGCGTCCTCCTCTTCATCAAAGGTATATATAGCGTAGTTGCTGTGAGCCCGTTCCCGTTTTCCGGCTCTTGCGTATCCAAGCCCGAGTGTTTCCATCTTCCCGTTGGGCAATTTGCGTTGAGTCCCGGGGACATCCCAAATCCTGTTGTAGAACCGAGCCTGCCGAACGGTCTGTTCTAAGGGTACTCCTTGGCGCTTCAATAGCTTCTTTAATCCATTTGTATAGTATCTGGGCAGATGGATGGGTTGGAGCCTGTCAAGTGTAGCATCCGCGCCATGCCAGATCTCTTTCTCTATTTTCGACTCTGAAGATCGGTAGAATAGGATCACCTTCTCACCCCTTTGCCTGGGAGGGACATAAAATGTTCGCAGGTCCTGCACATTATTAGCCTGCAGCGTGTCGAGATCCTTATAGTGTTCTCGCGGTACCATGGTGATTTGCAAACTATGGTCATCGCCAGGGAGTGTTTGTATTGACAGCCGATTGGAGAACACGGCATTAACTTCATCTTCTGAATCACTTCCGAAGACCAACATGGGGGCGGGCGTCCCCAGGTTGTTGCGTTGAGATGGCCCTGCATAAACTATCTCTTCCTCTTCTTCGGTATCGCTCCCGAAAACAGGGATGGTGGCGGCGGTTTTGTTTTCCGGATTGCGACATCTTTCTGTATCCTCGAAATCTGGCAAAAAGTACTTCGCATCTTCGTATTTGCGGACTTCGTTCACGGAAAATGGGTTTAACTCACCTGTTACGGTATACTCGAAACCATCCTTAAAGTACTTCATACACTGATGTTGTGTAGAAGGGATGATGTTGTATTCGTGTAACCAAGGACGACCGAGCAAGGCGTTGTAGCAGGTCTTGGCGTCAATGACATGGAATTTGATGTCTGTGACGAGAAGTCCAAAGCGTAATGTTAGTATCACAGATCTGAGAGTCCGTGACGATTGTGAATCGAAACCGGAGATAGTAATCTTGTCATGAGCGAGGTGTTGCACGCTCATGCAGATTTCCTTCAACACCCGAACATTAAGGAGATTGACGGAGGATCCATTATCCACCAGAATCTTTCCTATCTTGATATCATGGCAGTATCCGGAGATATATAGGGGACAGTTGTGGTCGCACGTCCCGAGAAGGAGGTCTTCATCACCGAAAGTGATGTCGGCCGTATGCACTTCCTCCAGTTCATCCTTCATCTTTTCAGTGGCGAGGAAGGCTTGGAATTGCTCAGGTTCTTGTAACGCCTTAATTAGTGAGTCTCGCGCTTCTTTTGATAATAGGAGGGCATCGAGAATGCTAAGCTGAGAAGGTAGCTTCCTTAGGTGCGTGAGGATGTTATAGTCCACCTTACCCTTCCTAGGAGGGTCTTTGGCAGCCAGCTCTCTCATGACTTGGTCATCTAAAGTGATATCTTCAGTGACCTTTTCCTTTCCCTTATCCTTTCTACTTACGGGCCCGAGATTCTTTTCTGGGAGTGTGCGATTGCGCAGCTGAATGTTCTCGCAGATCTCCGATTCCTCCTCTTTCCCTAAAACGGATTCTTTGAAGAGAGGGCCCAGAGCGATTTCTTCATCAGAGTCGCTCCCAAAGGTGAGAACTTGTGACCCCCTGGCGTTTACCATGTAACAGTTGCCAGTAGTTCTGTCGTGCCCATCGATAGTACTTCTTCGCTCCCGACGGCCCTTGCGTTTCATGCGCTTAACATGTTGCCGACGAGCAACATATCCTTGCCACCATATCTTAAAGGCGTCGCACTCCTCTGTGGGGTGTGATATTTTCCGGTGATATGCGCAATAATCAGGGTGCCTCTCCACCCCATCGCGTGTGTTTCCTTCCGAGGGCGGTAGCTTCATCCCCATTGACATGGCTTTGGCAAACCTTTTTCTCGCCTTGAATATCTTCTTGTCTACTTCGGATGCCTTTCGCTCCGGTAGTTCAACTCTTTCGTTCAGTTGCCCGCATTTGGCTCCTTCCGATGTGGCCATCTCACGCTCCTGGTCCGCTTTACATTTTAGACGAATCTCGTCTAGAAAAGCGTCGATCATTTCGTCTGTTGTCCATGCACGCTCTGGTACAGGCTCTGCCTCCAGCTTCTTAGTGCCAGGAGTTTTCCCATCATCGGTAAACGAGTGGGAGATTACGTTACAACTCGCCACATATCCTTCGGATTCATCTGACGAGCTCTCTCCATCATCTTCCTCTTGAAAGATGTGGTTGAGGAACTCTTGCAGTGTGACAGGAGTTCGCGCCTTTTGATTGTATTCTTCCAGCGCGTCGATTTGCTTCTGCAAGTTCGTGTGCTCGTTTCCAAGCTTCACGGGCTTCTTGGATTTCTTCTTCTTTTTCTTCGAAGATTTTGACGATTGGGCGTGAGTATTTGGGCTCTTATCGCGAGTCTTTGTAGTTGGGCGGCGCCTTAGCATCCCTTCGATAATTTGAGGCTCAAGAGGGTCCTTCCATTCGATCGCAGGGCACGCATGAAGGTCTCTCAGCATTCTTTTGGTTTTAGTTGATAGCACGACCTCCCATGGAGATTCTTCAATAAAGGATCAGGTTGCCCCCGGTGTATCTGCTTTCTTAGGAGTATGCGGTTGTGGTGGGTTCACCTTCCACTTTTCGGACAGTACAAACTTTCCCTGGAGGTACTGGTCTTCAATCCATCCTTTGAAGACGAAGCAATCTTCAATCGGATGGCCTACCGTTTGATGGTAAGGGCAATAGTTAGGGTTATTCACCTCGGTGGGTTGCGGCGGTCGCCTTGGATTTGGTGGGTTTATAAGTCTGTTGCGTATTGCCAGCTCGAATAACCGTTTCGTCTTGTCCCGTGGGAACGAGTAGGGACGCTTCATCTTCTCATTATAATACCGACGTCTTTCCTCCAGTTGATCTACCGGTTTCGGGGCATTAGGTTGCTGTTGGGCATTCGCAATAAAGGTTGCCCTTCCTTTACCCTTGTCATTCCGAGGTTCCGACTTCGGGGGAGGTGGTCTATGACCCATCTGGTCCATCTGAGCCAACTTGTCGATTAAAGCCTGGAATGTGGTTGGCTTAAAGAACATCATAAACTGGGAGATAGTTGCGTGAGGGTCTAGGGTTCCTACGAACATGCCCACTGCGGGTGCCTCCTCAATGCGTTGTTCACATCTCAACCACAAGTTCCGCCAGCGTATAGCATACTGGACCCAGGTTTCGCCTGGTTTTACCCTGGCGTTAATCAGTGCAGTTATTGGAGTGCGTTCGCTGGCACTTGCGAATCGCTGAGTGAACAACAACTCCATTTCAGTGAACGTTTTGATAGAATCGTTCGGGAGTTCTGAATACCATTCGAACGCAGTTTCTGATAGGCTGCACACGAACTGGCGGAGCAACAGTTTATCATCACCGCCGGTGTTACCGCAGAGGGCCCGGAACTGGGCGACATGTTGATGGGGGTTGCCGGTCCCCTTGTACATGTGGAATTTTGGTATCGTATAGCCTGGCGGGTATTTGATTTGGTCGTACCAGCTCGGATACGGCCGCCCCGTTTTCACGACTTGACCAGCTGCCTCAGTCGCGTGATGAACCCGGATTTGCTGGGCTATGTAGTCAACCAAGTCAGCCTTAGAGATTGCCTCCTCCTTGGCCGTTGAGAGGGCTGGTGGTGGATTTGACGTTTCTCCTCGGTCGTCTTCAAGAACGATTGGGGGATCCTCGGCGGGTAAGTCCTGCTGGATCATCATTCCTATCATATCTTGGAAGAGAAGGCCCATACGTTGTATGTTGGCCGCCTGTTCAGCAGCCTCTTTGTCCTTTTTCTCCAGTATCCGGCGAAGGAATTCAGTGTCGGTTTCTTCCTCCTGGCGCGCGTCTGAGGACGTTTCTGGGTTTTCTTTTGGCCCGGTAAGTGCGGCCATAGCATTCATCATTTCCTGAAGCTTTTGTTGCTGCTCCTGGGCTTTCGTCACGGATCGGGTTAGCGGTCGGTGGCCCGTAGAAGTGCGGCTTTCCTCTTTTCCAGAGGCCATGTAAACAGTGTGCACCACCATGCCCCCAGACTTAGGGCGTCTGGGCTCAGTGCTTTTAGCCGTCGTTGCATGCTGGGGGGTCTTCTCTGGCCTCCTCCTTTTATGGGCCAGTTGATCAACAGCCTTTTGGGGTTTAGCCTGGTGACCAGCTTCCGGTTGGATTTTCAACTTCTTGTGCTGGCGGGAGAAGTTTGGATCGATGATCGAGTCTCAGGCCTGCCGCCAAACTTTATAGATTTTGGAAGACAGCCGTTGAGGAGATCGGGGCTGCTCGGGTTTTATTTCCACAACCTTTTTTAATGGGGGAGGAGACCTCTTCAGCACTGCAGTAGCAGAATTCCTTCGCACCTTATTTAGCATTTCGAAGCTGTTCCCAGTTGGAACAGCAGCATTAACTTCTGCCACCGGGGCCGATGGAGTCAACCCGGAGGGGGAGTTGCCCCCAGCCTTCCTTACTCGGCGCCAATGGCGACGTCGAGCGTGTCGAGCAGACGGCGTAGGGTCAGCGGTAAGAATGGTTTCGTCTTGCCCCCTGTCTGGGTGGGGGGTCGCTGTTGGTATTAGCCTGTCAAAGACCGATGTCCTTTGGGCAGCAGGAGCGGGAGCTGAAGCCGTCAATTTTGTAAAGACCGACCTTTTGGCCGGAGAAGCTGCCTTGACGACTTCGGGGGCAGGAGCGGCCACCTTCTTAGAAGCAGCCTTCTCTGAGATTGTAGACCCCATGATGAGTTCGCAGGATTTCTGGCCCAATCTAGAGAAGACCGAGGCGTTGACGTTGGGCGACTCGTTGAGAGGAGCCGCGACAGGGGTAAGACGATCAAAGACCGACTTCTCGAGAGCTTCCGTTGTCAGCACTGGAGCGGTGAAGTTTGTCGGCGGGAGCATGGTCCCAAAGAACAATCCTGTGGTGGCGCGAGTGACCTGTTCCACGGGCATTGTGAATAGCGAAGCAGCTTGGGGTCCGTAGGCTATACCTCCTGGCGAGGCAGAGTGTTGGTTGCAATTGCAGTCTGAGCAGTTGGAGAATTTCACGGAAGTAGAAGCCATCGATCCTTTGCTTTCTGCAATAAGCGAGACGCCAATTCTTAGTATCTTGAAACCCAAGGGCAACCAATAGCGAACCGTGATTGGTTCGCGAGTCACGACACACGAAGTGTGGAGTGGAAAGAGGAAAAGGTCCCACCGGGCGTGCCAGAATCTGTTCCCCTCCGAAAGACGGCGCGACATGACGTCTTGCCTGAGATTCGGGGCAGATGCTTATTGGTGCTATCCGTCCACCTCTCCGAAGATGCCAAGTTGATTTATGGCACCGTGTATCGAAGGTTTAGACGGATGCGTCCGAAGTAGCAGACTTCGTCAGATTCCCCCTCGTTTGAGGGGTTTTTGATTGTGGGGACGCTCTTCCCTGCAGGCGCAAGCCCCTGCAGTTAATTACGCTACCGCATTGCGGTAACAACTTTCTCCTTCTCCAGATGGTCACTTCGTGTCGTGGGTGTTTGTTTTGTGTTTTGTTGCCCGTGGATTGTTTACGGAGACTGAGTTATGTCGTCTCCCGTAGGGCGTGGACTAGTCCAAATCCGTATTATCTTAGATTTGGGTTTGGGGGTTTGGTTTGAGGATACGTCAGCCATACTTGAGGCTAAGATCAACTCAAACGTTTGTTAAGGATACGTTAGTCTATCTTTGAGACTAAGATCAACTTAACGGGATCGTTTAGATCCGACAAAAGAGCATTTGGGCTTTAATGTTCCAGTTTAGGGACATAGTGGTCCATCATATGTATGACCGTCGGGACCCGTCACCTCTCTGACGACGTTGAAGGATTACAACGACGGATGTCAGAGGAGTTCAGAGATGTACCCTCGAGCCAGAGTTAATTGGGGGGATTCATAGTCCAGTCTGTTTGAAGGTTTAAGGATACGTTAGCCATCTTTGAGGCTAAGATCAACTTAAACGGGACCGTTTAGATCCGACAAAAGAGCATACGGGGCTCTATTGTTCTAGTTTAAGGACATTGCGGTCCATGGGTAGTTTAAGGACGTTGCGGTCCATTGTTAGTTTTAAGACATCTCGGTCAAGGTTAAGGACGTCGTAGTCCATGGGTTTAAGGACCCCACAGTCCGGTATGTGCTCTGGATGCTTCACACGGGTTCACTGCCGTGCTCTGCGAGGACCAGGCTCCGCTCTGGACGTTTTCCACGGGGTCAAAGAGTGACATTATCCGCGTTCCACGTGACCAGGAATTTTGCACTAGATGCTTCACACGGGTTCACTGCCGCGTTAGGCGAGGACTAGGCTCCGCTCTGGACGTTTTCCACGGGGTCAAAGAGTGACATTATCCGCGTTCCACGTGACCAGGAATTTTGCACTAAACACGGGTTTAAGGACCCCACAGTCCATATCAATGTGTGGTCGTCGGGACCCGTCACCTCTTTGAAGACATTGAGGGATTACAATGCCAAGTATCAAAGGAGTGAAGAGATGTACCCTAGAACCGGAATGGCTTAAATAGTCTTTGACCCAATTTAGGATCAAGACCGATTAATTATGTTATGAGCCCATTGGCCCAGTTAATCACAAATTGAGGAATTATGGCCATCTTGGGCTAAGTCCAATCAATAGAGGCTTTGCCTCCATCCATTTAGCCAATTGGGCCAAAGCCTAGTGTTAAACACTACAGAGCAATCGGTGTTGAACATTGGGAATGAGGTTGACGAGTTAGTGTTTAACACTAAAAGATAATCGGTGTTAAACACCAGCAACAAGGCTTTTCAAATTAGTGTTAAACACTAAAACAGATCAGTGTTGAACACTGCAAATAAAGCTTTTTGATTAGTGTTGAACACTAAGGCCCAACAGTGTTTTAACACTGGGTTCGAGAGTTTCAATTTAGTGTTAAACACTAAGGCAAGAGGGGTCGCGTGGCAGCACGTGAGAGCGCCCTCCCTTCATTTATTCCACTGAGATTATCGCGTCTTTCAGAGCATCACGTGCCATCATGTGATGGGCATTCAAATGCCTGTGTATTAAAGCTTCTGTCAAGGGTCACGTGGGTCACGTGGGGTGCTGCCTCAAAGGGGTTTTCTGTAGATCTCCTGGGGGGGTCACGTGGTGACACGTGACCCTGCTTCTATGCATATTGTTTAGAGGATCTGTTAATCTTTTCCAGGAATTAAATTCCTCGTAGGGTTAAACCCTGACAGTAATTTCAGAGGAATTAAATTCCTTCTTCCTCTTAAAGGTTTATATTCTGAATAGAGTTGGACTCTGAATTTTCTGTAGGAATTAAATTCCTCATACATGTGAAGAACCAAATAGGGTTAAACCCTAATAAAAGCTTTTAAGGAATTAAATTCCCACTCTCTTGTTAAATTATGATCAAGGGAATTAAATCCCCGCTGTTCCAACAGAACTAGGTTCTTAACTAGGGTTAAACCCTGTTTCTTTTGTTCTGAAGGAATTAAATTCCCATAACACAGGGTCAAGCCCTAGTTTTATTTCAAAGGAATTAAATTCCTATAGTTCTGTGAGAATTAAATTCTCGTGCTTCCATTCCCTCTCTATGTTTTGGATCTGCATGGCAGGATCTCGACCCATTGAGAATTAAATTCTCAACCTCAAGGGGAGATGTGCACTTTGCAGATCCTCTATCAAAGAGAGAAGAAATATGTTCTTCTGTTTTGTATATAAGAGTTAAACTCTGTTGAGAATTAAATTCTCTTTTCCTTCAAGGAGCCTTCCCTTTCTTACCTAGGGTTTTCTTTTGCAGAAGATCCAAGTTCCTAGAAGTATCAAGGCTCTCTCTCCCTTTCTTCCCTTTGCGTGTATCTCCCCTTTTTTTTGTGTCTCTTGGCTCCTATTTATAGGAGAAGCAGCCGAGTCAATTAGTTTTTTTACGAATCTTCATTGAGAGATTTGATTTGCATCCATCATTCGTTCTGGACCTTTGGATTATTAGGTGAATTTTATTCACCATTGGATTTCAAGTCCCGGGATTCTCCTTTGTTGTTTCGGTTAGATTTAAAGGGGAAATCTTTCCAAACCCGAGATTTTCCCATAGATAGATGATATTTCATCACCTCTGAATCTTTAATTCGATTGGTTCCAGATAGTCGCTTTCCTTTGGAAAGATTTGAATCTCTTTCAGAATTTAATTCTGTTGACAAAATGGGCTTTGAAAGCCGGTCACGTGTGACCACGTGACCCATGGTCATGTGTGGGCACGTGACCCCCTTTGGAATGAGCCTTCTTCTTTCTTTTTGCGCTGTCTTCTGGTTGTTGCTTAACCGTCACGTGCCATCATGTGACCCCTGGTCATGTATTAGCACGTGACCCTGGTCTGGACTCTTTTTCCTTGACTTGATCAGGGAACCGATGTGCCTTTGAATCCGCTTTAAAATGTCACGTGCCAACACGTGCCCCTGGTCACGTGGGAGCACGTGACCCTTTCTTAAGCCCTTTTTCTTTGATATAGTCAGGAAGCTGAACTTGCTTTGCCGGTACTTTTGGGTGTCACGTGCCAACACGTGACTGCTGGTCACGTGTAAGCACGTGACCCTCTTCTCAAGCTTTTTCCATAAGCTTTCCTGATTTTAAATCAGGAAACAAATGCCCCCACAGCGTTGTTCTCACGTGTCAGCACGTGAGTGCAACGCTGTCACCTCTTGCGACCGTTGGATTCCTTTAGGGATTTGGGGAGATGAAACGTTTCCATTGCCTTCTATAAATACCTCTGTCTCTTCATAGGAGCCTTCACTTTGTTCATCTTCTTCTTTTGAGAATTCTTTCCTTGAGAATTTAATTCTCGCTTCCAGAGCTTAGTTCTCTGCCTTGAAACAATTTTCAGAGTTTAACTCCGTTCGAAAAGATTTCTTTTCCTCAGGTAATGTTCTTGGACAAAAGATGGACCTTCACATTCCTCTGGATTTTAAATCCAAAACAAGGGTTTTTACCCTTTTTTCTTCATGTTTTCCCATAAGAACCGCTTAACCTTCAAACTGTAGATCTTTTTAGGGTTTAGATGATCTTTGGGGAGATGATGATGGCGTTTCAACTCCATGGAATTTAATTCCATCCGAAAATGTTTCTGGGAATTTAATTCCCTTTTCTTAATAAGGAATTTAATTCCAATGAAGAACTCGATTTCTTCACACAGAGGCTTCCTGGGGTCTCTTGGCCCGAGGTTGTTCTTCTGCAACTAATGAAATGGTGGTTTTGTAATGATGTCTCATGACCTTTATTTCAGGTATCATGGATGCCCATCTGTATGGTCTTGACGAGATCATCTCCTATGGGAATATTCGTGCGCTGGGCCGCAGTCAGAACCAGGAGTTCACCGATGCTCAATGTGCCGAGATCATGAGCCGCTTTGACGAGTACAACCATCGGCTACTCCCCCGTCGCTCTTCTCTTCTGAGGCTGATCGTGCTGGCGATCAGGGAGGCTCTCCCTTTATTCTGTGCTGGTGTGCCGCTTGGGGCATTGGACGCCGCCGAGGATAAAGTACACTCGGTGTATCTGATGCACTTGATCTCAAAGAGAAGGCGGGATAATCTCATTGATCTCCTGCATCAGATGTTCCAACAGTCAGCTATACTTGCCGCCTACCGGAGGGTAGAGGATATCCGCGGGGACCCCGATGCTTGTGATCGTGAGAGGAAGCATACTCGGGAGGTTCGAAATGCTTGGAAGATCTTGAATAAAGTTAATTTTGAGTTTCTTAACCCATGCCCCGCATCTGAAGTTCTACCGTTGTAAATGTGTCCTCTGTATTTTGTATGAACCTCTTGAAGTATGAGTGACAATTGTTATTATGTCTTTCTATGTTTGCATGTCTTTTCTCTGGGATTTTATCATTTTGCTACTGTTGTTGTTGGTGCTTTCAATATGCAGGGTGCTACTCCATTTTTTTAGTGTACATCAGGTTTAGGCCTCACGTAGTCTGCACGTGGGGTCACTTGATGTGGCTGTTCACAAAATCTTCTCATGCCCTATTTTCAGTGCACAATATTAGACGCAGAAAAAAGGGCCTTGGAAATAGTTCCATCTCCTTGATTTTCGATGCCTTTCCTTTTTTGGGCCTTGGAAATAGCTTCACCATGCAAGATTTTCCGCGCACAGCACTTAATGCATTTCCTTATATATGAGGCTATAGCTTCCCTTTTCCTCTCACAAAGAGATTTATATTATTATTATTTATTTATTTATTTTTTTTGGAGTAACTTGTCTTGAGAAACAAACGAGCGCCATGGCCTGCAATCGCCCTCATGCTCGTCGACAGCCATGGGAAGTTCCTATTGAGGAAATGGTCCCCCGCTTTGCTCCTCGGCTGGTGGATCCCTTCCTTACCGACAACGAATGCGACTCCGCCATGCATGAACTCTCGATCCGTAGGGGGTCCCCTCTCCCGATGGGTTCTCTCTGGCTCCGGATGATTCTCACGGCCGTGCTTGCCGACATCCCTCCTCACCCGGCGGAGATGACTCTGGCGATGCTCGACGCGGCAGAAGAAAAGCTCGAGGGTTTTCATGAAGCGTGCCTGATTACTCAGGCTTTGAAGGATTGCTCAATTTATCTGCTGAGCCAGATCAAGGCCCGGCGAGCTATCATGTCTGCTTTCGCGGACGAACACGGCGCCAATCGATGGGGAGCGACTCCTCGTGAGAACCGTCGCTTTGACGTGCTGGAGAAAGCAGAGAGAGAGATGGAGAATTTTGTCCTCTGTTTCATTAACCCTTGTGCCGTTGATCTCATGTTTGGTGACCTTTTCCGTTAGCGTAGAGCATTTTTAAATTAGTCCCTCCTTTTTTTTTTTACGCTTTATGCCGAGATTCCATGTAGGCTTGGTGCTAGTATGTATGTTTCCGCTTGCATAAATAAACTTTGTATTCTTCTCATGAGAACTTTCTTTAATTGCAAATGGTACCATCACTTTCCTGCGCATCAGACTTGAAATATGTCGGAAACCTTTCTTGTTGCCTTTCTCATCAGGCGGTGTGAGCGCGTTTTAGATCGATTATTCCCGTCGACTGGAAGCCCATTTATATGGTCTTGTCAATGTCTTGTTTCCAAGGCTGTGGTCACGAAAGCGAGCTTACGTGGCCTAATAGAGCGATACGTAGCGAACATAAGGTTGTGGCTCTCGATAAAGCTGCCACGTTCACTCGTGAGAGGGTCGAGGCTCATAAGGCCATTGAGAAAGAGCTTGAAGCCCGGCTTGCTTCATATCAGTCCCAACAAGCTCAGGCGGAGGCTCGTCTTTTGGAGATCTTGCGTCATGAAGCCGTGGTCCAACAAAAGCAGGATGAGCTGACCAAGCTGCTGAATCGCCCGCCGGCTTGAAACATTTGTATCTTTTCCTTCTTCTTGTACATACTCATGGATGAGAGTATTTTCTTTTTGTTTCTTTCATGAATTGTACTTTGTACCCATTTTGGTTTATGAATAAAAGATACATTTTTCTTCTCAATGATGTGTTTCCTTTTCATTGAATGTATTCTGCGAATATTCTATCTTGATCTCCTTGCAGGACAGCAATGGCTCAGGACTCAGGGTTAAGATCTGCTTCCTAAGACTTTTGCTTTTTACAAGCCACGAGTGTCTCATAAAGAGTTTTTCTCCTACAGGTCGAGAGGATCCCATAGGTGTGAGTTCTTCTTAGAGATCGTGAGGATTCTTAAGCGGGTTTTCCCTTGAGAGTCGTAAGGATCTCACAAGAGAGTTTTTCTTCCTTACAGGTCGTGAGGGCCTGCAAGTGCCGGATGTGATCATCCTTATCCGTGTTTCACGGAGTCAGGGGTCTATCAAAGTATCGTAGTTTAAAGACGTCACGGTCAAGGTTAAGGACCTCATAGTCCGTGGATTTAAGGACTCCACAGTCCGCTGTTAGTTTTAAGACATCACGGTCAAGGTTAAGGACCTCATAGTCCGTGGATTTAGGGACTCCACAGTCCGGTGTTTGGTTGCAGGGACCCGTCACCTCTTTGAAGACGTTGAGGAATTACAACGCCGGGCATCAAAGGAGTGAAGAGATGTACCCTTAAACCAAGGCAGAATCCGTAGGGAATCGGGGTGGTTGATCGTTAGTTTTAAGACATCACGGTCGAGGTTAAGGACGTCATAGTGTCACGACCCGAAAGTACGGAACGTGACCGGCACTTAGATTACGAAGCGTCTAGAGGCGCCACGTGACCTAAGTAAGCCGAAGCCCAGAAATCTAAACCATAAAAGAAGAAAAAGAAGAAAAGAAAATAAAACAAGTATAAAACATCAGCAAATTTTACCAAAAATTTCGGCAGAGTCTCCTCTGCAAAACTGGCCCCCAAACGGGTACAACAAGTATAATATGAATAAACAATAAAAAGCATCCCCAAACGGGTGCTAGCTCAACGCCAACGGGCGGAGACAACCACAACAATCACAAAAATATACAACGCCAAAGGGCGAGGCTCAAATCTCAAAAGAAAACACAAACCACCAGATCAGAATAATACATGCGCGACTCTAAGGTCGAAATAAAAGACTGGTCCAATAAACTTATCAAGTAATACAAATATGGTTGATGGAGCTTTCTAGATACAAATGAAATAATAAAAAAATACAACGGCGGTTCAGATACCAATGAACCAACCTACCGTGCAAATCACCCGAAATGAAAATGATGTGCCAGCAACTACCAAGGGAGACCTGTACATCGCACCTGAAAAGAATTTGGCACAACGGGGGTGAGTTGCCAACTCGTGAGTAGAAGACATCTACGAAAAGAAATCGAATGCGCGACGCTATCCTAGGTCATAATAATACACTACTATATCTTAAACATCTAGTAAAAGCAGGGTAATACTACGTGTAAGTGCAGATAATCCGTGTTCGTGTCAGTGCTTAATATAATACTATGTCATATGAAATGAAATGCATGCACCATGAATGTAAAGTAACAATTCCTGAAATCCAGATATACATGTATAAGAACTTTTTATCTATTATTATAGTAAGGTGTGTATAAGCATCTGAAATCTCAACAATGAAATCCATAGAAATCCGTGTCAAGCATCGACACAACACCTGTAATCTCAAGTCTCAATATGTCGGGCTCCGTCAGTCCGGATCGGCCCATATCATCAAATCTCACGACAACGGTCGGTATCCTCCGGATATCCGCCGCGCCAGACATCACCGGTAGGTAGCCTTCCCCTGCCAGGCTCATCGTCTACAACTCGATCTTCTTGCCCCGGGGTACCATACCGGGCCCACCATGTACCCGAGACGGTTCATCCACTCCTCGAATCGGGTCTCGAAATCCATCAGAAAACATGAAATACTCATGGTGGACGACACATACATCACGAGAAAACCGCATCTTATTTTAAAAAGAGAAGAGGAGAGAGAGAGAAGTTTTTATATATATATTCTTGCGGTTTTCCCCAAAAATCCAGAAAATCTCACAGAATCCAAATCTCAAAATCATGAGTAGTATATGATAAATGTCGGCATATGCTCATAATACTGTGCGATAACATGAAAATATGAATGCAGGAATGTCTAAGTTATGAATATCATGTCTATACTAACATCAGAGAGTAATCACAATATTATATCGGTTTAGTTGTTAACTGATTCTATCAACAAAATATAATATGATCTAAAGTGTACGTGACATAGCAATTACCGATGATGATGTGTGTGAGCCGGCAAATAAGTGTGTGTGGAATATGCGCATCATCGGTAATGGTGCTGGTGTCCTAACCGGTAAAGTTTATATTGATTATAACAACATATAAAAGAACATGCACCATGATGATTATAGTATGAATGTAAATGCAGGTGTGCATTATCCACTCCTCTGCGAGATACGAGTACAACTACCACTGTGTGAGTCGAACCTAAACCAGTATCCATCTAACATCCTAAGGAACTAAACCTAAGAGACTAGTCAGTAGGAAACTAGAATCTACCTAAGGTCTGAATCATTATCTCCAAAAGTCGGTGATTCCGCCTCAATAGCATCACGTACGTAGTACGGCTTCCTCGAATCAAGAGTGCGGATCAATCACCAAATCTAAGCCTCGTACGGTAAGATCCCTCGTACGGCATCCCAATATCGGGGTACGGTCAAGTATCTCCTGGGTGTCCCCTCATTCATATAATGTCATATGTATCTTATTGTGATTAAGTTATACGTATATGATATCGACATCAGGTCACACCAATATAATGTCGTAATCAAGTTATACATATATCATATAGTGATCAGTCACAAGTTACAGTCCGAGTACTATTCTAGCGTCCCATGTACATCAATATCACCACCACTCCTTATAACTTATATAATCATGATCATTATCTCATTCTCTAATGATCCGCTAACACTCAATACGACTGTATAGTCAAGAATCACGGCATCAAGCCAGTTATACTGTTTCATCATATCTCGGGTATCATATCACATCAATGAATCACCTATACGTGTTGTACATATATGTATATACCTATACCTAGTTCTATATATATCCACATACACGCACCCCATGTCGAGTTTCAGTGTGTGCGTGGGTGTGTTTCTATCTGAAACCTACGAACCCCCTTCCAAGGTACTCATCCTCTGATTTGGCTTTCCTAAATCGGTCTAATCCAGCCTAGGGTCAATACTAGAGTCCTAATAGGGTCACGTCTGTTTTCCTAATGTCAATAAGTACTAATCCTATTCTACGTTGCGGGGGTGCTAAACGCCATCCACCCGACTTCCCCCCGTAGATATGCATCTACTCACCTGGTCCATGTCTGCCGACGACGGTGTCGCGATCCTCCTCTTCATCGCCCGTAGTCCACTTGAAGGGTACCTAAACGCAAACATATAAATAACTTCGTAAACCGAATCACATACAAAAGTCAAACGATACAAGGAACAAGCATAGGTTAAAACCTATGTCTCGTCCACGCAAAAGCACCAAATACCGCTCGATATCGGTGTACAAACGCCGACTGATCGAGGTAGAAACCAATAAACAACCCGTAGTTTCAAAACCCATTACTTATAATATTAAACTTGGTTCAAATCATCGGAACCCTATAATCGATCAAATCATCCAATTCCGAAAACCTTGAAAATATCAATTCACCATTTTACTTCAAAACTTGACGTTTAATGAAACTAATGGTCATAATATTCATTAAATAACATAACTAAGTTATATAAACCTTTACCATATTTTTATTACACTAATTTATATTACAAATAAATTTCAAGTTTGCAATTTTATCAATTTTCCACAACTTACAAGCAAAATTCCACAATTCCACAACAACACTTGATTTTGTATGAATTAATATATCAAACTACAATTTACAATGATAATGATATAATGAAACCTTAATTTATATTTTAAATCTCATTTATTTAATAATTTCCAAAAACTAGTTAGCAAAAATAGCAATTTTTATCAAAATTTATCAATTATCAATAATACTAGTAACTAAACTAAGTTTTCCATTCCTTTAACATGTCAATATCCTCATTTAAACAACAATCTATTGTTACAAACATTCATTGGAATTTATATCACCAATATATAAAATATATAGAAATCTAGTTTATTAAAAATGGTTTAATTTAAGAAATTTGGATCACAATTTGCAATATATCAACTATGCATGATTTTCCATTTGTAAAAGTGCTACTCTAGTTACTATAAACCTAATGATATAATAAAACCCCAACTTAATTTTACAAACCCTCACTTGAATTTTTAAAAGTAGTAAATAGAATTAACATATTAAATCTAATTAAGCTTAATGAAACATCTAATAATAATAAAGCAAAAGAAGGAAATTTATACCTCCAAAATTATGAAATCCAACATGAAAATGAGCCTCAAAATTGCATGCTTCCCATCTCCAAAATCCATGTAAAATGAGCAAAGAATAAAGGGTAGAGAATAAATAGGATTTTGTGCATTTTATATTGAATTTTGGTGGATTTTTAATGATTTTTTGTAATAAAATGAGGTGGGAAATTGGGGGGGCTGCCATGGGGATCATGGCCGGCCACATGAAGAGGAAGAGAGGGAGAAAAAGAAAGAGGGAAGAATTGTGTAGAAGGTTCACACAATATGATGTATACATATGTCTTTTCATGATTTATTAATTTTCTTTTCATTTCTTCACTATAGCAACTAAAGAAAAGTCTAGAAAATTGGAAAAGTTTGCAAATAAATTTTGCATGATACACACTAAATTCTAATATGCCATGGTTCATTTTTACAAATTAAAACCATTCAAATTTGTAATTTACACTAATTTAGCGTAAAATAAAGCTTATGTTAATATTTAAAATAATTAATTTAGGAAAAATATTTAATTAAACTAAAATTTTATAAGTGGCTAAATAAACACCATTTACTAGTAATTACATAATTTAAATAGGTATTTTTGAATTTATAATGAAAAACAATTGCGGTTTGATTTTACGAAAAAATACATTTTGCTTTACCGAAAATCAAAATTTCACTTAAACAATTTTATTCATTTAATTATTTATTTAATTATTTTTAAAACGTTACAATCTTCCCCCCTTTAGGAAATTCGGTCCCCGAATTTAAATTAACACTCCTCTTCCAAATACTAAAACATTTAGCAAAATACTCAAATCGTCGGGGCTCCGAATCATTAATACATAACAAAAATCAACTCCGTCAAGCATAATGCAATCATCGGAGTTATGGCGAGAATAAAATATCATAACCCAATATGAAAACCATTATAATATACATCAATCTATAACTTATATATAGTGTGCATCATAGTGAAACCGTACAAATATCCGGATAAGGAAATATGCAAACCCCCTTTTTGAAAATTGCCATGTGATGCACGTGTCACGGCATAAGTAGCGGACGTTTATTTTTTTTATAAAAAAAATAGCTATATATATATCTTTTATTTAGCATACACGTCCCGCCTGGTTACTAAATCAAATAATAATGATTATGAAAATATACTGCTCAAACTGAAATCAACCCCAATCACATCAATAAAATGTCATGTGCGTCCGGTGCGCACTGAAATCGAAACCAAATGCAGAAACCATGAATACCCACAAAACAAAACTAAGTGCAACAGGTGTGCACCAAAAACATCTGTCAAGTGCAACGGGCGTGCACGACTCAAAATCAGGTGCATCTAATCTGCACAAAACCCCGATTTAGTGCATCTGGTGTGCACAAAATCGCATCAAGTGCGCCAAGTATGCGCAAGAATCCTAATCAGGTGCACATGGAGCACGAAAACATACATCGAATATCAAAATCGAAATCACAGCACAAAAATGCATGAAAACTAGGTCGAAACATATGTCAAAATCATGTGTAACCCCTATGCACGAAGTCAAATCAAAAATCTCAATATATATAAAACCAAATCAAGTGTACTGGGTGTGTACTAAACAACATCAATACAACTGGTATATGAAACACAACTAGAATGTAATGAAGGTACACACATGAAATACCAATCGTAAAACGAATTCCTCAAATGCCAAAATCCAATAACAGAAAATATGGAATTCAAATCACTAAATCACAATCGTAAACACTATCGTCAATGTGCGCCTCTTCCCTCTGATGTCGACTGCTTCAAACTCGTTCCTTCATAGGTGTGCTGAATGCGCTACCAACGGCAATACTCGTGTCTAGAGCCTCCCACATAGTCGATCCCTTCACTTGATATCCGGACTACATTAAACTTTTTGATCGATCCATCAAAATCCCATAATTTCCCGAGAGCTCAACACTCAAATACAGTTTAAAAATATCCGGTACATACCCCAGCATCGATGATCCAGCTGTAGAAGGGCAAACCCAAGCCTCACTAATGGCACAGCGGAACAGCCGTAAACCCTAAGGTTCAAGGGCGTTCTCGTGGTCATTATGTCGAGTTAGGGTTTCATTCTTCTAGAGGGTCCATCGAAATACCTGCATGTTCTTCCGAATACTTTAAACTTGGGAAAATGGTTTCCTAATAATCGTTCGAACCCTTTAACTTTATCCGGACGGCATGTGACTACCCTTCGTCCGCACGTTAAGCAATGCTTCAATCCTCAAGAATAACCAATACTCTAATGGTTATCGCATTCGAGCCGCAACTTCCTCTGCCCGCGCGCCCGTGGTAACAAAACCACCCTCCGACATCGACGAAGATAGATCAAAGGAGCGAATGAAATACGGTGCAAACAAATGTACATCCTAAGGTTCCTTAAGCAGAGTAGCGTATCGTAAGTATGCCGCGGACCATACCCACGGTACGTTACTCTACCTAAATCGCCTACTCCATCAACCAAGGGTCACCTAGACTTATACAGGGTTAAACCTAGCGCTCTGATACCAACTTTGTCACGACCCGAAAGTACGGAACGTGACCGGCACTTAGATTACGAAGCGTCTAGAGGCGCCACGTGACCTAAGTAAGCCGAAGCCCAGAAATCTAAACCATAAAAGAAGAAAAAGAAGAAAAGAAAATAAAACAAGTATAAAACATCAGCAAATTTTACCAAAAATTTCGGCAGAGTCTCCTCTGCAAAACTGGCCCCCAAACGGGTACAACAAGTATAATATGAATAAACAATAAAAAGCATCCCCAAACGGGTGCTAGCTCAACGCCAACGGGCGGAGACAACCACAACAATCACAAAAATATACAACGCCAAAGGGCGAGGCTCAAATCTCAAAAGAAAACACAAACCACCAGATCAGAATAATACATGCGCGACTCTAAGGTCGAAATAAAAGACTGGTCCAATAAACTTATCAAGTAATACAAATATGGTTGATGGAGCTTTCTAGATACAAATGAAATAATAAAAAAATACAACGGCGGTTCAGATACCAATGAACCAACCTACCGTGCAAATCACCCGAAATGAAAATGATGTGCCAGCAACTACCAAGGGAGACCTGTACATCGCACCTGAAAAGAATTTGGCACAACGGGGGTGAGTTGCCAACTCGTGAGTAGAAGACATCTACGAAAAGAAATCGAATGCACGACGCTATCCTAGGTCATAATAATACACTACTATATCTTAAACATCTAGTAAAAGCAGGGTAATACTACGTGTAAGTGCAGATAATCCGTGTTCGTGTCAGTGCTTAATATAATACTATGTCATATGAAATGAAATGCATGCACCATGAATGTAAAGTAACAATTCCTGAAATCCAGATATACATGTATAAGAACTTTTTATCTATTATTATAGTAAGGTGTGTATAAGCATCTGAAATCTCAACAATGAAATCCATAGAAATCCGTGTCAAGCATCGACACAACACCTGTAATCTCAAGTCTCAATATGTCGGGCTCCGTCAGTCCGGATCGGCCCATATCATCAAATCTCACGACAACGGTCGGTATCCTCCGGATATCCGCCGCGCCAGACATCACCGGTAGGTAGCCTTCCCCTGCCAGGCTCATCGTCTACAACTCGATCTTCTTGCCCCGGGGTACCATACCGGGCCCACCATGTACCCGAGACGGTTCATCCACTCCTCGAATCGGGTCTCGAAATCCATCAGAAAACATGAAATACTCATGGTGGACGACACATACATCACGAGAAAACCGCATCTTATTTTAAAAAGAGAAGAGGAGAGAGAGAGAAGTTTTTATATATATATTCTTGCGGTTTTCCCCAAAAATCCAGAAAATCTCACAGAATCCAAATCTCAAAATCATGAGTAGTATATGATAAATGTCGGCATATGCTCATAATACTGTGCGATAACATGAAAATATGAATGCAGGAATGTCTAAGTTATGAATATCATGTCTATACTAACATCAGAGAGTAATCACAATATTATATCGGTTTAGTTGTTAACTGATTCTATCAACAAAATATAATATGATCTAAAGTGTACGTGACATAGCAATTACCGATGATGATGTGTGTGAGCCGGCAAATAAGTGTGTGTGGAATATGCGCATCATCGGTAATGGTGCTGGTGTCCTAACCGGTAAAGTTTATATTGATTATAACAACATATAAAAGAACATGCACCATGATGATTATAGTATGAATGTAAATGCAGGTGTGCATTATCCACTCCTCTGCGAGATACGAGTACAACTACCACTGTGTGAGTCGAACCTAAACCAGTATCCATCTAACATCCTAAGGAACTAAACCTAAGAGACTAGTCAGTAGGAAACTAGAATCTACCTAAGGTCTGAATCATTATCTCCAAAAGTCGGTGATTCCGCCTCAATAGCATCACGTACGTAGTACGGCTTCCTCGAATCAAGAGTGCGGATCAATCACCAAATCTAAGCCTCGTACGGTAAGATCCCTCGTACGGCATCCCAATATCGGGGTACGGTCAAGTATCTCCTGGGTGTCCCCTCATTCATATAATGTCATATGTATCTTATTGTGATTAAGTTATACGTATATGATATCGACATCAGGTCACACCAATATAATGTCGTAATCAAGTTATACATATATCATATAGTGATCAGTCACAAGTTACAGTCCGAGTACTATTCTAGCGTCCCATGTACATCAATATCACCACCACTCCTTATAACTTATATAATCATGATCATTATCTCATTCTCTAATGATCCGCTAACACTCAATACGACTGTATAGTCAAGAATCACGGCATCAAGCCAGTTATACTGTTTCATCATATCTCGGGTATCATATCACATCAATGAATCACCTATACGTGTTGTACATATATGTATATACCTATACCTAGTTCTATATATATCCACATACACGCACCCCATGTCGAGTTTCAGTGTGTGCGTGGGTGTGTTTCTATCTGAAACCTACGAACCCCCTTCCAAGGTACTCATCCTCTGATTTGGCTTTCCTAAATCGGTCTAATCCAGCCTAGGGTCAATACTAGAGTCCTAATAGGGTCACGTCTGTTTTCCTAATGTCAATAAGTACTAATCCTATTCTACGTTGCGGGGGTGCTAAACGCCATCCACCCGACTTCCCCCCGTAGATATGCATCTACTCACCTGGTCCATGTCTGCCGACGACGGTGTCGCGATCCTCCTCTTCATCGCCCGTAGTCCACTTGAAGGGTACCTAAACGCAAACATATAAATAACTTCGTAAACCGAATCACATACAAAAGTCAAACGATACAAGGAACAAGCATAGGTTAAAACCTATGTCTCGTCCACGCAAAAGCACCAAATACCGCTCGATATCGGTGTACAAACGCCGACTGATCGAGGTAGAAACCAATAAACAACCCGTAGTTTCAAAACCCATTACTTATAATATTAAACTTGGTTCAAATCATCGGAACCCTATAATCGATCAAATCATCCAATTCCGAAAACCTTGAAAATATCAATTCACCATTTTACTTCAAAACTTGACGTTTAATGAAACTAATGGTCATAATATTCATTAAATAACATAACTAAGTTATATAAACCTTTACCATATTTTTATTACACTAATTTATATTACAAATAAATTTCAAGTTTGCAATTTTATCAATTTTCCACAACTTACAAGCAAAATTCCACAATTCCACAACAACACTTGATTTTGTATGAATTAATATATCAAACTACAATTTACAATGATAATGATATAATGAAACCTTAATTTATATTTTAAATCTCATTTATTTAATAATTTCCAAAAACTAGTTAGCAAAAATAGCAATTTTTATCAAAATTTATCAATTATCAATAATACTAGTAACTAAACTAAGTTTTCCATTCCTTTAACATGTCAATATCCTCATTTAAACAACAATCTATTGTTACAAACATTCATTGGAATTTATATCACCAATATATAAAATATATAGAAATCTAGTTTATTAAAAATGGTTTAATTTAAGAAATTTGGATCACAATTTGCAATATATCAACTATGCATGATTTTCCATTTGTAAAAGTGCTACTCTAGTTACTATAAACCTAATGATATAATAAAACCCCAACTTAATTTTACAAACCCTCACTTGAATTTTTAAAAGTAGTAAATAGAATTAACATATTAAATCTAATTAAGCTTAATGAAACATCTAATAATAATAAAGCAAAAGAAGGAAATTTATACCTCCAAAATTATGAAATCCAACATGAAAATGAGCCTCAAAATTGCATGCTTCCCATCTCCAAAATCCATGTAAAATGAGCAAAGAATAAAGGGTAGAGAATAAATAGGATTTTGTGCATTTTATATTGAATTTTGGTGGATTTTTAATGATTTTTTGTAATAAAATGAGGTGGGAAATTGGGGGGGCTGCCATGGGGATCATGGCCGGCCACATGAAGAGGAAGAGAGGGAGAAAAAGAAAGAGGGAAGAATTGTGTAGAAGGTTCACACAATATGATGTATACATATGTCTTTTCATGATTTATTAATTTTCTTTTCATTTCTTCACTATAGCAACTAAAGAAAAGTCTAGAAAATTGGAAAAGTTTGCAAATAAATTTTGCATGATACACACTAAATTCTAATATGCCATGGTTCATTTTTACAAATTAAAACCATTCAAATTTGTAATTTACACTAATTTAGCGTAAAATAAAGCTTATGTTAATATTTAAAATAATTAATTTAGGAAAAATATTTAATTAAACTAAAATTTTATAAGTGGCTAAATAAACACCATTTACTAGTAATTACATAATTTAAATAGGTATTTTTGAATTTATAATGAAAAACAATTGCGGTTTGATTTTACGAAAAAATACATTTTGCTTTACCGAAAATCAAAATTTCACTTAAACAATTTTATTCATTTAATTATTTATTTAATTATTTTTAAAACGTTACACATAGTCCGTGGATTTTAAGGACTCCACAGTCCGATATTTGCTCTGGATGCTTCACACGGGTTCAATGCCGTGCTTGGCGAGGACCAGGCTCCGCTCTGGACGTTTTCTACGGGGTCAAAGAGTGACATTATCCGCGTTCCACATGACCAGGAATTTTGCACTAGATGCTTCACACGGGTTCACTGCCGCGTTAGGCGAGGACTAGGCTCCGCTCTGGATGCTTCACACGGGTTCACTGCCGTGCTCTGCGAGGATCAGGATCCGCTCTGGACGTTTTCCACGGGGTCAAAGAGTGGCGTTATCCGCGTTCCACGTAACCAGGAATTTTTCACTAGATGCTTCACACGGGTTCACTGCCGCGTTAGGCGAGGACTAGGCTCCACTCTGGACGTTTTCCACGGGGTCAAAGAGTGACATTATCCGCGTTCCACGTGACCAGGAATTTTGCACTAGATGCTTCACACGGGTTCACTGCCGCGTTAGGCGAGGACTAGGCTCCGCTCTGGATGCTTCACACGGGTTCACTGCCGTGCTCTGCGAGGACCAGGATCCGCTCTGGACGTTTTCCACGGGGTCAAAGAGTGACGTTATCCGCGTTCCACGTAACCAGGAATTTTGCACTAGATGCTTCACACGGGTTCACTGCCGCGTTAGGCGAGGACTAGGCTCCGCTCTGGACGTTTTCCACGGGGTCAAAGAGTGACATTATCCGCGTTCCACGTGACCAGGAATTTTGCACTAGATGCTTCACACGGGTTCACTGCCGCGTTAGGCGAGGACTAGGCTCCGCTCTGGATGTTTTCCACGGGGTCAAAGAGTGACATTATCCGCGTTCCACGTGACCAGGAATTTTGCACTAGATGCTTCACACGGGTTCACTGCCGCGTTAGGCGAGGACTAGGCTCCGCTCTGGACGTTTTCCACGGGGTCAAAGAGTGACATTATCCGCGTTCCACATGACCAGGAATTTTGCTGAATATATCCGCATTTCACGGGATGGAGGTTTGACTGTTGGCGATATGTATATCATCGAGCCATGGAACTGGGAGTTGCCGCTGTTCCGCTTAGCTTGAACTTGTGTCCGTTGTTACGAGACGAATGTTGGGCTGATCTCTAGGTCACTTGTGGCCCGTCGAGCTTTAGCTTCTTTCTTTGGTGAAACCTGGGGGAGGGAGGTATGTTCCCTTTTTGTTTCTGCCATTGGATTGTATACAGGGTGTGATGGAACATCACCTGTAAGGCATACATTTTATTTTTATTTTATTTCTTTTTCCGCGATGCTCTATCGTTTCAGCTTTTATATCGCGAAGGTCGCAATTGCCCCATCATTTCGGCTATTTTCGCGGTGCCCAATCATTTCGGCTATTTATTTATTTATTTATTTTTTACTCGCTGCTTTTTATTGCGAGTTGCCCCATTATTTCGGCTATTTTGTAGGCATGTATGGCTTGCTAGCTTTTTCGCCGCAAGCTTGGATTTTGGACACCGATTTCGGCATCAGCACCGCTGCAACTGGGATGTTGCCAGGAGCGAATCATCATTTGCTTCTGTCGATATTGAATAAAGGTGGCTTAGTAAACAGGGTTAAGGGTCCTGTCGACCAAGGCTTTTGACTTCGTGAGCCGTAAGGGTCTCACAAAGGTATCTCTCCCTACAAGTCGTGAGGATCTTGCAGGTGTATTTTCTCCTTAGGGATCGTGAGGATTCCTAAGTGTATGTTCCTCTGTAAGTCGTAAGGATCCTACAAGAGGGTTTTCTCCTTATAAGTCGAGAGGAATTATAAGGGTTGTTCACCATGTGGGCATATCCCTAGTCACGGGTGGGATTTTGCTGGGGAAATGTTTTTTCGCGCCCGTGGATTGTATACAAGGGTCAGTATTGAGCCTCTTGTAGGGCAATATCGAAGGTTGTGGAGGATTTGCTTAAGAACAGGTTTAGGTTTCTGTAACTTAAGACTTTCAAATCTCATGAGCCGTGAGGGTCCCATAAGAGAATTCTCCTTACGAGTCGTGAGGATCTCGTAAGTGTATTTTCTCCTTAGGTATCGTGAGGATCCCTAAGTGTGTTGCTCCTTTGTGAGTCGTAAGGATCTCACGCAGGTGGTTTCTCCTTACAAGGTCGAGAGGACCCTACAAGTTTCTTTTAACGAGGTTGCGCCCTTTCGGGTTTTCACAAACACTCGCCGGTAGTCTTGCTGTTTTTGCTCACGGAGCCCTTTCGGGTTTTCATCCGTGCCCATTTTGCTTACGGACATACCTTTTTTTTTTCACTTTTTTTTTACAAGGTCGCGCCCTTTCGGGTTTTCACGAACGCTTGCCGGTAGCCCTGCTGTTTTTACTCACGGAGCCTTTTCGGGTTTTCATCCGTGCCCATTTTGCTTATGGACATACCGTCTCTTTTTTTTTTAATTCTTTTTCATATATATATATTTTTTATTTTTTTCTTTCTCTCTCCTCTTTTTTTATCTCGTCAGCCTAAAGATGCTGCGGTAGTAGTTTTAGGGACGTTTCAGTCCGTCGTTAGTTTAAGGACGTTTCGGTCCGTCGATAGTTTAAGGACGTTTCGGTCCGTCGTTAGTTTAAGGACGTTTCGGTCCGTCGTTAGTTTAAGGACATTTCGGTCCGTCGATAGTTTAAGGACGTTTCGGTCCGTCGATATGGGAAGGCTGGCTGCTGCTTGTAAAGTCTGAGCCTAGGAAGATATTGAGCGGACATAGTCGTCGTCATCTATCATTGACCTAGGCTGTGGCTTATTAAGCATAGTATTTCTTTAAGAAGCGGCCGTTTATTGGCCTGAAAGGCCTTTCACCGTGCATGTCCATGAGTAGGTAGGCTCCACCCTGGTAGACCTTGTCTATGATGTACGGGCCTTCATAGTTTGGCTCAAATTTTCCTCGCTTGGCACGATTGGGGATCATAGGTCTTTTGACCACTAGTACGAGTTCGCCTTGGCGGAATGTCCTCGGCCTGGTCAATCTTTCGTACGAGCGCGTCATCTTTGCTTTGTAGGCCTCTAGATGTTGTTGCGCTATGAGCCGGGTTTCGTCGAGGGCATCAAGCTCCTCAAGCCGAAGGTGAGCATTTTCTTCGTTCGTCAGCTCGTGGTGGACTGCTACTCGCAGAGAGGGTAACTCTATCTCGAGGGGGAGCACTGCTTCCGTCCCAAATACCAACGCGTACGGCGTTGTGTTCGTGGCCGTCTTGAATGTAGTTCGATAAGCCCAAAGGGCTTCTTGCAGCCTTTCGTGCCAGTCTCTCTTATTCCTGGAAACGGTCTTTTTTATGATCTTCGTCAAGGTCTTATTGAAGGCCTCGGCCAGACCGTTAGCTCGTGGATTGTAAACCGAAGAATATCTCCAGTCTATATTGTGCTGCTGTGCGAAGCGGCTAATCTTATGGCTTCGGTAGGCCGACCCATTATCGGAGATAATCCGCCGTGGAGTTCCGAACCGATAGATGACGTGCGTCTTGAAGAAATGGAGGATATTCTCCGTCTTCATTTCCTTCAGTGGTACTGCTTCTGCCCATTTGGAGAAGTAATCAGTTGTCGCCAGGATAAAACGGTGTCCCCGGGATGATGCTGGCTCAATGGGGCCGACTATGTCAGTCCCCCACATTTCGAATGGCCAACTAGCCAGCGTTGGGTGCAGTGGATTCGGATGTTGGTGGATGAAGTCTTCATGAATCTGGCATGAGTGGCATTGCTTCGCATACTCGAGGCAGTCTTGGATCATCGTGGGCCAGTAGTAACCCATCCGTTTAATTTTTAACTTCATCTTTGGGCCTGCTTGGTGAGAACCGCAAAGTCCGTCATGAACTTTCTGAATGACTCTTTCTGCTTCGTCAGGTCCTAAGCATCTCAGCCATAGAGAATCAAACGATCTCTTGTATAGAATATCGTTGACGAAAGCGAAAGATAAAGCTCGTTTCATGAGCTGATGTCTTGAGGACGCCTCTTTGGGCATTCGGTGGGACTTAAAGTAGTCTATGAAGACTTCCCTCCAGTCTTCGGCCTTCTTATGGTCTTTTATTTGTAGGGTCGTCTGCTCAGTCGCTCCCTTCTCCTTATATAATTCCGGAGGTATTTCCGCCAGAGCGAGCACTCGACGGCTTTGTACCACGATTCTGACGTCATCGAGGTTCTCGTCAGCCAGTTCTTTAGCAAGTTTAGCCAACACGTCTGCTTTGCTGTTTTCCGCGCGCGGTATGTTCTCCAAAGTATAGGAGGGAATTCGGGTCAATAGTTGTTTCACCCTTTCGCCGTACTTCACCAACTCCGGCTTGCACGTTTGGTAGTCACCATTTACTTGACTAACGACCAGCTGAGAATCCCCGTATATAAGGAGGTCTTCAATTCCCATGTCGATGGCGATCTCGAGGCCTGCTATCAGAGCTTCGTATTCAGCTTCATTGTTTGTCCTCGGCTCTGTTAAGGAGAAGGCGAAGCGCATTATCCCTCCTTGTGGAGTTGCAAAGATGAGGCCTATCCCTGATTTGATCATTGGGATACCTTGTTTCTGTTTCTTTATGGAGGACGCTCCATCGAAATAGAGTTCCCATCGGGTGCTTCCGCCGCTAATCGCATCAAATGCATGCTCGTCCGGCAAATCACAGTTCAGAGGAGAATCGGCCGGTATCGGGTGCTCAGCGAGGAAGTCGGCAATGGCCTGGCCTTTCACTGCCTTGAGAGGTTGATACGTTATCGAGAACTCCATCAAGAGCAGGGCCCACTTAGCGAGTCGTCCCGTCAATATGGCTTTCAACATCAAGTATTTAAGGGGATCTACTTTTGAAATGAGACGGACTTCATGTGCCAACGCATAGTGCCTGAGCTTTGTTATCGCGAAGATTAACGCCAAGCAATGTTTTTCAATGGGAGAGTAGTTGCTTTCTGCCCCCAGTAGAACTCGACTTAAGTAATAGAGTGCCCTCTCTCTCTCCCCTGATCGTTCTCTTATGCCCATAACGCGCCCAAGGAACCATCGAGGGCGGTCGTATAAAGAATGAGGGGTTTTCCCTTGACCGGCGCGGCCAACACCGGAGGGTTCTGCAGGTACTGCTTGATCTCGTCTAGTGCACCTTGACATTTGTGATCCCAAGCGAATGGAGTTCCCTTTTTCATCAGGTGGCTGTAAGGACGGCATTTGCCCGAAAGATTAGTGATAAACCGCCGGATGTATGCGAGCTTCCCTTGGAGAGACCGCAACTGCTTGAGGGTTCTTGGTGGAGGCATTTTCATGATCGCCTTAATCTTTGACGGATCTATTTCAATACCTCGGTGTCGAACGATGAATCCCAGAAATTTGCCCGAGGAGACTCCAAACGCGCATTTGAGGGGATTCATTTTCAAATTATATTGCCGAAAGCGTCGAAATACAGTCTCCAGATGCTTTAAATGATCTTCGTATGACATGCTCTTTACTACGAGGTCATCGATATAGCACTCGACAACGTCGTGTATGAGGTCATCAAAGATCTTTGTCATGGCCCTTTGATAGGTAGCGCCAGCGTTCTTTAGACCAAAGGGCATAACCCTGTAGCAAAATATACCCAAAGGGGTGCGGAAAGCGGTGTGCTTCTGGTCTTCGGGATGCATCTTTATCTGATTGTATCCTGACGAACCATCCATAAAGGAGAAAACCTCGTGAGTGGACGTGTTATCTATCATTAGCTCGGTTACTGGTACTGGGAAATCATCCTTTGGACAGGCTTTATTGAGATCCCTGAAATCCACGCATATGCGTACCGTCCCATTCTTCTTCATTACCGGGACGATATTGGCGATCCAGTCGGGATATTGGACTTCTTGGATAAATCCAGAATCGATCAGCTTCTTGACTTCGGCGTTGATGCTCATCTCAAGCTCGAGTCGCATCCTCCTTGGCGCCTGCTTGACTGGCTTGATATCTGGGGATATTGCTAATCTATGCACAACAATCTCCGGATCTAATCCTGGCATCTCGGAGTAGTTCCACGCGAAGCAGTCTTTATGCCGTAGAAGCACGTTCTTTAACGCAGCCACCCTCTCTTCGGATAACAGCTCGCTGACAAATGTCGGTCGCGGGTCGTCTGCCGATCCCAACTCAATCTTCTTGAGGTTATCTGCAGTAGTATGTATACCATCTTCCAGTTCTTTCGGAGCGGGCGGAAATTCCGAGATCACCTCATCATCGCTGTTCTCAAAGCACCGGGGAAGGTCATCTACGTTCTCGGGCTCTTCTCCTAATATCGTAATCGTATAGCAAGTGCGAACCCGCTCCCCGGACTGAGGTGGACCCGGTTCTGCTCTTGCGGCCTTGGGCTCATGCTTTTGCGGCGGCGTTACCTTCCAGCCATCGGATAAAGCGAATCTGTCCCGTTGGTACTGGTCCTCGACCCAGTTCTTGAAGGTGACGCAGTCTTTGGTAGGATGTCCTATGGCTTGGTGATAAGAGCAATAACTCAGATGAGAAGCCTTGTTAGCTTGCTCAGGATGTCTAGACTCTGGAAGCGTGATCATTTGATGTTTTATAGCGAGGTTAAGTAACCTCTCAGTCTTGTCTCGGGGGAAGGAGTACGCTCGACTCATCTTCTTCATGAGGGACAAACCCGAGCCGCTTCTTGATTTATTTCCGTCTCTGCGTCGGGCCTTTCGTACAGCGGATTGACGAGGATAAGCGTCTTTGTTTTTTGCAGCACGTTGAAATAGACGTTGCGTCCTGGCCTTCTCGTAGATGGCCATTTCGTGGTTGTGGTCTTCCCAAGCTTTCTGACCCGCTTTCCTGATAGGCTTGCCCATTCGTTCCTCAAACGACGGACTCGGCGTTTTAATCGCGGGGTCTAGTTTTGATGGGGGGTTGGCATCTCCTGACAGGGCGTCCTCCTCTTCATCAAAGGTATATATAGCGTAGCTGCTGTGAGCCCGTTCCCGTTTTCCGGCTCTTGCGTATCCAAGCCCGAGTGTTTCCATCTTCCCGTTGGGCAATTTGCGTTGAGTCCCGGGGACATCCCAAATCCTGTTGTAGAACCGAGCCTGCCGAACGGTCTGTTCTAAGGGTACTCCTTGGCGCTTCAATAGCTTCTTTAATCCATTTGTATAGTATCTGGGCAGATGGATGGGTTGGAGCCTGTCAAGTGTAGCATCCGCGCCATGCCAGATCTCTTTCTCTATTTTCGACTCTGAAGATCGGTAGAATAGGATCACCTTCTCACCCCTTTGCCTGGGAGGGACGTAAAATGTTCGCAGGTCCTGCACATTATTAGCCTGCAGCGTGTCGAGATCCTTATAGTGTTCTCGCGGTACCATGGTGATTTGCAAACTATGGTCATCGCCAGGGAGTGTTTGTATTGACAGCCGATTGGAGAACACGGCATTAACTTCATCTTCTGAATCACTTCCGAAGACCAACATGGGGGCGGGCGTCCCCAGGTTGTTGCGTTGAGATGGCCCTGCATAAACTATCTCTTCCTCTTCTTCGGTATCGCTCCCGAAAACAGGGATGGTGGCGGCGGTTTTGTTTTCCGGATTGCGACATCTTTCTGTATCCTCGAAATCTGGCAAAAAGTACTTCGCATCTTCGTATTTGCGGACTTCGTTCACGGAAAATGGGTTTAACTCACCTGTTACGGTATACTCGAAACCATCCTTAAAGTACTTCATACACTGATGTTGTGTAGAAAGGATGATGTTGTATTCGTGTAACCAAGGACGACTGAGCAAGGCGTTGTAGCAGGTCTTGGCGTCAATGACATGGAATTTGATGTCTGTGACGAGAAGTCCAAAGCGTAATGTTAGTATCACAGATCCGAGAGTCCGTGACGATTGTGAATCGAAACCGGAGATAGTAATCTTTTCATGAGCGAGGTGTTGCACGCTCATGCAGATTTCCTTCAACACCCGAACATTAAGGAGATTGACGGAGGATCCATTATCCACCAGAATCTTTCCTATCTTGATATCATGGCAGTATCCGGAGATATATAGGGGACAGTTGTGGTCGCACGTCCCGAGAAGGAGGTCTTCATCACCGAAAGTGATGTCGGCCGTATGCACTTCCTCCAGTTCATCCTTCATCTTTTCAGTGGCGAGGAAGGCTTGGAATTGCTCAGGTTCTTGTAACGCCTTAATTAGTGAGTCTCGCGCTTCTTTTGATAATAGGAGGGCATCGAGAATGCTAAGCTGAGAAGGTAGCTTCCTTAGGTGCGCGAGGATGTTATAGTCCACCTTACCCTTCCTAGGAGGGTCTTTGGCAGCCAGCTCTCTCATGACTTGGTCATCTAAAGTGATATCTTCAGTGACCTTTTCCTTTCCCTTATCCTTTCTACTTACGGGCCCGAGATTCTTTTCTGGGAGTGTGCGATTGCGCAGCTGAATGTTCTCGCAGATCTCCGATTCCTCCTCTTTCCCTAAAACGGATTCTTTGAAGAGAGGGCCCAGAGCGATTTCTTCATCAGAGTCGCTCCCAAAGGTGAGAACTTGTGACCCCCTGGCGTTTACCATGTAACAGTTGCCAGTAGTTCTGTCGTGCCCATCGATAATACTTCTTCGCTCCCGACGGCCCTTGCGTTTCATGCGCTTAACATGTTGCCGACGAGCAACATATCCTTGCCACCATATCTTAAAGGCGTCGCACTCCTCTGTGGGGTGTGATATTTTCCGGTGATATGCGCAATAATCAGGGTGCCTCTCCACCCCATAGCGTGTGTTTCCTTCCGAGGGCGGTAGCTTCATCCCCATTGACATGGCTTTGGCAAACCTTTTTCTCGTCTTGAATATCTTCTTGTCTACTTCGGATGCCTTTCGCTCCGGTAGTTCAACTCTTTCGTTCAGTTACCCGCATTTGGCTCCTTCCGATGTGGCCATCTCACGCTCCTGGTCTGCTTTACATTTTAGACGAATCTCGTCTAGAAAAGCGTCGATCATTTCGTCTGTTGTCCATGCACGCTCTGGTACAGGCTCTGCCTCCAGCTTCTTAGTGCCAGGAGTTTTCCCATCATCGGTAAACGAGTGGGAGATTACGTTACAACTCGCCACATATCCTTCGGATTCATCTGACAAGCTCTCTCCATCATCTTCCTCTTGAAAGATGTGGTTGAGGAACTCTTGCAGTGTGACAGGAGTTCGCGCCTTTTGATTGTATTCTTCCAGCGCGTCGATTTGCTTCTGCAAGTTCGTGTGCTCGTTTCCAAGCTTCACGGGCTTCTTGGATTTCTTCTTCTTTTTCTTCGAAGATTTTGACGATTGGGCGTGAGTATTTGGGCTCTTATCGCGAGTCTTTGTAGTTGGGCGGCGCCTTAGCATCCCTTCGATAATTTGAGGTTCAAGAGGGTCCTTCCATTCGATCGCAGGGCACGCATGAAGGTCTCTCAGCATTCTTTTGGTTTTAGTTGATAGCACGACCTCCCATGGAGCTTCTTCAATAAAGGAGCAGGTTGCCCCCGGTGTATCTGCTTTCTTAGGAGTATGCGGTTGTGGTGGGTTCACCTTCCACTTTTCGGACAGTACAAACTTCCCCTGGAGGTACTGGTCTTCAATCCATCCTTTGAAGACGAAGCAATCTTCAATCGGATGGCCTACCGTTTGATGGTAAGGGCAATAGTTAAGGTTATTCACCTCGGTGGGTTGCGGCGGTCGCCTTGGATTTGGTGGGTTTATAAGTCTGTTGCGTATTGCCAGCTCGAATAACCGTTTCGTCTTGTCCCGTGGGAACGAGTAGGGACGCTTCATCTTCTCATTATAATACCGACGTCTTTCCTCCAGTTGATCTACCGGTTTCGGGGCGTTAGGTTGCTGTTGGGCATTCGCAATAAAGGTTGCCGTTGGGCATTCGCAATAAAGGTTGCCCTTCCTTTACCCTTGTCATTCCGAGGTTCCGACTTCGGGGGAGGTGGTCTATGACCCATCTGGTCCATCTGAGCCAACTTGTCGATTAAAGCCTGGAATGTGGTTGGCTTAAAGAACATCATAAACTGGGAGATAGTTGCGTGAGGGTCTAGGGTTCCTACGAACATGCCCACTGCGGGTGCCTCCTCAATGCGTTGTTCACATCTCGACCACAAGTTCCGCCAGCGTATAGCATACTGGACCCAGGTTTCGCCTGGTTTTACCCTGGCGTTAATCAGTGCAGTTATTGGAGTGCGTTCGCTGGCACTTGCGAATCGCTGAGTGAACAACAACTCCATTTCAGCGAACGTTTTGATAGAATCGTTCGGGAGTTCTGAATACCATTCGAACGCAGTTTCTGATAGGCTGCCCACGAACTGGCGGAGCAACAGTTTATCATCACCGCCGGTGTTACCGCAGAGGGCCCGGAACTGGACGACATGTTGATGGGGGTTGCCGGTCCCCTTGTACACGTGGAATTTTGGTATCGTATAGCCTGGCGGGTATTTGATTTGGTCGTACCAGCTCGGATACGGCCGCCCCGTTTTCACGACTTGACCAGCTGCCTCAATCGCGTGATGAACCCGGATTTGCTGGGCTATGTAGTCAACCAAGTCAGCCTTAGAGATTGCCTCCTCCTTGGCCGTTGAGAGGGCTGGTGGTGGATTTGACGTTTCTCCTCGGTCGTCTTCAAGAACGATTGGGGGATCCTCGGCGGGTAAGTCCTGCTGGATCATCATTCCTATCATATCTTGGAAGAGAAGGCCCATACGTTGTATGTTGGCCGCCTGTTCAGCAGCCTCTTTGTCCTTTTTCTCCAGTATCCGGCGAAGGAATTCAGTGTCGGTTTCTTCCTCCTGGCGCGCGTCTGAGGACGTTTCTGGGTTTTCTTTTGGCCCGGTAAGTGCGGCCATAGCATTCATCATTTCCTGAAGCTTTTGTTGCTGCTCCTGGGCTTTCGTCACGGATCGGGTTAGCGGTCGGTGGCCCGTAGAAGTGCGGCTTTCCTCTTTTCCAGAGGCCATGTAAACAGTGTGCACCACCATGCCCCCAGACTTAGGGCGTCTGGGCTCAGTGCTTTTAGCCGTCGTTGCATGCTGGGGGGTCTTCTCTGGCCTCCTCCTTTTATGGGCCAGTTGATCAACAGCCTTTTGGGGTTTAGCCTGGTGACCAGCTTCCGGTTGGATTTTCAACTTCTTGTGCTGGCGGGAGAAGTTTGGATCGATGATCGAGTCTCGGGCCTGCCGCCAAACTTTATAGATTTTGGAAGACAGCCGTTGAGGAGATCGGGGCTGCTCGGGTTTTATTTCCACAACCTTTTTTAATGGGGGAGGAGACCTCTTCAGCACTGCAGTAGCAGAATTCCTTCGCACCTTATTTAGCATTTCGAAGCTGTTCCCAGTTGGAACAGCAGCATTAACTTCTGCCACCGGGGCCGATGGAGTCAACCCGGAGGGGGAGTTGCCCCCAGCCTTCCTTACTCGGCGCCAATGGCGACGTCGAGCGTGTCGAGCAGACGGCGTAGGGTCAGCGGTAAGAATGGTTTCGTCTTGCCCCCTGTCTGGGTGGGGGTTCGCTGTTGGTATTAGCCTGTCAAAGACCGATGTCCTTTGGGCAGCAGGAGCGGGAGCTGAAGCCGTCAATCTTGTAAAGACCGACCTTTTGGCCGGAGAAGCTGCCTTGACGACTTCGGGGGCAGGAGCGGCCACCTTCTTAGAAGCAGCCTTCTCTGAGATTGTAGACCCTATGATGAGTTCGCAGGATTTCTGGCCCAATCTAGAGAAGACCGAGGCGTTGACGTTGGGCGACTCGTTGAGAGGAGCCACGACAGGGGTAAGACGATCAAAGACCGACTTCTCGAGAGCTTCCGTTGTCAGCACTGGAGCGGTGAAGTTTGTCGGCGGGAGCATGGTCCCAAAGAACAATCCTGTGGTGGCGCGAGTGACCTGTTCCACGGGCATTGTGAATAGCGAAGCAGCTTGGGGTCCGTAGGCTATACCTCCTGGCGAGGCAGAGCGTTGGTTGCAATTGCAGTCTGAACAGTTGGAGAATTTCACGGAAGTAGAAGCCATCGATCCTTTGCTTTCTGCAATAAGCGAGACGCCAATTCTTAGTATCTTGAAACCCAAGGGCAACCAATAGCGAACCGCGATTGGTTCGCGAGTCACGACACACGAAGTGTGGAGTGGAAAGAGGAAAAGGTCCCACCGGGCGTGCCAGAATCTGTTCCCCTCCGAAAGACGGCGCGACATGACGTCTTGCCTGAGATTCGGGGCAGATGCTTATTGGTGCTATCCGTCCACCTCTCCGAAGATGCCAAGTTGATTTATGGCACCGTGTATCGAAGGTTTAGACGGATGCGTCCGATGTAGCAGACTTCGTCAGATTCCCCCTCGTTTGAGGGGTTTTTGATTGTGGGGACGCTCTTCCCTGCAGGCGCAAGCCCCTGCAGTTAATTACGCTACCGCATTGCGGTAACAACTTTCTCCTTCTCCAGATGGTCACTTCGTGTCGTGGGTGTTTGTTTTGTGTTTTGTTGCCCGTGGATTGTTTACGGAGACTGAGTTATGTCGTCTCCCGTAGGGCGTGGACTAGTCCAAATCCGTATTATCTTAGATTTGGGTTTGGGGGTTTGGTTTGAGGATACGTCAGCCATACTTGAGGCTAAGATCAACTCAAACGTTTGTTAAGGATACGTTAGTCTATCTTTGAGACTAAGATCAACTTAACGGGATCGTTTAGATCCGACAAAAGAGCATTTGGGCTTTAATGTTCCAGTTTAGGGACATAGTGGTCCATCATATGTATGACCGTCGGGACCCGTCACCTCTCTGACGACGTTGAAGGATTACAACGACGGATGTCAGAGGAGTTCAGAGATGTACCCTCGAGCCAGAGTTAATTGGGGGGATTCATAGTCCAGTCTGTTTGAAGGTTTAAGGATACGTTAGCCATCTTTGAGGCTAAGATCAACTTAAACGGGACCGTTTAGATCCGACAAAAGAGCATACGGGGCTCTATTGTTCTAGTTTAAGGACATTGCGGTCCATGGGTAGTTTAAGGACGTTGCGGTCCATTGTTAGTTTTAAGACATCTCGGTCAAGGTTAAGGACGTCGTAGTCCATGGGTTTAAGGACCCCACAGTCCGGTATGTGCTCTGGATGCTTCACACGGGTTCACTGCCGTGCTCTGCGAGGACCAGGCTCCGCTCTGGACGTTTTCCACGGGGTCAAAGAGTGACATTATCCGCGTTCCACGTGACCAGGAATTTTGCACTAGATGCTTCACACGGGTTCACTGCCGCGTTAGGCGAGGACTAGGCTCCGCTCTGGACGTTTTCCACGGGGTCAAAGAGTGACATTATCCGCGTTCTACGTGACCAGGAATTTTGCACTAAACACGGGTTTAAGGACCCCACAGTCCATATCAATGTGTGGTCGTCGGGACCCGTCACCTCTTTGAAGACATTGAGGGATTACAATGCCAAGTATCAAAGGAGTGAAGAGATGTACCCTAGAACCGGAATGGCTTAAATAGTCTTTGACCCAATTTAGGATCAAGACCGATTAATTATGTTATGAGCCCATTGGCCCAGTTAATCACAAATTGAGGACTTATGGCCATCTTGGGCTAAGTCCAATCAATAGAGGCTTTGCCTCCATCCATTTAGCCAATTGGGCCAAAGCCTAGTGTTAAACACTACAGAGCAATCAGTGTTGAACATTGGGAATGAGGTTGACGAGTTAGTGTTTAACACTAAAAGATAATCGGTGTTAAACACCAGCAACAAGGCTTTTCAAATTAGTGTTAAACACTAAAACAGATCAGTGTTGAACACTGCAAATAAAGCTTTTTGATTAGTGTTGAACACTAAGGCCCAACAGTGTTTTAACACTGGGTTCGAGAGTTTCAATTTAGTGTTAAACACTAAGGCAAGAGGGGTCGCGTGGCAGCACGTGAGAGCGCCCTCCCTTCATTTATTCCACTGAGATTATCGCGTCTTTCAGAGCATCACGTGCCATCATGTGATGGGCATTCAAATGCCTGTGTATTAAAGCTTCTGTCAAGGGTCACGTGGGTCACGTGGGGTGCTGCCTCAAAGGGGTTTTCTGTAGATCTCCTGGGGGGGTCACGTGGTGACACGTGACCCTGCTTCTATGTATATTGTTTAGAGGATCTGTTAATCTTTTCCAGGAATTAAATTCCTCGTAGGGTTAAACCCTGACAGTAATTTCAGAGGAATTAAATTCCTACTTCCTCTTAAAGGTTTATATTCTGAATAGAGTTGGACTCTGAATTTTCTGTAGGAATTAAATTCCTCATACATGTGAAGAATCAAATAGGGTTAAACCCTAATAAAAGCTTTTAAGGAATTAAATTCCCACTCTCTTGTTAAATTATGATCAAGGGAATTAAATCCCCGCTGTTCCAACAGAACTAGGTTCTTAACTAGGGTTAAACCCTGTTTCTTTTGTTCTGAAGGAATTAAATTCCCATAACACAGGGTCAAGCCCTAGTTTTATTTCAAAGGAATTAAATTCCTATAGTTCTGTGAGAATTAAATTCTCGTGCTTCCATTCCCTCTCTATGTTTTTGATCTGCATGGCAGGATCTCGACCCATTGAGAATTAAATTCTCAACCTCAAGGGGAGATGTGCACTTTGCAGATCCTCTATCAAAGAGAGAAGAAATATGTTCTTCTGTTTTGTATATCAGAGTTAAACTCTGTTGAGAATTAAATTCTCTTTTCCTTCAAGGAGCCTTCCCTTTCTTACCTAGGGTTTTCTTTTGCAGAAGATCCAAGTTCCTAGAAGTATCAAGGCTCTCTCTCCCTTTCTTCCCTTTGCGTGTATCTCCCCTTCTTTTTGTGTCTCTTGGCTCCTATTTATAGGAGAAACAGCCGAGTCAATTAGTTTTTTTACGAATCTTCATTGAGAGATTTGATTTGCATCCATCATTCGTTCTGGACCTTTGGATTATTAGGTGAATTTTATTCACCATTGGATTTCAAGTCCCAGGATTCTCCTTTGTTGTTTCGGTTAGATTTAAAGGGGAAATCTTTCCAAACCCGAGATTTTCCCATAGATAGATGATATTTCATCACCTCTGAATCTTTAATTCGATTGGTTCCAGATAGTCGCTTTCCTTTGGAAAGATTTGAATCTCTTTCAGAATTTAATTCTGTTGACAAAATGGGCTTTGAAAGCCGGTCACGTGTGACCACGTGACCCATGGTCACGTGTGGGCACGTGACCCCCTTTGGAATGAGCCTTCTTCTTTCTTTTTGCGCTGTCTTCTGGTTGTTGCTTAACCGTCACGTGCCATCACGTGACCCCTGGTCACGTGTGAGCACGTGACCCTGGTCTGGACTCTTTTTCCTTGACTTGATCAGGGAACCGATGTGCCTTTGAATCCACTTTAAAATGTCACGTGCCAACACGTGACCCTGGTCACGTGGGAGCACGTGACCCTTTCTTAAGCCCTTTTTCTTTGATGTATTCAGGAAGCTGAACTTGCTTTGCCGGTACTTTTGGGTGTCACGTGCCAACACGTCACTGCTGGTCACGTGTAAGCACGTGACCCTCTTCTCAAGCTTTTTCCATAAGCTTTCCTGATTTTAAATCAGGAAACAGGGATTTCATCACCCTTCCCAGGACCCCAAAAATCACATAAGGCATGTTGCATTGACCATCAATTAATTAAAAAAGATTAGACTCAGCTCTAAGGACTTCGCGCTCAATAGGACAAAGGAATAGTTGTAGGCATCGACCGTTGATCCTAACCTGACTTTGTGGTGTCTAGGCAAGTGTGTCTAAGGCGAGTGGTTACTTAATTAGGCCCACTACTTACATAGTAGAGAACCTCCCACTTACCTGGCCACAATTGGCGGTGAAGAGACGGTTTGAGGTCCTACTTCTTGCCCTTTGGAACAGTTAGGAGTTGTCTAGCTGACCTAGGTGACCCTAGATCTAGGCCTGATTATGCATTTGTGGTTGATTGAATGCGTGTCTAAGTTTTTATCAAAAATCTTTTTTGCAAAAAGCTCCACATAAAAAAAACACAAAAAGAGGAAAGAAAATTTACAAAAAAAACTTGCAACTTGTCGCTAAGAAATCCGTGCATCCCACTCACAACCATTTTCTTCTCATTAACGTTTTCATACCCCCACATTCTGTTTTTCACTTTTTGACTACACTACCTCTTTAGTGTATGTCCGATTGGACTAGGGACACTAGCACCCAATTAGTCCATGTCTCGTTGGTACCGACCGACGACGCTTTCGACTCCGAAGTCGAAATTCCTTCCACTTCCTTACCTTCACCTTCACATTCTTCCTCCGAAGGGATGTCGAGATATAATCCTAACAACACCTTACCCACGGGACTGATTCCACCTCCGTTAGGTGCGAATAACCCGCAACACCCGCCTGTTGAAGCGCCCCAACGAATCGCGCTCCAGGATCTTTTCTACCCGATCCGCACCGCCTTATCTACTTGTCTTTCACTCCCACCGGCAAATGGGGAAAATTTTGAGATCAAACCCCACTTCATCAATATGTTGCCAAAATTTCACGGACTGGAATCCGAAGATGCCTATATCTTCATAAACAAATTCCAAAACGTTTGCGCAATGATGAAAACAACCCAATTATCGGATGATGCTATAAGCCTAAGGGTCATTCCTTTCACCTTATGTGACTTAGCCGAGAAGTGGTTATACAGCACAACATCACATTCAATTAAAAATTGGGAAGAGTTTGTGAAAGCTTTTCTTAAAAAGTTTTATCTACATCACAAGACCGCGAGAATTCGCAATGAGATCATTTAACTTTCCCAGCTTCCTTCCGAACCCTTTTGGAAGTGTTTTGAAAGATTCAAAGACCTACTTGTTCAATGCCCTCACCATGGGATCGAAAATTGGCAACTTTGCCAAACTTTATATGAAGGATTGAACTCAGCAATGATGCAGTTGCTGAAAACCATTTGTCAAGGTCACTTTCTAACCAAATCTAGTGAGGAAGCGTGGCAGTTTCTCGACGATCTTGCTGAACAAACACTTCAGTGGGAAAGTACCAAGACCACCTCATCTTCTTCAATTGGTCAGTCTAGGTCAGGCATACATCAATTAGATATGTCGATTGCTATGAAGGCTGAGATGGCCGCACTTACGAAAAAGGTAGAAGCAATTGAGACCAAAATCTCATCGCCTTCTCCTGCCCCTGCTTTACCCCCATGAACTGTTTGCGCTTGTTGTTCGAATCCATCACATCTTACCGAAGAGTGTCCTTACAATCCACCTGTTCAAGGACAAGATCAAGTCAATACTGCCTTTCAGCAACGACAAAGAAATGATCCATACTCTTCGACTTATAATCCTGGTTGGAGGAGTCACCCAAATTTTGCTTGGAATCAACAATTCCAAGGAAACAACAACTTTCAAAGGCCTCCTCCTCCACAACAACAAGCACTTCCACAAACTCAATACCAGCAACCTTTCCAACCACAACCTTATCCAACCCCAATGAACAATTTTGCGCCCAACAACTCTTACCCTCAAAACAATTTTGTTCAACCAAATAATAATAAGGTTACCTCGCTAGAAAGAAGTCTAGATGCGTTCCTAAAGCAATCTACACAATCCGCAGCAAGATTGGAGACTTCCATTCAATCTTTAGTGCAAAACAGTGCTTCACACGATCAAAGTATCAAATCTATTGAGGCACAAATTGCACAACTCAATACTGCGTTGAGCGAGCAAGAAAAGAGAAAGCTTCCATCTCAATCACTGCCAAATCCCGGTCACGCACATGTTGCATATGAACAGCAAAATCATAACGTAAATGCTGTGACCACGTTGAGATCCGGAAAAGTGTTGCACAATAACGTGGGTATTAATAATGACACCCCTGCCGGTGGTTCTTCTTCACCTTCTTCTTCTTCATCTTCATCTTCTTCGTTAGAGCCTATTCTTCATTCTTCACGAGGCTCTACTTCTTCTACTTCGAACGAACCCGCTTCTCACATCACGAACACATCTACACGGGGATCCGTTCCAACTCCACAATCTGATCCACAAAAATTGGACTCGACAAATCTTCAAAATGTTCCTTTTCCAAACAGGTTGAGATCCAATAAACCAACTCCACAAATGGAGATGATTGTAGAGTTGTTCAAACAGGTTAGCATAAATATACCTCTCTTGGATGCAATCCAACAAGTTCCTTCTTACGCGAAAATCTTAAAGGACTTATGCACCAAGAAGAGGAAGTCACAAGTACCAAAGAAAGTTTTCGTGGCTAGTGCTGTTAGCGATGCTCTTGTCCTATCTTTACCCCAAAAACATAAGGACCCCGGCTGTCCTACTATTTCGATAACAATTGGGGACAAGAACATCAATAGATCACTATTAGATCTTGGTGCTAGTGTCAATTTGCTACCCTATTCAGTGTACGAGCAATTAGGCGTTGGAGAGCTTAAACCCACTCATTGTACTCTCCAAATGGCCGACTGATCCATCACCCATCCTAGGGGTGAGTTGGATGATGTGTTAATTAAAGTAGGGGATTTCATTTTTCCCGTTGACTTTATTGTTATGGATACACAACCTGTAGCTAACCCCCGGAATCAAATTCCGGTGATGCTTGGTCTACCATTCCTTGCGACCTCCAATGCGGTGATCAATTGTCGTAATGGTTCAATGAACCTATCTTTTGGAAATATGACAATTGAATTCAACATTTTTAAGTTGGGAAATCAGCCTTTCGAGCCTAATGCTAGTATACTTGATGTTTGCTCGATCCACGAGATCACAGAGGAGGACTGTAAGCTCGAAAAATTTCTGTTCGATTACAGCAGTGTTGACGCCTCTAGTGCGTTCCTCCTAGAATCCGACACAGCTTTCACGCCGGACAACGATTATGAGTGTTTCACCTTTTTGGACGATTTTGAAGACTTACCACCCGAGTTTGAGTCTTTTGATTTTTCGGATGAGTTAGTTGAACCATCCGACTCGGTTGCGTACACTCGATTTGAACCGTTGATGGAATCTTTCGAGTTTGAAACAGTTTCACCTATGTTACCTTCAATTGTTTCACCTCCTAAACTCGAACTAAGGCTTTTGCCATCTCACCTTAAATATGCTTACCTAGGTGAGAATGAGACTCTTCCCGATATCATATCGGTCTCTCTAGCTCTCGAGCAAGAGAAGGCCCTTTTAATGGTCTTACAAAATAATCGACAAGCTTTTGGCTGGTCTATGGCGGACATCAAGGGGATTAGTTCCCTCATAGTTGAATATCATATACACTTGATGGATGATACCAAGCCAGTGAGGGATCCACAAAGACGCTTCAACCCCATAATGAAGGAGGCTGTCAAGAAGGAGAATGTAAAATGTCTTGATAGTGGTATCATTTACCCTATCTCCGATAGTCAGTGGGTTATCCCCATTCATGTTGTCCAAAAGAAATCGGGAATTACGGTCATAACCAGTGAGGCAAATGAGTTAATACCTACTCGCACCCAAACTGGGTGGCGAGTTTGCATCGACTATAGAAAACTCAATGCCGCGACAAGGAAAGACCACTTTTCTTTACCTTTCATTGACCAAATACTAGAACGATTGGCTGGGCACGAGTTTTACTGCTTTTTGGATGGATATTCCGGTTATAACCAAGTCCCCATCGCCGAAAAGGATCAAGACAAGACCACATTTACTTGTCCTTTCGGTACTTTTGCTTATCGTCGCATCCCCTTTGGGTTATGCAATGCACCCGCTACATTCCAGCGGTGGATGATGGGGATCTTTTCAGACATGGTTGAAAAGTTTTTGGAGATTTTTATGGATGATTTCTCCATTTTTGGTGACTCCTTCGACGAGTGTTTGCTACACCTTGACGCAGTTCTTACCCGCTGTAGGGATAAGAACCTCACTTTAAATTGGGAGAAGTGCCACTTTATGGTACGAGAGGGTATTGTCTTAGGACATGTCATCTCGCAAAATGGCATAGAGGTTGATAAAGCCAAGATTGAAGTCATTTCTAATCTTCCTCCTCCTAAATGCATCAAAGACGTCCGAGCTTTCCTTGGCCATGCCGGTTTTTATATACGGTTCATCAAGGATTTTAGCAAGATTACAAGACCCTTGACTCTCTTATTGGACAAGAACACAACATTTGATTTTGACTCAACTTGCATGGAAGCATTTGAGTCATTGAAACACTCACTCATTTCTGCGCCCATTCTTTCATCTCCAGACTGGACGCATCCTTTTGAAATTATGTGCGATGCATCAGATTTCTCCATTGGTGCTGTTCTTGGACATCACATTAATAAGATGCCGCACGTGATTTATTTCGCTAGCCGAATATTAAATGAGGCCTAACTGAACTATACAACAACAGAAAAAGAATTTTTAGCAGTTGTGTTTGCACTTGAAAAATTCCGGCCTTATTTAATCGGCTTTCCAGTGATTGTGTATACGGACAATTCAGCTCTTCACCACCTTTTTGCGAAGAAGGATGCCAAATCGAGGCTAATACGTTGGATCCTCTTGCTATAAGAGTTTGACCTTATCATAAGGGACAAAAGAGGATGTGACAATGTAGTGGCCGATCACCTTTCAAGACTTCCTTCTTCTCCTACATTTGAAATTCCAATTAAAAATGTTTTTCCCGATGAGCAACTCTTAACCGTGTCATGCGAACCATGGTTCGCTCATATAGTAAACTACTTGGCCACCGGCTTGATACCTAAATATTGGTCGAAACAGGATAAACTCCGATTCTTATCCCAAGTAAAGCATTTTTACTGGGATGAACCGTATCTTTTTAAATACTGTTCCGACCAAATCATTCGTCGGTGTGTACCTGAAAATGAGTTTAAGAGTGTGCTGTCTTTTTGCCACGATCAAGCGTGTGGCGGGCATTTTGGCTCAAAGAAGACAGCCGAGAAAATTTTTCAGTGTGGTTTCTATTGGCCACGATTCTTTAAGGATGCATATGAATACTGCAAGGCATGCTCCCGGTGCCAACACTTGGGCCGGATATCGCGGAGAAACGAAATGCCGCTCCAACCAATTTTGGTTGTGGATGTTTTTGATGTTTGAGGAATAGACTTCATGGGACCATTTCCCAATTCTTTTAGGAATGTGTATATTCTTTTGGCTGTTGACTATGTGTCAAAATGGGTCGAGGCTGTGCCTAGCCGAATGAACGATAACAAGGTTGTCGTTCGATTTCTTAAAGAACATATCTTTTCTCGGTTTGGGCACCCTCGAGCAATTATAAGTGTAATGGATCTCACTTTTGCAATAGGACTTTTGAGTCCTTAATGCGTAAATATTCCATTACTCACAAACTGTCAACGCCATACCATCCCCAAACATGTGGGCAAGCCGAGGTTTTGAATTAGCAAATTAAGCAAATCTTGGAGAAAATGGTTTCTAAAAACCGTAAAGATTGGTCACACAAACTTCTTGATGCACTATGGGCATTCCGTACTGCATATAAGATCGATCTTGGTATGTCTCCATACCGTCTTGTTTATGAGAAGGCTTGCCACCTTCCAGTTGAGATTGAGCACAAGGCATTTTGGGCGATCAAGGAGTTGAATTTATCAATGGGAGATGCGGGCAGCAATCGAAAGCTGCAATTAAACGAACTAGAAGTGCTGCGGGATGAGGCTTATGATAATGCTGTCATTGTTAAAAACCGAACTAAGGTGTTCCATGACAAACACCTTATGCGCAAAACGTTTAAACCTGGTCAATAGGTTTTTCTTTACGACATTCGGTTACACTTTCACCCCGACAAGCTCAAATCTAGGTGGAAAGGGCCATTTTTAGTACGCACCGTATATCCGCACGGTGCGGTAGATCTTGAAAACCCGGAGGACGGTACTTTGTTTAAAGTGAACGGACATTGACTGAAATCGTTCCTCACTGCGGACCCGTCGGAGGAGCTCCTGTTTTTGCAGGAGCCGATTTACACTGATTAATCTTCCTCCATTTTACCCCCAAATTTTTGATCTTCTTACCCAAACTTTATTTCAGATAAGTTTGGGGGTGTGTATCATTTGTAAATATATAAATACAAAATAACATAAAAAAATAAATTTTTTTTGAAAATAAATTTTTTTTTGACATTTTTGTAGAATTGCAGATTAAATAAATAAATAAAAATTTTATTTGCAAATAAATTCCTCTTTTTAAAGGGGTTTATTTGCAAATACCCATCATTTCCCCCTATATAAAGAACCGAGCCCCCTGTTTTCTCTAACCCTAATTTCTACATCTCTAAAAAACCCTAGCCGCCGCAAGAAGTTTTCTGCAGAGAGATCTCGATCCGCCGCGGCTCATCCGCCGCGGAACCGCCGCCAGACGCCGCTCCCGCTGCGCAACCGCCGCGATCTCTGTTCTTCACCCTCTGAAACTTCAGGGGAAGTACGATCTGTTAAAACCCCTCTCTGTTTTCCAATTTTTAGATCTGTAGAACATATCATGGCACATAGCATGCAGCTTGAATATGATTTTTCGCAAGTTTTCTCACATAAAGTATATGGTAGCTATTTCGCGAACGAAATCGCGCGTAGGGGTTGGAACTATTTAATTTATAATCACCCTTATGCGTATGCATTGCCGGACTTAGTAAATCAATTTTACGAGTTTATGGAGGATGGGTGTCTCACCCTACTTGGTTTTATTAAATTACAATGGGGTGATCGAGAAATCATCATTGATAGGGATATAATACACGAGGTCACACTAATCCCTCGCATACCTGCATATGAACAACCCCTGCAATTCGAGGATTACATGCCCTTGATGGGCAACGATTGCTCGAGGGAGCCGCGAAAGGGTATTCAAGCGAAAACCCTTTTCGTGAATGTTTTGACTGTGTGCCGGTGGGCACAAAATAATATTTTCGGTAGCTTCCATAACACAACATTTTTTACACCCTCCTTACATATTGTGCACACCCTTATAACAAAGAACCCCCGTTTTGATATGTGCACAGTTTTGCTAAACTCTATAGGTGCGGGTAAACGGGCCGCTAATTACCCTTATCCCATGCTGGTTACACAATTATGTCGATATTTCCTCCTCGCGGAGGAGTTCGAATTTTATATGCATGGAAGCATTCCGGTCAGACCTCTTATCGAGGGCGTTTCTACGTCCTACTCATGTTGACAGATGTGTGGTCTCGAACCGAACCGGCAGAACATGTATTTTCCCGCACACCTAGCTCTAGCTCGATAGCGAGTGCAGGAGAAATGACCCAACTTGAACATGCACAATTGATGAGGAGAGCAGTTAGGGGTATTGATGCGTTGAGGGAGGAATTTAGGGCGACAGCGAGGGAGCACGACCGTCGATTGACGGAGGTTGAGCGGGGTATTCAAACCCTGTTGGCTAGGGAGTAGCATTCACATTTACGCTCGAGAGCGCGGCGTGGGGCCGATCAGTGAGGGCACTGCTTTGGTTAAGTTTGGGGGAGATGGTGGTTGTATATAGTTATCTTTTGCATTGCATATTTTTAATTTTTTTGTATATATTTTTCTTTTTCTTTTGCATGTTTAAATTTTGCATTGCATCATTATATAAAAATCATAAAAATCGAAAAAAATTTGAAAAAAAAATAAAAAAATAAAAATCAAATAAAAACTGAAAAACTTGAAAAATTATAAAAAATTAAAACATTCAATTTTGGCCTTAATTGACTAGAGTTTGCCAAATAGGTTAACTAGATTGGAACAACTGGATCTTAGACTTAGTAAATTAAAAATCCTAAAAATAACCTTTCTTAAAATTTAACGGTAGAAAGTATATGTCTTGTAGTTTATTTAAAAATAGGCAAATTTCGAGTTGACTTCTTGGGCGAAGTTAAAATAAGGGAAAAGTGTTGATACTTTTATTGAAGTATAGGTTTGAAAAATAATTTCTAAGCTTAAGTCTATATTCTGAAAATATATACCTTACAAATTGCACAAACATGAATCTTGAAACTTGGAATTGTAGAAGAGACCTTGAAATGCTCTTGTCTAAAAGTCCTTAGTATGAAGGAAAATAATAAAAAATACAAGTGTGAATAAAGAGATAAAAAAAATGAACACTGGTTCTTGTAATTATTTAAGACTGCATAAATAGAAAAAATATTTATCGAGGGTGCTTTATCACCTACTGCCTTAGACCAACTGATTTGGGAGTCACTGCTATAAGCCTTAGGTATTACAAGACTATGAATTACGCCTTAATTTGCAAACACATTTTGTAATCGGTCATTGGTACCTCAAGAAGTATTAACGGTCGCATGAAGAATGTGTGAGCAAATTTCATCTACAAATTCACCAATTGAAAAGTATTTTGGACGATGGACAAGAGTATAATAGCTTGATTTGAATTTCTAAGTGTAGGGGTGATATATACACACACGTAGGGGCATGTGATTGGGGTTTAGATAAAAGATAGGAATGAAAGATAAGACTTATATGTTTAGTAGGGATGATAAAAATTCCTAAGTTGAGATGGAACCCTAGAAGGAAAACTTAAAAGATGCCAAAAGCTAAGTAAATTCACAAGAATATATATAATCTTAAGTTAAATGATAAGGAAGCGTGGAGAATACGGGTGGATAATGGAATTCCTTGTTGGAAAACCTAATTGGAGAATAAAAGTTAATAAGCCAAATTGATAGGATTTTGTGGGTAGTATCCGCTGAAAACCCTCAGGAGATAACACTCCTCCTACTAGGGACACCTAGAGGTTTAGCGGCTTGTTGCACGAGCTCAGTGCAATCGCGTTTCCCTGCGAAAGTGAGGCTAGGTCTTTTTCAAGAATAAAACTAGGTTTGCTCGAGGACGAGCAAAAGATAAGTTTAGGGGTATTTGTTCATATCATAATTTTGCATTATTATATTCCCCATTCTTAGTCATTTTACAAATAAACAAGTGCTTTTGACCCATGTCTGCTACATAGTTGCAGGTTACAGGTTCTCAGAACAAAAACGGTGAAATTGATGAAAAGATGATACAAAAGTGAGACTACGACCGATAAATGGTGGAATCTTGATCATGCCTACATTTTGAGGGACAATGAAGATCAATGAACAATTTCATAAAGCACAAAGGCAGCACAAGGTTCGATACTTCGACACGAAGCGAACGGTAAAGTCCACTACATTTATTCACTGTGGAAATCTGGAAGAGAACCAAAAGACATTCTGAAGAACCAACTGAAAAAAACAGAAGACAACAGCAACAGACAGAAGCCCTAAGAAAATGAACCAACAAGCTCACTTTATGGCCGCGGATCCGCGGCCAAACATGGCACTTGGCCGCGGTTCCGTGGCCGTGTGAGCCCAGGTCGGTGGAAAATTCTGTGACGGTGTGGCGCGCGTTGACTAGTCTTCTTAGGGGTATACTTGTAATTGCAGATATGACTCGATTGTAACCCTAGGGTTTCTATGTTCTATAAATAGAAACCCTAAAACTTGTTTTAGGTTATACCTCTTTTCATAGATCTAAAAAATTCAGAAATCCTTTGTATGGTTTGAGAGCATCAATAAAGTAAGTAGCTTTTTTTTAAATTGCCCTAGTTCTTAGTTTTTATTTCTGCCCTAGATAGATTTATTATTTGCCTTAGTTTAATTTAGATTAGAACTTTTTATTAATCTGCAGTAGTTAGATAATTAATCTTTTTAAATTGAAAACTCAAATAAAAATATGTTTTTTATCGATCCCCTAATGAGTGAGTAGCTCCTCACTTGTTAGGGTTAGGAATAGGAAAGGCTTGAGAGATGAAAATCTCTCACCCCTTTCTTACCCATCACATATTGAATAATAGGACTCCATGCATATATAAACACACCGCTCCCTACGGCACCTTACCCACGAGGTAACGGTGATACCGTAGTATAAAAGACCGGTTGTGCATGTTTTCCATGGAGGTTAGGGTAAGGATTAAGAAAGGACGGACAAGGACCTAGAGGAAGAAACATCGTTTCCTCCCGATCGTCCCAATCCCCTTTATTAATAATTACCATAACACCTAAAGAGATCTAATTTAGTACATTGAAAGCGGTGATGAAATCTTCAATTTCCAAACTTAACCTAAACTTAACCCTAGCAACATTCTAGTCCTAGTATAAATCAGTTTAGTTTTTAGCGATAATCCATCCACACCGTTTGGAATTAACTCGTTAGACCAAATTAGGAAATACACAACATCCCTGTGGACCGACCCGTACTCACCGGCTAGCTACCAAGCGACGCCGTTTTTGATTGCGGTAAAAATATTTTTGATCACAAAACATCGTACAAAATCAGGGCCTATAAATACAGATCAGTGAGCAAGGGAGAGTGAGACCAATACTTTTATACTTTGAGCTATAGTTTACTTTTTGTTGCTCTTTTCCATTTTTTTCTTGTACATAGCTAGTTCACCTTGAGTTCTTTGCCTTCTTTTGATCTTGCAACCTCTTCATTGAGCTTTCAAGTTTAAGTTTTGGTTATTGAACTCATGGTTTGTATCATCACTCGGACTTAATAAAGCTTTCATTTTGCACTTGGGTTCTCAGTATTTATCTCTTGCTATTTACTTACTTGCAATTTTATTCCTTGCCATTTACTTATTTGCAACGTTGTTCTATTCTTTTCTTTTATCATTTCATTTTCTTTTTATTTTTGTTGTTTTGATGGTTTGTAAATAATGGTGTTGTTAGGAAAAAGAATGGTATTGTAAGTTAAGGTTTTCTTTTCTCATTTCCTTTGCCTGATATTTTCCAATTGAACTCCGTCCAACCGTTAGGCACCCTATCCTACCAAGGTATCGGTGATCCCTAACCGTGACCGGTTGCGTTCGGTTTGGCCGGAGGTGAAAGTCAAGAGACAAGAACGGACGGACAAGGGTCAATAAGCTGGATTTCATAAATACTGTGCTTAAGCACCCTAATCCACATTGTTGCTGATTACTCTAGCTTCAATGGTCAAGCTCGGCACAAAAGATTGAGTACGGACCTCCCTAACTTACACTAACCTATCTATTCCTAACAACTTATACTTTTCATATACAACACATAGGTTAAGAACGAACCATTCCGAACCTCGCATTAACTCGTCATAACAAGAACGCGAAACGCACCGTCTCCCCGCGGACGACCCCTACTCATCACGGCTAGCTACACGTGACGCCGTCTTGATTGCGGTTAACTTTAGAACATAAAAACGACGCGCGCAAGCGCGCGATAATCAACACCCTAACACAAATACACTATATGTTACCTAATTAACCCAAATTAACCCTAGCCCTAGCCCTAACCCAAATAAACCTAACCCTAATCATCACCCAAACCCCTACCCAAATTAACCCTAGCCCAAAGCAAAATTAACCCTAATTAGTCTAATTAACCCTAACCCTAATTATCACAAACCCTACCTAATTAACCCTAACCCTAAACATTAATCGAACTAACCCTAACCCTACCTAATCAACCCTAATTAACCCCCAATTAACCGGCCCTAGCTATAACCCTAGCCCTAATCATCAACTGAACCCTAACCCTAACCCTACCTAATTAAGCCTAACCCTAATTAAACCCCAATCATCCAAACCCTAACCCTAATCCTAAAATCAACAATAACACAAAAAAGCATAATTATAAGTTCAAAATGGAAATTAACTCACCTCAGTTGTAGTTTTGCCGACGGATGGAGCTCGACGAGGTGGTGGAGGCCGGGGATGGAGCTCGACGAGATTGTGGTGATGGCAAAGATGGCGACGAGTGTGTGGTGAAGAGACTAAAGTGGCGACGATGACGAGAAATTTTGGCGACGAGAGGTGGAGGAGGCGGGTGATGAGACTGGGGTGGAGGAGGCGGGTGATCGATCGCGCGGGAGTTGGTGAGAAAATTTAGGGGCGGTGGGAAATTACTGAGCTTTATTTTTTATTTTTATAAATAACCCTTTGTTGCTCCTACGGATTAATCTGTATGGCCTTCTTTTGCGGCTCCGTAGGGCCAAATAAAAAAATTAAATTTTAATCTTTTTTAATTAATCCGTAGGGCACCGTATGGACAAACCGATGGCCCTACGAATTAGTCCGTAGAGGCAAAAAAAAGTTTCCCCTACCTATTCATATATCCGTAGGGGCAACCCCTTATTGTAATAGTGCTAATATCAATCTTAAGGGTAACTAGTGGTTAGGGCTTCAATTAATTAGCAGAGACAAATGACAAAATTACAAAGATGTTGCATATTAATGTTATCCCACAATATAACCACAATACGAACATTAAGTTTGTTGAGATATGTGTGATTAATAGTTCAATATTGGGAAAACTATAAAAGGTACATGAATATAGATTAAACATAAACCCAAAAAAACCAATAAGGCTTGTGTTAAACCCTGTACAGTCATATAAATACAATAACTAATACCCCTTATATAATATTAGGGATTTTTTTTCTATATACAACCCCTAAAACTTAGCTAGTTAATCAAATAAGACCCTCTGTTAAGTTAATATGGGTTCCTGTTTGAGTTAGGGATAACATGGGTTAGATTTTGCTAAATATTACCCTCATACCCCTTCTCTTGACAAATTAAACTTCTCTACTTCTCCTCTCATGTACTATAAATATGCTCCTTTGCTCTTAAATCTTGAAAACACTTCATGGTGATGATGGTGATACATTTCATTAAAGCACTATCAATTGGGAACTTATAAAATATGGAGTGTTGTCATTCATGCTTATAGGAGGAGGCGGCAGAAAAAGAAGGAGGATGAGGAGGAGGATTGATTAATCCAAAAATTTGTAGTTTACCGTAATCAGAAACGGCGTCGCTTCGCAGCTAGCCGGTGAATACGGGTCGATCCACAGGGATGGTTAATTTCCGATTTTGTGTTATAACGAGTTGATTCAAATCGTTGTTGGTTTTTTTATCGATTGAGTTTAAGACGAATTTATGTGATGAGAAAGAACTCATTAGGGTTAGGTCGAAGGTAGGTGTGTTGAGATCAATGTGTTCACCCCTTTCAATGTCGTGATTTAAGCTTTTAGGAAAGTCACAACAATCAATAGGAAAAGGGATTAGGATGATCGGGAAGAAACAAAGTTTCTTCCTCGAGATCCTTGTCCGTCTTTTCTTATTCATTGATGTGAGCTTCATGGACATCATATAAGTCCGGCCTTTTATACTACGGAACACCGTTACCTTATAGGTAGGGTGCCGTAGGGGGCGGATCGTATATGTGTGCATGAAGGTTTCGTTTAAAAATAAGTTGACATTGAAGGAGGTGAGAGACATCCATCTCTCACTCACTCCCTTGTTCCTAACCCTAACGAGCGAGAATTTTTACTCGCACATTAGGGAATTATAAGTAAGAAATATTTTTATGTTTTATGTTTTAAATAGTTATCTTACGACAGATTTAGAAATTAGCTAACTAGCAATTAAATGATTCCTAGGGCAAGCAAACAATTATACTAAGGCAGAAATTAAATAAATTAAAGACTTACAAGAAGAAGATGATGCTCTTGATTCCTTCAACAAATCTCACTTTTATTGAATATAAAGAGGCATACAATTTTTAAGATCTAGATTACAATTTATAAGTAACTAGTGAAGCTAGGGTTACAGACTCTCGTAGACATGAATTTACCGATTTAACCCCTAAAAATCCCAACAATGAAACGACACACCGACACAAGAAGTCGGTGCCAACACGGGCACCATATGGCCGCGGTTCCGCGGCAAAGACATGCCTTTGGCCGCGGATCCGCGGCCATTTAGTGGGATTGGCCCACCAGCTTTCTGTGCTTTGTTGCTCTTCTCTTGGGCTCTCTTTTTTTACTATTCTTTTCTCTGTTGGGCTTTCTAGTATTCTCCAGATTCTCAGTGAACCTTGTAAGGATCTTTTTGACCGTTTCTCTTGACGTTCGTCTCGGCTTGAGTAGGATCCGTGTGCTGGTTGGTCAAAAGTCCATCTCCTGTATCATCTTTGTCTTTTTCACTGTATTTGCTTCAAAAGTCTGTATCCTGTATCATGTAATAAACGATCGTCAAAAGCACCTGTTTACTTATAAATTGCACAAAAAATGGGGCGTATGAATTGCAATATTATGATGTGAACAAATACCCCCAAACTTACCTTTTGCTCGTCCTCGAGCAAATTTATTAGTTTATTCTAACCTAGCCACATTTTCGCAGGGAAACGCGATTGCACTGAGCACGTGCAACAAGCCGTTAAACCTCTAGGTGTCCCTAGTAGGAGGAGTGTTGTCTCCTGAGGGTTTTCAGCGGATTACACCCACAAAATCCTATCAATTTGGTTTCTCAACTTTTATTCTCCAATCAGGTTTTCTAATAAGGAATTCTATTATCTTATACTTGCAAATTATCCGCCCGTATTTTTCACACTTCCTTATCATGCAACTTAAGATTATACATGTTCCATAAAATTACTTAGAATTCAGCATTTCATAAGTTTTTCTTCTAGAGTCTCATCTCCACTTAGGAATTTCTATCAACTCTTATTAAAGATACAAGTTTTATTTTTCATTCCATTCTCTTATCTAAACTCTAATCACATATCCCCACGTGTGTGTAATTTTCACCCCTACACTTGGAAATTCAAATCAAGCAATCGTACCCTCGTCCATTGTTCAAAGCACATAACTTTCGCTTACATATCCTTCATGCGACCGTTAATACTTCTTGAGGTACCAACAGCCGATTACAAGATACGTTAGGCCTTTAAAGCGTATTTCCTAGTTTTGCAACACCCAGGGCTTTTAGCAGTGACTCCCAAACCAGTTGGTCTATGGCACTAGGTGATGAAGCACCCTCGCTAATTAATTTTCTAGCCCTAAGTAATCACAAAAACCAGTGTCCATTTTTTTTCTTTATCCACTTTTTTTCTTTTTCATTGTGCTAAGGACTTTAAACAAGAGTAATTCAAGGTCTCTTCTACTAATCCAAGTTTCAAGGTGCGTGATTGTGCATTTTGTAGGGTACATGTTTTCAGAATCTAAACTCAAGCTAGGAACTATCTTTCGAACTCATATTTTAATAAGAGCATTAATACTCTTCCCTCGTTTTGGCTTAACCCACGAAGTGAACCCAGAATTTGCCTATTTCTAAATAACCTACAAAGACATATACTCTCTCTCGCTAAACTTTAAGGAATGTTATTTTTAGGGTTTTAATTTGCTAAGTCTAGGATCTAGTTTTTCCTACTCAGTTAACCTTTTATCAAACTCAAATTAATTAACCAAAATTGAATACAAAAATTTTTATAAATTTTCAAATTTTTCAAATTTTTATGATTTTTATAGTTTCAAAAATTTTTTTCTTTCAAATTTTTAGATTTTTATGATTTTTGTATAAAGATGCAATGCAGAAATTAAATATGCAAGAAGGAAAACAAAATATATACAATATGCAATGCAAGGATAACTATGTACATCACCCTCTAACACCCCCAAACTTGAGCAAAGCAGTGCCCTCACTGCCCGGCCCCACGTCGCGCTCGTGAGCGTGAACGTGATCTCTCCCCCCTAGACAGAAGTGTTTGTATCCCTCTCTCAATCTCCGTCAACCGACGGTCGTGCTCTCGTGCCGATGCCCGAAACTCATCCCTCAAAGAGTCTAATCTCCTCACTGTTCTTCTCATTAATCGCGCATGTTCTTGGGGAGTTAACTCTTCCCCGCTCGAAGTCGAGCTCGAGCTGGGGGTGTGTGCAGGTATGTTTTCTCCCGGATCTGTCCGTGTCCAAATATCCGTCAGTCTAGAGTAAGATGACGAGATGCCCTCTAAGAGTGGTCGAACTACAGTACCGTCTGTCAAATAAGAGTCAAATTCCTCGGTCGGGAGGAAATAACGGCAGAGTTGGGTCACGAGCATGGGACATGGATATACACTACCTCGTTTACCCGAACCTATGGAGTATAGCAGAACTGTGCACATGTCGAATCTAGGGTTTTTCGTCATTAAAGTATGAACGACATGTAAGGAAGGGGTGAAAAAGGTTGTGTTGTGAGAACTTCCAAAAATATTGTTTTGTGCCCACCGGCACACAGTTAAAACATTTGCGAAGAGGGTCCGTGCTTGGATCCCCTTGCGCGGTTCTCGCGCACAGTCATTACCCATTAAAGGAATATAGTCTTCAAAGCGAAGGGGTTGTTCGTGTGCCGGTACACGTGGTATTAGTGTCACCTCGTGTATCATATCCCTATCAATGCGAATTTCATTATTTCCCCAAATCAGTTTAATATAACCTAAGTTGTCTAGGCTATTTTCTTCCATTGACTCATAAAATTGGGTAACTAAGCTAGGGACAGCAAATGCAGATCCTTGGTTATAGAGGAGGAAATTCCATCCCCTTTGTGCAATTTCGTGTGGAAAGTATGATCCATAGATCTCGTGTGCGAACACCGGTGAGAAATCTCTCTCGTACTGCATTTTGTGGGCCATCACAAGTTTACAGAGAAAGGTCTATGAAGAAACAGAGAGCAAGGGTTCAGGTTTACCTCCCCTGAAAATTTCAGGGGGTGACGAGGCAGATCGGCGGCGGTTGCTGTTGGAGATAGTGCCCTCAGAGTCAATTATTGGATCACAGGTACGTGATTGCAATGATTGAGGGAGGACCTATCCCGGTAGGACAGTCTTACTCGAGATGATAGTATGCTATCTGGTTTACCTTTATCATCGTGTACTGCTTTAGGTGACATGACACGTCGCTATTACACGTTGATAGAGCCCCTAGGATTCTTGCTTGACCACCAGCAGTATGAGGGCGATCATATAAGTGGGAGCTGGGGGTCTATAAGCTTATCCTTAAAAGGTCCCTAGTCGTGGGAGTTTCGAGACTGGGCATCGATACTCCATTAGTAGACTAGTGTATACAGTCGAGACCCCGACGAGGGGCGGTGGCCAGTCTCACAAGCCACTGGTGTCAGTTGGATCACCTAAGATGTATACAGGTGCTCATTGGGTTATGAGTACACCGGACAGGACTCGCCGGGAACCTGCTAGTTGGTCATATACCAGACGTCAGATGGCAGTTCCCTGGTGACATGTGTGCAGGTTAGTTCATCGACCTGGGGATCGTCATTTGTCTCGTGTGAGTTCCCACTGTACTTTGATTACTACCCTACCACGGCTCAAAGGAGTCGTGCAAACAGGTTTTAGTTGGGTACAGTCCCGAGCCACATGGAGGCAGTGAGCGTATCTTCAGGGGTTTGTCTCTCCCGGTATTGGGGGTGAGGTCGTGCTGTGTCTAGGAGAGCCATTACACAAAGTCCTTGGCCAAGGCAAGGAGATTTACTGGTAGGTATTCCAGTAGTATCTCAGGGTGTTCTGGGCTACACTCCGACACGACTTGTACCGCTTTTGGGGGTCTGACTTTTACCAACCCCCTAGGCCCGCCATGCGATACTCATAGACGAACGGACCGGACTGCACGGATATTGTCACTGACAGGCTCAGTAGGGTGTCAGAATGAGTTCGCTCATCGACGTCCTTTTTAGTCAGTACCTGGTAGCCCGTTACGTATTGGCTTATACCTCTGACGTGCTAGTGGTTAAATCCACAACCAAGGTGTTGATGAGTCTTTAGAGTCCCCCACATTCAGTTACTCAGCTTTCGGGCGAAAGGTTGTAGAGGCCGTATGGAGATATGGCAAGGTCCGATCAGATACGTGCGGTATTGCACGGATCAGGATCGGACAGTTTGTACTATAGGCTGTATGGTAATATGGCAGGGTTCGATCAGACACGTGCGGTATTGCACGGATCAGGATCGAACAGATATTACTAGCCGGCTTTGGTATAGGCCGGATCCTAGTATAGTACAGTGTAGATTTTGTCTCATTGCATTTGTATTTCGGTCGAAATACAGATGCGGGTGTGTATGCACAGTATCGGGGTTTTCCTGTAATTTATTACGGGACCAGTTTTCTGGAGTTGCCAGTTTGCTTTCCGTTTCGGCCAATTTCCTTTGTTCCGTTCATTGGCCGAAGATTGGTGGAGGAGGGTTTATTTGCATTGTTGCAAATAGGCATTAGTGGAGGGGGTTCTTTGCATCTTGATGCATCATGATGGCTTTCATGATGTGCACCATCATTGACTTGTTTTGACTCCATCATGGCTTGACTTTTAAAGTCATGGTTGTTGATGATGTTGAGGGGTATGGTTGTTGAGTGAGGACTTTTCTTTGTGATGATTTCTTTTGAATGATAACCATTCTCTCTCTCTCTCTTGCTTTCCACCCACCCCCTTGTCTTTGTTCTTTCTCTCTCCAATCACACATCATTGGGGTGGGCCGGCCATTTTGGTGGGATGAGGAGAATGCTTCATTTTGGAGTGTGGAAAAAAAATATGTGACACTCTCATTTTTCTTTCTTTTGGATGCTAGTTTTTCCCTTCACCTCTCTCCAAGTTCTTCTTCCTCCACAAAATGGCAAAACTCCACAATCCCAAAAAGAGACACAAGCTCACTACATATTCTACAACGAACCTTGGGCACGTCGAGTAGCCGGCTTCGTGCCCGAGTTGCCTCGGCATTGAGGTGGGAGCCCGTAAACGAAGAAGGCGATGTGGTGCACTTCCGGCGACGAGGAGGAGACGGGACTTTTCCGCAGGAGATCGGGACCATGACGAGAAGACCGGAGGACTTGGATCGTCGGTATATCTCTATTCCCATTCTTGTAGATAGCTTAGACTAGTTAATGGTTCGATCCGGTTAAAGTGCGCGGTGGTGCCGGTTTGCTAAGTCCGCAAAATTTAAGTTATTCACCGCTTCCGCATTCCGGCGTCGGATTGACGGCCGGGGCGCCGCCGTGCACTTACAGTGGTATCAGAGCCTCGCCATTAACTTCGTCTAACTTTGTGTAATGTGTTTGCATTTCCGATCGATCAAAAAGTTCCAAAACTGCATTTTAGTTCGCATCAGTTTCTGTTGAAAATTTTTGGTCTCGAAAAATTTTTCAGGTTATAAAATATTAATGTACTGGAAAATATAAGAGTTCTGTAAAAATTTGACGAAGTAACTCCACAGTTGGAGCGCGGAACCGCCGCGAAAACCCCATTTGTGCGGCCCTTCCGCCGCGCACTATTCACATCACTTCACCATTTTTTTACAGAGGCCTTTTGGGCTTAAAATATGGGCTTTGGAATATTAAAGTTGGGCCAATTGTTTCTGTGAGTGCTACAGTTTTCTTTGGGGCCCACTTGTTAATTGTTTGATCAATCGGAAATTTTTTAAACACATTTTTCACAGTATTTACATTATATCTGCGACCGTGAATGTCACTCGATCGGTAAATCCGGTCTAACTGCTATAGCCCGGTTAGACGGATTTGCGAACGTGACTTTCACGTTGATGTTCTATGTATTTGCTGTGATGTTGCGGATCGGTCGTGGGGGATAGCCTGGATGCAATGCTAGTACTATGCTGTTGTATTATGTACATTTGATATTGCGGGGCGAGCGTCCGATATGTGGACTGCCGTCACTGCCTGATTGTATTATTATTTTGGGGCACGACCTGGTTGCGGTCGATGTACCCGGTGTATGTATATTTTACTTTCTGTACTAGGATTGCCCCGCGGAGGGGTGCACGGATAGCCGGGTTCTGGAGGGCAACAAGCCCGCATCTCATGGCATTGAGACGGAGGGGGCTTCACTCTAGGATTGGCGGGCTATTCGCCGCACTCGTAGGGGGTACAGGTTGACCCAGGAGGGGTGCCCAAGTTGCCGGATTCCGTGAAGTGCTGGGTGGTCCATTCACGGCGCTGAAGGGGGCTGCCTCGCTTCAGGTTTTGGCGGGTGACTTGCCGCGCCCGTAGGGGTCTAGGATTTCATTGCACAGGCTATCCACACGACCAGGGGAACGTCGGGTTTCAGCGGCTCTGTGAAACCCGGGGATCCCAGATATCTGTATTGTTTCTGTGATGCTGTTCATTTTCTGTGATGTTGCATTTTATTCACGCCTTGAGCGAAATATAATATATTGGTATATATATTAGTAGATGTTGTATATGTTTTGCATCCGCGCTAGTCCAGTCCCCGCTCTGTCGTTAGTAAGCTAACCTAACGGGTAATGACGGGACCCAGTGGCGAATGCGGATGGCATATACGTACATCAGTATATTTTCGTTCTTTGTGGTGTGATCAATTGATGGGACTGCGTTGATTCGGATCAATGCAAGTTAAAAACAAACCTAATCTGATGTTGTTGGAACATTTTTCAAAAAGCTGTTATTGCAAGGACGTTCACTTTTGTTTTGCATTGTGGTATTCATTTGGAATATCCTGCTCCTCAGTCGACGAGGCAAGGGCCGAGATCCCTTCACCGGGAGTGACCCCTTGGACAAAAGTTTGCGTCAGGGCATTAACTTCACTATAGCCGATTACTTTTGCTTTGCATCGCGGTATTCATTTGGAATATCCTGCACCCCATTCTACGGGGAAAGAGCCGAGATCCCTTCACCGGGAGTGACCTCTTTAGCAACGGTTTTCGTCACTATATTTTCTAAAAAGCTATCCGTTCCTTCGACGATATCAAGTTCATTACGTTAAAGGTTTTCGCCAGAAACCATTCGTAGCCCTCCGTCGTTTCATATGGATAGTCAATAGTATTCAAGCTGTGTTTGTTGGCCAAAGTCAAGGCACAGTGTTTGGTAGCTGTTGGTTATTCATATGCAGCATAGATAGATGCGTTGGTTTGGAACAGTCGTATAGCCTTGTTGGCCAAAGTCAAGGGCTTGTGCGGGTGGATTCGAATCAACCTGGAGAATGACAGGTAGAACTTGACATGTGACTTATGATTTGTTGGCCAAAGTCAAGGTCATAAGAGCATGGGGCAGAAATCACATCGGGAGTTTCAAAAGAACTGAAACTTGCCAGATATGCGCATACCTTCTGGAGTGTGGTACCGTGAGCGGATTTCGTCACGTTATCATGCGATGAGAGTTGGATCCCGATTCCCACTGATGAGTTAGTTTACTCCTCGGGTGACCCCGACTAATTCTTCTTTCAGGTTTGGAGGAGAATTTGAGGTACAGTGGGAGGTTTCCAGATTAGATAAATTGGTAACCATTCTGATCTAGGTTAGAGTGCACGCTGAGTGTTTCTTTTCTCTCTCTCTCTTTGGCAGCGACCTTTGACCCGACCCTAAGACTTTGACTCAGTGACCAAATTGACCGAACCTTCTTAAACACTGGCTTTTGGATTGTCAGAGTTGCAGACCTCATTGCCACTCCTACTTTTACCCTTTTCTCCAGGACACCCCGTTTTACTACGAACGTCCACTTCCATTGGACAAAACCATCGTATGGTTAGATACGAACTCGAAAGAATTTATTCGAGGATGGTTTCCGGTTCTGGAGAAAACGGATAGGATTATTCAGTTGTCTTTTCCTTTTACCCTCTCTCAGGTTACGAGTACTCCTTGGTTTAGGGGTAGTACACCTATTACGCAAATTGGATTGTCTTCTTCCAAACCTTAGGCTGGTGCCGACCGGTAGGGAATGAAGAAAACCAATTAGCCTAACGATGGTGTACAGGAGGTATTAAGTTCAGACAAAGCAAGGGATTAGTAAGAGGGCAAAGTAAATTGCAACAGATTTTCACGACCAAACCAAATATTTCGTTACCACTCCCACATCACCTTTGTATTTCTCCAGGACACTCCGTATCACTACGAAGATCCACAGTTTATTTGGATACTCCATCGTATGGTTATATACGAACTCGAATGGAACTTGTTCCAGTTCGGGGATGGATTCTGGTTCAGGAGAAATAGGAATAAGGTTTATTCGGTTGTCTTTTATCTTCACCCTCTCTCATTGCGAGTGTTCCTAGGATTGGGACAGTACACCCATTATGCTTATTGGATAGTCTTCTTCCAAACCATAGGCTGGTGCCGAACGGTAGGGAAGGAAGAAAACCATTTGGCCTAAAGGGGTGTGCAGAAGGTAATGACTAAAGACATATGAAGGGATTTGGAGAGGTGGCAAAGAACTATACGGTTACAGTCGTGATTCTGGAAGAGGCATTACTAGGAATACCGGGATATCCCATCGAAGCATTTCAATGTTTCAGTTTCACTGTGTACTGTTAAAGGAAAACTGATTTCCCAGTTAGACACTTACTCCAGGGTATGTATTTACTAGGTATGACTCTCACATCTGTATGGTTTTTCAGATGATGAGTGGGAGTAGGTTAGTGGGAATTAGGTGATCACCCTCATTATATCGGGATTCGTTGGAATCAGTGATATTTGAGGAAGTCACCTGGGTTGTTTGCCAGTCGGCAAATATTTGGTTTTGAATATCCGCAGTTATGCACCAATTTCAAATTGATATATCTGTACGTCTATTTTCATAGAGTGAGATATACCTTTCTGAAATTATGTCTACGACATTTACCTATATCAGTGGATGGTTAGGTAAGGAGCATTAAACAGCGGTGTAATTCTTCTTAACCATAAGTACAGTTTTCAACCTACGACACACAGTGAATGAGTTATCAGACTCAAGGGACTTATACAAAGGATTGTATGTTGTCCAGGGTCCATCAGGACAGAGGGGTTGGTCCTCGTACTATATTCGGTTTACTTATGACTTCTCTAGTTTTTAGACAAGTGTTTCGCGGAAACACAGGGTCCAAATTTTGAGAAGTTATAGGTATTTGAATAGAGTAGAGAACCAGGTATAGCAAGTATCGGGATTCTTCAAAGAGATCGAAGATGTAGGTACTTGTGTATGGTTTTCAGTTGATAGTAATGATAAAGAGATCTTGCTTCTCTTTCAGGTTACTCATAATTGGAAGTATTCCTAAGTTGAGTAACGCTGATCGGCCTCCTTCCATTTAGTTGACATGCGCTGGGGATAGCTGCATGATTTGAATCTGGTTCAATTAAATCAGTGCCTCTGGTCCTATATTGGATATAGAACAGTTCGTATCTTAACGATGTTAAGGTACGGGGAGTTGTCCGGTTTATGCTTAAAACCAGACACTGGACAACTCAAGGCACGTTTCAGTAATAACTGTTTGTGGGTTGACCCAGGCTATGACGCGGGTTGACTTTCTACCATCTGGATGGACGATAGCAATATCGTTCTAGACTCGCCACAGTTTTAATAAAAATGGATTTTTTCAGAAAACAGTAGTGGGAGTATGGTAGAACTGGAAGTGATTCCAGAACCACAAACGATTACTGAAGATTTGACAGGAACCTAAAGATTCAATCTGGATTGACATTCCATTGGCCACTCCGCAGATAAGGTAGGTAACTTCAGGCACCCGAGAGGTACTCCGGTAGCCTCAAGGACGGTGACAGGGAAGTTCTTGTTTACCCACAATTGCCATTGCTGTTGTTCCAGGTTACGAGACCCGGCGGGAGGATGAGTATAGCGTCGTTCTAAACCAGTTTTAGAAGTGTACGTCTATATGACTCTGCCAGAGGGTTGTCGTAGTCAGTGGGAGCAGCGGAAGCATTGGTGGACAGGTTGCTTATGTCTATTTATAGACTAGAGCAGATGTAGCGGAGATAGATCATCTATTTCTGACGTGACAGTCATGGGTTTGACTTCGTCAGAATAGGGGATGGATCTGTTGAGAAGGTAGTAGGGTGTGATATCCTGGTATTTGGATGATATACACAGAGTAGGAAAAGAAACTCCTACACTACGATCGGTTATACTTTGGTCGTCACACAGTTGTTTCTCCACAAAAGAAATGGATTTTATATCAGACATACTGGTTACTAGATCTATGGTTTTAGATCTAGATTTGGGTGGTTTCCCAATCAGGGTACTTGACAGCATTCTAAGAGTATTTAGGATGGACGACTCCTGGCACGGTAGTGTACCTGCAGGTAATGGAGTCACCCTCTCCAAAGGTGTCTTACAGACTAAAGGGGAGAGGGATGTGCATGATTGGCAGATCACTTGCTCAGGCAATTGAGTCAATCATGAGATGTCAAGTACCACACCAGATGTTGTTCTTGCACTAGATGCAATAAGTTGACATTAATCCAATCCTGGAGAAACAGTCGGAAGCAGTTTTAGAACATAAGTGGATGTTCTAGGGATATGATAACGACAGCCTCATTCGGGAAACAGTTATCATTCCAGGCTTCCAAGGTGACATGGACGACAAGGAGGTTGTCAGAGCTATAGTTTTCCTTCTGATGAGGGGCAGTAATTTGGACAGGTGGTCCAAGGCAATACTGAGGGTGGCATGGCGCAGGATACTGATTAAGTTCAGTTGACGATACAGTCTAAGAAGTTTGGATTTGGAGCTCATTTATGAGCTATGTCCCATCAGACATCCAGACACATTCTAAGACAGGTATTGCTCATTTCGGGAGATGGGTTTCTCCGCGAACTTGAGATTTAGAGAGACATGGAAAGAGACAACTAAGCGGATCCACTCACTGAGGCTATTCCTCGAACGCAATAGTTTCGCAAACGAGCTTTGTGAGACTGACTAGTAGAGGAGTTGGGTGTTCGGTATCACACGGGCTGTGAGTATGCGACATCGCAATAATTAGCCTTGAGTGCAAGTGGGAGATTGTTGGAGATAGTGCCCTCAGAGTCAATTATTGGATCACAGGTACGTGATTGCAATGATTGAGGGAGGACCTATCCCGGTTGGACAGTCTTACTCGAGATGATAGTATGCTATCTGGTTTACCTTTATCATCGTGTACTGCTTTAGGTGACATGACACGTCGCTATTACACGTTGATAGAGCCCCTAGGATTCTTGCTTGACCACCAGCAGTATGAGGGCGATCATATAAGTGGGAGCTGGGGGTCTATAAGCTTATCCTTAAAAGGTCCCTAGTCGTGGGAGTTTCGAGACTGGGCATCGATACTCCATTAGTAGACTAGTGTATACAGTCGAGACCCCGACGAGGGGCGGTGGCCGGTCTCACAAGCCACTGGTGTCAGTTGGATCACCTAAGATGTATACAGGTGCTCATTGGGTTATGAGTACACCGGACAGGACTCGCCGGGAACCTGCTAGTTGGTCATATACCAGACGTCAGATGGCAGTTCCCTGGTGACATGTGTGCAGGTTAGTTCATCGACCTGGGGATCGTCATTTGTCTCGTGTGAGTTCCCACTGTACTTTGATTACTACCCTACCACGGCTCAAAGGAGTCGTGCAAACAGGTTTTAGTTGGGTACAGTCCCGAGCCACATGGAGGCAGTGAGCGTATCTTCAGGGGTTCGTCTCTCCCGGTATTAGGGGTGAGGTCGTGCTGTGTCTAGGAGAGCCATTACACAAAGTCCTTGGCCAAGGCAAGGAGATTTACTGGTAGGTATTCCAGTAGTATCTCAGGCTGTTCTGGGCTACACTCCGACACGACTTGTACCGCTTTTGGGGGTCTGACTTTTACCAACCCCCTAGGCCCGCCATGCGATACTCATAGACGAACGGACCGGACTGCACGGATATTGTCACTGACAGGCTCAGTAGGGTGTCAGAATGAGTTCGCTCATCGACGTCCTTTTTAGTCAGTACCTGGTAGCCCGTTACGTATTGGCTTATACCTCTGACGTGCTAGTGGTTAAATCCACAACCAAGGTGTTGATGAGTCTTTAGAGTCCCCCACATTCAGTTACTCAGCTTTCGGGCGAAAGGTTGTAGAGGCCGTATGGAGATATGGCAAGGTCCGATCAGATACGTGCGGTATTGCACGGATCAGGATCGGACAGTTTGTACTATAGGCTGTATGGTAATATGGCAGGGTTCGATCAGACACGTGCGGTATTGCACGGATCAGGATCGAACAGATATTACTAGCCGGCTTTGGTATAGGCCGGATCCTAGTATAGTACAGTGTAGATTTTGTCTCATTGCATTTGTATTTCGGTCGAAATACAGATGCGGGTGTGTATGCACAGTATCGGGGTTTTCCTGTAATTTATTACGGGACCAGTTTTCTGGAGTTGCCAGTTTGCTTTCCGTTTCGGCCAATTTCCTTTGTTCCGTTCATTGGCCGAAGATTGGTGGAGGAGGGTTTATTTGCATTGTTGCAAATAGGCATTAGTGGAGGGGGTTCTTTGCATCTTGATGCATCATGATGGCTTTCATGATGTGCACCATCATTGACTTGTTTTGACTCCATCATGGCTTGACTTTTAAAGTCATGGTTGTTGATGATGTTGAGGGGTATGGTTGTTGAGTGAGGACTTTTCTTTGTGATGATTTCTTTTGAATGATAACCATTCTCTCTCTCTCTCTTGCTTTCCACCCACCCCCTTGTCTTTGTTCTTTCTCTCTCCAATCACACATCATTGGGGTGGGCCGGCCATTTTGGTGGGATGAGGAGAATGCTTCATTTTGGAGTGTGGAAAAAAAATATGTGACACTCTCATTTTTCTTTCTTTTGGATGCTAGTTTTTCCCTTCACCTCTCTCCAAGTTTTTCTTCCTCCACAAAATGGCAAAACTCCACAATCCCAAAAAGAGACACAAGCTCACTACATATTCTACAACGAACCTTGGGCACGTCGAGTAGCCGGCTTCGTGCCCGAGTTGCCTCGGCATTGAGGTGGGAGCCCGTAAACGAAGAAGGCGATGTGGTGCACTTCCGGCGACGAGGAGGAGACGGGACTTTTCCGCAGGAGATCGGGACCATGACGAGAAGACCGGAGGACTTGGATCGTCGGTATATCTCTATTCCCATTCTTGTAGATAGCTTAGACTAGTTAATGGTTCGATCCGGTTAAAGTGCGCGGTGGTGCCGGTTTGCTAAGTCCGCAAAATTTAAGTTATTCACCGCTTCCGCATTCCGGCGTCGGATTGACGGCCGGGGCGCCGCCGTGCACTTACAGTTGCGCGGCTGGAGACGGCAGGAGCGGCGGTTCCGCGGTTGGATGGTGGCGGCGCGTCTCGAGATTTCTGCAGAGGGAAGGGCGGCGCCTAGGGTTTTTATGAAGAGAAAATGTTTTAGGGTATGAGGGCAGGAGGGCTCGGGTTCCATTATATAGGGGGAAAGGGGTGATTTACAAAAAACACCCTCAAAGGTGAGGGTTTTATTCGTAAATGCAGCTATTAATCTGCACATTTGCAATTTAGTCCAGAAAAATATTATTATTCTTATTATTTTTTTATTTTTTATTTTATTTTATATTATCTTATTTTTATGGTATTTTGGAAATGTACATACAAATGATATACACACCCCCAAACTTGTTTGAAATAGTGTAATTGGGAAACAAAGTTTGGGGGTGAAAGCGGAGGAAGATCAATCAGTGTAAAGCGGCTCCTGCAAAAACAGGAGCTCCTCCGAAGGATCCGCAGTGAAGAACGGTTTTAGTCGATGCCCATTTACCTTAAATAAGGTACCGTCTTCAGGGTTCTCAAGATCAACCGCACCGTGCGGATAAACGGTGCGGACCACAAAAGGTCCTCTCCATCTGGACCTGAGCTTACCAGGATGCAAGTGTAACCGAGTGTCATAAAGTAGAACCTGTTGACCAGGTTCAAAAGTTTTTCGTAAAAGGTGTTTATCGTGGAACACCTTGGCTCGGTTTTTAGCAGTTATGGCATTGTCATATGCCTCATCCCTTAGCTCCTCCAACTCATTCAGTTGCAGCTTTCTGTTGCTGCCCGCATCTCCTAAAGACAAATTTAGCTCTTTGATAGCCCAGAAAGCTTTGTGCTCGATTTCCACTGGGAGGTGGCAAGCCTTCCCATACACAAGCCGATATGGAGACATACCAAGGTCGGTCTTATATGCAGTACGGAAAGCCCATAGTGCATCTATCAGTTTTAATGACCAATCCTTACGGTTTTTGGAAACCGTTTTCTCCAAAATTTGCTTTATCTGCCGATTTGAAACCTCGGCTTGCCCACATGTTTGGGGGTGATATGGCGTTGACAATTTGTGGGTGATAGAGTATTTACGCATTAAGGACTCGAAAGTCCTATTGCAGAAGTGAGAACCATTATCACTTATTATCGCTCGAGGGTGCCCGAATCGAGAAAATATGTGTTCTTTAAGGAATCGAACGACAACTTTATTATCGTTCGTTCGACTGGGCACAGCCTCGACCCACTTAGAAACGTAGTCAACCGCCAACAGAATATACACATTTCCAAAAGAGTTAGGAAATGGTCCCATAAAATCTATACCCCAAACATCAAAAATGTCCACTACCAAAATGGGTTGGAGTGGCATTTCGTTTCTCCGCGAAATCCGGCCCAAATGTTGGCACCGGGAGCAAGTTTTGCAGTATTCAAATGAATCCTTGAAGAGTCGTGGCCAATAGAAACCACACTGCAAAACTTTTTCGGCTGTCTTCTTTGGGCCAAAGTGCCCGCCACATGCTTGATCGTGGCAGAAAGACAGCACGCTCTTGACCTCACTCTCGGGCACACACCGACGGATGATTTGGTCGGAACAGTATTTGAAAAGATAGGGTTCATCCCAGTAAAAATGCTTTACTTGGGACAAAAATCGAAGCTTATCTTGTTTCGACCAATCATTAGGAATAAGGCCGGTGGCTAAATAATTTACAATATCGGCGAACCATGGTTCGCAAGAAACGGTCAAGAGCTGCTCGTCGGGAAAAACGTCAGAGATTGGAAGATCGAGCGTGGGCGAAGAAGGAAGTCGTGATAGGTGATCAGCTACTACGTTTTCACATCCCTTTTTGTCCTTAATGACAAGGTCAAATTCTTATAATAAAAGGATCCAACGTATTAACCTAGACTTAGCATCCTTCTTCGCAAAGAGGTGGCGAAGAGCCGAATGATCAGTATAAACGACGACTGGAGAGCCGATTAAATAAGGCCGAAATTTTTCGAGTGCAAACACAACAGCTAAAAATTCTTTTTCTGTTGTTGTGTAATTAAGTTGGGCCTCATTTAGTGTTCGGCTAGCATAATAAATCACGTGCGGCATCTTATTAATGTGCTGTCCAAGAACAGCTCCAATTGCAAAGTCTGATGCGTCGCACATGATTTCAAAAGGGTGCGTCCAGTCGGGAGATGAGAGGATGGGTGCAGTGATGAGTGAATGTTTTAAAGAATCAAATGCTTCAGTGCATGTGGAGTCAAAAGCGAAGGTCGTGTCTTTAGCCAGTAAGAGGGTCAAGGGTCTAGCAATCTTGCTAAAGTCCTTGATAAACCGTCTGTAAAAACCGGCGTGGCCAAGGAAGGCTCTAATATCTTTGACGCATTTTGGGGGAGGTAGGTTAGAAATCACTTCGATTTTAGCCCTGTCTACCTCGATGCCGTTTTGAGAGATGACATGTCCTAAGACAATGCCTTCTCTCACCATGAAATGGCACTTCTCCCAATTTAATGTTAGGTTCTTATCCCTGCAGCGGGTAAGAACAGCGTCAAGATGGCGTAAACACTCGTCGAAGGAGTCGCCAAAGATGGAGAAATCGTCCATAAAAATCTCCAAGAACTTTTCGACCATGTCTGAAAAGATCCCCATCATACACCGCTGAAATGTAGCGGGCGCGTTGCATAACCCGAAGGGCATGCGACGATAAGCAAAGGTGCCAAAGGGACAAGTAAAGGTTGTCTTGTCTTGGTCCTCTTTGGCGATGGGGACTTGATTGTAACCGGAATAGCCATCGAGAAAGCAATAGAATTCGTGCCCTGCCAATCGCTCGAGCATTTGGTCAATGAAAGGTAAAGGAAAGTGGTCTTTCCTTGTAGCGGCATTGAGTTTCCTATAGTCTATGCAGACTCGCCACCCAGTTTGGGTGCGAGTGGGAATCAACTCATTTGCCTCGTTTGCAATGACCGTAATGCCCGATTTCTTGGGCATGACATGGATTGGGCTAACCCATTGGCTATCCGAGATAGGGTAAATGATACCGCTATCCAGACATTTGACAATTTCCTTCTTAACCGCCTCTTTCATGATGGGGTTGAGGCGCCTTTGTGGATCTCGTGCTGGCCTGGCATCATCCATTAAGTGTATATGATGTTCGACTATGAGGGGACTAATCCCCTTTATGTCCGCCATAGACCAGCCGAAAGCTTGCCGATTATTAAGTAAGACCGTCAAGAGAGCCTTCTCTTGCTCAAGAGCTAGAGAAGTTGATATAATGACAGGTAAGGTCTCATTATCACCTAGATATGCATATTTTAGGTGCGTCGGCAAAAGCTTTAATTCGAGTTTAGGGGGTGAAACAATAGATGGTAACAATGGGGTAGTTGTTTCAAACTCGAATGATTCCATCAAAGGTTCGAACTGAGTGTACGCAATAGTGTCGGATGGTTCTACTAACTCATCCGCAAAAGCAAAAGACTCCAAATCAGGTGATGAGTCTTCGAAGTCGTCGACGAATGTAAAACATTCAAAATCATTATCCGCCGCGAAAACTGAGTCGGATTCTAGGAGGAACGCACTAGTGGCGTTAACATTGCTGTGGTCGAATAAAAAATTCTCGAACTCACAGTCCTCCTCCGCGATCTCATTGATCGAGCAAACGTCTAGTACGCTAGAATTGGGCTCAGCAGGCTGACTTCCTAACTTGAAAATATTGAGCTCAATTGTCATATTGCCGAAAGATAAGTTCATTGAACCGTTACGACAATTGATCACTGCGTTGGAAGTAGCCAAAAATGGTCGACCTAGTATAACCGGAATTTGGTTCCGGGGGTTCGCAACAGGTTGTGTATCCATCACTATAAAGTCTACGGGGAAAATGAAATCCCCTACTCTTATTAACACATCCTCGAGCTCTCCCCTAGGATGAGTGATCGACCGGTCAGCCATTTGGAGAGTACAGTGAGTGGGCTTAAGCTCTCTAACGCCCAATTGCTCGTACACAGAATAGGGTAGCAAATTGACGCTCGCACCAAGATCTAATAGTGCTCTATTGATGTTCTTGTCCCCAATTGTTATCGAAATGGTAGGACACCCGGGGTCCTTTTGTTTTGGGGGAAGGGAATTTACAAGAGCATCGCTAATAGCACTAGCCACAAAAACTTTCTTTGGCACTTGCGACTTCCTCTTTTTGGTGCATAAGTCCTTTAAAATTTTGGCATATGAAGGAACTTGCTGAATTGCATCCAAAAGAGGGATGTTTATGCTAACCTGTTTGAACAACTCGACAATCTTCTCCATTTGAGGAGTTGGTTTATTGGATCTCAGCCTATTAGGAAAAGGAACATTTTGAAAAGTGGTTGAGTCCAACTTTTGTGGATCAGATTGTCGAGTTGGAACGGTACCTCGTGTAGATGTGTTCGTGTCGTGAGAATTAGGTCCGTTCAAGCTAGAAGAGGTAGAGCCATGTGAAGGGTGGAGAATAGACTCTAAAGAAGAAGAAGATGGTGAAGAAGAAGAAGAAGAAGAAGAAGAAGAAGAAGAAGAAGAAGACCCACCGGCAGGGGTGTCATTGTTAATGCCCACATTGTTCCGCAACACTTTTCCCGATCTCAACGTGGTCACCGCATTCACGTTATGATTTTGCTGATTGTGTGCAGCATGTGCGTGACCGGGGTTGGGCAACGGTTGAGACGGGAGTTTTCCTTTTTCGCGCTCGCTCAAAGCTGCATTAAGTTGTGCAATTTGTGCCTCAATAGATTTGATACTCTGATCGTGGGAGGCACTGTTTTGCACTAAAGATTGAATAGAAGTCTCAAGTCTTGCTGTAGACTGTGTAGATTGCTTAAGGAATGCATCTAGACTTCTCTCGAGCGAGCTAACCTTATCATTATTTGGTTGAACATAATTGTTTGGCTGGTAAGCATTGTTCGGCACAAAATTGTTCACCTGATTAGGGTAAGGTTGTTGTTGAAATTGTTGCGGTTGATATTGAGTTTGCGAGGGTGCTTGTTGTTGTTGAGGAGGAGGAGGTCTTTGAAAATTATTATTATTTCCTTGGAATTGTTGATTTTGGTTCCAAGCGAAATTTGGGTGACTCCTCCACCCCGGATTATACGTCGAAGAGTACGGATCGTTCCTTTGTCGTTGCTGAAATGCAGCATTGACTTGATCCTGTCCTTGAGTGGATGCATTATAAGGACACTCTTCAGTTAAGTGCGATGGATCCGCACAACAAGCACAGACAGTTCGTGGGGGCATAGCAGGGGCAGGAGAAGACGACGAGATTTTGGTCTCGATCGCTTCTAGCTTTTTCGTAAGAGCGGCCATCTCGGCTTTCATAGCAATCGACATCTCTATTTGATGTATGCCCGCCCTAGATTGACTACTAGAAGTTGATGTGGTCTTGGTGCTCTCCCACTGTATTGTCTGCTCACTAAGATCCTCGAGAAACTGCCACGCCTCATCATTAGACTTAGAGAGAAAATGACCTTGACAGATGGTTTCTAGCAACTGCTTCGTTGCCGAGTTCAATCCCTCATATAATGTTTGGCAAAGTTGCCAACTTTCTATCCCATGGTGAGGGCATTGAACTAGTAGGTCTTTAAATCTCTCGAAGCACTTCCAGAATGGTTCGGAAGGAAGTTGTGAAAATTGAATTATTTCATTTCGAATTCTGGCAGTTTTATGGTGAGGATAGAACTTTTTCAGAAAAGCCTTCACAAACTCATCCTAATTTCTTATAGAATGTGATGCGGTGCTATATAGCCACTTCTCGGCTAGGTCACATAAGGTGAAAGGAATGACCCTTAGCCTTATAGCGTCATCACTTAATTGGGTTGTCTTCATCATGCTGCAAACATTTTGGAATTTATTAATGAAAATATATGCATCTTTGGATTCCAAACCATGAAACTTAGGCAGCATATTGATGAAGTGTGGTTTTATTTCAAAATTATCCCCATTCGCCGGTGGGGGTGAAAGACATGTGGGTAAAGAAGTGCGAACGGGGTAGAAGAGATCCTGGAGCGCAACTCGTGCGGGCGCTACAACAGGCGGTAGATTCGGGTTATTCGCACCTGGCGGAGGTGGAATCATTCCCGTCGGTAAGGTATCGTTGGGGTTGAATCCCGACATACCTTCGAATGAAGAATTTGAATGTGGAGGTAAGGAAGTGGACGGAAGATCGACGAAGGGTTCGTCGAAGGGTTCGTTGGTCGGTATCAACGAAACGCGGACTAATCGGGCGTTAGTATCCCTAGTCCAAAATGACATACACTAAAGGGTAGTGCAGTCAGAAAAAAGAGAAAAACAGAAGGTGGGGGTAAGATAACGTCAGTGAGAAGAAGTGGTGGAAGTGAGGTTTCAAGTTTCTTTAGCGGCAAGTTGCAAGTTTTTAAAAGATTTTATTATTTTTTTTTATTTGTGAATTTTGCAAGGAAGTTTTTGAAAACGGACTCGTGACACAAAAAGTATCAACCACACATGCACAATCAGGCCTAGATCTAGGGTCGCCTAGGTCTACTAGACAGGAGGGCTAGAAATAGACCTCAAACCGCCTCTTCACGGACAAATACGGCCAGGTAAGTGGGAAGGAACCACCACTACAGTGGGCCTAATTAATAACCACTAGCCTAGACACCGCAATGTCGGTTAGGATAAACGGCCGATGCCTACCCTAGTCCTTTTCCTATTGAGCTCGCTGTCCTTAGGTCTGAGTCTAATCTTTTTTTAATTAAAGGTGGTCGATGCAAAATGCTTTAGGTGTTTTCTGGGGTCCTGGGAAGGGTGATGAAATCCCCACCCAATCTGAGTTTGGTCAAATAGCCCCTTAAGTCCGATTAAAATATGCAAAACAACAATTCACTTGCAATCAATTTTTTTTAGCGCGGCGCAAAGAAACCTGCAGAAATCTGTTATTTAGAAGGGGGAGAAAGACTCTTTACGCAAAGAACCCTGCAGAAAAGTTTACAGTGGAGATATGGAGGTTTCAGAGGGGAGATACAGAGATCACTAACCCTAGAAAAATTCAAGCAGTGAGTCCAACAATTGGCCGCGTTTCCGCGGTCTTGGGTGCTCCTTGGCCGCGGTTCCGCGGTCTGATGAAGGGATCGGGCTCTGTAAAATTTTTTGATGTTCTGGGCTGTTAAGTACTCTCTGTTTTTATGTTCTCTTTTCTGTTTCCACCTTCTGTAAAACTCCAGATCCAAAATTCCTTGTCGTTCCTGCAAGATTCAAACGGGAAACCCTTCAAACAGATAAAGATAATGAAAAGATTTTTTTTTTTTTGTATTTTGTATTTTCAGATTTTTATAATTTTAAAATTTTATATCAACCCGAAATCATACAAAAAGAGAAAATTACGCCATCCCCGGCAACGGCGCCATTTGATTAATCCAAAAATTTGTAGTTTACCGTAATCAGAAACGGCGTCGCTTCGCAGCTAGCCGGTGAATACGGGTCGATCCACAGGGATGGTTAATTTCCGATTTTGTGTTATAACGAGTTGATTCAAATCGTTGTTGGTTTTTTTATCGATTGAGTTTAAGACGAATTTATGTGATGAGAAAGAACTCATTAGGGTTAGGTCGAAGGTAGGTGTGTTGAGATCAATGTGTTCACCCCTTTCAATGTCGTGATTTAAGCTTTTAGGAAAGTCACAACAATCAATAGGAAAAGGGATTAGGATGATCGGGAAGAAACAAAGTTTCTTCCTCTAGATCCTTGTCCGTCTTTTCTTATTCATTGATGTGAGCTTCATGGACATCATATAAGTCCGGCCTTTTATACTACGGAACACCGTTACCTTATAGGTAGGGTGCCGTAGGGGGCGGATCGTATATGTGTGCATGAAGGTTTCGTTTAAAAATAAGTTGACATTGAAGGAGGTGAGAGACATCCATCTCTCACTCACTCCCTTGTTCCTAACCCTAACGAGCGAGAATTTTTACTCGCACATTAGGGAATTATAAGTAAGAAACATTTTTATGTTTTATGTTTTAAATAGTTATCTTACGACAGATTTAGAAATTAGCTAACTAGCAATTAAATGATTCCTAGGGCAAGCAAACAATTATACTAAGGCAGAAGTTAAATAAATTAAAGACTTACAAGAAGAAGATGATGCTCTTGATTCCTTCAACAAATCTCACTTTTATTGAATATAAAGAGGCATACAATTTTTAAGATCTAGATTACAATTTATAAGTAACTAGTGAAGCTAGGGTTACAGACTCTCGTAGACATGAATTTACTGATTTAACCCCTAAAAATCCCAACAATGAAACGACACACCGACACAAGAAGTCGGTGCCAACACGGGCACCATATGGCCGCGGTTCCGCGGCAAAGACATGCCTTTGGCCGCGGATCCGCGGCCATTTAGTGGGATTGGCCCACCAGCTTTCTGTGCTTTGTTGCTCTTCTCTTGCGCTCTCTTTTTTTACTATTCTTTTCTCTGTTGGGCTTTCTAGTATTCTCCAGATTCTCAGTGAACCTTGTAAGGATCTTTTTGACCGTTTCTCTTGATGTTCGTCTCGGCTTGAGTAGGATCCGTGTGCTGGTTGGTCAAAAGTCCATCTCCTGTATCATCTTTGTCTTTTTCACTGTATTTGCTTCAAAAGTCTGTATCCTGTATCATGTAACAAACGATCGTCAAAAGCACCTGTTTACTTATAAATTGCACAAAAAATGGGGCGTATGAATTGCAATATTATGATGTGAACAAGGATGAGGAAGAAGGTAACAATAATAGGAACGAGCAACAATAGCAGTAGAGTTGTGAGGAAGAAGAGGAGCTGTCGCTACAAAGGTTTGATGGTATTTAAAGGAAAGAATATAGCCGATTGAGGATAATTTGGTAAGTTCTAATGGCTAGAACTAACTGCTAGGTAGATGAAAGTTACCTATGGGATCTTATTTAATGTAATTAGAAGTTCTAGAGGTTGTGTTCAGAAATAGAATGTGGGTTGTATTTAGAAGTAGCTATGTTTTAGGGGTTGTATATAGAAGAAAACACATAATATTAAAGTTAACAAATTAATATGATATCTGAGCATGGATAGATTGAGTACTACTTAATAAGGTCCGTATACATGGCCCACATTTACGTTGAAAGCTTATGTATACTCATATAAATAAAATAACCGATACCTCATAAATAAAATAAACGATACCCATCATGGATTAAATTTAAAAAATTAAAAACAGCATCACGCAATCAGGAAAAATTCTCTCTCTAAAAAAGCGGCGGCAACTCTAGGGAATCGCGGTGGCGGCGACTCCAGGGTTCCGCAGAGGCATCGAAGGCAGTTCCACGGCAACAAAAGAGGAGTTTCTACAAGAGAGCGAAGGGATCCGGTGAGAGATTTTTGTTTCTACAATCCATATGACGAGGGCGATATCAATGATGAGGGCTAGCGATCGTGATAATGGGTCGAGTAGGGAGGGAAGGAACCCTCACAACAGATTGAGATCACAACATTGTAGGGAACTTTCAATGGCAACATGGTGCAATATTGGAGAGAGGAGCCGCCTAGGTGATGGTCAATGGTGAGAGCATGGATGGCGTCGACGAAAGGTGGGGTTGGTAAGGGTTCTTCCTCGAGAGGGAGGTCGACGAAGAGGAGGGAATACCCCAAACCTATCTTTTGCTCGTCCCGAGCAAAACAAAAGTCCTAACCTCACTTTCACAAGGAACACGATTGCACTGAGCTCATGCAACAAGCCATTAAAGCTCTAGGTGTCCTAAGTAGGAGGAGTGTTGTCTCCTGAGGGGTTTCAGCGGATTACACCCACAAAATCCCGTCGAGTTAGTTTTACAAGTTAACGTTGATTCTCCTCCTACAGTTTAGTATCTACGTTAGAAATTCTATCATCTTAAGTTAGAAATATCCAACCTTTATGTTTCACACCTCCTATTTATTCAACCTCAGATCCTATACGTTTTACAGTTTAAAAAGATCTCGGTTTCTCTTGAGTTTCCTTCTAAAGTGCGGTCTCCAATCAGGGATTTTTATCATCTTTACGGAAAACATAAGTCTTATTCTTTATTTCTATCTTTCCTCCAAATATCGATTGTATACCCCTATGTGTGTGTATAATTTCACCCCTGCACTCAAGAATTCAATTCAAGTTATAGTACCCTTGCCCTAATGCCTAATACTACTTCTTTTCATTAATGATGGACGGTTTCGCTCATACACCTTTCATGCGACTATTAATGCTTTTTGAGGCACTAACCAGCTGATTACTGAATGTGTGAGCTTAAAGCGTAAATAGCAGTTTCCAGGTCTTGACTTTATTTATTTTTCTTTTCTTTATTTTTCTTTTTCAAAACCGGATATATTTTTTCAATGATGCTCTTTTGGTGGTTAGCTTTAAATACCGTTTTTTCTTTCATACTAGGTTTTCAGGCAAGAGTATTTATAGGTATCCTCTACTATCCCAAGTTTCAAGGTGCGTGTATGTGCAGTTTGTAGGGTATATACTTTCTAAATTTGGACTCAAGAATAGAAACTATTTTTCAGACTTATCCTTGAGTAAAGCTTTCAATACTTTCCTTTCATCTTGACTTAACTCAAGAACTGAACTTAAGATTACCTACTTCTATAAAAAAAACTGCAAGGACATATAATTACTAAGGTTAAACAGAATGAGGGTTATTTTTAGGGTTTTCAATTCCTAAGCCTAGGATTTAGTTATTTCTAACGTATCAACTAAACTTTCGGAATAAAATCTAAGTTACCCTATTAACTAACTTGACGACAAAGTTTTTATATTTTTGTAAAATTTTCGATTTTTATGGGTTTTTAATAAGTATGCAAATGCAAAATATACATATGAATGCGAAGGTAGAAAGCTTACCGAGCACACCCCCAAACTTAAACTTGACAGTGTCCTCATTGTCAGATTACACCAAGAGGGTCAAAATTGTCGGCGCTCCCATATTTTTTTTATACAAAACAAAAATCAAACCAAAAATATATATACATAAAAAGTTCCCCCCCACACTTAAGTGAAACAGTGTTTCCACTGTTTAAGCGGTGAAGTTTAGGATTAGGGGGGAAAGAATAGTATCAATCTATACAATGCCTTACATAGGCCAAAAGTTAACACCAACCATTCAAAATTTTTATCGCGATAGTGCTCGGGCTGGTGAAAGAATGCGGAGAGGAAAGAAATTGAGAATACGCGAGACCGTATCGGGATAGAAGTGGTATACGGTCCCGGTATATGAGGAAAAGAATGGCGGAAGGGAGAAAGAAGTGGAATACGAACTTGAGGGTGGGAATGGCGGAAGGAAGAAAGAAGTGGAATATGAACTTGAGGAATGGAGTGAATAAATTAGTAAAATTTATGATGACCGATGTGTAAAAAGCGATTTTACTAATCTATTAACCCGTCGAGAAATGGGGTCAAATCCTTCAAGATTCATGAGAAAACATGGGTGACCGAACTTGGTAAACCAGACACTAGAAATGAAAGTGATACGATGTCTTACAAGGTCGGAATGATGGAACGGATGGAGGGGAGTGATCGAGGAAGGGTATCAGTTAAAGGTTCAGGAGGGTTTACACAGTCAGTGAAAGGGATATGATGAATTAGAAAATCCGACTCATCAAGTAAAACTGGTTCATCCTCAAAACTATCCTCAAATTTCTCCTCAAAATTCAGCTTATCCATGCATTTATCATCAATTTCTAGACGCATATGGAGTTTGGGAAAAACAGTTAATGACTCGAGATGATGTCCACACGGAAGTGAAAGGACATGATGAATTGGTGAAAAAAACTCATCCAAACCTGTGTGTTCATCATCCAAAATATTCCCAGCGTCAATATCCTCAATCAAGTGAAAGTCAAATTTCTCAGACACCTCATCAAAAGCATGGATTTCTATCAATTGTGGTTCTAAGATGGAGGTGTAGAGGTCAAAAGGTTTGGGATTGGTTTCACTTGGAATGGACCCTTCACAATCAGGTAAATCACACACTACAAAGTCGCACAACTCATTAAACATTCTATCTTCAATTGGTAAATAATTTGGGACACTTGATAGAAATTCAAAACCGGAGTTGTGGAATTCAATTTGCAATGGGTAGGTTTGATTTGGAAGGGTATACCACTCACTCTCACGACTCAATTCCTCAATCTGTCCTACTGCCTCATCATACATTGGAAAATTTGGAACTAGTTAAAAACTAGCTACCGGTTCGTTAGGTTGTATGAGAGCGTCTATGGACGCATTCAAATCTATCATCTGTTGGCATGACGCTACGCGAAAATCTTCCAATGACTGTTCCAGACTAGACATGGGTTGTGAATGGGTTTCAGTAAAAGATTCAAACTCGTTTGGATACTGAAAACTCCCAAAAGGCTGTTCAGAAGCTATGTCTAGGGAAGGTGTAAAAGTCGGGTATGATGGATAGGAATTGAATGGTTGGACAGGAGTAGGATCAACATTTGGATAAGAAGGTGAATGGAATTGTTGATCCAAAGAATTGGAAGTGGTGAAAGGAGTGAAAGATCGGTTACGAGATTGTTCAATGTTCAGCAATAGACATAGGTCTTGGAGTTACAATAGGACTCTCAAAAGTGGTATCAACATAAGAAGGTAGGGTAGGTTGAATTGGTTGATTTAAAGTGGATTACGGAGTCCAAATGTTTGTCCTAGACGCGTTTATCCGATCTTTCATAGAAATTTTGGGCATGGAAAGATCGTTCGAAGTTCGACCAAAGGAAGAACCGTATGAAGTAATGTGTGGTTGTGGGTACCAAAGTTCGGCAAGAGTTTTTCTGGGTGGGGTGCCCATGATATGAAGAGAAAAGGAGGAAGAAGAATGTGAATTTTTTTTATTATTATTTTTAGTTAGTTATCAACAAAAGATTGAAATATACACACAAAAATAATCATGACAGAAAATACCAAACACCTAATCGGTCTAGGGTTCACCTAGGTCAACTAGACCTGCTAACGAACTTAATTGTCGAAGTAAAACTGTGTCGAGAAATGGGTTCAAGATATACTGATCACGAGGCCAGGTAAGTGAAGAGATAAGGGGCGGTTTTCCAACGCTTTCGCGAAGGTCCTTAATTAGATAACCCTTTCTCTTTTGGCGGTTTCATCGTGAACACTTTCCTAGACACCCCGTGAACGATATACCGTCAAGCGGTGTTCTAAACACAGTTAACTTCTCCTAGTGAGCGTGAAGTCCTTAGAGGCTTAAAGTCTAGTTTCTTTTAAAAGTTGTGCGGGTAAACGTTATGCTCAATTCATGATTTGTGGGCCACGGAAAAGGTGATGAAATCCTTTACCGTATGTTGTGGGGTTCGTTTGCCCTTAAATCCGTATTAATGGATGCAATGCGCAATTCAATAAAAAAAAATTCAAAAAATCAAACAATCGTTTTTTACGTTTATGCACAGCACTGCAACAAATACGGGTTAGTCGTTTTCAGCGTTTGACAACGAACCTGCAAATAATCCTGCAAAGATAGAATATTGGATGCGTCGAATTTGAGAAGGTATTAGTAAAGTACGTACCGATAATTTTTTGGGTTAAGAAACCCCCGTTTGAATTAAATCCGAATAGCTTGGAATGTTCGCTTGCACAGGTCAAACTACCCGGATTTTTGGCACTATACTTCACAATCACCTTAGTTTTGAATGTACACTTTGCTCCACACGATCGTAGTTCGCAAATCCGTCAAAATCTATAAATGTCGAAAAACGGATTATTAGTGCGAAAAAGCGATATGAATGCCCAAACTCCTGCACACCAAAATTATAAAAAACAAACAATAAAATTAGGACAAAATTAGAACACTGGAGCACAGAGAAAAATTTTGGAGCAAAAGGGGGTGAAAGGGCCGGCGGCGCCGGAATTTTTTGGGGACTCGCCGGTTTTCTTATGGAGTTGGGGCTCCAAATTTCTTCTGGTGTCTAAGTGTTCTACTAGTATCTTAATATTATTGTTTATCTTTTCAGTGTAGTTCCAGAGTGCTTGCAGGTCAAAAAATCCAGAGAACAAAATGTTAACAAAGTTAATTTTTGTTTTGGTTTTGAAATTTTTTGATTTTTAGTTTGTTTTTAAGAATGGTGTTAGATGATATAAACAAGATTAACCCGAAATAACAAGAATAAAAACGTTACCGTCTCCCCGGCAACTGCGCCATTTGATTGCATGCTTTTGGCGTGTCATATTTTAAAGTTCTAAAGTTAACCGCAATCAGGACGACGTCGCTTGGTAGCTAGCCGCGATGAGTACGGGTCGTCCGCAGGGAGACAGTGCGTTTTACGTTCTTGTTATGACGAGTTAATGCGCGAGTCGGAATGGTTCGTATCTAACCTAAGTGTATATATGCAAAGTATACGTTTGTTAGTATTAGATAGGATAGTGTAAGTTATGGATTTCCGTACTCAATCCTTTGTGCCGAACTCAACTATTGAAGCTAAAGCAATCGGCAACAACGTAGATTAAGGTGCTTAAGCACGGTATTAGTGAAATCTGGCTTATTGACCCTTGTTCGTCCGTTCTCGTCTCTTGCTTTCGCCTCCGGCCAAACTGAACGCAACCGGTCACGGTTAGGGGTCACCGATACCTTGGTAGGGTATGGTGCCTAACGGAGCGCTTGCGTAAGGTTTGGACAGAGTTCAATGGAAAATAACGGGCAAAGGAAATGAGAAACGAAAACCTTAACTTACACAACCAATCTTTTTCCTAACAACACAAATATTTACAAACCATCAAAACCACAAAAAGAGAGAGCAAATGAAAAAGAAAAGAAAAGAAAAGCAACATTACAAGTAAGTAAATTGCAAGGTAATAAAAGAGCAAGTATGTAAATGGAATGGAAATAAAAGAGCAAGTAAGTAAAGGAAGAAATAAAAATACTAGAAACCCAAAGTGCAAAATGAAAGCTTTATTATATCCAAGTGATACAACCTTGAGTTCGATAATTAAAACTTAAACTTGCAAGCTTAATGAAGAGGTTGCAAGATCAAAAGAAGGCAAGGAGCTCAAGGGAAACTAGCTATGTACAAGAACTAAAATAAAAAAGAAACAAAAAGAGTATGAAGTCTTAGACAATGTGAGAGCCCTCTCTCTTACTCACTGATCTGTATTTATAGGCTCAAAATAAAATTAAACAAGTAATAAAAATGATTTGATGTGACAGCAAGGGAGAGCCAGAACAAAAATGGGACTTATTGGGCATGGTGGGGCCGGCGAGACCGGTTTTCTTGGGCATGTCGCCGGTCCAAATCCGAGCAAGTGGGCTCATGTTGGTTTTGTAGTCTTGTGTTCTCTCGACAATTTCACTAGTATTGCTTGATTTTTCTATATAAACTTAGGTTGCATTCAGGGATTTGGAGGGAAACTTGATACTTTTTAAATCACATCACATCTTTTTGCATTAAACACACATCACTTCTCATGTGCCCACTTGCTCCTCTTGCATCATGGCAGCCCCCTTCTCTAGGTCTATGAACCAATAAGCTAGTGTACACACTTGTATATGTTGGACCATTTAGATAAAAGTGTGTACACATCCATGTTGCGAAAAGAAACTCTTGAAATATTGATCGGTTTGCAATTCCGATTGCAGTGTCGGCTCACCAATGTAATATCCGTCCATTTGAATGTGTTTTCAGTATTGTGTCATGGATACCTGCAATCTGTATTTACTGAGCAGACACTGGTTAATAGTACCGATATATACAAAAAATAGATAATGAATAAGTGGTATTAAAATGCATTTTTCTGAGATGAACAGGTCCGGTGGTGGGTTTGGAGGTTGGTGGTGGCCAAGGTGATGCTGGTGATGTCTTAGATTAGGGTGGGGGTAGCTGGGGGATATTGGGGAGGTTCGTAGGCAGGATAACTATCATGGGGATAGACGTGCTAACGGTGGCTACCGCGAGGGTCGGGGAGAAGGTGGTTATGGTGATGGTGGCCGTGGTGAGGGTCAAAGTGATGGTGGATGTCGTGATGATGGGTGTGGTGATGGGGGCGTATGTTAGTAATATGTATGCCATAGAGGCTATTATTGTATATTATAGTGGATGCTTGGACATATATATAGAGGACTATCTTTCTCGACATGATAGTATGCTATCTGGTTGCTCTTTATATTAACATGTGCACTTATTTTAGTTTACTATCTCATTGATACATGTTGATAAAGCCCTTAGGATGTTGGCTTGACTATCAGGACTATGATGCGGATCATACTAGTAGGGCTTGTGTAGTCCACAAGCACATCCTTTAACAGTTTCTAGTCGAGAGAGTATCAAGACAGGGCATCGATATTCCAGAGTAGACTAATGTGTATGTTTCTTGACCCTGTATGAGGCGATGGTTGATCCCATAACCATTGGTGTTTGACATCAAAGAATGTACACAGGTGCTCATTGGAGAATGGGTACACCGAACAGGCTCGCCAAGAACTCCTAGATAATACCATACCTATCGTCAGATAGCAGTTCTCTGGTGACACTTATACAGGTTGGTCCGTAGACCCGAGGTCATCATAGTATCTTGTGTGGTTTCCACTGTGCTTTGATTTCCTCCTTACCATAGCTCAAATGAGGCATGCAAATAGGTGGTTTTTGGGTACAGTCCCGAGTCACATGGAGGTAGTGAGCGATAGGAGGGGTTTCGTTTCTCCTGGTATTGGGAGTTGGTGTTACGCTATGCTCGATTGGCTATAACAGCAAGTCCCTGGTCAGGGCTGATGAGATTTGCTGATAAGTGTTATCAGTATTTTCTCGAGAAGTTATAGGCCACACATCGGCATGACTTATCGAGTTATTGAGGTCTGACGATTCTCTCCCCCAGACTCGATATGCGACATATCAGACGAAGAGACCGGACTGTACGGTAAGTGTTGCTTATATGCTCTATAGGAGTTTGGACAAGTTTGCTTGTTGATTTTCTATTCGTTCAATACCTAAGTAGCCGTTACGTCCAGCTAGTACCGCTGATGGCTTGTGGGTATCTGATATGATCATTACCTACTACTGGCATATTGATGAGTTTTTAGAGTCCTACATAGAGGTTTCCTAGCTCAAGCGAAATAAAATAGGACACATATGGAGATATGTGTAGGAGCTTGATTAAATAAGAGTATATGATACTGTATTCTAATTTAGCATTTTTGATATCAGCTAGGTTATATATAATATAACCGGATTATTAAATCAAGTATTGTTTCAATGATTTGATACACACACACACACACACACACACACACACTTATTGATTGATCGTGAAAAAGGTGTGTTTGTGTATGTTGTAAATAACCGCAATCAAAACGGTGTCGCAAATAGCTAGCCGCGATGAGTACGAGTCGTCCGCAGGGAAACGTGAACTTTTTTTCTTGCTTTAGACGAGTTAATAAAATAGAGGATGGTTTGTTGTCATTTTAATTTAATATGGATATAAAATTTTATAATAGAAAGGCTTGTAGGGTTTATAGGACTTAGTAATTAATGGATGAATGCTTCGAAATGTCTCTTTTGATCTTTTAATAGTTTAAAAGCTAGACAAATAGCGCTGAATGTGGATTAGGGTTCTTGGAAGGAACCAGGGTTTCCCACTACTGCCCCTTGTCCTTCTATTGATCTCTATTAATCTCAAGCCTTTAACAAAACAAGTGTTTAAACTAATCTCAAATCGTGGTCGTGACTATCAATAAATTGATAGCGCGTCCGATAAGAGGGTTAACCTTTATTTTGCTAAAGTTTATAAATATTAAAATGTCAAAAGAAATTAAAAGTTATTTCATCCATTATCCTACCCTATCCTACAAACCATAACAAGCATGAAATTACTCTCTCATGGTTAGTAGCGATTTAGAAGAAAGGTTGAAAATGAATGAAACCATAATTAAAAGTGCAGAAAAGTAATGCGTAAAATTAATGCGGAAAAGTAATGCGTAAAGTAAATGCAGAAAGCAAATGCAAAAAGAATTAAAACAAAAACTACCTTTATTAATCAACTATTGTATTACAACTTTCTTCTTCAAAAGTAGATTACAAGAATCCTAGTTTGCTCTAGATCTCACTCTTGAACTTTGAGTTTGGGATCTTCAATTGTTGGATTATTAGATGCACAACTCTCGGTCCTTTATATAGTCTATAAAACTAGAAATCCTAGATGCCATATGTGAGTAGATGTAAATACGATATTGCCCCCAAAATCCCAGATCCAACGACCCCGAGATGATCGCGGTTCCGCCGCCCTTACCCCTTGTTGACCGCGGTTCCGCCGCCCTTTAGTGGGATTGGGTGTTGAGATTTCTTATGGTTTTTAGTCTCGATATTTAGAGATCTTCTTGATATATAGATTCTGAAAATATTGCTCTAACTCTCTGCCGTTACTAGATTTCTCGATTTGCTTCTAAAATTTGGCAGATTCGGTTTCGATATCCCGATTTAACTTGGATCTCATAGATTTCAGACCTGAGCTAATATCTGCACAATATCTCAAATCAAATTGTTAGTAGCATTTGATATTTTTTGAGATATTATTCCAACCATTTATATGATATAATATCTTATTGATCAGGAATAATTGATATGATATGCAGATTTTAATTACTAATATTTCATTAAAATATTATATGCATATATTTTCCCTAATTATATTAATTATAAATGAAGAAACATATGATAATAAACTTTTACAAATAAACCCACATATGTTCTTTATTTACAATTAACACCATTTAGCACTTAACAATAATAGGGAAAATGTCCATACAAATGTGCAATATATTTGACTAATCAAATATCCCCAAACTTATATTTGATCGTCCCGAGTAAACTATTTTTTAAAAACCTAGCACACTTTCGTAGGCAACACGATTGCACTTAGCTCATGCAATAAGCCTTTAAACCTCTAGGTGTCCCTAGTAGGAGGAGTGTTGTCTCCTGAGGGTCTTCAGCAAATTACACCCACAAAATCCCATAATAAAAGAAAGAAGATAAAAATTATATACAAAAATAAGGAATATATAAAAGAAAGAATTTGAAAATAAGTATTTCAAACTACACTAGCTTTTTAGTTGCCATGAGCCCTATCTTAATGTTCTTGAAATGATGTCAGAATTCACATCATCCCTCAATAAAACATCATCTTTAGTCTTCCTCCCTATCTCTCCTCAACACATCGATGATTTACCCCTACGTGTGTGTGTAGAAGACATCTCTATACTTGGAGAATTCAATTCAAGCCATTATGCCCTTGTCCTTATTTCTTTCTATTTTTTAGTCGGTGATATTTTAAATGGATTTGCTCACACATTCTTCATGCGACCGTTAATACTTCTTGAGGTACTAACCAACCGATTAACAAATGTGCTCACTTATTATGGCGTAATTAGGAATATCCTAGTCTTACAACACCTAAGGCTTAGCAGTAACTCCCAAACCAGTTGGTCTAGGGCACTAGGTGATAAGGCACCCTCGCTATATTTTTTTTTATGCTATCTTAAGTAATTACAAAACCAGTGTTCATTTTTCTTCACCATTTATAATTTTTTTTTTCATTTTTCATTCATCATTCTTTTTCATACTAAGATTTTTAGACAAGAGTATTTCAAGGTATTCTCTACTATCTAAAGTTTCAAGATGTGTGCAAGTGCATATAGTAGGGTATCAATGTTTAGAAGTTTGGACTCAAGAATAGAGACTATTTTTCAGACTTATTTCTATCCTCATATTAGTAATTTCTTTCATCTTACTAACTCTTGGGACAACAGCTCATGACTACCTATTACTAGCTTTGTTTTAAAACATCTAATTTTCTTGCATTTCTTAAATCTCTTTCTATCTTTCATATTTATTTTTCATTTTCTAACTTTTATTTTCAATATTTTTTTTATTTAGTGCTTTTATTTAGTATAATACAAAATGATACGTGAAAAAGCATAAAGCTCCCCCAAACCTATTTGCAGCAGTGTCCTCACTGATATCATCCTTTAAACTTAAAACCTGTAGACTTAAGACAAAAAGTTCTCAATGATTAGTAAAGGGGACAATAGTTAATAACCATGAAATCCTCCCCCAAACTTATTTTTGGTTCACAATCGTGCAAATTTTTTTTTTCAAGAGCCAAAATATTTTTCGCCCCCAAACTTGAGTAAAATAGTTTTTTCATAATTAAGTATTTAAAATCATAAAAAGGGGGGGTTAAATATTATCGGTCCGCACAAAACTTTACAAAGACCAAAAGTCAACACCAATCATTTAAATATTTTATCAATGTAACACCATGGTTGGTAGAAAATTATGTTACAGATAGATGTGAAGAAGCGGGGAGGAGATAAGAGGTGTAACTGAACGGTTTTACGTCTCGGTTGGTAGAGACGAAACAGTGATGGTGGATGAAAATGAGAGTGTGAAAGATAAGGAATATGTGGAATAGTCACATTCTCGTACGGGATAAGAAGAAGGGGTGGCGGTTCAACTTCTTTGGGTGGAGGTTGATTCATCACAGCATCCATGTCTTTAAGGAATGCGAGTTCTTCGGCAAAAATGTCTTCAAAACTTTCATCGATATTCCGAATGATGATCTCATCGGAAAGAAAGGTATGATACTCAGACTCCATAAGAGGTTCATATTTAGCGTAAGAGATTGACTCGGACAGCTCGGCTAACTCATTCGACAAGTCAAAGAATTCGGACTCGAGTGTGGACTTGTCGACAAAAGGGTCCTCACGTGTATAATAAACAGCATGATTAAATAATAACACACTAGTGGCGTCGAGATCAGTATCGTGAAGCTCCTCAAATTCGCAACTGTCGGAAGCTATCTTGTCGAAAGAACATACATCAATTATATGAGCAGAAGGTTCGGAGGGTTGACTTCCTACCCTGTAAATGTTAAGCTCAATTGTTATCTTCCTAAAGGACAGGTTCATGGAACCGTTACGACAATTGATTATTGCGTTGGAAGTTGCTAGAAAAGGTTGATCTAGAATCACCGGAATTTGGTTTCGTGTGTTTGCCACAGGATGTGTATCTAAAACTATAAAGTCCACATGGAATATAAATTCCCCAACTTTGATCAACACGTCCTCTAGCTCACCCTTAGGATGGGTGATAGATCGATTGGCCATCTGGAGAATGCAGTGTGCATGTTTCAACTCTCCTATGCCTAATTGCTCATAAACAGAATAAGGGAGCAAGTTAACAATAGCACCTAAATCGAGTAGAGCGTGATTGATGTTTTTACCTTCAATAGCAATAGAATTGTAGGACAACCGGGGTCCTTACGTTTCTTGGGAACATATTGGGTAAGAGTATTGCTCATATTACTCGCTAAGAAAACATTTTTAGGCACTTGAGTTTTCCTTTTCCTAGTGCACAAGTCCTTTAGAATTTTCGCATAGGATGGAACTTGTTGGATAGAATCTAAGAGAGAAATATTTATGTCAACTTGCTTAAAAATTTCCACAATCTTCTCCATTTATGGACTTGGTCTGTTGGGCCTCAACGGGTTTGGAAAAGGAGCTTTATTAACAAGGGTTAGGTTCAACTCTTGTGGAGAAGTTTGTGGGGATGGAATGGATCCCAAAATTGGATTTGGGATGGTCGTAGATGGTAATTCATTCAAGCAAGTGGGCTGAGGGTTCGAGCCTAGTGAAGAATGGAGAATAGGCTCAGAAGAAGATGTTGGATCAGACGAAGTAGGAGTAGAAGTAGTAGTCGGGATATCATCGATATCATCAACTTATTCACCAACCTGATTATTCAGCACTCTTCCCAATCTCAACGTGGTTACGACACTCATATTATGATTTTGTTGGTGAAGGACAATATTTGCGCTTTGTGAGTGGCCAGAATCTGGTAGAGGTTGAGATGGAAGTTTCCCTTTATCTCTCTCACTCATTGTGGCATTCAACTGTGCAATTTGTGCTTCGATTGATTTTATGCTTTCACCAGTTTGTTGCATTAGCGTTTGGATAGAAGACGTTAAATTAGCCATCATTTGTGCAGATTATTTAATGAACATTTCTAACCTTCTTTCAAGTGCAAAGATTTTATCGGTACTGGCCGTTGGAATATTAGTCTGTGGTTGGAAAGAATTATTATAAGGGGCAAAGTTGTTGGCCGGATTTTGGAAATATTGTGATTGAAAGGGCTGCTGAATTTGCTGTGGTGGCTGATGTTACTGTGGGGGAAGCCTTTGAAAGTTATTTTGGCTTGGGAACTGATTTTGAGACTGGTTTTGGTTCCAAGCAAAATTATGATGATTCCTCCATCCCTGATTATATGTGGATTAATAAGGGTCGTTTCTCGGTTGTTGCTGAAAAGCAGCATTGGTTTATTTATGACCTTGAGATGGAGGATTCAAAAGATATTCTTCCGTTAAATATGATGGGTCAAAACAGCAACCATACACGGTTTTGGGGATCGTGACTTGGTTTAGAGAGACTGAAGAGAATTTGCTTTCCATAGTTTCGAGTTTCTTTTGCATTGCAGCCATTTCGGCTTTCATTGTGATAGAAGCGTCAAGCTGATGGATGCCTGCCCTAGATGAAGACGATGTGGTTGGTCTAATACTCTCCCACTGTAATGTCTGTTCGGCGAGATCTTCTAGAAATTGACATGCTTCGCCATCGTCTTTTGACATGAAATAACATTGACAAATGGTTTCTAGCATTTGTTTTGTAGCTGGATTAATACCAACATATATAATTCGACAAAGTTGCTATCTATTAATTCCGTGATCAGGGCATTGGACAAGATGATCTTTAAACCGTTCAAATCATTTCCAAAAGGGTTCGTTGGGAAGTTGGGAAAATTGGTTAATCTCGCTCCGAATACGGGCGGTCTTGTGATGAGGATAAAATTTCTTAATGCATGCTTTAAAGAATTCATCTCATTTAGTGATAGAATGTGCGGCGATGCTATAAAACCATTTTTCTGTGAGATCGCACAAAGTAAAAGGAAGAAGACGTAATCGCATAGCATCCCCTGAAAGTTGAGTGGTGCTCATCATTGCACATACGTTTTCGAATTTGATTATAAAAACGTATGCATCTTCAGATTCAAGCCCGTGAAATTTGGGCAACAAGTTGATGAAGTGGGGTTTAATTTCGAAATTATCCCTATTGGCTGGTGGAAAAGACAGACACGTAGGAAGGGGTTCGCATACGGGATAGCATCTGTCTTGCAGAGTGATGCGTGGTGGATTTTGCGCACCTACGGGTGGTGCGGGTGGTGGCAAGGTGGTGTTGTTAAAACCCGACGGAGATCCGTCCATCTCGGGAGATGTGGTTGGTGGAGGAGCAATAGAAGATGAAGAAGTATCGACTTTGGAGTCGATAGCAAAAACGCGGACAAGACGGGCACTAGAATCCCGTGTCCAGTCGATCATGCACTAAGCGGGTTTAGTACACGTGGCAGCCCGTGATATGTGTGAGAAAGATTTTAAGAAGGCTAGTTTTGAAAAAAAATATCAGATGTGAGGCTTGACTCAACCAATCACAAAATACACAATCAATCCCTAGAGTTAGGATCATCTCGGTCAAGTTACTAGACCGCTCCTAAACTTCCAAAGGATAAGACATAAGATCAATCCACTACCACCTCCTTATCAATCTTGCGGCTAGGTAAGTGCCAAGTAAGTGGGAGGTATCCGCTATACGAATCACCGAAATAGCGGTTTTAATTAAGTAACCACTTTCCTTAGTCACACTTGCCTAGACACCACAGGAAAAATGCGGATAAGCAATAGATTACCCACGACCTTCTTCTGTCCTAATTGATCGCGATAGTCCTTAAAGGCTTGGTTTAGATATTTTTTTATTAATTTAGGGTGATAGTATGCTCGTTTGTGATTTGTGGGACCTAGGAAGGATGATGAAATCTTCACCTAATCTGAATTTGGGTTTATTGCCCCTTAAAGTCCGATTTAGATATGCAAAATAAACCGAAATCTAAACACGCAAAAAGATTTTTTTATATTTATTTTGCGGCGATATTTACAAAGAATCCTGCAGGTAAAATCAAATTATTGGAGTTTTAGAGGAGAGAGGAAGATGATAGGAGAATACCAGAGAAGTTTGGGACCCCACTCTTCAATAGGGCCGCTGTTTTGCTGCTGTTTGACAAGTTATTTTCCTCCAATTTCTTCAGAGCACCACTATGCTCCTCTGGTCCAAGTTGAAAGTCTCTGAATCTCTGTTGGCTTGCTCCAATTACTCCAGATTCCCTTGCAAAAACCGCACAAGAATCGTTAAAAATGCATGATGCGGTTTTGGTTCTATTTTATTTTATATTTCTGGTTTTTATAAGAAATCAACCCGAATAACAAGAAAATTAATTACGATCGTTTCCCCGACAACGGCGCCATTTGATTGATCATGAAAAAGGTGTGTTTGTGTATGTTGTAAATAACTGCAATAAAAAAAGGTGTCGCAAATAGCTAACCGCGATGAGTACGGGTTGTCCGCAGGGAAACGTGAACATCTTTTCTTGCTTTAGACGAGTTGATAAAATAGAGGATGGTTTGTTGTCATTTTATTTTAATATGGATATAAAATTTTATAATAGAAAGCCTTGTAGGGTTTATAGGACTTAGTAGTTAATAGATGAATGTTTAGAAATGTCTCTTTTGATCTTTTAATAGTTTAAAACCTAGAGAGATAGCGATGAATGTGGATTAGGGGTTCTTAGAGAGAACTAGGGTTTCTCACTACTGCCCCTTATCCTTCCATTGATCTCTATTAACCTCAAGCCTTTAACAAAATAAGTGTTTTAACTAATCTCAAATCGTGGTCATGACTATCAATAAATTGATAGCGTGCCCGATAAGAGAGTTAACATTTATTTTGCTAAACTTTATAAATATTAAAATGTCAAAAGAAATTAAAAGATATTTCATCCATTATCCTACCCTATCCTATAAACCCTAGCAAGCATGAAATTACTCGCTCATGTTTAGTAGCGATTTAGAAGAATAGTTGAAGACGAATGAAACCATAATTAAAAGTGCAGAAAAGTAATGCGTAAAATTAATGTGGAAAAATGATGCGTAAAGTAAATGCAGAAAGTAAATGCAAAAAAATTAAAACAAAAACTACATTTATTAATTAACTATTGCACTACAACTTTCTTCTTCAAAAGTAGATTACAAGAACCCTAGTTTTGCTCTAGATCTCTCTCTTGAACTTTGAGTTTGGGCTCTTCAATTGTTGGATTATTGGATACACAGCTCTCGGTCCTCTATATAGTCTCTAAAACTAGAAAGCTTAGATGCCATATGTGAGTAGATGTAGATACGATTTTGCCCCCAAAATCCCTGATCCAACGGCCCCGAGATGACCGTGGTTCCGCCGCCCTTACCTTTTGTTGATCGCGGTTCTGCAGCCTTTCACTGAGATTGGGTGTTGAGATTTTCACGGCTTTTAGTCTCGATATTTAAAGATCCTCTTGATATATAGATTTTGAAAATATTTCTCTAAGTCTCTGCCATTGTTAGATTTCTCGATTTGCTTCTAAAATTTGGCAGGTTCGGTTTCGATATCCCGATTTGACTTGGATCTTATAGATTTCAGACCTGAGCTAATACATACACAATATCTCAAATCAAATTATTAGTAGCATTTGGTATTTTTTGAGATATTATTCCAACCATTTATATGATATAATATCTTAAGAATATTGATTATGAATATTTGATATGATATGCATATTTTAATTACTAATATTTCATTAAAATATTATATGCATATATTTTCCTTAATTATATTAATTATAAATGAAGAAATATATGATAATAAACTTTTACAAATAAACCTACATATGTTCTTTATTTACAATTAACACCTTTTAGCACTTAACAATAATAGGGAAAATGTCCATACAAATGTGCAATATATTTGACTAATCACTTATATATTTGATATTAGCCGGGTTATATATGATATAACCGGATTATTGAATTAAGTGTTGATTTAATAATTTGATATATATTTGACTAATCACTTATATATTTGATATTAGCCGGGTTATATATGATATAACCGGATTATTGATTTAAGAGTTGATTTAATAATTTGATATATACATATATTAATTAATATTAAATATTAGCCGGTTATATGTGATATAACTGGATTATTGAATCAAGTGTTGATTTAATGATTTGATATAAATATATATGTTTGATATTAGCCAGGCTATATATGATATAACCGGATTATTGAATCAAGTGTTGATTTAATAATTTGATATATATTTAATAATTTGATATATATTTAATAGTTATATATATATATATATATAAACTAATATGTAGCTCACTTAAGATTTTCTTTTCTTTATATATATATATTGTATCATGGTTGATGATACATAGAACTATGATGTATAAGAATCACATTTTGAGAAAAAATAATGATAAACATTTGTGAATTAAAAGAAAAGAAAAATGAGTCATGGCTTTGGATGCTTGGAGAAGCACTGAGAAGCCATGACTCATCTTCAATTTTTGGATTATTCATAGATATTTGTTATTCTTCATAGATATTTGTTATTCTTATCTCATCTCATCTTGGCTAATGGTTCACACTACTGCCAAATTTATCTTCTTCTTCATATCCTCTCTAGATATTTTCTAGGGTGAGAAAAAGAAAAAGAAAAAGAAAAAGAAAAGAAATATTTTTAGTGAGAAAAATTCCTACTTTATCAAGCTACAGTACTATAGCCCATTAGTATAGCTTGTTAACTTCACTAATATCTTGATTAGCGAAGTGTGAGCTTGAGTGTGAGTTGCCTCAAGGTGGATCATTTTTCGACGACGAAAACTACAAGCAAGCCCGTTCCATTCTTCAAGTGGAGTCAAAGAAGAGTTCTAGGAACTACTACTTGGAGTTTTAGAAGTGAAGGACTAGACTACAAAGGTTGTAGACTCTTTTCACTTAGTTTAGAACATAGTTTGCTAGCTTTGAAACCCTAATTCTCTAGTTCGATTCTTATTTAGTATATTTAGACCTCTAAATTTTTAAAATTGCATACTTGATGCTCATTGAAAGCTAGTAGAGGTGCTAAGACATTCTTTCATGGCATCAGAGCTAAACTAGAGGCTTATAATAAGTTTAGATGATGTTAAAGTGTTCGATCGACATTTTAACTCCGGATAATTCTAGTTTCTGTCCAATTTTTCAAACGTTGAGATTTTTGAAATTAAAAATTCTCAAAAAATCGTGCAGTCATTTTTAGGAAGGCACAAAAAAACGGAGCTCCTAAACTCCAAACTTGGCCGCGGAACCGCCGCCTAAACCATGGTTTGGCCGCGGTTCCGTAGCCAATTTGAGGAATTAAATATCCAGTTTTCTTGAGTTTCTTCATCTTTTGATTTTGGACTTTCTGGGTATTTGTTTTGAGGCTCAAGTTGTTGAGGTCTCTGTGAATTGTTGTTGTTTGAAATATCGATTGAAATGTATCTCGCATTTTAGTCTCAAATGATGGATTACCATGGAGTTTGGATTTGGATCGAAACTCCGTCGTAATCTCGTATACGCGAATACTCGCCGGGAGACACTAGTAGACGGCCACACCCCTTTGCCCCGACCAAGTGACTATAAGAGAACACCATAGCCAAGATCATCTACTCGGGTGCTCGCGGCCATGGTGTTCCGCCCAAGTCCACTTCGTTGACGACCCCAAGGGTGCGGCCATCTACTAAAGTTCCCGACGAGCCTTCGAATCATTAATCGAGAATCTTGTTGTAATTGCCCGGCTTAATATTTGAAAAGTGTTTTCAATTCGAGACTTAAATATAAGGTTTATAGAGTTAGGCATGAAATTCGGAATATGTGATAATACGGGTTTATGATGTCTACATATGCGGATTCTAATTATTGTAGTTTTCATTTCTTTTCTGCGACCGTAAGTGTAATATATGGCAGTATCCCCGATCTCGTTGCTATACGATAACGACATTAGGGATATGCATATTTACTTACGTTGATGACATATGATGTTATTGTATTTCTATCGATATGTTATATTGGATCGACGTGATTGAATAGCCGGGAGTTTTATGTAAGATGAGAGTTTTTCAATTTTCATTCATGTAAATAATTGTATGTAATATTCTTTTATTGGGACACTTCCGGATTAAGGTTGTTGTCTCCATTTGATATATATTATTTACTTTACCGCATTAGGATAGACCCAAGACGGAGAGCACAAGTAACCGGGTTCTAGAGTCCACTGGGAGGCCATCTCGAGGAGTCGAGACCGGTCGCCTAACTCTATAATTGGCAGGGTTGCTTGCTGCTCTCGTAGGGTCTAGGGGTGTGGGCTTGGCTATTCATCATGACCAAGAAATTCGTGTTTTTCGTTACTGGTTTAATCTAAAACATGGAGCTCCTAGTATATTCTATATTTTATTTATCTGCTTCTATTTTTCTGTGACGTGATGTGATCATATAACTGCATGAGATGAATTCTATTTATATATATGATATATTAGTAGACACTATATATGTTTTGCATCCACGCTAGTCTTGACCCCGCCCTGCCATAAATTAAGTAACCTTACGGTGAAGACCCGGGTCCCTGTGGCGAATGCGGATGACATATATGTGTGTTTTATTTTCGTTTCTTCTATGATGTTTAGGAAACATAATTGATGGGACTTCATTAATAAGATTAATGAAAAGAAAATAAACCTAAAAAATGTTGTAGAATCAAAATTTTCAAAAAGGTAGCTCTAGTTCTTGCTTTACATAGCGGTATTCCATTAGAATATCCAGCACCTCATTTGATGAGGAAAGAGCCTAGATCCCTTCACCGGGAATGACCTCTTTAGAAAAAAACTAGCATATTCTACAACCCACTCGGTTTGTTTTGAAAACTACTCGATTTTTAAAGAAGAGCTTAAACCACTCCTTTTTTCAAATCACTAGGTTCTACAACGATATCAAGTTCATTACGTTAAAGCTTTTCTTCAAAACCAGCTGTAACCCTCCGTAATTTCAGATATGTAGTGTTTAGTATTCGTGCTGTATTTTCCGACCTCCGTCAAAGCACAGTGTACGGTAGCTGGGTAATACTTATCTGCAGCATGTTGATACGATCGGTAGGGACAGTCACGCAGCCTTTGTTGACCTTCGTCAAGGGTTTGTGTGGGTAGGCTCGAATCAATCAAGAAATGACGGGTTGAACTTGACTGGCGGCCTATGGTTTATTGACCTCCGTTAAGGTCATAGTTTTTTAAGGGTAAAAACAGATATCGGGAATTTCAAGTGTTGATATTTGCAATGAGATTGCATACATTCTATGTGATAGTTGGATCCCGATACCCACTGCGAGTAAGCGTTACTCCTGGAAGAGTTTTTCACTTTACAATTAGCTAATCCAGTAGGTGTCTAAGAAAAGTGTTAACGGGGTTATGCTACTGCGGAAACGTGGTTATTTAATTAGTTCCATGCGAAAGCATGGGGAGACTCCCTCGGAGTACCAACACCTGCCTAGCTGACCGATTAGCGAACTTATACGGTGTAATTAATCCTGGCTAATCTTACTTTTTAGGGTTTGAAGGAAGATTTGATAAAAATAGTGGAAGTCATTCTGATTAGATAAGATAATAACCAATCTAATCTTGCAAGAGTGTACGCTAAAGTGTTTTTCTTCTCTCTCTCTCCAGGTAGCGACCATGTCACGCCTTAATCAGATAATAACATGGATGTATTGATCAAACCTGCTTATCATACTGGGCTGGGGAACATTGGTTCTTCTCTATCTTATGACAACAGTCATGAGTCTGAGCAAGGGATAGGGGAAAGCAAGGATTTCCAGGCAACCCGAATGAAGAAAGAGCATTCTGATGCATCTTCTTCGGATGCATTAGTTATTGAGAACTGTTTCTCAGTCTGTTCTACGTCTTGAGTATTAGATACTGGATCAGGATCCCGCATTTGTAATCTATTACAAGGGTTAAAGAAAAGCAGAGAACTGGGAAAGGGTGATATGTCTCTCAGAGTAGGGAATGGAGAATTGTTGCTGCTGAAGCTGTCGGTGAATATCACATAGTATTGCCGAATGGTAATACATTGATTTTGAACGACCGTTATTTCTTACCGTTGATACATGTGCAATATAATATCCTTTTATTTATTAGATAAAGAAGGATATAATTTTGCATTAGAAAAAATGTTATGAACATTTTCCTAAATCAACTGTTGGTTGGGTTTGGTACGTTGTGTAATGATTTATATGTTCTAAATCAAAATACAGTTCTAAATATACAAAACACTCAGAAGAGGAAAAGTCCAGAAATGAACGAAGCATTCTTATGGTATTGTAGACTTGGTCATATCAATGCGACCAGACTAGCTAAGTTGCATAAATATGGATATTTGAATCCGTTCGAATTTGCAACTTATGAAACTTGTCAGTCACGTCTCAAAAGAAAGATGACCAAAACTCTGTTTACGGGACACGGAGCAAGAGCTACTGAACTCTTAGGACTGATACATAATGATGTATGCGGTCCTATGTCTACACATGCCAGAAATGGTTCTTCGTATTTCATTACATTCACCGATGATCACTCAAGATTCGGACATGTGTTCCTGTTGAAACACAAATCTGAAGCTTTTGAGAAATTCAAGGAATATAAGAGCGAAGTAGAAAACCAGACTGGAAAAAGTATTAAAATCCTTCGATCTGATCGAGGAGGTGAATACTTAAGCACGAAATTCCGAGATTATCTAAAAGAGAATGGAATTCTCTCTCAGCTTACTCCTCCGTATAAACCACAGCACAACGGTGTATCAGAGTGGAGGAATCGCACCTTATTAGATATGGTGCGCTCTATGATAAGTGTTGCTGAGTTACCTATTTCCTTCTGGGGATTTGCGCTTGAAAAATCTGCTTATATATTGAATAAGGCTCCTACCAAGTCTACGCCTACTACTCCATATGAGATATGGGAAGGGAAGAGACCATGTCTTAAGATTTGGGGTTGTTCGGCTTATATTAAAAAGAAAAATCTGAACTAACTTGAGGCAAGGTCTGTATGTAAGTTTGTTGGATATCCCAAATATTCGCGAGGGCATATCTTCTACCATATTGAGGAACAAAAAGTGTTTGTTGCTCAACATGCCACCCTTTTAGAAAAGGAATTTCTTGTAAAAGAAATTAGTGGTAATGAGGTAGAGCTGGAAGAAGATCCAGAAATACAAACTGCAATAGAAGATTTGGTAGAACCGGAGGATTCAATAGTCCCCGACGAACCTCAGCCACTCCGCAAATCTAGTAGGGTTTCTCATCCACCTGAAAGATACTACGGTTTTCTTGTAGATGGTGGGAGCGAGGATTGCGTCATGGAAGATGATGACCTAACTAGTTTCGAGCAGGCCATCACAAGTAGGAACTTTGTGAAATAGCAGGATGCTATGCGATCTGAGATAGAATCCATGTACATCAACAAAGTATAGACTTTGGAAGTTGCTCCTGAAGGGGTAAAACCCATTACGAGCAAGTGGATCTTCAAGAAGAAAATTAGTGTAGATGGAAAGGTTGAGACCTTCAAAGCTAGACTTGTAGCAAAAGGTTTTCGTCAACGATCGACTATGATGAGACCTTTTCTCTAGTGGTTATGCTTAAATCCATCAGGATCCTACTTTCCAATGCTGCATATCATGACTATGAAATCTGGCAGATGGACGTCAAGATTGCTTTTCTAAATGGTGATTTAGAAGAGAGCGTGTATATGACAAAACCAGAAGGCTTCGTAAACAGTGGGAGCAACAGAAAGGTGTGCAAGCTGCTTAAATCAATCTACGGATTAAAATAGGTGTCGTGGAGCTGGAACATCTGTTGTGATGTAGGAGTCAAAAAGTTTGACTTCATAAAAACGTAGATGAACCATGTATATATAAAAAGGTACTAGTGAGTAAGGTCGTATTCCTCGTATTGTACGTGGATGACATACTTTTGATAGGAAATGATATTCCTATACTGCACTCGGTCAAACTCTTCCTATCACAAAAGTTCTCTATGAAAGATATGGGTGATGCCTCATACATCCTAGGAATAAAGATATATAGAGATAGATCTAAAAGGATGTTGGGGTTGTCCCAATCCAGGTACATAGACACTATATACTAAAGAGCTTTAGTATGGAAGATTCTAAGCGTGGTAATTTACCCTCTTTTTTAGGAATCACTCTCTCCAAAGAGATGTCTCCCAAGACTGAATTGGAAAGGGCTCGCATGAACGTGATACCCTATGCTTCTACAATTGGGTCTATCATGTACGCGATGTTATGCACCAGATCGGATGTAGCTTACACACTTCGTGTGGTTAGTAGGTATCAATCATACCCAGGGAAGAAGCACTGGATAGCTGTGAAGAACATTCTTAAGTACTTGAGAATGACTAAAGAGATGTTCTTAGTGTATGGTAATGGAGAACTCCAAGTGGAGTCCTTTACCGATTCGAGCTTCCAGAGTGATAAAGATGACAGCAAGTCTGTCTCAGGCTTTGTCTTCACCCTCAATAGAGAGGCAGTATGTTGGAAGAGTTCCAAGAAAGATACCATTGCAGACTCGACGATGGAGGCTGAATACATCGCTGCCAACGATGCTACCAAAGAGGTTGTCCGGATGAAGAAGTTCATTATTGAACTTGGTGTGGTTCAATCCATTGAGAATCCAATACCTTTGTAATGTGATAACAATGGAGCTGTGGCTTTGGCCAAGGAACCCCAGTCCCATTAGCGATCCAGACATATTCTGAGGCGGTATCACCTATCCGGGAGATAGTTGACCGCCGTGAGATCGAGGTCAGGAGAGTAGAACCGAAGGACAACACGACGGATCCACTCATGAAGGCCCTCCCCCAAACACAGTTCGAGAGACTTTTTGGGATGTTGGGTATGTGATACTACAACAACTGGCCTCAGTGCAAGTGGGAGATTGTTAGGAATATATATGCCCTGGAGGCCATTATTGTATATTATAGTGGATGCTTGGACATATATATAGAGGACTTTCTTGCTCGACATGATAGTATGCTATTTGGTTGCTCTTTATCTAAACATGTGCACTTATTTTAGTTTACTATCTCATTGATACATGTTGATAAAACCCTTAGGATGTTGGCTTGACTGCCCGGACTATGATGCAGATCATACTAGTGAGGCTTGTGTAGTCCACAAGCACATCCTTTAATAGTTCCTAGTCGAGAGAGTATCGAGACAGAGTATCGATATTCCAGAGTAGACTAGTGTGTATGTTTCTTGTCCCTGTATGGGGTGATGGTTGATCCAATAACTATTGGTGTTTGACATCAAAGATTGTACACAGGTGCTCACTGGAGAATGGGTATACCGAACGGACTCGTCGAGAACTCCTAGATGATACAATACTTATCGTCAGATAGCAAATCTCTGGTGACACTTGTACAGGTTGGTCTGTAGACCCGAGATCTTTATAGTGTCTTATGTGGTTCCCTCTGTGCTTTGATTTCCTCCCTACCATGGCTCAAATGAGTCGTGTAAACAGGTGGTTTTTGGGTACAGTCCCGAGTCATATGGAGGCCGTGAGCGATAAGAGGGGTTTCATCTCCCCCGGTATTAGGAGTTGATGTTGCGCTATGCTCGATTGGGTATAACAGGAAGTCCCTAGCCAGGGCTGATGAGATTAGCTGATAAGAGTTATCAGTAGTTTCTCGAAGGTTATAGGCCACACATCGGCATGACTTATCGAGTTATTGGGGTTTGACGATTCCACCCCCAGACTCGATATGCGACATATCAGATGAAGAGACCGGACTGTACGGTAAGTGTTGCTTATAGGCTCTACAGGAGTTTGGATAAGTTTGCTTAATGATCTTCTATTCGTTCAATACCCAGGTAGCCGTTACGTCCATCTAGTACCACTGACGGCTTATGGGTATCTTTGTTACGACCCGAAAATGGCACGTGGCAGGCACTTGAATCATATGAAGTCTATAGGACCCCATCTAATTCAAGTAAGCCAAAATCCTAGAAATCTAAACCATTTTTAAAGAAAAAGTGAAGAAAACTTAATTTAAAGCAAGTGGTTTAAATAACATAAGCCGAATATGCATTTTTAAAATCTCAAGTCTTTTCTGAAAATTTCGGCAGAGTTTCCTTTGTAAATACTGGTCCCAAAGTGGTACATGCATCATATGAATAAGGGCATCCCCAAGCGGGAGATAGTCCTTCGTCAATCGACGGTCACAACCACGCAAGCAATATAATATACAACGCCGAAGGGCGAGGATCAACACTCAAAAGGAATCTCAAAATCATTAAGAAAACCCATAATAATACAAGCGCGACTCTAAGGTCGAAATAATATACAACTGGTCATCTAAGTCGAATAAATATACAAGTCTGCTCGAAGGAGTTTTACTAGATACAACTGAATATAAATAAAAGGTACAATGGTGGTCACGATTCATGTGAACCCACCGGCCAAAGCAATCACCCAGAATGAAAGCAGTGTGCCAGCAAAGCCGCAACGAAACCTGTACGACAAAACCTGTAAGAACTGCGGCATAACGGGGGTGAGTTGCCAACTCGTGAGTAGAGCAGAAATCGTATGTATGACTCAATCCTAGGTCAATACAATCATAATATATATCCTCAATATGATAAAGTCTGAAGCATGTTAAGGTGGCAAGGGTAAACATCTATACATAAGTGTAATACCAAGTGCTCGTGTCAGTTCCTCAGGTAGCAACATATCATAAATATGAGGTATGAATGCGGTATAATGAAAATAGAATACATCATAGATAAGAAAACTGTTTTCTTAATATAGTGAGATTTCTGTATAAACATTTAAGTATCATAATTGAAATCATCAGAAAATCAGTATCAAGCATCGACACAAAATATATATCTCAATATCCCAATATCTTAATATCTCAGGCTCCGGCTATCCGGATTGGCCTGTATCCTCAAATCTCAATATCTCAGGCTCCGGCTATCCGGACTGGCCTGTATCATAAATCTCAATAAAATCACCGGTCTGCAATGCTCCGCTGTCACAGGTTCAAATGCCATTCTCTGCGATCTTCTCGCCCTAGGGTACCGCACCGGGTCCACCATGCACCCGCAGGCGGTTCATCTCCTCCTCGAATCGGGTGTATGATATCGCTCAAGATCCGATAAAACTCGTGGTGGACATATCACAATCATAACATGAGAAAACCGCACTTTTATCTTCTAAAATGATAAAAGAGTTTATTAAATCTTGCGGTTACTCCAAATCCAGAAATCTCATGGAAAATCCGAAATCAACAAATCACGATGTAAATAAATAAATAAATAATAATGAATACTGGGCTCCGGCAATCCGGACTGGCCCTTATAATATTGCATGACTAATGAATATAAAAATATGCATGAAATATCAAGCAATGAATGCAATAATGAACTAACATATGAAACAATAATATATATGAACTATCAGCTAGCAAGCTATGTTAATGAAATAATATTCTCTAAAGTGTACGTGACATGGAAACTATCGATGATGATGTGTGTGAGCCGGCAAGCAAGTGTATATGAAGCATACGCATCATCGGTAATGGTGCTGGTGTCCTAACAACAGGTTTCATCATTACTCACGAAAATACATATAACCATGCAATGCGATGCGAACAACACAATAAATGGCAAATGAATAGTAAATGCAGCATTAAAATGCGAAACATGAATAATAACGCAATAATAAAGAATCTACATTACTATATATGTGACATAACGTTTTGCCATTTGAAATAATACGAATCGTGGTGTTTTGAAAATAGGGCTACTATGTTTTTAAGAAAACGTACGTCCTTTGAAATATCCGTAGAATCCCTTGTCCTATCTTTAAAATACTCACGATTCGTTAGTTTTGAAATAGGTATGTATCGAGTCTAGTCTAACATCTACAAGTAACTACAGGACTAAACTAACAGACTAATCGAAAAGGGTAAGGAAAACCACCTAAGTCTGAGTCGATATATATATATATATATATATATATATATATATAAAATAGTCGGTGATCCCGCCTCAATAGTATCCCATACGATACACTATATAATATGACATCCTCGAGTCAAGAGTGCGAATCTATCATCAATATAGCTCGTACGGTAAATCCATCGTACGGCATCCCAAATCTGGGTACGGGTCGAATATCACATTTATCTCATTAATCAACTGGTATCCTTATCATCACATATCGTGAACTGGGGGTACTGATCTAAGTCTAGTACAATACTAATACCACCTACATATTTATATGCGTGTGTATGAAAACACAACGTCTAAAGACCCACTATACTAATCATGTCGTATCTCATAATACGAACCAAAACATATCACCGATCTCATGGCACCATGCCCAATCTCATCGACTCATCTCCAAAGACCATATACAATCCTTATCATCCATGTATATGTATACGTATATATATATATATATATATAGTTCCATACCTATGTGTGTGTATATATACATATCCCCATATACGCACAAGTAAATAAAATGGATGCGTGTATGTGTGCGTGTATGCAAATCACTAATCTAGGGTTCGCGACTAAGGAACTAACTAAAACACTATTTCACCAATACGCTATACTAACTCAAGGTCATCTTATAATACATAAGTGTGTGTGTGTGTGTGTATGTGTGTGTGTGTGTGTGTATCATAACGCATACACGTTCTATGCTACGAACTGCGGGGGTGCTATACGCCATCCACCCGAATTCCTCCGTAGATATATATCTACTCACCTTGATCCTCGCTTGCCGAAGTCGATGTCGCCTTGCTCTTACTCGTCGTCCGAAGTCCACTTGAGGGTACCTACATATATACATATATAGCATTGTAAACAGAAATCTCGCACAAAACCAAAACAGTGCACGTATCACACATAGGTTTAAACCTATGGTCTACACATGCAAGAAGAACCAATAACCCTCGATATCGGCGTACAAACGCCAATCGATCGAGAAAAAAATGAAATATCACAAGTTCAAGTCATTTAAAAGTCACATTTCAAAACAGCAACTCAAGGAAATGGTCCCAGATTTTGTTTCACATGAAATTAGCCAATTATGCATATGGGGTAGGTCTAATTTGACTAAAATGAAGCCATGGACCAAGCACGGGACGATTCCAACGTACCAAGGCCGTAAATTGCGGCCAAAATGAGAAAAATGGCGGCCTAAACATGAGCATATGGTCTCGGGTTTCCAGGGTAGCTTCTAGGTTGCCTGCACATCTCTCAGGCTTCACTAAATAATATTCAGGTCACCCGGGTGTTAGCAGATCTGCAATTTCCATCACAATTTCCACAAAAATACGATATCGGGGTTTCTAAGTTTGTGAATTGGGGGGTTACTCTAAGATTTAGTCCAATATACCATCACTACAGGGGTTGTATGATCTCTACTAACATCAATTACACTTCACTACTCAAGTTTTCATCAAAACCCTAACTTGGAAATTTCAAAGTCCACTAAACCTCAATATATCGATTCTAAACTAAACGTAGAAGCTAATGGAATGAAATACTATATTAGGTGAAGGGATTACCTCATTTGGCAACTCAAGAATTTTCTTGAGTTGCCCAAGTGCTCAAAATCCATCCTTTCTTGGTCCAAAGTGCATATGGGGAGCTTGTGCATATTTTTAATGAAGTGGGGATGATGTTTTGAGGTGTTTTTGATGATCAAGTGAGGAGGTAGAGGTGGTGGGAGATGGAGGGCAGCAGCCAAGGTGAGAGGGAGAGAGGAAAAGATGAAGGAGAATGAAGGAAACAAATGGGTATGGCTCTCTCTTGACCCCTCACACACTCTCTCTCTCTCTTGTCCATACTTCATACTATATTCATTTTTATTTTCTCATCTTTTCATTTCTTCTCTTTTCTTTTAAACCCAAAACAAAATCATGCATGAAGAATAAAGAAAAGACCATGTAAGAAAATGTAAAAATGTGAAATTTGACATGGTGCATGTCATGTACACAAAACAAGTTTAATGCACGATTAGCGATATTTAATCACGATTATCATTAAAATAGAGTATAATTAATTATAGAAATTTCTAATTTGCATGAATCACATAAAACGCCCTCATTTCAGTAATTCCTATAATTTTCCAAATTTTTCCCGATTTATCGGTATTTAATTATACCGCACTAATAAAATATTCATAATATTTATTATTTAATTATAAAAATTCCCAAAAATAATATTTTATTTTTCTGAAATATTACAATCTTTCCCCCTTAAAGAAATTCGGTCCCCAAATTTAAATTTAAACTCCTTAAATATTAAAACATTCCAGTAAAATGGCCATATCGTCGGGGCTCCGAAATCATAAATACATAAAACACATCGTAGCGCAATGCATGCGCATGAAAAATGAGCAGATAATTCAAAATCAAAACTCTGTCAAGTATCCCGCAATCGTCGGAGTTATGGTGAAGACACCAATGTCAAAATCCAATACAAAAACCAACATGATATACATCAAAACTATACATGTACACATCGTTGTAAATTCGTCAAAACATCGAAAGAAATGCATGCTAAACCCCTTTCAAGTCGCTGTGCGATGTGCGTATCACTGCACAGTGGCGGACGTCCATTGTGAGAAAATATATATATATATATATATATATATATATATATATATATATATATAATACTTGTTTAACATACACGTCCCGCCGTTTTGAAAATAATTTTAGAAGGGTTTTCTTTATTAAATGTCTTGTGTCATCTCGGACACGTAGGTAAATACTGAGACTATAGCTCATTTTTGGAAAGCCCTTCGATAACTATCAATACATGCAAAAATATAGTCAGGTACTGTCCTCGGACTAGTCCTGCTCAGCTACTATACTAAATAGTAAATATCATAAGGCAGTACTGCTCCAAAGAAATCAATCCCAAAATGTATAAAAAATGCCATGTGCGTCTGGTGCGCACGGAAATTGAAATCCATGAATGTGCCATACATATGCACAGAAACAAAATCTAAGTGCAACGGGTGTGCACGAAACACCCGTCCAAGGCAACGGGTGTGCCTGACAGCAATATCAGGTGCATCTGATATGCTCGAAGAATCTCGATTTAGTGCATCTGGCGTGCACCAAAATCGCATCAAGTGCGTCAAGTCTGCGCAAAATCCAAATCAAGTGCATAAGGAGCACGAAAACAAATATCGAATATCACAATCAAAATCGACAGTATACAACACATTTCAATCCAAATTCAAATGAGGTATACCGGGGTATACAATCTCACAACCATGTGCATCAGCGTGCACAAAATCAAAGCAAAATACTAAAAGTACATGAAAACTATGCCGAAAGCATAAGTCAAATCACATGCGTACCATAGGCATGAAATCAAAATCAACATCTCGAATGATATCAAATCGAAGTCAAGTGCAACTGTGGTGTACAAAATCTCAATCATACAAATAAATCGTCCAAAATACCGAAGTCAAATATGGCGGAAATAGTCCCGCTCAAGCACATCCTCTAATGGTCTCTGGCCAACTGTCATGGTCACTCATAACATGTCTCGTCGACGATGCCGAACTTTAGCCTGCTGGGTGTGCACAATATAACCGCTCCTGGGTCCAAGTCTTCTCGTATAGTAGTCCAGAAAGGTTCTGTTGAAGTCTGCCCCAAAATCTCGTTTCTGCCGAACTGCCCGGAAGTTATCACCCTTTACTAAATCTGTTTCTTCATCTGAAATGGCTGCATACTCATCGCGACTCCTCCTGGAAGATATATCCATAAACAACGCCTCTGCATGCGTATCACTTCTCTGATGTCAGTGGAGGGGAACGTCATCTCATCAAGATCTCGTACGAACCTCTTACTCCAGTTTTCTCTAAAGTCGACTGATTTGGACTCGTCTCTTCATGGCTGCATGGACTGCGCTCCAATGGCTATACTCATATCTGCAGTCTCCCAAGCAATGTATCCCATCACATGATATCCGAATGACTTCGAACCTTTCGATCGATTTGTCAAGGCTCCATAATCCCCAAAGAACTCAACATCTTGGGTACAGTTTAATAGTATTTCAGTACATGCCACAGTACTTGTGGACCAACCGTAGAAGGGCAAACCCAAGCCTCATTAATGGCACCGCTGAACTGCAGCAAACCCTAAGGTTTCAAAGCGTTCTCATGGTCATTATATCGAGTTAGGGTTTCATTCTTCTAGAGGGTCCACGGAATTACTTGCATGTTTTTCCGAATACTTTAAACTTAGAAAAATGGGTTCCTGACATTCGATCGTCTCTATCGACTCTCAACGTACCTACGTGAAGTAGTCTCTAGCTGGAATCAATCAATCTGATGATCTCGCATCGGGGTAGGCAATGAATCACATGTCCTAGTCTTTCATCATTGGTGACTAGCGATCTTCTATCATATCTCGAAATATAACTCGTGCGGCATTAGCTTCAAACATCTGGGGCGATATCTTGTCATTCGCAGCAATCACTGGCTCATTCGTCCGCACGCTGAACAGTGCCTCAATCATCAAAATAATCGGTGCTTTGACGGTCATCACATTCTGGCTGGCCTCCAACAGTGGCCCAATCCTTTGGTGCTGATCTGCACGTCCGAGAAATCTCGTAAAAGCGACCCATCAAACGCTCATAGCATGAAAACACAATAACGACGCAACTATGCAAATCTTATGTCCCTGGAATCACGCCGTGGTCAGTCCTCGTCCGTGACGAGCTCGTGCTGACGCAACTCTAGCCGTAGCTCTCTCTGCCCGTGTAATTGTGGCAGCAAAACCATAAACCAATATCGATGAGGATAGATCATAAGAATGAATATAATGCTGTGCAAGGAAATGTACAACCTAAGGCTTTTTAAGCGGAGTAGCGTATCGTAAGTATGCCGTGGAACATATACACGGTATGTCACTCTTCTTAAGCCACCAACTCCATCAACCAAGATCAACCTATGCGACGAAATTTCGTGTCTAATACTCTCTCGACCAAGTCTAAGTTCCGTAAGGTCAAGCCTAAATTCGGTATATATACAAACGCCCTAGGCTCCGCATCGTCAAACATAGACTCGAACCAAGATTAACCTAGCACTCTGATACAAACCTTGTCACGACCCGAAAATGCCACGTGACAGGCACTTGAATCATATGAAGTCTATAGGACCCCATCTAATTCAAGTAAGCCAAAATCCCAGAAATCTAAACCATTTTTAAGGAAAAAGTGAAGAAAACTTAATTTGAAGCAAGTGGTTTAAATAACATAAGCCGAATATGCATTTTTAAAATCTCAAGTCTTTTCTGAAAATTTCGGCAGAGTTTCCTTTGTAAATACTGGTCCCAAAAGGGTATATGCATAATATGAATAAGGGCATCCCCAAGCGGGAGATAGTCCTTCGTCAATCGACGGTCACAACCACGCAAGCAATATAATATACAACGCCGAAGGGCGAGGATCAACACTCAAAAGGAATCTCAAAATCATTAAGAAAACCCATAATAATACAAGCGCGACTCTAAGGTCGAAATAATATACAACTGGTCATCTAAGTCAAATAAATATACAAGTCTGCTCGATGGAGTTTTACTAGATACAACTGAATATAAATAAAAGATACAATGGTGGTCACGATTCATGTGAACCCACCTACCAAAGCAATCACCCGGAATGAAAGCAGTGTGCCAGCAAAGCCGCAACGAAACCTGTACGACAAAACCTGTAAGAACTGTGGCACAACAGGGGTGAGTTGCCAACTCGTGAGTAGAAAAAATCATAGAGCAGAAATCGTATGTATGACTCAATCCTAGTTCAATACGATCATAATATATATCCTCAATATGATAAAATCTGAAGTATGATAAGGTGGCAAGGGTAAACATCTATAGATAAGTGTAATACCAAGTGCTCGTGTCAGTGCCTTAGGTAGCAACATATCATAAATATGAGGTATGGATGCGGTATAATGAAAACAGAATACATCATAGATGAGAAAACTGTTTTCTTAATATAGAGAGATTTCTGTATAAACATTTAAGTATCATCAATGAAATCATCAGAAAATCTGTGTTAAGTATCGACGCAAAATATATATCTCAATATCCCAATATCTCAATATCTCAGGCTCCGGCTATCCGGACTTCCCTGTATCCTCAAATCTCAATATCTCAGGCTCTGATTATCCGGACTGGCCTGTATCATAAATCTCAATAAAATCACCAGTCAGCAATGCTCCCCTGTCATAGGCTCAAACGCTATTCTTTGCGATCTTCTCGCCCCGGGATACCGCACCGGGTCCACCATGCACCCATAGACGGTTCATCTCCTCCTCGAATCGGGTGTATGATATCGCTTATGATCCGAGAAAACTCATGGTGGACATATCACAATCATAACATGAGAAAACCACACTTTTATCTTTTAAAATGATAAATGAGTATATTAAATCTTGCGGTTTCTCCAAATCCAGAAATCTCATGGAAAATCCGAAATCAACAAATCACGATGTAAATAAATAAATAAATAATAATGAATACTAGGCTCCGGCAATCCGGACTGGCCCTTATAATATTGCATGACTAATGAATATAAAAATATGCATGAAATATCAAGCAATGAATGCAATAATGAACTAACATATGAAACAATAACATATATGAACTATCAGCTAGCAAGCTATGTCAATGAAATAATATTCTCTAAAGTGTACGTGACATGGCAACTATCGATGATGATGTGTGTGAGCCGGCAAGCAAGTATATGTGGAGCATACGCATCATCGGTAATGGTGCTGGTGTCCTAACAACATGTTTCATCATTACTCACGAAAAAACATATAACCATGCAATGTAATGCGACAGAAAAATAAATGGAAAATGAATAGTAAATGCAGCAATAAAATGCAGAACATGAATAATAATGCGACAATAAAGAATCTACATTACTATATATGTGACATACCGTTTTGCCATTTGAAATAATACGAATCGTGGTGTTTTGAAAATAGGGCTACTATGTTTTTAAGAAAACGTACGTCCTTTGAAATATCCGTTGAATCCCTTGTCCTGTCTTTAAAATACTCACGATTCGTTGGTTTTGAAATAGGTATGTATCGAGTCTAGTCTAACATCTACAAGTAACTACAGGACTAAACTAACAGACTAATCGAAAAGGGTAAGGAAAACCACCTAAGTCTTAGTCTATATATATATATATATATATAATATTCGGTGATCCCGCCTCAATAGTATCCCATAAGATACATTATATAATATGACATTCTCGAGTCAAGAGTGCGGATCTATCATCAATATAGCCCGTACGGTAAATCCATCGTACGGCATCCCAAATCTGGGTACGGGTCGAATATCACATTTATCTCATTAATCAACTGGTATCCTTATCATCACATATCGTGAACTGGGGGTACTGATCTAAGTCTAGTACAATACTAATACCACCTACATATTTATATGCGTGTGTATGAAAACATAACGCCTAAAGCCCCCTATACTAATCATGTCGTATCTCATAATACGAACCAAAACATATCACCGATCTCATGGCACCGTGCCCGATCTCATCGACCCATCTCCAAATACCATATACAATCCTCATCATCCATGTATATGTATACATATATATATATATACATAATCCCATACCTATGTGTGTGTATATATACATATCCCTATATACGCACAAGTAAATAAAATGCATGCGTGTATGTGTGCATGTATGCAAATCACTAATCTAGGGTTCGCGACTAAGGAACTAACTAAAACACTATTTTACGAATACACTATACTAACCCAAGGTCATCTTATAATACATAAGTCTGTGTGTGTATATATATATATATCTATATATCAATATATCATAACGCATACACGTTCTATGCTACGAACTGCGGAGGTGCTATACGCCATCCACCCGACTTCCTCCGTAGATATATATCTACTCACCTTGATTCTCGCTTGCCGAAGTCGATGTCGCCTTGCTCTTACTCTGTTAGTTATGTATATACCCTAGAGGCCATTGTTATACATATGATGTATATTATAATGGATGCTTGGATATATATATAGAGGACTTTCTTGCTCGTCGTGATAGTATGCTATTTGGTTTCTCTTTATCTTAACATGTTGACTTATATTAGTTTACTATCTTACTCTCACATATTGATAAAGCCCTTAGGATTTATACTCGACTACTGGGACTATGATGGGATCATACTAGTGGGCCCACGGTAGTCGATGAGTACATCCTATAACTGTTCCTAGTCGAGGGTGTGTCGAGACAGGGCATCGATACACCAGAGTAGACTAGCGTATACGTATCTTGACCCATATGATGGGCGATGGATGATCTCATATCCATCGGTGTTTGACATCAAGGATGGTGTACGGGTGCTCAGGGGAGACTGGGTACACTGGACTGACTCGCCGAGAACTCCCAGATGGTATTATACCTCACGTCAGATGGCAGATCTCCGGTGACACTGGTACAGGGTAATCTGTAGACCCGAGATCGTCATAGAGTCTTGTGTGATTCCCACCGTGCTTTGATTTCCACCTTACCACGTCCAAGAGGGCGTGCAAAACGGTGGCTTTTGGGTACAGTCCCGAATCACATGGAGGCAATGAGCGATAGGAGGGGATTTGTCTCTCCCGGTACAGGGAGTTGATGTTGTGCTGTGTTCGATTGGCTATAACTGGAAGTCCCTGGCCAGGGCTGATATAGAGATTTACTGGTAAGTGTTACCGGTAGTTTCTCGACCTGTTATGAGCCTCAAATCGACATGACTTATCGGTTACTGGGGTCCGACGTATACCACCCCTAGACTGGATATGCAACATATCAGACGAAGAGACCGGACTGTACGGGAGTGTTACTGATTGGATTCACAGGAGAATGTACAGGCTTGCTTGTTGATCTTCTGATCGCTCAATACCTTGGAGGCTGTTACGTTTAGCTGACCGCTTGCAGCTTGTGGATGTTTGATATGATCATCACCTGCTACCAGCGTATTGACGATTCTTTAGAGTCCTACAAAGAAGTTTCTTGATTCAGGCAAAACGGAGTAGGAGCACATATGTGATATATGCAGGACCGAGGATAATACGATATGAGATACCGTATTATATTCTCGCGATATTTTGATATGAGCCGGATCATCGGATCAAGTGTTGATTCGATGAATCGGTACATGATATATTAGTCGGTTATATTCGATATAGCCGGATTTTCGGATCAAGTGTTGATTCGATAATTTAATATATAATAATATATATGATATTTTGTATTACATTATCTAATATTGGCTCGCTTTATTATTTCATTTTCTTACCGGATAATACATTGATATATATGCGATATATGTTAATTGTATTATTTTCTTTTGTTACAAAAATATATTATATATGTGACATATAATATTGTAACATATTATAATTACTAACGCAACATGATTGGTGGAGATTAAACATGGTTAGGGTTTGATTTGGGTTAGCTCTTTCATGATGCTTCTAGAAGGTTTTACTTTGTTTCTAGCAAAGATATTATGGTTGATATTTTGCTAGATATTTCTTTGACCCAAACCACACCCTTAACCCTAGTTAAGTCTCTACATTGGTTAGCCTTGTCATCTTTGACCATGGTTGCATTTGTAATCATATATCTCTTTCATTATTCATCACAAAAGGATTATTCATTCATCTTCTTCTTCTTCCTCCTTGCAAAGTTTTCTAGCTTTGAGTTTTGTGATGAATTAGTGTGAGAATTTGATAATAAAAGAGAGCATAAATCCCACTTCATCATCCTTATCTAATCTAGCCAATTAGATTAGGGTGTTCACCTAATTAGTGAGAAAGAACTTGAGTTAAAGGAACTTCAAGGTAGATCATCTTTGAAAAGGAAGACTATAAGCTAGCATAGATCATTCGGGTTGTGAAGCCTCTCTTGAGTCCGGAAGATCATGGATCACGGCAAAGGAACTTCTACTCGGTGCTTTTGAAGCGAAGGAGCGGACTACAAAGGTTGTAATCCATCTCTCTTAGTTGTAAAGATGTTTACTTGCATGTGAAACCCTAATTATCTAGCAAAGATCCTAGATTTGGGTTGTTTGGCACGTCTAAATTTTAAATCGGGCATGGTTGACGCCTTATAGACCCTTGTATGAGTGCCTAGGAACTCTACAGTGGTATCAGAGCCTAGCTAGAGCATTAGGCGACGTGTATACGAAGTTAAAACTCCGATCGAACCCCGAAACATCGAACTTGACCCCCTCTCTGGAAATTTTGTAAAAATGTGATTTTTTCTGCATTAAAAATACTCAAAAAAATAAGCAGGGAATTATATGAGATACTGTGAAAAACGACACCAAAATTCCACTAAAGCGCCGCGGAACCGCGGCAATACCATGCCTTGCGCGGCGGTTCCGCGACAGCACAGTAGAATTAGGGTTAGCTTTTTGGCACAGTACATCCGTAGGTACTTGTACATGATTCTGGGTATTTTTAATCTTGCTCAAAAGTTGAGTTCTCTAGGGATATTTTGTAATCGTTGATTCGATCGGAAAGTTTAATTTCGTTTTATTTTCCGGATATTTTATAAACTGTTAAAATGTTCAAACGGATATCATTAAACTCACTTTTCCCGACACGAAAAACTTTCAAGTGTTGAATTTTTCTTGAGTTTAAATCTTTCGGAAAAATGTGCAAGTAACGCGGTGGACCCTCAAGAAGAACACAAACCTTAACTCGATTATGTGACCGTCTGAATCGCCTCTAAACCTTAGGGTTTGGGGCAGTACGGCGTTGCCATATGTGAGGCGGTTGTTTGACCCTTCTACGGCTGGACCATTGGTACTGTGACATATTCTTGGGTTTTTGAACTCCGCTCAAGTGTTGAGCTATTTAGGAAATCTTGGGTATTTGATTATTCAATCGAAAAGTTTAATATTGTCTATTTATCTTGGTTTGACCCTTCTACGGCCGGACTATTGGTACTGTGATATATTCTGGGATTTTTGAACTCCGCTCAAGTGTTGAGCTATTTAGGAAATCTTGGGTATTTGATTATTCAATCGGAAAGTTTAATATTGTCTATTTATCTGCAATGTGATACAATATGTGGAATTCATAAAGTTAGGCATGAAATGCAAAGTATGTGATATTTCGGATTTAAGATGTCTAAAGAGATTGTGGATTCTAAATGTTGTAGTTTTACACTTTCTTTTCTGTGACCGTAAGCGTAGTATGTGGGGTATCACCGGCTTTGTTGCTATACATCAACGACAATCGGGATATGCATACTTGTTTACGTTGATGATATGAGATATTATGTGTTGCTGTGATATGTTGTATTGGATCGTCGAGTTCTGAATAGCCGGGGGTTTTATTTGAGATGAGGGTTTTTATTTTCATTCATGTAAAATTCATTTGTATATAATATTCTTTTATTGGGGCACTTCCGGGATGAGGATGATGTCACCATTGTATATTATTTACTTTTCCGCATTTGGTAGACCCAAGGAGGGGAGCACAAGTAACCGGGTTCTAGGGTCCAGTGGGAGGCCATCTCGAGGAGTCGAGACCGGGTCTCCTAACACTAGAATTAGCAGTGTTGCTTGCCGCTCTCGTAGGGGTCTAGGGATGTGGGTTTGGCTATTCATCGCGACCGTGGAATCTGTGTTTTATACAGGCTCGTATTAAAACATGGACATCCTAGTATATCCAATATTTCATATATGTTCTTCTGCTGCAATGTTCTGTGATGAGATCATATTACTGCCTGAGACGAATACTTTACTATGTATATATGCTGATATATAAATATTACTGCTTTCGTTTGTTCTGTGATGCTTAGGAAGCATTAATTGATGGGATTTTTATTAATGAGATTAATAAAAGAAAAGAAACCTAAAAGATGTTGTAAAATCAAAACTTTATAAAAATGGTAGTTACAGTTTTGCTTTGCATAGCGGTATATATGATATATCCTGCACCTTATTCGTTGAGGAAAGAGCCGAGATCCCTTCACTGGGAGTGGCTTCTTTAGCAAAACTAGCAGATGCTACAAACTCACGGTTTAGTTTTTGACAGCTTAAATAGTTCTTGCTTTGCATAGCGGTATATATGATATACCCTGCACCTTATTCGATGGGGAAAGAGCCGAGATCCCTTCACCGGGAGTGACCTCTTTAGCGAAACTAGAAAAGCCTAAAAAACACTCCTTTTTCAAAATCACATGATTCTTCGACGATATCAAGTTCATTACACTCATGGTTTTCTGAAAAACCTGCGTAGCCCTTCGACATTTCAGATAGGTAATACTTAGTATTCGTACTGCGTTTGTTGGCTTTCGTCAAGGCGTAGTGTGCGGTAGGTAACTATTGCTTATCTGAGCATATGATGAGATTGGGTTAGGGTAGTCGTACGGCTTTGTTGGCTTTCGTCAAGGGTCGTACGGCTGGGTTTAATTCAATCAAGAAATATACGGTTTGAACTTGACTAGCAGACTATGGTTTGTTGGCATTCGTCAAGGTCATAGCACGTTAGGGGTAAAAGAATTATCAGGAATTTCAAGTGTTGAAATTTGCAATGAGATTGCATACCTTCTATGAGATAGATGGATCCCGATACCCACTGCGAGTAAAACTTACTCCGGGGAGAATTTTACACAGGACAATTAGCCGATCAAGCAGGTGTCTAGAAAGGTGTTAATGGGGTTAAGCCTCTGGGAAGACGAGGTTTATTTTAATTAGGTCCGTGCGAAAGCACGGGGAACCTCCTTTAAGTACCAACACTGATCTGGCTGAAAGATTGACGAAATTGTAGGGTGTAATTAATCCCGGCTAATCTTACCTTTTAGGGTTTGAAGGAAGATTTGATAAAAACAGTGGGAGACATCCTGATTAGATAAGATAATAACCAATCTAATCTTGCAAGAGCCTACGCTAAAGTGTTTCCTTCTCTCTCTCTCCAGGTAGCGACCATGTCAGGCCTTAATCAAGATAATAATATGGATGTATTGACTGAACACGCTTATTATACTGAGCAGGGGATCGTTGGTCCCGTTCTTTTTTATAAGAGTTATAAGACCGAGCAGGAAACAGGAGAATGTCTGGATTCTCACGCCGCCCAAACGAAGAACAAGCATGTTGATGCATCTTCTTCGGGTGTGTTAGTTATTGAGAACTGTTTCTCAGTTCACCCTACATCCTGGGTATTAGATACCGGATCGGGATCCCATATATGTAAATTGTTACATGGGCTACGCAAAGGTAGAGAACTAGGAAAGGGTGATCATTCCGTACAATTAGGGAATGGTACAAATATTGCAGCCAAAGCAGTTGGCGAATATCACCTTGTATTACCAAGTAGTAATACATTGATTCTGAATGAGTGCTATTATATACCGAACATGATGTGCAACATTATATCAGTTTCTTTATTAAGTAAAGAAGGGTATAATTTTGTAATACAGGATAATGTTATGAACATCTTCCTAAATCAAAAGTTGATTGGATCAGGCTCGTTACATAATGGCATATTCATTCTTAATCAAAATACAGTCCTTAATATACAAAACACACACAAGAGGAAGAGTTCAGAAATGAACGAATCCTTCTTGTGGCATTGTAGACTTGGTCATATCAATGCGATACGGCTAGCTAAGTTACATAAGGATGGATATTTGAATCCTTTCGAATTATCATCTTATGATACTTTCCATTCATATCTCAAAGGAAAAATGACCAAAACTCCATTTAGTGGACACGGAGAAAGAGTTAAGGAGTTCTTAGGACTGGTACATAGTGATGTATGCGGTCCCATGTCTATACACGCCAGGAACGGTTCTTCCTACTTCGTTACATTCACTGACGATCTCTCAAGATACGGACATGTGTTCCTGATGAAACACAAGTCTGAAGCTTTTGAGAAATTCAGAGAATATAAGCACGGAGTAGAGAACCAAACGGGCAAAAGTATTAAGATCCTTCGATCTGATCGAGGAGGAGAATATTTGAGCAATGATTTTCTGGATTATCTAAAAGAAAATGGGATTCTCTCTCAGCTTACTCCTCCTTATACACCACAGCACAACGGTGTATCGGAGCGGAGGAATCACACCCTATTAGATATGGTGCGCTCTATGACGAGCACTGTTGAGTTGCCTATTTTCTTCTGGGGGTATGCGCTTGAGACAGCCATACACCTATTGAATATGGTTCCTACCAAATCAGTGCCTACCACTCCATATGAGATATGGAAAGGGAAGAGACATTCTCTTAAGTATGTTAAGATATGGGGTTGTCCGGCCTATGTCAAAAGGCTAAATCCGGACAAACTCGAGGCAAGGTCTGTCCTATGCAAGTTTGTAGGATATCCCAAGAATTCACAAGGGTATATCTTCTACCACACTGAGGAACAAAAGGTGTTTGTTTCTCATCATGCCATCTTTTTAGAAAAGAAATTTCTTGCAAAAGAGATTAGTGGCTCTGAGGTAGAACTGGAAGAAGTTCTAGCAGAACAAACTACGACAGATGATTTTATGGAACCAGAGGATTCAGTAGTTCCCGACGAATCCCAGCCTCTCCGCCGATCTAGTAGGGTTTCTCATCCACCTGAGAGATACTACGGTTTTCTCATTGATGGTGGGAGCGAGGATTGCATCATGGAAGATGATGACCTGACTAGTTTTGAGCAGGCCATCACGATTGGTGACTCTATGAAATGGCTGGATGCAATGCGATCTGAGATGGAATCCATGTACACCAACAAAGTATGGACTTTGGAAAATGCTCATGAAGGGGTAAAACCCATTAGGAGCAAGTGGATCTTTAAGAAGAAAATTGGTGTAGATGGAAAAGTTGAGACTTTCAAAGCTAGACTTGTTGCAAAGGGTTTTCATCAACGACCAGGTGTAGATTATGATGAAACCTTTTCTCCAGTAGCTATGCTTAAGTCTATTCGGATCTTACTTGCCATTGCTGCATACCATGATTACGAAATCTGGCAGATGGATGTTAAGACCGCCTTTCTAAATGGTGATTTAGAAGAGTGCGTGTACATAACTCAGCCAGAGGGCTTCGTAGATAGTGGGAGCAGCGGAAAAGTGTGCAAACTGCTTAAATCCATCTATGGGTTAAAGCAAGCATCGCGGAGTTGGAACATCTGCTTTGATGTTGTAGTCAAAGAGTTTGACTTTATCAAAAACATAGATGAACCTTGTATTTATAAGAAAGTTGCAGAGAGTAAGGTTGTCTTCCTCGTATTGTACGTCGATGACATACTCTTGATAGGAAATGATGTTCCTATGCTGCAATCAGTCAAGCTCTTCTTATCACAAAGATTCTCAATGAAAGATCTAGGTGATGCCTCCTGCATACTGGGAATTATGATCTATAGAGATAGATCTAAACGGATATTGAGATTGTCCCAATCCAGGTACATTGACACCATACTAAAGAGGTTTAGTATGGAAGAATCCAAGCCTGGGAACCTACCCACGATCTCTGGACTCACTCTCTCCAAAGAGATGTCTCCTAAGACTGATTTGGAAAGAGCTCGCATGCAAGGGATACCCTATGCTTCGGCAGTAGGCTCAATCATGTATGCGATGCTATGTACTAGACCCGATGTAGCATACTCACTAAGTGTAGTGAGTAGGTATCAAGCAGGTCCTGGAAAGAGTCACTGGATAGCTGTGAAGAACATACTCAAGTACTTGCGAAGGACTAAAGAGATGTTCTTAGTGTATGGTAACAGAGAACTCCAGGTGGAGTCCTTTACCGATTCAAGCTTCCAAAGTGATAAGGACGACTCTAAGTCGCACTCGGGATTTGTCTTTACCCTCAATAGAGGGGCGGTATGTTGGAAGAGTTCCAAACAGGATACCATTGCAGACTCGACGATGGAGGCTGAATACATCGCTGCCAATGATGCTGCCAAAGAGGTTGTCTGGATAAAGAAGTTCATTAGTGAACTTGGTGTGGTTCCATCCATTGAGCATCCAATACCTCTGTATTATGATAACAATGGAGCTGTGGTTTTGGCCAAGGAACCCAGGTCCCATCAGAAGTCCAAACATATTCTGAGGCGGTATCACCTGATCAAGGAGATAGTTAATCGCCGGGAGATCGAGGTCAGGAGAGTAGATACGAAGGACAACACTGCGGATCCACTCACGAAGGCCATTCTCCAGATACAGTTTGAGAGATTATTCGGGATGCTAGGTATGAGATACTACAACAGCTGGCCTTAGTGCAAGTGGGAGATTGTTAGCTATGTATATACCCTAGAGGCCATTGTTGTACATATGATGTATATTATAATGGATGCTTGGATGTATATAGAGAGGACTTTTTTGCTCGTCATGATAGTATACTATTTGGATTCTCTTTATCTTAACATGTTGACTTATATTAGTTTACTGTCTTACTCTCACATGATGATAAAGCCCTTAGGATCTGTACTCGACTACTGGGACTATGATGAGATCATACTAGTGGGGCCACGGTAGTCGATGAGTACATCCTATAACTGTTCCTAGTCGAGGGTGTGTCGAGACAGGGCATCGATACACCAGAGTAGACTAGCGTATACGCATCTTGACCCATATGATGGGCGATGGATGATCCCATATCCATCGGTGTTTGATATCAAGGATGGTGTAACGTTTTCAAAGTAATAAAATATGATTTTTGGGAAATTTTATAATTTAATATTATTTTAATGAATATTTTAATATTCTGGTATAATTAAATACAAATAAATGGGGAAAAATTTTGGAAAATTCATAAATAGGGTATTTTATGGAATTATGCCGTTTTAAAGTTTTTAAGACTAGTTATATGCTAATTTAGTGTTAATCGCGATTAAAAATCGCTAATTGGATTTTTAGCATTTTTGTGCAAAAATGTGCACATATCAATTTCCACACTTGTCACACTTGTGATACATTTCTATTGCCATGGTTGTTCTTTTGGGTTCACTATTGGAGTGAGAAGGAAAAGAAAAGGAAAAGAAAGGAAAGGAAAAGTAAGTGATGATGAGAGAGAGAGAGAGTAGGTTGCTTTTGACTTTTGACCCTTTCCTCCATCATTTCCCTTCTCATTTTCTCTCCCCTCTTCAAACAAGAGCTGCTGCTGCCCTTGCTCCTGCTCCCTCATCTCCCTCCTCTTCATTTCCTAGATTCCTCTCATTTCCCTCACCAAAACCCCATTCCCACTTCACAAAACTTGCTCCCAAGCTCACTAGCTACACTTTGAACCTAGTAAGATTGGGTTTGGAGGACTTTGAGCAACTCAAGAATTTTCTTGAGTTGCCAAAGGAGGTAATTTCTGCACCCTCATGTATTATTTCAATTTCCTTGTGCATCAATTCTAGTTTCATATCGATATTGTGTCGTTTTGTGGATTTTGGAGAATTCAAGTTAGGGTTTAGGGTTAGACCTGAAATCAAATGAAATTGAGGATGGTGGTGACCTTAGAACCCCTGGTGTGATGTTATTTTAGACCCTAACCTGGAACTAGAACCAAAATACGGAATTACGGAATCAATATCGGGGAAAACAGTAAATCTGGGAGTGTTTTGTAGAATCTGCTATCACCCCGAGACCCCAAAAATAAAACTGAGTTGACAGTGAGATGTGCAGGCACCATGGAACCACCACACCAAACCCTAGCCCCCAAATCAAATGTACGGCCGCCAATTTATTCCTTCTGGCCGCAAATTGCGGCCAGAGCAGGAGGGAATTGCCTCGATTTTTGTGCATGGCCCTATTTCCTCTAGTCTTGACCCTGGGTATGTCTAGTTTTGACTGATTCCAGTTAGGGTAAAATCTGGGTTGATTTGCTTGAGTTGGTGTATGATTTACGACTTGTTTTAGTGTGGATTTTGGTATTTGGTGATTCGTTTCTGTCGGGTGGTGTTTGGACGTCAACGACAAGTGGATATTGAACGTGTTTACATGCGAGGCGATAGGTTTTTACCTATGTGAGTAGCGTGTGCTATTTTGGTTTCTGATGTGATTTTCATGTGCTTTAGCGTTGTGATATACTTGTAGGTACCCTACGTGATGTTGAGGCAAAGAAGATGAAGATAGCGACATCGGCATCGGCACATGATCAGTCGAAAATATTGCATATTTTAACCGGCAATTTCCATATCATCTGCATCCATATAGAAGTGTACGGTATTCATAATTCACATATTAGCAAATCGGTCGCAAAATATCAGATTACATGTATTCGACCTTAAAATCGGCATTTCTAGGGAAATTGACTGCATTGCATTACATAGCATATTTTCTATATCTTGCAACCCGTGTTTCGAAGTCTGTGCAGGAAAAGAGAAGCTTGCTCGATCATTACATTGCTCGACCATTACAATTGCTCGTAAACTCACTTAACTCAAATCTGGTATCAACACAGAAGGGAAACTGAAATTCTAAACATCAAAGAAAGGCCCAAACAGCAGTACCAAGCAATAGAAGAAAGCCCAAGGCCCAAGCCCATCAATGCGCGGCGGAAGAGCGGCCTAAAGGTACATTGTGCGGCGGTTGCGCGGCGGGCCCGGTGACTCAGCTCCTCAAATTGCATCAAAACTCCTGTTTCAGTGGCTACAGCTCAAAAATGCATCCCAGTTTCCAGAATATTCCAGATACTTCCTCCAGATCAGCAAACACCTAAACTAGCCTAATACTTCTAGAACTTTCCCTAAACCCTAGCTTAAACCCTAAGCTAACTCCTAACAAACTCCTTCTAGAAACTCTTCAACAAACTTTGGGAGGGAAAGTTCTAATTCAAACCTAAACCTAGGGTTTGGGAGTCTATAAATAAGACCCTAGGCACATCATTTGGAAAATTATTCAACCTTAGAATTCAACCTTGGGAAAGCTTAGAAAAATCAATCCCATTCTTCATCTTCCTCTTCCTCAAGTTTAGTGAGAGAGCTTGTAGGAAACCCTAACCCTAAATCCAACCACAATTCAAGATCTTGAGTGCAAGCCAAGCAAGATGCCTTCAACCCTTTTATGAGCCGAGCCGATCTTCAATCGGGCAAGAGATCAAAGTAGATCCACGATCCACGGAGACGAGCGAAGCCGAGTCAACGATCGATTTCTTCTTCTTGTAGATTCTTGAAAGAATGTATTGAAATTGTTGATTAAATAAAAGGTGATATTCTTTTATCTTGTTTTCTTTAAATTCCGCATCATGTTATCTTTACAATTCTTGAATATTATCTGTGTGGTGATGTGTGAATAAAACTCCGCTCGTCGAGGAGTCGAGACGATCTTTAGTATGATGATGTAACAAATTTGTAATCGATTCTTGAATCCCACGAGTTTGTAAACCCTAGCAAGTTCAAGAATCGACGACCCAATTCGTTGCGATGCTTTCTTGATCGACATCGCTCGAGATTGGGGAGTTCCGATCGTTTCTTGAAATTGCTAGAGGCTAGAATATAAATGGTATCCTCGAAAGAACAAGGGTTAAGAGATGAAACCCTAATTTCATCAAGAAAGCCCTAACTCTCGTCGATCACCATTGATCTAGTATCAATTCTTTGAAGGACAAGAACACGAAACCCTTTAGATTACATCACGTCTAAAGATCCGATCGATTCCTACGAGCCTCTCTTATATTCTTGATTGTTGATTGGAAATATTATCAAAACTACCGATTCTTGATTGTTTATAGTTTCTTGATTCTTGAGTAAAGAATAGTGACACTCGAATACAAATCACATCTTGAATCATGTTTTCGTTTATTGTTGCTTAACATTTCATTTCAAACGTATCAAAATACAATTGAATTGTGCAATCCCTGTGGACGATCCGCACTCATTCATTAACTACATCCGACACCGTAGTTTGATTGCGGTCAATATAATATTTTGATTGTCGTTACTTTTTACATATACACGTCAGAAAATAGTTCAATCAAAATGGCGCCGTTGCCGGGGACTATTTGATTTGATACACACAATCGGAAATTTATAACAATCAAAATGGCGCCGTTGCCGGGGATCGCGCTAATTCATTTGCATTTATAGTTTGAAGTGAAAGAATTATTACGTTCTACTTCTTGAATTCAAAATTCGTACAAACTCTTATACGTGTGTTGTGATTGACTGCAAGGTGATCTGGAGCATTCTGTGCTGTTGAAAAATTATTTGGGATATACCAGAGAGCTGGAGATAGGAACAGGAAGCAGCTGAAGAATTTTGGTACAGTGAACCCATCAACAAGCCGCGGAAGAGCGGCATATACATGGTTATTGCGGCGGAAGCGCCGCAGTCTTGAGGGATCACTGAAAAATTTTCAGTGCAGGTGATTTCTTGCTCTCTCCCCTCTCTCTTTTTAGCTCCAACTAACACTTTGCTGCAGGATTCTTTGCAAATAAATCGCAGCGCCGCAAAGCAAAAATAAAATTGTGTGTGATTTTGATTTCTTGGTTGTTTGCATTCTAATACGGAAATTTAAGGGGCACGGCCAAATCCAAATTAGGTGGGGATTTCATTACCCTTCCTAGGCCCCGAAAATCGTCAAACTTGCATCCGCATTACCCCCATTAACTAAAAGAAATCTAGAGAAGACTCTAAGGACTGTCGCGCTCAATAGGACAAGAGAAGGTCGTGGGTAATTCATTGCTTATCCGCGTTTTCTTGTGGTGCCTAAGGCGAGTGTGTCTAAGGCTAGTGGTTATTAATTAGGTCCACTGTAGTGGTGGTTCCTTCCCACTTACCTGGCACTTATCCGGCCATAGGGGGATAAAGAGGCAGTGGAGGATTCTATCCTGCGGCTTGTCTTTTGGCAGTTAGGAGCGGTCTAGAGCCGGACCTAGGTGACCACTAGATTCTAGGGTTGTGTGTTGCATTTGTTTTGTCGCATCATTTTTTTCAAAATCCGCCCCTTTTTCAAAGCAAGCACCGCATTCATTCATCCCTAATTATAAGTCAACGCTGCCACTTGTACTAACTCTTTTTAGTGCAAGATAGGCTGGACACGGGATTCTAGTGCCCGTTTAGTCCGCGTACCTTTTATCGACTCCGAAGTCGATAATTCTCCATTTACCTCTTCTTTACCCACTACCACACCCACATCGATGGATCCGAATCCATCAAACTTCTTTAACCCTAATCTGCCACCGTCCGTTGGTGCGCAGAATCCTACTCCACCCCACATTTCTCTCCAGGAAAGATGCTATCCACATAGAGGTCCTCTTTCGACCTGCTTATCCACACCACCAGCCAATGGGGATAACTTTGAGATTAAGCCCCAGTATATCAATCTTTTACCCAAATACCACGGACTCGAGACCGAGGACGCTTACGTTTTCATTACCAAATTTGAAAACGTATGCGCAATGATGGGTACGTCTCAACTTTCAGTGGATGCGATGCGTCTACGACTTCTTCCATTTACTTTGTGCGATATAGCCGAGAAGTGGCTATATAACACCACCGCACACTCTATTACGAATTGGGAAGAATTCGTCGCTGCATTCCTTAAGAAATTTTACCCAGTCCAAAAGACGGCTCGAATCCGTAGCGAACTGAACCAATTTGCCCAGCTCCCTGCTGAACCATTCTCAAAATACTTTGAACGTTTCAAGGATCTATTGGTTCAATGTCCTCATCACGGCATCCCGAGATGGGAGCTTTGCCGAATCATATATGAGGGCAGTAACCCTAGCACTAAACAGAGCCTTGAAAACATGTGTCAAGGTACATTTATGACCAAAGATGACGGGGAAGCTTGGCGATACTTAGAAGAGTTCGCTGAAAAATCACTAATTTGGGAGAGTGGAACACAACCATTGAATAGGGGTGGCGTACACCAAATAGATGTGTCCATAGGTGTTCGAGCTGAAATGGCAGCAATGCAAAAGAAGCTCGACGCTATGGAACACAAATTTGCAGCAGCCTCCCTAAACTCAATGTCGCTCCCCAAAACTGTTTGTGGGTGCTGTTCTGATCCGTCACATTTAACGGAAGAATGTCCATTAAACTCTGCGTTTCAAGGTCACGAGCATTCTAATGCCGCATTTCAACGACCTCGAAACGATCCATATTCTTCCACGTACAATCAGGGTTGGAGGAACCACCCGAATTTTTCTTGGAACCAAAACCAATCTCAAAACACGGTTCCAAACACGAATCAATTTCAACGGGCTCTTCCTCCACCACAACAGCAACCCCTACAACTCACTCAGCACCCCTATCAGTCACAAAATTTCCAAAATCAGGGCAACACTCCTGCACAGTCTAATCCTATGCAGTCCTGTTCTGACGAGTTCTCTCAATTCACTCAAACCATGAAATCACTTTTATCAAATTTCATGGATGTTTCGACTGAGGTTAGATCTTCCGTCAGTGAAATAAAGAAAAACTCAGCATCCCAAGCTGAGAGTATTCGCACGATGGAAGCTGAAATCGCACGCTTAAAAGCCGAAATGAGTGCGAGAGAAAAAGGGAAACTTCCCTCTCAACCCCTACAGAATCCTGGGCATTACAATGTAAATGCCATCACAACGTTGAGATCGGGAAGAGTGCTGAATAATCATGTCGGGGAAGATATTGATAATACTGAAAATCATATCAACACCCCGGCTGAGTCTTTCCCACATACACACACTTCACCTTCTGATCCTTCTTCTTCTACCAAACCACCTTCGCACGAGCCTATTCTCCATTTCCCTTTAGGCTCAACACCTTCACCCAACCCTTATAGTTCTCCACAGACGGTCCCCACACCTCCTTTGGGACCTCGTCTACCCCCCTTTCCTTCTCCTGTGATGGACCCCGCGCTTATTGCGAAAGCACCTTACCCGAACCGGCTAAGGGCTAACAGAACGAGTCCTCATATGGAGAAAATTTTAGAGATGTTCAAACAGGTTAACATCAATATCCCTCTCTTAGATGCGATTCAGCAAGTCCCCGCTTATGCGAAAATTCTAAAGGACCTGTGCACTAGGAAAAGGAAGACCCAAGTGCCGAAGAAGGTCTTTATGTCTAATAACATCAGCACTGCTTTTATACCCCAGCTTCCAAAGAAAAGAAAGGACCCAGGTTGTCCTACAATATCGATTTCGATTGGGGGTAAAAACATAAATCGTGCTCTTTTAGACCTTGGCGCGAGTGTTAACTTGTTACCTTATTCTGTCTATGAGCAATTAGGGATTGGAGAGCTGAAACCTGCTCATTGCACTCTCCAGATGGCAGACCGATCTATCACCAAACCAAGGGGTGAATTAGAGGATGTGTTAATAAAGGTCGGGGAATTTGTTTTCCCTGTAGACTTCATTGTGCTCGACACACATCCTGTAGCAAACCCCCGGGGCCAAATTCCGGTGATTCTAGGTCGTCCTTTCCTTGCCACTTCCAACGCTGTTATAAACTGTAGAAATGGTTCAATGAACTTATCATTTGGAAATATGACCATTGAACTAAACATCTATAGAGTTGGAAGTCAGCCGTCAGAACCCTCTGCTCATATTTTAGATGTGTGCTCTGTCCATGAGATCGCTCCCGATAGTTGTGGAGCTGAGGATCTTTGCTTTACTGATCTCGATGACATTAGCACATCTCTGTTTGACTTAGCACTAGATCTTAGTGAGGACACTTTAGCTACACATGAGTCCTGCACTTCTGACTTTTCTCCACCCGAGTCTGTATCTTTCACAGGCTCTGAGCTTCTTTGTAGATCCAAAAATCAATCTATGACCCTTCCTTCTATCATTTCTCCGCCTGAGTTAGATCTCAAGGTTTTACCTTCTCACCTGAAATATGCATATCTTGGTGAGAACGAGTCATTACCGGTTATCATTTCCGCTTCTCTTGCATCAGAGCAAGAGAATGCACTTTTATCGGTATTGAGATCTAACAAAGAGGCGTTTGGTTGGAGTATGGCGGACATCAAAGGGATTAGTCCCTTAATAGTTGAACATCATATACATGTGATGGATGATGCCAGACCGACCCGAGAACCACAGAGACGGTTGAATCCCGTCATGAAGGAAGCTGTCATGAAAGAAATCGTCAAGTGCTTAGATAATGGTATTATCTACCCCATCTCCGATAGCCAGTGGGTGAGTCCTATACATGTCGTTCCTAAGAAATCCGGCATCACAGTTATCACAAATGAAGCGAATGAGTTGATTCAGACACGCGCCTAAACTGGGTGGCGTGTATACATCGATTATAGAAAACTCAACGCTGCTACGAGGAAAGACTATTTTCCTCTACCATTTATTGATCAAATGCTGGAACGCTTAGCGGGACGAGAGTTTTATTGTTTTATGGACGGATACTCAGGCTACAATCAGGTCCCCATCGCCAAAAAGGATCAAGATAAAACCACTTTTACTTGTCCTTTTGGTACCTTTGCTTACAGTCGCATGCCCTTTGGGCTATGCAATGCTCCCGCTACCTTTTAGTGGTGTATGATGGGGATATTCTCTGATATGGTAGAGAATTTTCTGGAGATCTTTATGGACGACTTCTCGATTTTTGGAGACTCTTTTTCTGATTGCCTAGCGAATCTAGACGCTGTTCTTACTCGTTGCAAAGAGAAGAACTTGACTTTAAACTGGGAAAAATGCCATTTTATGGTCCAAGAAGGAATAGTCCTTGGACATGTCATTTCACAGAAAGGCATTGAGGTTGACAGAGCTAAAGTAGATGTCATTCAAAACCTGCCTCATCCCAAAAGCGTCAAAGATATTCGCTCTTTCCTTGGCCATGCGGGCTTTTATAGGAGATTCATTAAGGACTTTAGCAAAATTGCTAGACCTTTAACACTACTCCTGGCCGAGGATACGACCTTCCATTTTGACTCGGATTGCGAGACAGCTTTCGACTCACTTAAACACTCACTCACCACAGCCCCCGTTTTATCATCACCAAATTGGGACTACCCCTTTGAGTTGATGTGTGACGCATCTGATTTTGCAGTAGGTGCAGTCTTAGGACAGCACATCGAAAAGATGCCACACGTGATTTACTATGCTAGTAAGACCCTGAATGATGCGCAAATCAATTATACAACCACCGAGAAAGAGCTTTTAGCGGTTGTATTCGCATTAGAAAAATTCAGGCCTTACTTAATCGGCTCACCTATAATTGTATATACTGACCATTCCGCTTTGAAACATCTTCTGGCGAAGAAAGATGCAAAAGGTCGACTAATACGTTGGATCCTACTGTTACAAGAATTTGATCTTGTTATCAAAGATAAGAAAGGATGTGAAAACGTAGTAGCCGACCACCTTTCACGCATCATTTCTTCCCCTGTGACCCTGCCGATTAATGACTCATTCCCTGACGAACAACTCTTGAGCATATCCGCTGAACCATGGTTCAGGGATATTGTGAACTATCATGCCACGGGACTTATACCGAGCGATTGGTCAAAACAGGACAAATATCATTTTCTTTCCCAAGTAAAACACTTTTACTGGGACGAGCCTTATTTGTTTAAATATTGTCCTGATCAGATCATTCGCCGGTGCGTCCCAAATGAAGAGTTCAAGAGTGTTCTTTCATTTTGTCATGATCAGGCTTGTGGGGGTCACTTTGGTCCTAAAAAGACAGCGGAAAAGGTTTTGCAATGTGGATTTTATTGGCCAACCTTATTCAAGGACGCATTTGAGTATTGCAAAACCTGTACACAATGTCAGTATACGGGTAGAATATCCCAGAGGAATGAAATGCCTCAGCAGCCCATTTTGGTTGTTGAAATGTTTGATGTTTGGGGCATTGATTTTATGGGTCCTTTTCCCAACTCCTTTGGGAATCTGTACATATTGTTGGCGGTTGATTATGTCTCAAAGTGGGTAGAAGCCATTCCATGTCGCACTAATGACAGGAAAGTTGTCATTAAGTTCTTGAAAGAGAATATCTTTTCGCGATTTGGATACCCACGCGCTATCATTAGCGATAATGGGACACACTTCTGCAACAGGTCTTTCGAGACTCTGATGCGAAAATACTCAATCAACCACCGTCTTTCTACACCCTATCATCCCCAAACAAGCGGGCAGGCTGAGATCTCAAACAGACAAATCAAACTTATCCTGGAGAAAACTGTTGCTAAGAATAGAAAAGACTGGTCGACCAAATTAACGGATGCTCTTTGGGCATTCAGGACTGCATATAAGACCGACCTAGGAATGTCTCCATATAGGATAGTTTTTGGTAAAGCATGTCATCTACCTGTTGAGATAGAGCATAAAGCATTGTGGGCTATAAAAGAAATAAATTTTGATTTAAACCTTGCTTGCAACTTTCGGAAGCTGCAACTTAACGAGCTAAGCGAACTCCGCGATGAAGCTTATGATAATGCTGTAATCACAAAGAATAGGACTAAGGTTTTTCACGATAAAAGCATTTTAAGGAAAACATTTTTACCTGGTCAACAAGTCCTTCTTTATGATTCACGATTACACCTTCACGCGGGTAAGCTCCGATCTCGTTGGAAGGGACCATTTGTTGTGCGGTCTGTATACCCGCACGGGGCAGTAGAAGTAGAAAATGTTAAAAACGGCACAGTTTTCAAAGTAAATGGACATAGACTAAAGCCGTATTTTTCCACTGACCCCACGGAGGAGCTCTTGTTCTTACAAGAGCCAGTTTATTTGGATTAAAATTCCTCCGTCTTACCTTCATATCCTGTATATCATTGCTGTTGGAGATAGTGCCCTCAGAGTCAATTATTAGGTCACAGGTACGTGATTGTAATGATTGATGGAGGACCTATCCCGGTAGGACAGTCTTACTCGAGATGATAGTATGCTATCTGGTTTACCTTTATCATCGTGTACTGCTTTAGGTGACCTGACACGTCGCTATTACACGTTGATAGAGCCCCTAGGATTCTTGCTTGACCACCAGCAGTATGAGGGCGATCATATAAGTGGGAGCTGGGGTCTATAAGCTTATCCTTAAAAGGTCCCTAGTCGTGGGAGTTTCGAGACTGGGCATCGATACTCCATTAGTAGACTAGTGTATACAGTCGAGACCCCGGCGAGGGGCGGTGGCCGGTCTCACAAGCCACTGGTGTCAGTTGGATCACCTAAGATGTATACAGGTGCTCATTGGGTTATGAGTACACCGGACAGGACTCGCCGGGAACATGCTAGTTGGTCATATACCAGACGTCAGATGGCAGTTCCCTGGTGACATGTGTGCAGGTTAGTTCATCGACCTGGGGATCGTCATTTGTCTCGTGTGAGTTCCCACTGTACTTTGATTACTACCCTACCACGGCTCAAAGGAGTCGTGCAAACAGGTTTTAGTTGGGTACAGTCCCGAGCCACATGGAGGCAGTGAGCGTATCTTCAGGGGTTCGTCTCTCCCGGTATTGGGGGTGAGGTCGTGCTGTGTCTAGGAGAGCCATTACACAAAGTCCTTGGCCAAGGCAAGGAGATTTACTGGTAGGTATTCCAGTAGTATCTCAGGGTGTTCTGGGCTACACTCCGACACGACTTGTACCGCTTTTGGGGGTCTGACTTTTACCAACCCCCTAGGCCCGCCATGCGATACTCATAGACGAACGGACCGGACTGCACGGATATTGTCACTGACAGGCTCAGTAGGGTTGTCAGGCTGAGTTCACTCACAGACGTCCCTTTTAGTCAATACTTGGTAGCCCGTTACGTATTGGCTTATACCTCTGACGTGCTAGTGGTTAAATCCACAACCGAGGTGTTGACGAGTCTTTAGAGTCCCCCACATTCAGTTACTCAGCTTTCGGGCGAAAGGTTGTAGAGGCCGTATGGAGATATGGCAAGGTCCGATCAGATACGTGCGGTATTGCACGGATCAGGATCGGACAGTCTGTACTATAGGCCGTATGGTTATATGGCAGGGTTCGATCAGATACGTGCGGTATTGCACGGATCAGGATCGAACGGATATTACTAGCCGGCTTTGGTTTAAGCCGGATCCTAGTATAGTACAGTGTAGATTTTGTCTCATTGCATTTGTGTTTCGGTCGGAATACAAATGCGGGTGTGTATGCACAGTATCGGGGTTTTCCTGTAATTTATTACGGGACCAGTTTTCTGGAGTTGCCAGTTTGCTTTCCGTTTCGGCCGATTTCCATTGTTCCGTTCATTGGCCGAAGATTGGTGGAGGAGGGCTCATTTGCATTGTTGCAAATAAGCAATTGTGGAGGGGGTCTTTGCATATTTATTTGTGTCATGATGGTTTTCATGATGAGCACCATTCCTTGACCTTGACCTCTTCATGATGGCTTGACTTTTTGAAGTCATCATGCTTGATGATTGTTGATGATGGGAGATGGTATGGTTGTTGAGTGAGGATCTTTTTGGTGATCATTTCCTTTTTGCATGATAGCCTTCTCTCTCTCTCCCTTTTTTGGATTATGAGAATGGCTCCCTCTTTTGTTACACACTTGACTCTCTCATTCTCATTCTCTCCTCCCCCTCTAGTTATGGCCGGCCAAGCTTGGAGGAGGGGTTGCCCATTTTTTGTAGTGGGGATTTTTGCTCTCTTGATGTTAGAAAAATCCCCAAGTTCCTCCACATTGTTCTTGTGTCATCCCTCCACCTAAAATGGCATCTCCATGAACCCCAAAGTGAGACTTGAGGACTACATATTCTACAGCGAACCTTGGGCACGTCGAGTAGCCGGCTTCATGCCCGAGTTGCCACGGCATTGAGGTGGGAGCCCGTAAACAAAGTAGGCGATGTGGTGCACTTCCGGCGACAAGGAGGAGACGGGACTTTTCCGCAGGAGATCGGGACCATGACGAGAAGACCGGAGGACTTGGATCGTCGGTATATCTCTATTCCCTTTCTTGTAGATAGTTAGGACTAGTTAATGGTTCGATCCGGGTATTAGTGCGCGGCGGTTTGCCAATTCAAGAAAATTAAAGTTATTCACCGCTTCCGCAATTGGCCGTCGGTTTGACGGCCGGGGCACCGCCGTGCACTTACAGTAGTATCAGAGCCTCGCCATTAACTTAGTCTAGCTTTGTGTAATGTGTTTTTTAGTTCCGATCGATCGAAATGTCCAAAAACCCGTATTTGCCCACATCAGTTTTCTGTTGGAAATTTTTGGTGTCGAAAAATTTTTCAGGTTGTAAAATATTGATGTACTGGAAAATCTAAGAGCTCTGTAAAAATTCGACGAAGTAACTCCACAGTGGGAGCGCGGAACCGCCGCGAAAACCCCCTTCCCGCCGCCCTTCCGCCGCGCACTGTGGAGATCACTTCACCATTTTTTTACAGAGGCCTTCTGGGCTTAAAATATGGGTTTTGGAATATTAAAATTGGGCCCAGGTTTTCTGTGAGTGCTACAGTTTTGATTGGGGGCCCACTTGTTAATTTTTGGTCAATCGGAAAATTTTAAACACATTTTTCACAGTATTTACATTATATCTGCGACCGTGAATGTCACTCGATCGGTAAATCCTGTCTAACTGCTATAGCCCGGTTAGACGGATTTGCGAACGTGACTTTCACGTTGATGTTCTATGTATTTGCTGTGTTGTTGCGGATCGGTCGTAGGGATAGCCTGGATGCAATGCTAGTACAGTTTTGTTGTATTATGTACATTTGATATTGCGGGGCGAGCGTCCGACATGTGGACTGCCGTCACTGCCTGATTGTATTATTATTTTGGGGCACGACCTGGTTGCGGTCGATGTACCCGTTGTATGTATATTTTACTTTCTGTACTAGGATTGCCCCGCGGAGGGGTGCACGGATAGCCGGGTTCTGGAGGGCAACAAGCCCGCATCTCATGGCATTGAGACGGAGGGGGCTTCACTCTAGGATTGGCGGGCTATTCGCCGCACTCGTAGGGGGTACAGGTTGACCCAGGAGGGGTGCCCAAGTTACCGGATTCCGTGAAGTGCTGGGTGGTCCATTCACGTTGCTGAAGGGGGCTGCCTCGCTTCAGGTTTTGGCGGGTAACTTGCCGCGCCCGTAGGGGTCTAGGATTTCGTTGCACAGGCTATCCACACGACCAGGGGAACGTCGGGTTTCAGTAGTGGCTCTGTGAAACCCGGGGATCCCAGATATCTGTATTGTTTCTGTGATGCTGTACATTTCTGTGATGTTGCATTTTATTCACGCCTTGAGCGAAATACTATATATTGGTATATATATTAGTAGATGCCGTATATGTTTTGCATCCGCGCTAGTCCAGTCCCCGCTCTGTCGTTAGTAAGCTAACCTAACGGGTAATGACGGGACCCAGTGGCGAATGCGGATGGCATATACGTACATCAGTATATTTTCGTTCTTTTTGGTGTGATCAATTGATGGGACTGCATTGATTCGGATCAATGCAAGTTAAAACAAACCTAATCTGATGTTGTTGGAACACTTTTCAAAAAGCTGTTATTGTAAGGACGTTTACTTTTGTTTTGCATCGTGGTATTCATTGGAATATCCTGCTCCTCAGTCGACGAGGCAAGGGCCGAGATCCCTTCACCGGGAGTGACCCCTTGGACAAAAAGTTTGCGTCAGGGCAATGAATTCACTATAGCCGATTACTTTTGCTTTGCATCGCGGTATTCATTTGGAATATCCTGCACCCCATTCTACGGGGAAAGAGCCGAGATCCCTTCACCGGGAGTGACCTCTTTAGCAAAGGTTTTCGTCACTATATTTTTAAAAAAGCTATCCGTTCCTTCAACGATATCAAGTTCATTACGTTAAAGGTTTTCGCCAGAAACCATTCGTAGCCCTCCGTCGTTTCATATGGATAGTCAATAGTATTCAAGCTGTGTATGTTGGCCAAAGTCAAGGCACAGTGTTTGGTAGCTGTTGGTTATTCATATGCAGCATAGATAGATGCGTTGGTTTGGGACAGTCGTACTGCCATTTTGGCCAAAGTCAAGGGTATGTACGGGTGGATTCAAATTAACCTGGAGAATGACGGGTAGAACTTGACATGTGACTTATGATATGTTGGCCAAAGTCAAGGTCATAAGAGCATGGGGCAAAAATCACATCGGGAGTTTCAAAAGAACTGAAACTTGCCAGATATGCGCATACCTTCTGGAGTGTGATAGCGTGAGCGGATTCCGTCACGTTATCATGCAATGATAGTTGGATCCCGATTCCCACTGATGAGTTAGTTTACTCCTCGGGTAACCCCGACTAATTCTTCTTTCAGGTTTGGAGGAGAATTTGAGGTACAGTGGGAGGTTTCCAGATTAGATATATTGGTAACCATTCTGATCTAGGTTAGAGTGCACGCTGAGTGTTTCTTTTCTCTCTCTCTCTTTGGCAGCGACCATTGACCCGACCCTAAGACTTTGACTCAGTGACCAAGTTGACCGAACCTTCTTAAACACCGGCTTTTGGATTGTCAGAGTTGCAAACCTCATTGCCACTCCTACTTTTACCCTTTTCTCCAGGACACCCCGTATTACTACGAACGTCCACTTCCATTGGACAAAACCATCGTATGGTTAGATACGAACTCGAAAGAATTTATTCGAGGATGGTTTCCGGTTCTGGAGAAAACGGATAGGATTATTCAGTTGTCTTTTCCTTTTACCCTCTCTCAGGTTACGAGTACTCCTTGGTTTAGGGGTAGTACACCTATTACGCAAATTGGATTGTCTTCTTCCAAACCTTAGGCTGGTGCCGACCGGTAGGGAATGAAGAAAACCAATTAGCATAACGATGGTGTGCAGAAGGTATTAAGTTCAGACAAAGCAAGGGATTAGTAAGAGGGCAAAGTAAATTGCAACAGATATTCACGACCAAACCAAATATTTCGTTACCACTCCTAAAATCACCTTTGTATTTCTCCAGGACACTCCGTATCACTACGAAGATCCACAGTTTATTGGATACTCCATCGTATGGTTATATACGAACTCGAAAGGAACTTGTTCCAGTTCGGGGATGGATTCTGGTTCAGGAGAAATAGGAATAAGATTTATTCAGGTGTCTTTTATCTTCACCTTCTCTCGCATTGCGAGTGTTCCTAGGATTGGGACATTACACCCATTATGCTTATTGGATAGTCTTCTTCTAAACCATAGGCTGGTGCCGAACGGTAGGGAATGAAGAAAACCATTTGGCCTAAAGGGGTGTACAGAAGGTAAAGACTAAAGACATATGAAGGGATTTGGAGAGGTGGCAAAGAACTATACGGTTACAGTCGTGAATCTGGAAGAGGCATTACTAGGAATACCAGGATACCCCAACGAAACATTTCAATGTTTCAGTTTCACTGTGTACTATTAAAAGAAAACTGATTTCCCGATTAGACACTTACTCCAGGGTATGTATTTACCAGGTACGATTCTCACATCTGTATGGTTTTACAGATGATGAGTGGGAGTAGGTTATTGGGAATTGGGTGATCATCCTCATTGTATCGGGATTCGTTGTAATCGGTGATATTTGAGGAAATCACCTGGGCTGTTTGCCGGTCGGCAAATATTTGGTTTTGAATATCCGCTGTTATGCACCAATTTCAAATTGATATATCTGTACGTCTATTTTCATAGAGTGAGATATACCTTTCTGAAATTATGTCTACGACATTTACCTATATCAGTGGATGGTTAGGTAAGGAGCATTAAACAGCGGTGTAATTCTTCTTAACCATAAGTACAGTTTTCAACCTACGACACACAGTGAATGAGTTATTAGACTCAAGGGACTTATACAGAGTATTGTATGTTGTCCAGTGTCCATTAGGACAGAGGGGTTGGTCCTCATACTATATTCTGTTTACTTTTAACTTCTCTAGTTCTTAGACATGTGTTTCGTAGAAACACAGGGTCTAAGTTTTGAGGAGTTACAGGTATTTGAATAGAGTAGAGAACCAGGTGTAGCAAGTATCGGGATTCTTCAAAGTGATCGAAGATGTAGATACTTGTGTATGGTATTCAGTTGATAGTAATGATAAAGAGATCTTGCTTCTCTTTCAGGTTACTCATAATTGGAAGTATTCCTAAGTTGAGTAACGCTGATCGGCCTCCTTCCATTTAGTTGACATGCGCTGGGGACAGCTGCATGATTTGAATCTGGTTCAATTAAATCAGTGCCTCTGTTCCTATATTGGATATAGAACAGTTCGTATCTTAACGATGTTAAGGTACGGGGAGTTGTCCGGCTTATGCTTAAAACCAGACACTGGACAACTCATGGCACGTTTCTGTAATGGCTGTTTGTGGGTTGACCCAGGCTATGACGCGGGTTGACTTTCTACCATCTGGATGAACAATAGCAATATTGTTCTAGACTCGCCACAGTTTTAATAAAAATGGATTTTTTCAGAAAACAGTAGTGGGAGTATGGTAGAACTGGAAGTGATTCCAGAACCACAAACGATTACTGAAGATTTGATAAGGAACCTAAAGATTCAATCTGGATTGACATTTCATTGGCCACTCCGCAGATTAGGTGGGTAACTTCAGGCACCCGAGAGGCACTACGGTAGCCTCAAGGACGGTGACAGGGAAGTTCTTGTTTACCCACAATTGCCATTGCTGTTGTTCCAGGTTACGAGACCCGGCGGGAGGATGAGTATAGCGTCGTTCTAAACCAGTTTTAGAAGTGTACGTCTATATGACTCTGCCAGAGGGTTGTCGTAGTCAGTGGGAGCAGCGGAAGCATTGGTGGACAGGTTGCTTATGTCTATTTATAGACTAGAGCAGATGTAGCGGAGATAGATTATCTATTTCTGACGTGACAGTCATGGGTTTGACTTCGTCAGAATAGGGGATGGATCTGTTGAGAAGGTAGTAGGGTGTGATATCCTGGTATTTGGATGATATACACAGAGTAGGAAAAGAAACTCCTACACTACGATCGGTTATACTTTGGTCGTCACACAGTTGTTTCTCCACAAAGGAAATGGATTTTATATCAGACATACTGGTTACTAGATCTATGGTTTTAGATCTAGATTTGGGTGGTTTCCCAATCAGGGTACTTGACAGCATTCTAAGAGTATTTAGGATGGACGACTCCTGGCACGGTAGTGTACCTGCAGGTAATGGAGTCACCCTCTCCAAAGGTGTCTTACAGACTAAAGGGGAGAGGGACGGGCATGATTGGCAGATCACTTGCTCAGGCAATTGAGTCAATCGTGAGATGTCAAGTACCACACCAGATGTTGTTCTTGCACTAGATGCAATAAATTGACATTAATCCAATCCTGGAGAAGCAGTCGGAAGCAGTTTTAGAACATAAGTGGATGTTCTAGGGATATGATAACGACAGCCTCATTCAGGAGACAGTTATCATTCCAGGCTTCCAAGGTGACATGGACGACAAGGAGGTTGTCAGAGTTATAGTTTTCCTTCTGATGAGGGGCAGTATTTTGGACAGGTGGTCCAAGGCAATACTGAGGGTGGCATGGCGCAGGATACTGATTAAGTTCAGTTGTCGATACAGTCTAAGAAGTTTTGGATTTGGAGTTCATTTATGAGCTATGTCCCATCAGACATCCAAACATATTCTAAGACTGATATTGCTCATTTCGGGAGATGGCTTTCTCCGCGAACTTGAGATTTAGAGAGACATAGAAAGAAACATCAAGGCGGATCCACTCACTAAGGCTATTCCTCGAACGCAATAGTTTCGCAAACGAGCTTTGTGAGACTGACTAGTAGAGGAGTTGGGTGTTCGGTATCACACGGGCTGTGAGTATGCGACATCGCAATAATTAGCCTTGAGTGCAAGTGGGAGATTGTTGGAGATAGTGCCCTCAGAGTCAATTATTAGGTCACAGGTACGTGATTGTAATGATTGATGGAGGACCTATCCCGGTAGGACAGTCTTACTCGAGATGATAGTATGCTATCTGGTTTACCTTTATCATCGTGTACTGCTTTAGGTGACCTGACACGTCGCTATTACACGTTGATAGAGCCCCTAGGATTCTTGCTTGACCACCAGCAGTATGAGGGCGATCATATAAGTGGGAGCTGGGGTCTATAAGCTTATCCTTAAAAGGTCCCTAGTCGTGGGAGTTTCGAGACTGGGCATCGATACTCCATTAGTAGACTAGTGTATACAGTCGAGACCCCGGCGAGGGGCGGTGGCCGGTCTCACAAGCCACTGGTGTCAGTTGGATCACCTAAGATGTATACAGGTGCTCATTGGGTTATGAGTACACCGGACAGGACTCGCCGGGAACATGCTAGTTGGTCATATACCAGACGTCAGATGGCAGTTCCCTGATGACATGTGTGCAGGTTAGTTCATCGACCTGGGGATCGTCATTTGTCTCGTGTGAGTTCCCACTGTACTTTGATTACTACCCTACCACGGCTCAAAGGAGTCGTGCAAACAGGTTTTAGTTGGGTACAGTCCCGAGCCACATGGAGGCAGTGAGCGTATCTTCAGGGGTTCGTCTCTCCCGGTATTGGGGGTGAGGTCGTGCTGTGTCTAGGAGAGCCATTACACAAAGTCCTTGGCCAAGGCAAGGAGATTTACTGGTAGGTATTCCAGTAGTATCTCAGGGTGTTCTGGGCTACACTCCGACACGACTTGTACCGCTTTTGGGGGTCTGACTTTTACCAACCCCCTAGGCCCGCCATGCGATACTCATAGACGAACGGACCGGACTGCACGGATATTGTCACTGACAGGCTCAGTAGGGTTGTCAGGCTGAGTTCACTCACAGACGTCCCTTTTAGTCAATACTTGGTAGCCCGTTACGTATTGGCTTATACCTCTGACGTGCTAGTGGTTAAATCCACAACCGAGGTGTTGACGAGTCTTTAGAGTCCCCCACATTCAGTTACTCAGCTTTCGGGCGAAAGGTTGTAGAGGCCGTATGGAGATATGGCAAGGTCCGATCAGATACGTGCGGTATTGCACGGATCAGGATCGGACAGTCTGTACTATAGGCCGTATGGTTATATGGCAGGGTTCGATCAGATACGTGCGGTATTGCACGGATCAGGATCGAACGGATATTACTAGCCGGCTTTGGTTTAAGCCGGATCCTAGTATAGTACAGTGTAGATTTTGTCTCATTGCATTTGTGTTTCGGTCGGAATACAAATGCGGGTGTGTATGCACAGTATCGGGGTTTTCCTGTAATTTATTACGGGACCAGTTTTCTGGAGTTGCCAGTTTGCTTTCCGTTTCGGCCGATTTCCATTGTTCCGTTCATTGGCCGAAGATTGGTGGAGGAGGGCTCATTTGCATTGTTGCAAATAAGCAATTGTGGAGGGGGTCTTTGCATATTTATTTGTGTCATGATGGTTTTCATGATGAGCACCATTCCTTGACCTTGACCTCTTCATGATGGCTTGACTTTTTGAAGTCATCATGCTTGATGATTGTTGATGATGGGAGATGGTATGGTTGTTGAGTGAGGATCTTTTTGGTGATCATTTCCTTTTTGCATGATAGCCTTCTCTCTCTCTCCCTTTTTTGGAATATGAGAATGGCTCCCTCTTTTGTTACACACTTGACTCTCTCATTCTCATTCTCTCCTCCCCCTCTAGTTATGGCCGGCCAAGCTTGGAGGAGGGGTTGCCCATTTTTTGTAGTGGGGATTTTTGCTCTCTTGATGTTAGAAAAATCCCCAAGTTCCTCCACATTGTTCTTGTGTCATCCCTCCACCTAAAATGGCATCTCCATGAACCCCAAAGTGAGACTTGAGGACTATATATTCTACAGCGAACCTTGGGCACGTCGAGTAGCCGGCTTCGTGCCCGAGTTGCCTCGGCATTGAGGTGGGAGCCCGTAAACAAAGTAGGCGATGTGGTGCACTTCCGGCGACAAGGAGGAGACGGGACTTTTCCGCAGGAGATCGGGACCATGACGAGAAGACCGGAGGACTTGGATCGTCGGTATATCTCTATTCCCTTTCTTGTAGATAGTTAGGACTAGTTAATGGTTCGATCCGGGTATTAGTGCGCGGCGGTTTGCCAATTCAAGAAAATTAAAGTTATTCACCGCTTCCGCAATTGGCCATCGGTTTGACGGCCGGGGCGCCGCCGTGCACTTACAATTGCATCATCTTTTGAATGAAGGTGAGTGAAAAACAAGATTGGGGGAAGTTCTTCACTTATATATTTTTCCCCCACTAATAATTCCCCCCAGATTTACAGGTTTTGTAGATATAACTGTCGGCAACAGTGAGGACACTGTTGAAAACAAGTTTGGGGGAGGTTTGTGCTTATTTTCGCATCATTTGCATATCATCTGCATAAGCACAAAACATTTCTTTTAAAAATCTATAAAAATTGAAAATTTTTCAAAACCCATAAAAATTTTCAAATTTTCAAATATAAAAATAATTTTAATATTTACACTTTTTTTTGGTATATAAATAAGATAATGAAAGTTTAGATAGTGAAAAATTGCATCCATGAGATTAGAAAATTTTTAGAAAACTAAGAAAATTAGAAGTTTTCTTATACGAACTAGTAATAAGTAGTTATGAGCCGTTGTCCCAAGGGTTAGTAAGATGAAGGACGTCACTAATCTGAGGATAAAAATAAGTCTGAAAAATAGTTTCTATTCTGGAAGCCAAACATTTTGAACGTTGCTACCCTGCTAATCGCACTTACACACGTCTTGAAGCCTGGGATAGTAGAGGATACCTTGAAATGCTCTTGTCTTAAATCCAAAAGTATGGGAAAAAAAATATGTGTTTTAAAGTGGTGAGAAAAATGGATACTGGTTTTGTTATCACCGAGGGCAATAAAAATATATAGCAAAAGGGTGCTTCTTCACCTAGTGCCCCAAGGTCAACTGTTCTGGGAGTCACTGCTATGCCTGAGGTGGTGCAAGACGAGGAAAATACACCAAGCATGCAAGCACATTAGTAATCGGTCGGTTAGTACCTCAAGAAGTATTAACGGTCGCATGAAAGTGTGTAAGCAATCTCGTTTGCCAAGAAGTACTGAGGCCGATGGGCAAGGGTATGATAGCTTGAATTGAATTCTCCGGGTGTAGGGATGTCTTTACACACACGCAGGGTGATATGATCGATGTTTGGAATAAAGATAGGAATGAAGAATAAAACGATGTTTTATTGAGGGAGGACGTGATTTCTAACATCTTTTCATGACCATTAAGATAGGGCTCAAGACAACCGAAAAGCTAGCTTAGTTGGAAACCCTAATTTTCAAAGCTTTTCTTTTACAATTCTCTTCTTTAAATGTAATATTCATGATCTTGCTTTTATTATTGGATTTTGTGGGTGCAATCCGCTGAAAACCCTCAGGAGACAACACTCCTCCTACTAGGGACACCTAGAGGTTTAAAGGCTTGTTGCACGTGCTCAGTGCAATCGTGTTGCCTACGAAAGTGTGCTAGTTAGTTTTTCTCTTTCTTTATTTTCTCCTTCTCTTTTTTAAAAAAAAAACATTCTCTCGAGACGATCGAAATTAAGTTTGGGGGTATTTGATCAGTCGAAAATATTGCATATTTTAACCGGCAATTTCCATATCATCTGCATCCATATAGAAGTGTACGGTATTCATAATTCACATATAGCAAATCGGTCGCAAAATATCAGATTACATGTATTCGACCTTAAAATCGGCATTTCTAGGGAAATTGACTGCATTGCATTACATAGCATATTTTCTATATCTTGCAACCCGTGTTTCGAAGTCTGTGCAGGAAAAGAGAAGCTTGCTCGATCATTACATTGCTCGACCATTACAATTGCTCGTAAACTCACTTAACTCAAATCTGGTATCAACACAGAAGGGAAACTGAAATTCTAAACATCAAAGAAAGGCCCAAACAGCAGTACCAAGCAATAGAAGAAAGCCCAAGGCCCAAGCCCATCAATGCGCGGCGGAAGAGCGGCCTAAAGGTACATTGTGCGGCGGTTGCGCGGCGGGCCCCGTGACTCAGCTCCTCAAATTGCATCAAAACTCCTGTTTCAGTGGCTACAGCTCAAAAATGCATCCCAGTTTCCAGAATATTCCAGATACTTCCTCCAGATCAGCAAACACCTAAACTAGCCTAATACTTCTAGAACTTTCCCTAAACCCTAGCTTAAACCCTAAGCTAACTCCTAACAAACTCCTTCTAGAAACTCTTCAACAAACTTTGGGAGGGAAAGTTCTAATTCAAACCTAAACCTAGGGTTTGGGAGTCTATAAATAAGACCCTAGGCACATCATTTGGAAAATTATTCAACCTTAGAATTCAACCTTGGGAAAGCTTAGAAAAATCAATCCCATTCTTCATCTTCCTCTTCCTCAAGTTTAGTGAGAGAGCTTGTAGGAAACCCTAACCCTAAATCCAACCACAATTCAAGATCTTGAGTGCAAGCCAAGCAAGATGCCTTCAACCCTTTTATGAGCCGAGCCGATCTTCAATCGGGCAAGAGATCAAAGTAGATCCACGATCCACGGAGACGAGCGAAGCCGAGTCAACGATCGATTTCTTCTTCTTGTAGATTCTTGAAAGAATATATTGAAATTGTTGATTAAATAAAAGGTGATATTCTTTTATCTTGTTTTCTTTAAATTCCGCATCATGTTATCTTTACAATTCTTGAATATTATCTGTGTGGTGATGTGTGAATAAAACTCCGCTCGTCGAGGAGTCGAGATGATCTTTAGTATGATGATGTAACAAATTTGTAATCGATTCTTGAATCCCACGAGTTTGTAAACCCTAGCAAGTTCAAGAATCGACGACCCAATTCGTTGCGATGCTTTCTTGATCGACATCGCTCGAGATTGGGGAGTTCCGATCGTTTCTTGAAATTGCTAGAGGCTAGAATATAAATGGTATCCTCGAAAGAACAAGGGTTAAGAGATGAAACCCTAATTTCATCAAGAAAGCCCTAACTCTCGTCGATCACCATTGATCTAGTATCAATTCTTTGAAGGACAAGAACACGAAACCCTTTAGATTACATCACGTCTAAAGATCCGATCGATTCCTACGAGCCTCTCTTATATTCTTGATTGTTGATTGGAAATATTATCAAAACTACCGATTCTTGATTGTTTATAGTTTCTTGATTCTTGAGTAAAGAATAGTGACACTCGAATACAAATCACATCTTGAATCATGTTTTCGTTTATTGTTGCTTAACATTTCATTTCAAACGTATCAAAATACAATTGAATTGTGCAATCCCTGTGGACGATCCGCACTCATTCATTAACTACATCCGACACCGTAGTTTGATTGCGGTCAATATAATTTTTTGATTGTCGTTACTTTTTACATATACACGTCAGAAAATAGTTCAATCAGCACACGAGAAGCAAGGTGAGTAGATTTATATCTACGGGGAGAAGTCGGGTGGATGGCGTATAGCACCCCCGCAGTCCGTGGTGATGCATACGAATACGTATACACACATATATTTATTATGTGTTGTTTAGGATTATTGATGGAATAATGGTATTATTGATAATAAGGATGTATTGGTTTAGTATAGTGCGAAACCCTAGAGTAGTGGTTGCACCCACATATACACGTACACATATACTTGCATGCATTCTTGCATTTATCTGTGCGCATATGGAGGTGTGTATATCTACACATGGGTATGGGACTATGTGTTCATATACGGGATTGAGGATGATACATGGGATTGAGATGAGTCGATGAGGTTTGATTGAGGCCGTGAGATTCGACGATATGACGGAGTTCGTATTTGAGATGTGATATGATGGTGGTGATACCGGATATGTGATGAGATGAATGGGATATTGACCCGTACCCAGCTATTGGGATGCCGTACGACGATTTACCGTACAAGCTTTATAATAATGTTAGATCCGCACTCATGACTCGAGGATGTTATGTGATATACTGTATCGTACGTGATACTATTGAGGCGAGATCACCGACTATATATATATGTATATCGACTCAGATTTAGGTGGCTTCCATACCCTTCCCGATTGACTTGATTGTTGGGTTCGTAGTTCGCATAGTAGGCGTTAGACTAGACCCGAGTCATACCTATTTCAAAACTAACGAATCGGGGATATTTTAAAGATAGTCAAAAGGGTTTATACGGATATTTTCAAATGACGTATCTTTTCTTAAAACACTGTAGCCCTTATTTTACCAAAAGCCCTGATTCGTCTTATTTCAAAAGGCAAGGTTGCATGATATATCTATTGAGGCAGGTTCTCTACTGTTGCGTTGATTATTCGATTCCACATTTTCATGCTATTGGCATTGCATCGCTTGTATTGTTGATATATTTCAGTCATGCTGCTAGGACACTAGCACCATTATCGATGATGCGTATGTTCCACGTACACTTGTTGCCGGCTCACACACTTCATCATCGATAATTGCCATGTCACTACACTGTAGTACTGTTGCATTCAGTGTATGTCGCTTACATTTCTTTACATGTCGCATACATCATGCTTTCTGATTATACGCATTGAGATATGTTGTTTCCATGATATATCTGGTTTTTGGGAACCGTGGGTGTTTCAAAAAGAGAATATGTAATTGTTTTAAAACCCGGTTACCCTTGATATGATATTTCAGTGCGTCCACCATGTGTTTTCTCGGTGCTGAGAGCGACATGTGAAACCCGATTCGAGGAGGCGGATGAGGCCGATTGCGGGTACATGGTGGACCCGGTATGGTTCCCCGGGGCAAGAAATGTTTTTCGTGGAGTAGACGATGAGCCTGGCAGGGTGGCGAGTACCTACCGGTGATTGGTTGGACCTGGCGGTTATCCGGAGCATACTGACCAGAGTCGATAGATGGATATAGGCGTACTGCCGGGGCTGAGGGCCGATACCGCAGACAGAGCCCGTGGGCCGATCCGGACTGACGGAGCCCGATATATGAGGATTTATATGGCGATGCTGGGCACAGTTTTCATGATGTTTTCGAGTGTCGATGCTGGGCACTCCAGTTCCATAATTTTGACGTGTCGCGATGGACACAGATGGTTTATATCCTCATACTATTCCCATGCACATGCTTTATGATATTTACATGCATGATGGTTATTGTCATTGGGTGACGAGTGGACGGGATCCACGTATATGCAGATTTGATTACATTGATCATACCTCACATTTATGATATGCTATTACCTGAGGTACTGGCACGAGCACTTTGCACTACACTCATGCATAGAGATTACCTTGCCAGTTTTGCATGCTCCAGACTTATTCATATTAAGGTTTATTTATATCTGATTGTATTGACCAAGGATGGGTCATGCATTCGATCTCTGCTTGTAGATATTTTCTATTCACGAGTTGGCAACTCACCCCCGTTGTGCCACAGTTCTTGCAGGTTTTGCCGTATAGATTCCATAGCGGTATTTCTGGCACACTGCTTCCTTATGGGTGACTTGCTTGGGTAGGTGGGTTCTTTTGTATCAGAACCGCCATTGTTCATGTATTATTCATTGTATCTAGAAATTCCATCAACCAAAACTCAAGAAAATGGTCCCAGATTTTGTTTCACGTGAAATTAGCCAATTATGCATATAGGGTAGGTCTAATTTGACTAAAATGAAGCCATGGACCAAGCACGGGACGATTCCAACGTACCAAGGCCGTAAATTGCGGCCAAAATGAAAAAAATGGTGTCCTAAACATGAGCATATGGTCTCGGGTTTCTAGGGTAGCTACTAGGTTGCCTGCACATCTCTCAGGCTTTGCTAAATAATTTTCAGGTCACCCGGGTGTTAGCAGATCTCCAATTTCCATCATAATTTCCACAAAAATATGATATCGGGGTTTCTAAGTTTGTGAATTGGGGGTTTACTCTCAGGTTTAGTCCAATATATCATCACTACAGGGGTTGTATGGCCTCTACTAACATCAATTACACTTCACTACTCAAGTTTTCATCAAAACCCTAACTTGGAAATTTCAAAGTCCACTAAACCTCAATATATCGATTCTAAACTAAACGTAGAAGCTAATGGAATGAAATACTATACTAATGGTGAAGGGATTACCTCATTTGGCAACTCAAGAATTTTCTTGAGTTGCCCAAGTGCTCAAAATCCATCCTTTCTTGGTCCAAAGTGCATATGGGGAGCTTGTGCATGTTTTTAATGAAGTGGGGATGATATTTTGAGATGTTTTTGATGCTGAAGTGAGGAGGTAGACATGGTGGGTGAAGGGTCACGGCAGCGCCCCAGCCACCGAAACTCGGCTAAAATGCGGAACAAAAATTTCTGAACTGGCGCTACCGCTGCCCGAATCCCGGATCGACCTTAAACCCTGAACTAGCAAGCTAAACTAAGAGTTAGAATCATTATTCCGGGTTGATCCGTGTCCTTCGGTCTTCATTCCAAGCTCCTAGCGGTTCCTTGATGTGTTTGGTCGCCGGTCTTCCTCCATCTCCGATGATCCACCCGAGGGATGTAACTCCGGCTCTAGCTCCATGATATGATGCTTATGGAGCAACTAGGGTCTCTAGGATGCTACCCTAGAGAGCCTAGGATGTAGTGTGAATTTTTCTTAGTGTTAGCTATCTCAAAAACTTGAAGGTGGAAGTAAAAGAAAGAAAGCTAGAGGAAGGTGAAGCTCATGGTGAATGAGGAGCTCAAGAAGGAAAAACAATGAACAAAACCTTCATGCTTCAAAAATGAACTCTTTCTTGAAAAAGAAATTAGCACCCTTGGTTTTGTTAAAAGCCTTTTTCCAATTTTAAATTCCTCCCATGCTTGAATAGTGAACACAAATGAATTAACAATTCATTTGTGTGCACTATTGCAAGCATGGTTGTCACCATACCTCCTCATGCAATTTCTACCTCATTTAGCATTTTAATAAAATGGTCAAATCAAGAAATGAGGTGGCACCTTCTAGAATTTATTCGGTAAAAAATACGGATTGCATTCTACTGTAAATATATCTGCATTCGTACTGAAATACGAATACACAATGAGATAGAATAACACAAAGAATATAATATTAGAATATACGTATCGAAATACATATACGTAAATTATTAAATCAACACCTGATTTAATAATCCGGCTCAAGTCCGAGTCGGCTAGTACTATCAATTGTCCGATCGAAAGTCTTGGTACAAAGTACACCAATCGATCGGAACCCTGCACGTATCCAATACGGCTACTATATCATTTCGCCAGAACCAGGGAAACCCTCTGTGTGGGACTCTAAAGACTCGTCAATAAGCTGGCAGTGGGTTTAACCACAAGCACGTCAGCGGTACTAGCTGTACGTAACGGCTACCCAGGTATTGAGCGAAAGGGAGGACGACAAGCAAACTCATGCAGAACCTCTACTGAGCCTGACAGTGACAATATCCGTACAGTCCGGTCTGTTCGTTTAAGAGCATTGCATATCGAGTCAAGGGGGTGGATAAAGTCAGACCCCTAACAACGCGACATTTAGTGTCGGTATGAAGCCCCATCACCACCTGAGACTATCGATCCTGGATCGATAATTCTCGTCCATCGTGGCCACGGATTTATGGTGATGGCTATTCGTACACAACGTGACATCAACTCCCAGTACCGGGAGAGATGAATCCCCGACGATCCGATCACTGCCTTAATGTGGCTCGGGACTGTACCCAACTAAAACCTGTTTGCACGACTCCTTTGAGCCGTGGTAGGGTAGTAATCAAAGCACAGTGGGAACTCACACGAGACAAATGACGATCTTAGGTCGACAGACTAACCTGTACACATGTCACCGAAAACTGCTATCTGACAATAGGTATAATACCAACTAGCAGGTTCCCGGCGAGTCTGTCCAGTGTACTCATAATCCAATGAGCACCTGTATACTATCTTAGGTGAACATACTAACACAAATGGCTTGTGAGACCTGGCCACCGCCCCTCGTCGGGGTCTCAATCAGTACACACTATTCTACACTGGAGTATCGATGCCCGGTCTCGATACTCCTACGACTAGGGACATTTAAGGATGTGCTTATAGACCCCAGCACCCACATATATGATCGCCATCATAATGCTGGCAGTCAAGCAAGAATCCTATGGGCTCTATCAACACGTATATAATGATAAAGACAAACCAGATAGCATACTATCATCTTGAGTAAGACTGCTTTATCGGTATAGGTCCTCACTCAATCATCATAATCACAAGTTCGCGACTATGATAATTGCCTTGAGGGCATTATAGCCAACAATCTCCCACTTGCACTTAAGGCCAATTATTGCGATGTCGCATACTCACAGCCCGTGTGATACCGAACACCCAATTTCTCTACTAATCAGTCTTGCAAAGCCCGTTTGAGAAAATGATTACGTTCGAGAAATAGCCTCAGTGAGTGGATCCGCTCCAATGTTTTTTTCTGTATCTCTCTGTATCTCAACTTCGCGGAGAAAACTATATCCCGAAATGAGCAATACCTGTCTTAGAATTTGTCTGGATATCTGATGGGACCCAGTTCACAATTGAACTCCAAATCCAGCAAACTTCTTTGACTGTATCGTCTACTGAATTTAATCAGTATCATGCGCCATGCCTTTCCTCAGTATTCGCTTGGACCACCTGTCCAACATACTGTTCCTCAAAAGAGGGTAAAACTATAACTCTGACAGTCACTCTGTCATCCAGGTTACCTTGGAAGCCTGAAATGATAACTGTCTCCTGAAGGAGGCTGCCGTAATCATTTCCCAAGAACATCCATTTTATGTTCAATAACTGCTTCCCAATATTTTTCCAGGATTGGTACTTGACATTTCATGATTAACTCAATTGCTTAAGCAAGTGATATGCTAATCATATAGATCCCTCTCCCCTTTAGTCTGTATGACACCTTTAGAGAGGTTGACTCCATCACCTGCAGGTAGACCACCATACCAGGAGTTGACCATTTAATGTCAAAGTACCCAGATTAGGATACTTCCCAAATCTAGATCTAAAACTATAGATCTAGTAACCAGAAAACCTGATATTATATCCATATCCTATGTGGAGAAACAACTTTGTGACAACCATAGTATAACCGATCGTAGTACAGGAATAACTCTTCCTACCAAGTGCATGTCATCCCAACACCTAGACATCACTCTCTACTACCTTCTTAGCAGATCCATCTCCTATTCTGATGAAGTCAAAGCCTATGACTGTCACATCAAAAATAGATGATCTATTTCCTATACCTGCTTTAGTTTATAAATAAACATAAGCTACTTGTCCTCTATGCTTCCGCTGCTCCCACTGACTACAACAACCCTCTGGCAGAGTCATATACACGTACACTTCCAAAACTAGTTTAGAACGACGCTATACTCATCCTCCTGCCAGGTCTTATAGTCTAGAACAGCAGCAATGGCAAGTCTGGATAAACAAGAACCTCCCTGTCACCGTCACTGAGAAGACCGAAATACCTCTCGGGTGCCTGAGGTTACCCACCAAATCTGCGGAGTGGCTAATGGAACATCAAATCCAATTGAATTCTAAGGTTTTATTAAATTTCCAGTAATCGTTTGTGGTTCTGGAATAACTTCCAATTCTACCATACTCCCATTTATGTTTTCTGAAAAAATCCATTTTATTAAAACTGTGGCGAGTCAAGAACAATATAAATATTGATCTTCCTGATGGTAGAAAGTTAACCCTCGTCAAAGCCCGGGATAACCGACAAACAGCCATTACTGAAACGTGCCTTGAGTTTATCCGGAATCTGGTTTTAAGCATCAGCCGGACAACTCCCTATACCTTAACATCGTCAAGATATAAATTGATTCTATATATATCTGATATAGAAACAAAAGCACTAATTTAATCAGAACCAGATTCAAAATCATGCAGCATTCTCCAGTGCATATCAACCAAATGGAAAGAGGACAATCGGCATTACTCATCTAGGAGTGGATCCATATATGAGTAACCCGAAAGATAAGCAAGTTCTCAAAACCATTACTATCAGTGGAATACCAAACACAAGTATCTACATCTTCAACTTCATCGAAGAATCCTGATACTTCCAACAAATAGTTCTCTACTTTATTCTTATACCTATAATTTCTCAATATCTGGACTTTGCATTTCAACGAAATACTTGTCCAGAACTGGAGAAGTCATAATTAAACAGAATATAGTACGAGTACCAACCCCATTGTCCTAACGGACACTGGACAACATACAATACTTTGTACAAGTCAACTGAATTCAATAACTCAAACCCTGTGCGTCGTAGGTTGAAAAACTGTACTATGGTTAAGAAGAATTGCACCGCTGTTGAATGCACCTTACCTAATCATCAAGTGATATCGGTAAATGTCATAGAAACAATATCAAAAAGTTATATCTCACTTTATAAAATAAATATACAGATATATCAGTTTGAAATTGGTGCATAACAACGGATATTCAAAATCAAATATTTGTCATCCGGCAAAATCCAGATGATTTCCTCAAATATCACCAATTACAACGAATTCCGATATAATAAGGATCTAATCACCCAATTCCCAATATCTTACTCGCACTCACCATCCGCAATAACATGCAGATGTGAGAAACTGATCTGGTAAATACATACCCTGGAGTTAGATTCCAATTGGGAAAACAGTTATCAATTAACATCGCACAATAAAACTGAAACATGAAAATGTTTCAAAAGGGCAAACTGGTATTCCTAGTAACGCCTCTTCCATTATCCTGATTCACGACAGTAACCATATACTTGCCTGCCCTCTCTGCAATCCCTTTATTATGTCTTTACTTATTACCTTCTGTACACCTCTTTTACGCTAATTGGTTTTCTTCATTCCCTACCTTTTGGCACCAGCCTAAGGTTTGGAAGAAGACTATCCAATAAGCGTAATAGGTGTACTCTTCTAATCCTAGGAGCCCTCACAAGCTGAGAGAAGATAAAGAGAAAAGACAACCGAATAATCTTATTCAATCTCTCCAGAACCAGAATCCATCCTCGAAAAAGTTCCTTCGAGTTCGTATTTAACTATACGATGGACTTATCCAATGGAAGTGGATATCCGTAGTGATACGGAGTGTTCTAGAGAAAAGAAAAGTGGATGTAGGAGTGGCAGGGGTATACCCGGTCTTTGTCGTGAATGATGGTGATCGCAATTTTCTTTGCCATTATTCTAATCCCTTTATATGTCTTTACTTATTACCTTCTGTACACCACAGTTAAGCTTGTTGGTTTTCTTTCTTCCCTACCGTTCGGCACCTGCCTATGGTTTGGAGGAAGACTATCCAATAAGCTCAATAGGCGTACCCTCTCCTAATCCTAAGAGCCCTCACAACCTGAGAGAAGATAAAAAGAAAAGACAACCGAATAATCCTATTCAATCTCTCCAGAACCAGACTCCATCCTCGAAAAAGTTCCTTCGAGTTTGTATGTAACTATACGATGGATTTATCTAATAGAAGTGGATGTTCGTAGTAATACGGGGTGTTATGGAGAAATGCAAAGGTGATATAGAAGTGGCAATGATGTATGCGACACTGTGACATTCCAAAAGTCAAAGTATTTTAAGAAGGTTCGGTTAACTTGGTTTCATGAGTTTTAGTCAAAGGTCGGGTCATAGTCGCAGGCGGAGAGAGAGAGAGAGAGAGAGAGAGAGAAACACTCAGCGTGCACTCTAACCTAGATCAGAATGGTTAATCATTTTATCTAATCAGGATGGCTCCCACTGTTTCCTCGAATTCTACTCCAAACCCAAAAGGAGAATTAGTCGGAATTACCCGAGGAGTAATCCTACTCATCAGTGGGAATCGGGATCCAACTATCATCGCATGATAACTTGATGGAAGCCACTCAAGTCACCACACTCCAGAAGGTATGCGCAAGCCTGGCAAGTTTCATGTATGTTTGAAACTCCCGATATGTGTTTTTAACCCCAAGACCCAAGTGACCTTGACGAATAATCAACAAATCAAAAGGTCCTAGTCAAGTTCAACCTGTCATTATCTTGATTGCATTAAACCCACCCGCACGACCCTTGATGAATAATCAACAAAGTCATACGACTGTCCTAACCAATCCACATATCCATGCAACAGAAAAGCATTACAGAGCTACCGCACACTACGCCTCGGCGAATAGCAACGACAAACGTAGCACGAATACTAAGCAATACTAATCTGAAATGACGGAGGGCTACGGCTGGTTTTTGGCGAAAAACCTTTAACGTGATGAACTTGATATCGTTGAAGGAATCCAAGTGGTTTTATAAATATATATAGTGGCGAAAACGTTTGCTAAAGAGCTCACTCCCGGTGAAGGGATCTCGGCTCTTTCCCCGTCGAATGGGGTGCAGGATATCCCAAACTGAATATCACGATGCAAAGCAAAAGTAATCGACTATAGTGAAGTTATTACGTTGATGCAAACTTTTACTCAAGAGGTCATTCCCGATGAAGGGATCTCGGCCCTTGCCTCGTCGAATGAGGTGTTGGATATTCATAATCAAATACCACTGTGCAAAGCAAAACAGAACGTCTGTAATGTCGGTTTTAAAAAACTTGGTTCCAACAACATCATATATAGGTTTTTTTTATCCTTGCATTGATAAGAATCAATGCAGTCCCATCAATTAATCACACCAGAAAAGAACGAAAATAAAATGTACGTATATGCCATCCGCATTCGCCACTGGGTCCCGTCATCACCCGTTAGGTTACTTAACTAACGACAGAGCGGGGACTGGGCTAGCACGGGTGCAAAACATATACAACATCTACTAGTATATATAAATATATATATAACATTCGTCCCAGGCATGATATAAAGCAACATCACAGAAGCAACACAGAATAGTGGATAATCTGGATCCCCGGGTTTCACTTGAGCCGCAAGTAAGACCCGACGTTCCCTATCGTGTGGATAGCATGTGCAATATAACCTAGACCCCTACTGTAAGCCCGCGGGGGCGCCCCGGCCGTCGATCCGACGCCGGAAACGCGGAAAACAAAAACTTTGCGAACTTTGCAAACCGGCACCACCGCGGACTTTTCACCCGAATCGGGCCATTAACCTAGCTAGCTAGCAAAATAGAAAAGAGTAGAGAAGTATACCAAGCGATCCGTGTCCTTCGGTCTTCGTCTCCACTCCGATCTCCCGCGGAATCTCCGTCACCTCCTCGCTCGTCGGAAAGGGCACCACATAGCCGGAATCTTTTACGGGCTCCCGCCTCTTGACCGAGGCAACTCGGGCGCGAAGTTGGCTAGCCGACGCGTCCAAGGTTTGCTATAGAATAATGTAGTAAACTTGTCTCTTGGGGTTATGAGGTTGCCATGGTTGGAGGAATCTTAGCACAAGAATTTTCCATGGATTGATGCTAGATGAAGAATGGAGCATGCAATCACAAAGAATAAGCATCTCCCCAAAAGAGCTCGGCCAAAAGAAAAAATGCTCACTGGAAATGGATGTGTGTAGTGTATATTAATTAATCCCATGTATAAAGACAATAGCACCTCACAGCAAACACAAAAGAAATGGGGGGCCCACTAAATTAATCAAGAAAGGAAATTTCCACACAATTAAACCTCTCTCTCTCTCACTGCAGGAACAGTGGCCGGCCCCAATTGAAAACAAGTGGGGAAAAAGATAATGGAATTAATTAATCAAAACAAAGAGAACAAAATCAATGAACTAATATCATAAAAAGGGGTCACAACCAAATCAATCTCAAACCCTTTCACTAACCATCACCATAAATGCAATGAGATGGACAAGAATGGAATATCATGATTATGAAGCCACACTCATGCAAAGAAACCCCTCACAAAATGTTAATTGCAAACTTGCAATTAACACCCTCCAACGAAAAGTCCGACCGGGAAGAAAAAAGAGAAAACCGGCCGGAACGGAATGCAAACTGGCAACTTCAGAAAAACTGATCCCGTAATAAAATACGGGAAAACCCCACTACTGCAAATACATGCCCGCATTTGTATTCCCACTGAACACAAATGCAAAGAGACAAAACTACACTATCAAATACTAGAATCCGGCTTAAGCCAAAACCGGCTAGTAAAAACTGTCCGATCACGATCCGTGCAATACCGCACGTATCTGATCGAACCCTGCCATATCTCCATACGGCCTCTACAGCGTTTCGCCCGAAACTTGAGTAACTGTCTGTGGTGGACTCTAAAGACTCGTCAATACCTTGGCTGTGGATTTAACCACTAGCACGTCAGAGGTATAAGCCAATACGTGACGGGCCACCAGGTATTGACCAAATGGGACGTCGATGAGGAAGCTCACCCCGACACCCAACTGAGCCTGTCAGTGACAATATCCGTACAGTCCGGTCCGTTCGTCTATGAGTATCGCATGGCGGGCCTAGAGGGTTGGTAAAAGTCAGACCCCCAAAAGCGGTACAAGTCGTGTCGGAGTGTAGCCCAGAACACCCTGAGATACTACTGGAATACCTACCAGCAAATCTCCTGCCTTGGCCAAGGACTTTTCATGATCTGGCTCTCCTAGACACAGCACGACCTCACCCCCAATACCGGGAGAGACGAACCCCTGCAGATCCGCTCACTGCCTCCATGTGGCTCGGGACTGTACCCAACTAAAACCTGTTTGCACGACTCCTTTGAGCCGTGGTAGGGTAGTAATCAAAGTACAGTGGGAACTCACACGAGACAAATGACGATCCCAGGTCGATGAACTAACCTGTACACATGTCACCTGGGAACTGCTATCTGACGTCTGGTATATCCCAACTAGCAGGTTCCCGGCGAGTCCTGTCCGGTGTACTCATAACCCAATGAGCACCTGTATACATCTTAGGTGAACCAACTGACACCAGTGGCTTGTGAGACCGGCCACCGCCCCTCGTCGGGGTCTCGACTGTATACACTAGTCTACTCTGGAGAAACGATGCCCTGTCTCGAATCTCCCACGACTAGGGACCTTTTAAGGATATGCTTGTAGACCCCCAGCTCCCACTTATATGATCGCCCTCATACTGCTGGTGGTCAAGCAAGAATCCAAGGGGCTTTATCAACGTGTAATAGCGACTCGAAAGGTCACCTGAAGCAGTACACGATGATAAAGATAAACCAGATAGCATACTATCATCTCGAGTAAGACTGTCCTACCGGGATAGGTCCTCCCCTCAATCATTGCAATCACGTGCCTGTGACCCAATAATTGACTCTGAGGGCACTATCTCCAACAATCTCCCACTTGCACTCAAGGCTAATTATTGCGATGTCGCATACTCACAGCCCGTGTGATACCGAACACCCAACTCCTCTACTAGTCAGTCTCACAAAGCTCGTTTGCGAAACTATTGCGTTCGAGGAATAGCCTCAGTGAGTGGATCCGCCTAGATGTTTCTTTCTATGTCTCTCTCAATATCTCAAGTTCGTGGAGAAAGCCATCTCCCGAAATGAGCAATACCTGTCTTAGAATGTCTGGATGTCTGATGGGACCTAGCTCATAAATGAACTCCAAATCCAAACTTCTTAGACTGTATCGTCAACTGAACTTAATCAGTATCCTGCGCCATGCCTTCCCTCAGTATCCACCTGGACCACCAGTCCAAAATACTGCCCCTCGTCAGAGGGAAAACTATAACTCTGACAGCCACTCTGCCATCCAGGTCACCTTGGAAGCTTGGAATGATAACCGTCTCCTAAAGGAGGCTGCCGTTATCAAATTCCTAGAACATTCACTTATGTTCTAAAACTGCTTCCGACTGTTTCTCCAGGATTGGATCAATATCAACTTATTGCACCTACTGCAAGAACAATATCTGGTGTGGTACTTGACATCTCATGATTGACTCAGTTGCCTAAGCAAGTGATCTGTCAATCATGCGTGTCCTTCTCCCCTTTAGTCTGTAAGACACCTTTAGAGAGGGTGACTCCATTACCTGCAGGTACACTACCGTGCCAGGAGTCGTCCATTCTAAATACTCATAGAATGCGGTCAAAGTACCCAGATTAGGAAAGCACCCAAATCTAGATCTAAAACTATAGATCTAGTAACCAGAATGTCTGATATAATATCCAATTCCTGTGTGGAGAAAACACTGTGTGACGACCAAAGTATAACCGATCGTGGTGTAGGAATATCACTTCCTACTATGTGTATGTCATCAAATACCAGGACATCACACCCTACTACCTCCTTAACAGATCCATCCCCTATTCTGATGAAGTCAAACCTATGACTGTCACATCAGAAATAGATGATCTATCTCCGCTATATCTGCTTTAGTCTATAAATAGACATAAGCCTGATGTCCACCAATGCTTCTGCTGCTCCCACTGACTACGACAACCCTCTGGCAGAGTCATATAGGCGTACACTTCTAAAGCTAGTTTAGAATGACGCTATACTCATCCTCCCGCCAGGTCTCGCAGCCTGGAACAACAGCAATGGCAAGTGTGGGTAAACAAGAACTTCCCTGTCACCGTCCTTGAGGGTACCGGAGTACCTCTCGGGTGCCTGAAGTTACCCACCGTATCTGCGGAGTGGCCAATGGAATGTCAAACCAGATTGAATCTTTAGGTTCTTTATCAAATCTTCAGTAATCGTTTGTGGTTCTGGAATCACTTCCAGTCCTACCATACTCCCACTACTGTTTTCTGAAAAAATCCATTTCTTTAAAAATTGTGGCGAGTCAAGAACAATATTACTATTGATCTTCCAGATGGTAGAAAGTCAACCCTCGTCATAGCCCGGGTCAACCCACAAACAGCCACTACTGAAACGTGCCTTGAGTTGTCCAGTGTCTGGTTTTAAGCATAAGCCGGACAACTCCCCGTATCTTAACAATGTCAAGATATGAACTGTTCTATATCCAAGAAACAGAGGCACTGATTTAATTGAACCAGATTCAAATCATGCAGCTGTCTCCAGTGCATGTCAACTAAATGGAAGGAGGCTGATCAGCGTTACTCAACTTAGGAATGCTTCCAATTATGAGTAACCTGAAAGAGAAACAAGATCTCTTAAACATTACTATCAACTGAATACCATGTACAAGTATCTACATCTTCGATCACCTTGAAGAATCCCGATACTTGCAATACCTGGTTCTCTACTTTATTCATATACCTATAACTCCTCAAAACTTAGACCCTGAGTTTCTACGAAACACATGTCTAAGAACTAGAGAAGTTAGAAGTAAAATAGAATATAGTATGAGGACCAACCCCTCTGTCCTAATGGATACTGGACAACATACAATACTCTGTATAAGTCCGCTGAGTCTAGTGACTCATTCACTGTGTGTCGTAGGTTGAAAACTGTACTTTTGGTTAAGAAGAATTACACCGCTGTTCAATGCTCCTTACCTAACCATCCACTGATATAGGTAAATGTCATAGACATAATTTCAAAAAGTATATCTCACTCTATAAAAATAGACGTACAGATATATCAATTTGAAATTGGTGCATAACAACGGATATTCAAAACCAAATATTTGCCGACCGGCAAACAACCCAGGTGGCTTCCTCAAATATCACCAATTCCAACGAATCCCGATATAATGAGGATGGTCACCTAATTCCCAATAACTTACTCCCCTTCATCATCTGTAAAACCATACAGATGTGAGACTCATACCTGGTAAATACATACCCTGGAGCAAGTGCCTAATTGGGAAATCAGTTTTCATTTAACAGTACACAGTGAAACTGAAACATTGAGATGTTTCGATGGGGTATCCTGGTATTCTTAGTAATGCCTCTTCCAATATCCAGATTCACAACTATAACTATGTAATTCTTTGTCATCTCTCCAAATCCCTTTATATGTCTTTAGTCATTACCTTCTGTACACCCCTTTAGGCCAAATGGTTTTCTTCCTTCCCTACCGTTCGGCACCAGCCTATGGTTTGGAAGAAGACTATCCAATAAGCATAATGGGTGTACTGTCCTAGTCCTAGGAGCACTCGCAATGCGAGAGAAGGTGAGGATAAAAGACAACCAAATGTACTTAATTCATAGGTGATTTAGGATTGACAAAGAAGTACATGGTTTGGTCGTGAATAGCAGTCGCAATTTACTTTGCCCTCTTACTAATCCCTTGCTTTGTCTGAACTTAATACCTTCTGTACACCGTTTAGGCTAATTGGCTTTCTTCATTCCCTACCGGTCGGCACCAGCCTAAGGTTTGGAAGAAGACTATCCAATTTGCATAATAGGTGTACTATCTCCTAAACCAAGGAGTACTCGCAACCTGAGAGAAGGTAAAAGGTAAAGACAACTGAATAGTCCTATTCGTTTTCTCCAGAACCGGAAACCATCCTCGAAGTCCTTCGAGTTCGTATATAACCATACGATGGTTTTGTCTAATGGAAGTGGACGTTCGTAGTAATACGGGGTGTCCCGGAGAAAAGGGTAAAAGTAGGAGTGGCAAAGAGGTCTGCAACTCTGACAATCCAAAAGCCAGTGTTAAGTAGGTTCGGTCAACTTGGTCACTGAGTCATAGTCTAGGGTCGGGTCAATGGTCGCTGCCAAAGAGAGAGAGAAAAGAAACACTCAGCGTGCACTCTAACCTAGATCAGAATGGTTGTCACTTTATCTAATCTGGAAACCTCCCACTGTAACGTCAAATTCTTCTCCAAACCTGAAAGAAGAATTAGCCGGGATCACCCGAGGAGTAAACCAACTCATCAGTGGGAATCGGGATCCAACTATCATCGCATGATAACGTGACGGAATCCGCTCACGCTATCACACTCCAGAAGGTATGCGCATACCTGGCAAGTTTCAGTTCTTTTGAAACTCCCGATGTGAATTTTTGCCCCATGCTCTTATGACCTTGACTAAGGCCAACAAATCATAAGTCACATGTCAAGTTCCACCCGTCATTGTCCAGGTTGATTTGAACCCACCCGTACAAGCCCTTGACTAAGGCCAACAAGGCTATACGACTGTCCCAAAACAACGCATCTATCTATGCAGCATATGAATACCCAATAGCTACCAAACACTGTGCCTTGACTAAGGCCAACAAACACAGCTTGAATACTATTGACTACCCATATGAAACGACGGAGGGCTACGAATGGTTTCTGGCGAAAACCTTTAACGTAGTGAACTTGATATCGTTGAAGGAACGGATAGCTTTTTAGAAAATATAGTGACGAAAACCTTTACTAAAGAGGTCACTCCCGGTGAAGGGATCTCGGCTCTTTCCCCGTAGAATGGGGTGCAGGATATTCCAAATGAATACCGCGATGCAAAGCAAAAGTAATCGGCTATAGTGAAGTTACTGCCCTGACGCAAACTTTTGTCCAAGGGGTCACTCCCGGTGAAGGGATCTCGGCCCTTGCCTCATCGACTGAGGAGCAGGATATTCCAACTGAATATCACGATGCAAAACAAAAGTGAACTTCCTTGCAATAACAGCTTTTTTGAAAAAGTGTTCCAACAACATCAGAATAGGTTTGTTTATCTTGCATTGATCCGAATCAATGCAGTCCCATCACTTGATCACACCACAAAGAACGAAAATATACTGATGTACGTATATGCCATCCGCATTCGCCACTGGGTCCCGTCATCACCCGTTAGGTTAGCTAACTAACGGCAGAGCGGGGACTGGACTAGTACGAGTGAAAAACATATACAACATCTACTAATATATATACCAATATATAGCATTCGCTCAAGGCGTGATAAAATGCAGCAACACAGAAATGTATAGCAATACAGATCAATACAGATATCTGAGATCCCGGGTTTCACAGAGCCGCTGAAAACCCGACGTTCCCCTGGTCGTGTGGATAGCCTGTGCAATGAAATCCTAGACCCCTACGGGTGCGGCAAGTTACCCGCCAAAACCTGAAGCGAGGCAGCCCCCTTCAGCACCGTGAATGGACCACCCAGCACTTCACGGAATCCGGTAACTTGGGCACCCCTCCTGGGTCAACCCTATACCCCTTACGAGTGCGGCGAATAGCCCGCCAATTCTAGAGTGAAGCCCCCTCCGTCTCAATGCCATGAGATGCGGGCTTATTGCCTTCCAGAACCCGGCTATCCGTGCACCCCTCCGCGGGGTAATCCTAGTACAGAAAATAAAATATACATACAACGGGTACATCGACCGCAACCAGGTCGTGCCCCAAAATAATAATACAAACAGGCAGTGACGGCAGTCCACATGTCGGACGCTCGCCCCGCAATATCAAATGTACATAAAAAAAAAACAGAACTGTACTATATTGCAACCAGGCTATCCCCACGACCGATCCGCAACAACACAGTACAATCACAGAACATCAACGTGAATGTCACGTTCGCAAATCCGTCTAGCCGGGCTATAGCAGTTAGACGGGATTTACCGATCAAGTGACATTCACGGTCGCAGATATAATGTAAAAACTGTGAACTAGCATGTTTAAAATATCCGATCGAACAAATTTATCAAAGTGGGCCCCCAAAAAGAACTGTAGCACTTACAGAAAACCTGGGCCCAAATAAAATATCCCAAAAGCCCTATTTCTAACTCATAAGCTTACTGGGAAAATATGGTGCCACGATTCCTCCTATCCGCCGCGGAAGCGCGGCCAAACCAAGGGTTTGGCCGCCCTTCCGCGGTCGAAGTGAAGAATCAGTGGATCGTATTTTCCCAGAATTCTTATAATTGCTTGTACATGCCTCTGCAACAACCTGAAAAATTTTAGGAGCTCAAAAAATTTTAACAGAGAACATATGTGCACAAAAATACGGTTTTTGGGGATTTTGTTCGATCGGGTTCTAAACGCGCTAGAGCAAGCTAGGCAAGGTTAATGGCGTGGCTCTGATACCAATGTAAGCCCGCGGGGGCGCCCCGGCCGTCGATCCGACGCCGGAAACGCGGAAAACAAAAACTTTGCGAACTTTGCAAACCGGCACCACCGCGGACTTTTCACCCGAATCGGGCCATTAACCTAGCTAGCTAGCAAAATAGAAAAGAGTAGAGAAGTATACCAAGCGATCCGTGTCCTTCGGTCTTCGTCTCCACTCCGATCTCCCGCGGAATCTCCGTCACCTCCTCGCTCGTCGGAAAGGGCACCACATAGCCGGAATCTTTTACGGGCTCCCGCCTCTTGACCGAGGCAACTCGGGCGCGAAGTTGGCTAGCCGACGCGTCCAAGGTTTGCTATAGAATAATGTAGTAAACTTGTCTCTTGGGGTTATGAGGTTGCCATGGTTGGAGGAATCTTAGCACAAGAATTTTCCATGGATTGATGCTAGATGAAGAATGGAGCATGCAATCACAAAGAATAAGCATCTCCCCAAAAGAGCTCGGCCAAAAGAAAAAATGCTCACTGGAAATGGATGTGTGTAGTGTATATTAATTAATCCCATGTATAAAGACAATAGCACCTCACAGCAAACACAAAAGAAATGGGGGGCCCACTAAATTAATCAAGAAAGGAAATTTCCACACAATTAAACCTCTCTCTCTCTCACTGCAGGAACAGTGGCCGGCCCCAATTGAAAACAAGTGGGGAAAAAGATAATGGAATTAATTAATCAAAACAAAGAGAACAAAATCAATGAACTAATATCATAAAAAGGGGTCACAACCAAATCAATCTCAAACCCTTTCACTAACCATCACCATAAATGCAATGAGATGGACAAGAATGGAATATCATGATTATGAAGCCACACTCATGCAAAGAAACCCCTCACAAAATGTTAATTGCAAACTTGCAATTAACACCCTCCAACGAAAAGTCCGACCGGGAAGAAAAAAGAGAAAACCGGCCGGAACGGAATGCAAACTGGCAACTTCAGAAAAACTGATCCCGTAATAAAATACGGGAAAACCCCACTACTGCAAATACATGCCCGCATTTGTATTCCCACTGAACACAAATGCAAAGAGACAAAACTACACTATCAAATACTAGAATCCGGCTTAAGCCAAAACCGGCTAGTAAAAACTGTCCGATCACGATCCGTGCAATACCGCACGTATCTGATCGAACCCTGCCATATCTCCATACGGCCTCTACAGCGTTTCGCCCGAAACTTGAGTAACTGTCTGTGGTGGACTCTAAAGACTCGTCAATACCTTGGCTGTGGATTTAACCACTAGCACGTCAGAGGTATAAGCCAATACGTGACGGGCCACCAGGTATTGACCAAATGGGACGTCGATGAGGAAGCTCACCCCGACACCCAACTGAGCCTGTCAGTGACAATATCCGTACAGTCCGGTCCGTTCGTCTATGAGTATCGCATGGCGGGCCTAGAGGGTTGGTAAAAGTCAGACCCCCAAAAGCGGTACAAGTCGTGTCGGAGTGTAGCCCAGAACACCCTGAGATACTACTGGAATACCTACCAGCAAATCTCCTGCCTTGGCCAAGGACTTTTCATGATCTGGCTCTCCTAGACACAGCACGACCTCACCCCCAATACCGGGAGAGACGAACCCCTGCAGATCCGCTCACTGCCTCCATGTGGCTCGGGACTGTACCCAACTAAAACCTGTTTGCACGACTCCTTTGAGCCGTGGTAGGGTAGTAATCAAAGTACAGTGGGAACTCACACGAGACAAATGACGATCCCAGGTCGATGAACTAACCTGTACACATGTCACCTGGGAACTGCTATCTGACGTCTGGTATATCCCAACTAGCAGGTTCCCGGCGAGTCCTGTCCGGTGTACTCATAACCCAATGAGCACCTGTATACATCTTAGGTGAACCAACTGACACCAGTGGCTTGTGAGACCGGCCACCGCCCCTCGTCGGGGTCTCGACTGTATACACTAGTCTACTCTGGAGAAACGATGCCCTGTCTCGAATCTCCCACGACTAGGGACCTTTTAAGGATATGCTTGTAGACCCCCAGCTCCCACTTATATGATCGCCCTCATACTGCTGGTGGTCAAGCAAGAATCCAAGGGGCTTTATCAACGTGTAATAGCGACTCGAAAGGTCACCTGAAGCAGTACACGATGATAAAGATAAACCAGATAGCATACTATCATCTCGAGTAAGACTGTCCTACCGGGATAGGTCCTCCCCTCAATCATTGCAATCACGTGCCTGTGACCCAATAATTGACTCTGAGGGCACTATCTCCAACACCTACGAGCGCGGAAAGTTACCCGCCAAAACCAGAAGTGAGGCAGCCCCCACTTCAGCAACGTGAATGGACCACCCAACACTTCACGGAATCCGGTAACTTGAGCACCCCTCTTGGGTCACCTATACTCCCTACGAATGCGGCGAATAGCCCGCCAATTCTAGAGTAAGGTCTCCTCCGTCCCAACGCCATGAGATGCGGACCAGTTGCCCTCTAGAACCCGACTATCCGTGCACTCCACCGTGGGGTAATCCTAGTACAGAAAAGAAAATAATATACAAGGGTGACATCGACCTCAACCCGGTCGTGCCCCAAAAGAATAATATACAAACTGGCAGTGACGGCAGTCCACATGTCGGACGCTCGCCCTGCAATATCAAATGTACAAATGAACTAAAACAGTACTAACATTGCACCACAGCTATCCACCATGACAATCCAACCAACATCAAAGCAAAAAACAGAACATCAACGTGAATGTCACGTTCGCAAACCCGTCTAAAAGAACATATAGCAGTTAGACGGGTTTACCGATCAAATGACATACACGGTCGCAGATAGAAATGTATGTACTGTTAAACGCACAATTAAAATATTGATCGACTAAGTTCCAAATTGGCCCCAATAGCGAAACCAACACTTCACAAAAACCTGGGACAAAACAGGATATTACAAAAATCACAATTCCAAGTTACTGAGATTCAGAGAAAATTTGGAAGCTCGTCGCTGCTAAATGGCCGCGGATCCGTCGCCAATAGGGGGTAAGTGCGGTGGTTCCACGGCGACTTGGAGGCTTCAGGAGCTCAAATTTGTTTTGTACCCTTAAAATTGCCTGCACGGATTTTTAAGCCTCTGGAAACAATTTTTTGAACACTTTTGAAAATCGACAGCAAACAAAAAAATGAAATCGTGATTTTGGCAATTTCCGTCGATCGATCTTTTAAGCGCGTTTAAACAAGCTAGTAAGGGGTTTAAAGGGTGGCTCTGATACCATGAAGGGTCACGGCAGCGCCCCGGCCACCGAAACGCGGCCAAAATGCGGAACAAAAATTGCTGAACTGGCGCTACCACTGCCCGAATCCCGGATCGACCTTAAACCCTGAACTAGCAAGCTAAACTAAGAGTTAGAATCGTTATACCGAGTTGATCCGTGTTCTTCGGTCTTCATTCCAAGCTCCTAGCGGTTCCTTGATGTGGTTTGGTCGCCGGTCTTCCTCCATCTCCGACGATCCACCCGAGGGATGTAACTCCGGCTCTAGCTCCACGATATGATGCTTATGGAGCAACTAGGGTCTTTAGGATGTGATTTAGAAAGATTTTTACTATCAAAAATATATTACCGCAATCAAGAACGGCGTCGCTTGGTAGCTAGCCGGTGAATACGGGTCGGTCTACTGGGATGTTGTAAATTTTCTAAATGTTCTTACGAGCTAATTCCAAAGGGTGTTGGATCTTTTAATTAAATCTAAAACGAAGTTGAGTTATACTAGGATTAGGAAACTTGCTAGGATTAGGTTTAGGTAAAGTTTGGTAAATAAATATCTACACCTCTTTCCAATGCCTTAAATTAGATATCATATTAAGGGTTATCGTAAATATTAATAAAGGGGATTAGGATGATTGGGAAGATATTTCTTCCTCTAGATCCTTGTCCTTCCTTAATCTTTACCCTAACCTCCATGGAAAACTTACAGATCCGGTCTTTTATACTACGGTATCACCGCTACCTCGTGGGTAGAGTGCCGTAGGGAGCGGAAGATGAAAGTATGCATGGAGTCCTAATTGTTCATTAGAGATTGGCAAAGAAAAGAGATAAGAGATCTTCATCTCTCAAACCCTTCCCTATTCCTAACCCTAACAAGCGAGGAAACTACTCGCTCATTGAGGGATCTAAGAAAGACATAATTTTTATTTTGTTTTGATTTAAGAGATGAAAGATCTACTACAGATTAAAAGAAATTCTAAAATAGATTAAACTAGGGCAAGAAGAGAAATTACCTAGGGCAGAAATTAAAACTAAAACTAGGGCAGAAATTAAACCTACTTACGATTGATGCTCTCCAACTTCAAAGAAAACTGAAATTTTATTGATGAATAGAGGCATGAGAAAATACAATGAATTTGGTCTCTATTTATAGGACATAGAAACCCTAGGTTATAATTGATTCGCACGTCTGCATTTACAAATATTCCCTTAGGTTGACTAGTCAGCGCCACCTCACGAAATGGTAAAAAATTCACGCACCCCGGGCTCTTAATGGCCGCGGAACTGCGGCCTGGGTAGGGGTTGGGCCGCGGTTCCGTGGCCCATTGGTTGGTTCATCTGCTGGAGTTTTGTGGGCTTGTTCTGGGCTTCTATATTCTTTGGTTCTTTTATCAAAATGGCTTCTACGTTGGTTCCAGATCTCCAGTGAACAATTTGCAGTAGACTTTTAACTGTTCGCTTTGTAGAGGCCGTATGGAGATATGGCAGGGTCCGATCAGATACGTGCGGTATTGCACGGATCAGGATCGGACAGTTTGTACTATAGGCCATATGGGTATATGGCAGGGTTCGATCAGATACGTGCGGATTGCACGGATCAGGATCGAACAGATATTACTAGCCGGCTTTGGTTTAAGCCGGATCCTAGTATAGTACAGTGTAGACTTTGTCTCATTGCATTTGTATTTCGGTCGAAATACAGATGCGGGTGTGTATGCACAGTATCGGGGTTTTCCCGTAATTTATTACGGGACCAGTTTTCTGGAGTTGCCAGTTTGCTTTCCGTTTCGGCCAATTTCCATTGTTCCGTTCATTGGCCGAAGATTGGTGGAGGAGGGTTTATTTGCATTGTTGCAAATAGGCTTTTTGTGGAGGGGGTCTTTGCTTATTGTAGCATCATGATGGTTTTCATGATGTGCACCCTCTTTGACTTCATAGCTTCATCATGGATTGACTTTGTGGACATGATTATAGTGAGATGATTTGGTAGTTGGAGTGAGGTTATTTACTTGCAATCATTTCTTGATATCATGAGCTTTTCTCTCTCCCTTGCATTATGGTGGTGATTGATTAATCCTTGGCTCTCTCCTCACTCACACTCTCTCCCATTCACAAAGAGGGCCGGCCATTCTTAAGGAGTGGGGTGATTGTTTTTGGTGTGGCAATTTTTGGTTCTCTTCATTCTCCAAAAATCACACAAGAACCCTCTCCAAAAGTTCCTCTCTTTTCCTCCACAAAATGGCACAACTCCATAACCCCAAATGAGACTTGAGGACTACATATTCTACAGCGAACCTTGGGCACGTCGAGTAGCCGGCTTCGTGCCCGAGTTGCCTCGGCATTGAGGTGGGAGCCCGTAAACAAAGTAGGCGATGTGGTGCACTTCCGGCGACGAGGAGGAGACGGGACATTCCGCAGGAGATCGGGACGATGACGAGAAGACCGGAGGACTTGGATCGTCGGTATATCTCTACTCCCTTTCTTGTAGATAGCTTAGACTAGTTAATGGTTCGATCCGGGTTATAGTGCGCGGTGGTGCCGGTTTGCTAAGTCCGCAAAAATTTAAGTTATTCACCGCTTCCGCATTCCAGCGTCGGATTGACGGCCGGGGCGCCGCCGTGCACTTACAGTGGTATCAGAGCCTCCCCATTAACTTAGTCTAGCTTTGTGTAATGTGTTTTTGAGTTCCGATCGATCGAAATGTCCAAAAACCCGTATTTGCCCACGACAGTTTCTGTTGAAATTTTTCAGTCTCCAAAATTTTTTCAGGTGACAGAAATGTGATCTACCAAAAAATATAAGAGTTCTGTAAAAATTCGACGATGTAAAGCTACAGTGTGAGCGCGGAACCGCCGCGGAAACCCCATACATGCCGCCCTTCCGCGGCGCACTGTGCACGTCACATCACCAAATTTTTACAGATGCCTTCTGGGTTTATTTCAGGGGTTTTGGAACATTAAAATTGGGCCCATATTTTCTGTAACTGCTACAGTATTGTTTTGGGGCCCACTTGGTATAATTTGATCGGTCGGATATTTTAAACACATTTTTCACAGTATTTACATTATATCTGCGACCGTGAATGTCACTCGATCGGTAAATCCGGTCTAACTGCTATAGCCCGGTTAGACGGATTTGCGAACGTGACTTTCACGTTGATGTTCTATGTTTATGCTGTGATGTTGCGGATCGGTCGTGGGGGATAGCCTGGATGCAATGCTAGTACAGTTGTGGTTGTATTATGTACATTTGATATTGCGGGGCGAGCGTCCGACATGTGGACTGCCGTCACTGCCTGTTTTTATTATTATTTTGGGGCACGGCCTGGTTGCGGTCGATGTACCCGGTGTATGTATATTTTACTTTCTGTACTAGGATTGCCCCACGGAGGGGTGCACGGATAGCCGGGTTCTGGAGGGCAACAAGCCCGCATCTCATGGCATTGAGACGGAAGGGGCTTCACTCTAGGATTGGCGGGCTATTCGCCGCACTCGTAGGGGGTACAGGTTGACCCAGGAGGGGTGCCCAAGTTACCGGATTCCGTGAAGTGCTGGGTGGTCCATTCACGGTGCTGAAGGGGGCTGCCTCGCTTCAGGTTTTGGCGGGTAACTTGCCGCGCCCGTAGGGGTCTAGGATTTCATTGCGCAGGCTATCCACACGACCAGGGGAACGTCGGGTTTCAGTAGTGGCTCTGTGAAACCCGGGGATCCCAGATATCTGTATTGTTTCTGTGATGCTGTTCATTCTCTGTGATGTTGCATTCTATTCACGCCTTGAGCGAATATAATATATTGGTATATATATTAGTAGATGTTGTATATGTTTTGCATCCGCGCTAGTCCAGTCCCCGCTCTGTCGTTAGTTAGCTAACCTAACGGGTAATGACGGGACCCAGTGGCGAATGCGGATGGCATATACGTACATCAGTATATTTTCGTTCTTTTTGGTGTGATCAATTGATGGGACTACATTGATTCGGATCAATGCAAGTTTAAAAACAAACCTAATCTGATGTTGTTGGAACACTTTTCAAAAAGCTGTTATTGCAAGGACGTTCACTTTTGTTTTGCATCGTGGTATTCATTTGGAATATCCTGCTCCTCAGTCGACGAGGCAAGGGCCGAGATCCCTTCACCGGGAGTGACCCCTTGGACAGAATTTTGCGTCAAGGCAATGACTTCACTATAGCCGATTACTTTTGCTTTGCACCGTGGTATTCATTTGGAATATTCTGCACCCCATTCTACGGGGAAAGAGCCGAGATCCCTTCACCGGGAGTGACCTCTTTAGCAAAGGTTTTCGTCACTATATTTTTAAAAGCTATCCGTTCCTTCGACGATATCAAGTTCATTATGTTAAAGGTTTTCGCCAGAAACCATTCGTAGCCCTCCGTCGTTTCAGACGGGTAGCACGTAGTATTCATGCTATGTTTGTTGACCTTCGTCAAGGCATAGTGTATGGTAGCTGCTTGTTACCTTTCTGTTGCATAGATAGATGCGTTGGTTTGGGACAGTCGTATAGCCTTGTTGACCTTCGTCAAGGGCTTGTACGGGTGGATTCAAATTAACCTGGATAATGACGGGTAGAACTTGACATGTGACTTATGATTTGTTGACCTTCGCCAAGGTCATAAGAGCATGGGGCAGAAATCTCATCGGGAGTTTCAAAAGAACTGAAACTTGCCAGATATGCGCATACCTTCTGGAGTGTGATACCGTGAGCGGATTCCGTCACGTTGTCATGCGATGAGAGTTGGATCCCGATTCCCACTGATGAGTTAGTATACTCCTCGGGTGACCCCGACTAATTCTTCTTTCAGGTTTGGAGGAGAATTTGAGTTACAGTGGGAGGATTCCAGATTAGATAAATTGGTGACCATTCTGATCTAGGTTAGAGTGCACGCTGAGTGTTTCTTTTCTCTCTCTCTTTGGCAGCGACCATTGACCCGACCCTAAGACTTTGACTCAGTAACTAAGTTGACCGAACCTTCTTAACACCGGCTTTTGGATTGTCAGAGTTGCATACCTCATTGCCACTCCTACTTTTACCCTTTTCTCCAGGGCACCCCGTATTACTACGAACGTCCACTTCCATTGGACAAAACCATCGTATGGTTATATACGAACTCGAAAGAATTTATTCGAGGATGGTTTCCGGTTCTGGAGAAAACGGATAGGATTATTCAGTTGTCTTTTCCTTTTACCCTCTCTCAGGTTACGAGTACTCCTTGGTTTAGGGGTAGTACACCTATTACGCAAATTGGATTGTCTTCTTCCAAACCTTAGGCTGGTGCCGACCGGTAGGGAATGAAGAAAACCAATTAGCATAACGATGGTGTGCAGAAGGTATTAGGTTCAGACAAAGCAAGGGATTAGTAAGAGGGCAAAGTAAATTGCGACAGATATTCACGACCAAACCAAATATTTCGTTACCACTCCCACGTCACCTTTGTATTTCTCCAGGACACTCCGTATCACTACGAAGATCCACAGTTTATTTGGATACTCCATCGTATGGTTATATACGAACTCGAATGGAACTGGTTCTAGTTCGGGGATGGATTCTGGTTCAGGAGAAATAGGAATAAGGTTTATTCGGGTGTCTTTTATCTTCACCTTCTCTCACATTGCGAGTGTTCCTAGGATTAGGACAGTACACCCATTATGCTTATTGGATAGTCTTCTTCCAAACCATAGGCTGGTGCCGAACGGTAGGGAAGGAAGAAAACCATTTGGCCTAAAGGGGTGTGCAGAAGGTAATGACTAAAGACATATGAAGGGATGTGGAGAGATGGCAATGAATTATACGGTTGTAGTTGTGAATCTGAATAATGGAAGAGGCATTACTATGAATACCGGGATACCCCACGAAACATTTCAATGTTTCAGTTTCACTGTGCACAGTTAAAGGAAAACTGATTTCCCGATTAGATACTTACTCCAGGGTATGTATTTACCAGGTACGATTCTCACATCTGTATGGTTTTACAGATGATGAGTGGGAGTAAGTTATTGGGAATTGGGTGATCATCCTCATTATATCGGGATTCGTTGTAATCGGTGATATTTGAGGAAATCGCCTGGGCTGTTTGCCAGTCGGCAAATATTTGGTTTTGAATATCCGCAGTTATGCACCAATTTCAAATTGATATATCTGTACGTCTATCTTCATAGAGTGAGATATACCTTTTTGAAATTATGTCTGTGACATCTACCTATATCAGTGGATGGTTAGGTAAGGAGCATTAAACAGCGGTGTAATTCTTCTTAACCATAAGAACAGTTTTCAACCTACGACACACAGTGAATGAGTTATCAGACTCAAGGGACTTGTACAGAGTATTGTATGTTGTCCAGGGTCCATCAGGACAGAGGGGTTGGTCCTCATACTATATTCTGTTTACTTTTAACTTCTCTAGTTCTTAGACATGTGTTTCGTTGAAACACAGGGTCTAAGTTTTGAGGAGTTATAGGTATTTGAATAGAGTAGAGAACCAGGTGTAGCAAGTATCGGGATTCTTCAAAGAGATCGAAGATGTAGATACTTGTGTATGGTATTCAGTTGATAGTGATGATAAAGAGATCTTGCTTCTTTTTCAGGTTACTCATAATTGGAAGCATTCCTAAGTTGAGTAACGCTGATCGGCCTCCTTCCATTTAGTTGACATGCGCTGGGGACAGCTGCATGATTTGAATCTGGTTCAATTAAATCAGTGCCTCTGTTTCTATATTGGATATAGAACAGTTCATATCTTAACGATGTTAAGGTACGGGGAGTTGTCCGGTTTATGATTAAAACCAGACACTGGATAACTCAAGGCACGTTTCTGTAATGGCTGTTTGTGGGTTGACCCAGGCTATGACGCGGGTTGACTTTCTACCATCTGGATGAACAATAGCGATATTGTTCTAGACTCGCCACAGTTTTAATAAAAATGGATTTTTTCAGAAAACAGTAGTGGGAGTATGGTAGAACTGGAAGTGATTCCAGAACCACAAACGATTACTGAAGATTTGATGAGGAACCTAAAGATTCAATCTGGATTGACATTCCATTGGCCACTCCGCAGATAAGGTGGGTAACTTCAGGCACCCGAGAGGCACTACGGTAGCCTCAAGGACGGTGACAGGGAAGTTCTTGTTTACCCACAATTGCCATTGCTGTTGTTCCAGGTTACGAGACCCGGCGGGAGGATGAGTATAGCGTCGTTCTAAACTAGTTTTAGAAGTGTACGTCTATATGACTCTGCCAGAGGGTTGTCGTAGTCAGTGGGAGCAGCGGAAGCATTGGTGGACAGGTAGCTTATGTCTATTTATAGACTAAAGCAGATGTAGCGGAGATAGATCATCTATTTCTGACGTGACAGTCATGGGTTTGACTTCATCAGAATAGGGGATGGATCTGTTGAGAAGGTAGTAGGGTGTGATGTCATGGTATTTGGATGACATACACAAAGTAGGAAAAGAAACTCCTATACTACAATCGGTTATACTTTGGTCGTCACACAGTGGTTTCTCCACAAAGGAAATGGATTTTATATCTGACATACTGGTTACTGGATCTATGGTTTTAGATCAAGATTTGGGTGGTTTCCCAATCAGGGTACTTGACAGCATTCTAAGAGTATTTAGGATGGACGACTCCTGGCATGGTAGTGTACCTGCAGGTAATGGAGTCACCCTCTCCAAAGGTGTCTTACAGACTAAAGGGGAGAGGGACGTGCATGATTGGCAGATCACTTGCTTAGGCAATTGAGTCAATCATGAGATGTCAAGTACCACACCAGATGTTGTTCTTGCACTAGATGCAATAAGTTGACATTAATCCAATCCTGGAGAAACGGTCGGAAGCAGTTTTAGAACATAAGTAGATGTTCTAGGGATATGATAACGACAGCCTCATGTGGGAGACAGTTATCATTCCAGGCTTCCAAGGTGACATAGACGACAAGGAGGTTGTCAGAGTTATATTTTTCCTTCTGACGAGGGGCAGTATTTTGGACAGGTGGTCCAAGGCAATACTGAGGGTGGCATGGCGCAGGATACTGATTAAGTTCAGTTGACGATACAGTCTAAGAAGTTTGGATTTGGAGTTCATTTATGAGCTAGGTCCCATCAGACATCCAGACATTCTAAGACAGGTATTGCTCATTTCGGGAGATGGTTTTCTCCGCGAACATGAGATATAGAGAGATATAGAAAGAAACAACTAAGCGGATCCACTCACTGAGGCTATTCCTCGAACGCAATAGTTCCGCAAACGAGCTTTGTGAGACTGACTAGTAGAGGAGTTGGATGTTCGGTATCATACGGGCTGTGAGTATGCGACATCGCAATAATTAGCCTTGAGTGCAAGTGGGAGATTGTTGGAGATAGTGCCCTCAGAGTCAATTATTAGGTCACAGGTACGTGATTGTAATGATTGAGGGAGGACCTATCCCGGTAGGACAGTCTTACTCGAGATGATAGTATGCTATCTGGTTTACCTTTATCATCGTGTACTGTTTTAGGTGACATGACACGTCGCTATTACACGTTGATAGAGCCCCTAGGATTCTTGCTTGACCACCAGCAGTATGAGGGCGATCATATAAGTGGGAGCTGGGAGTCTATAAGCTTATCCTTAAAAGGTCCCTAGTCGTGGGAGTTTCGAGACTGGGCATCGATACTCCATTAGTAGACTAGTGTATACAGTCGAGACCCCGACGAGGGGTGGTGGACGGTCTCACAAGCCACTGGTGTCAGTTGGATCACCTAAGATGTATACAGGTGCTCATTGGGTTATGAGTACACCGGACAGGACTCGCCGGGAACATGCTAGTTGGTCATATACCAGACGTCAGATGGCAGTTCCCTGGTGACATGTGTGCAGGTTAGTTCATCGACCTGGGGATCGTCATTTGTCTCGTGTGAGTTCCCACTGTACTTTGATTACTACCCTACCACGGCTCAAAGGAGTCGTGCAAACAGGTTTTAGTTGGGTACAGTCCCGAGCCACATGGAGGCAGTGAGCGTATCTTCAGGGGTTCGTCTCTCCCGGTATTGGGGGTGAGGTCGTGCTGTGTCTAGGAGAGCCATTACACAAAGTCCTTGGCCAAGGCAAGGAGATTTACTGGTAGGTATTCCAGTAGTATCTCAGGGTGTTCTGGGCTACACTCCGACACGACTTGTACCGCTTTTGGGGGTCTGACTTTTACCAACCCCCTAGGCCCTCCATACGATGCTCATAGACGAACGGACCGGACTGTACGGATATTGTCACTGACAGGCTCAGTTGGGTGTCGGGGTGAGCTTCCTCATCGACGTCCCATTTGGTCAATAGCTGGTGGCCCGTCACGTATTGGCATATACCTCTGACGTGCTAGTGGTTAAATCCACAGCCATAGTATTGACGAGTCTTTAGAGTCCACCACATTTTCAGTTACTCAGCTTTCGGGCGAAAGGTTGTAGAGGCCGTATGGAGATATGGCAGGGTCCGATCAGATACGTGCGGTATTGCACGGATCAGGATCGGACAGTTTGTACTATAGGCCGTATGGGTATATGGCAGGGTTCGATCAGATACGTGCGGATTGCACGGATCAGGATCGAACAGATATTACTAGCCGGCTTTGGTTTAAGCCGGATCCTAGTATAGTACAGTGTAGACTTTGTCTCATTGCATTTGTATTTCGGTCGAAATACAGATGCGGGTGTGTATGCACAGTATCGGGGTTTTCCCGTAATTTATTACGGGACCAGTTTTCTGGAGTTGCCAGTTTGCTTTCCGTTTCGGCCAATTTCCATTATTCCGTTCATTGGCCGAAGATTGGTGGAGGAGGGTTTATTTGCATTGTTGCAAATAGGCTTTTTGTGTAGGGGGTCTTTGCTTATTGTAGCATCATGATGGTTTTCATGATGTGCACCCTCTTTGACTTCATAGCTTCATCATGGATTGACTTTGTGGACATGATTATAGTGAGATGATTTGGTAGTTGGAGTGAGGTTATTTACTTGCAATCATTTCTTGATATCATGAGCTTTTCTCTCTCCCTTGCATTATGGTGGTGATTGATTAATCCTTGGCTCTCTCCTCACTCACACTCTCTCCCATTCACAAAGAGGGCCGGCCATTCTTAAGGAGTGGGGTGATTGTTTTTGGTGTGGCAATTTTTGGTTCTCTTCATTCTCCAAAAATCACACAAGAACCCTCTCCAAAAGTTCCTCTCTTTTCCTCCACAAAATGGCACAACTCCATAACCCCAAATGAGACTTGAGGACTACATATTCTACAGCGAACCTTGGGCACGTCGAGTAGCCGGCTTCGTGCCCGAGTTGCTTCGGCATTGAGGTGGGAGCCCGTAAACAAAGTAGGCGATGTGGTGCACTTCCGGCGACGAGGAGGAGACGGGACATTCCGCAGGAGATCGGGACGATGATGAGAAGACCGGAGGACTTGGATCGTCGGTATATCTCTACTCCCTTTCTTGTAGATAGCTTAGACTAGTTAATGGTTCGATCCGGGTTATAGTGAGCGGTGGTGCCGGTTTGCTAAGTCCGCAAAAATTTAAGTTATTCACCGCTTCCGCATTCCGGCGTCGGATTGACGGCCGGGGCGCCGCCGTGCACTTACAATAGAGAGACAATTAGTGTACATGTTAAGATAAAGAGCAACCAAATAGCATACTATCATGTCGAGCAAGAAAGTCCTCCCTATATATGTCCAAGCATCCACTATAATATACATCGTATGTTTAGTAATGGCCTCCTGGGCATATATATAACTAACAAAACAGTGACCATAAGTCAAGAAAATGAATCAAAATTGGACTCCAGCTTACATAAATAGAGTACTGCATTGTAACCATGCCGCGGTATATAGTTACAATCACATAACTCCATTCAATTCGCCAAAATCCTACTATCAGACTCGAAGAAATAAGAAAGGAGAAACAATAAAGAATCAAGAGGATTCCAACTTGAGATGCAAAGTCATTTCCATATTGTCAAGATACAAGAGTTAAGGGAAAGATAAAATTCAAGAATTTGAATAACAAGACAATAATGTGGAAGGATATGTTCCTAAAATTCTGGGTCTTAAGGACAATGTATTGGTTACCATACCCAACTACAAATTGAACCAAGCCCTAGCTAACCTAAAACTTATGGCTCTGATACCAAACAAATCCTGTCACGCCCCGCTTCCTAAGATACGTAACTACGGCACGTGACAGAGCCAACCATACTACATGTGGCTTGGAATCATCCCTTCACAGTCACATTACGGCTATCTATATGATATCAAGAATAGTAAAATATATAATCTAGCTAACACATGTCCATCTGCCAAAATAAATAAAATCAAGAAAATGCATAAAGCGGACATGAATCAAGATCCAATAAACAATAGTATCTGAATCACGTCCCAATATGGGCTCACATCAATAAGAATAAAACCGCTGAAACAAATAAATTAAGAGTGTATAAACTAAATGGCTAGCTCCTCATTGCTCGGCTTATTTTCTAAAGTACTCCTGTTCAGCCTGTGATAAAGGTAGAGGAACTGGGCAATGCAAAACCCAGACGTCAGTGCGTCATAATATCAAAATTAATAGTAGTTACCTGGATATGATGATATGATTAAATATGAATATAAATATTAAACACAGATATAAATAGTGAGCTATATGTATGTGATGTGTATCCTAAAGTCTGTGCTTCTAAATTATCTATTCTATAAGTCTTTGAAATCAATTTAATGGAATCGTCGATGTAACTCAATAGTATCTCGTGCTTGCCCGGGACCACGGTCAAGACTCTCGAGCTGAATCCGATACGTGCCGCTAAGAAGTAAAACAGGTATCATATACAGACAAATGATGTCAGCAGCATCATTTTGGGTCTGGCCGAGCCCGTAAAGACTGATCAGTATAAACATCGAACTGTTGAGTTACAAGTCAGGTTTCATTATTGATTTCCCCTTACCCCCAAGGTTATGTGTTCAAGTCAGGTATTGATAATGTAATTCTAATGCCAACACAGAATCAAGCAGGTATATGTTTTGTCTATGTAGACAACAAGTCACGTCCGTCAGGACAATAAATCAGGATTATCAGCATTAGCAATAAGATCCGAGTAACAAGTCTGGAAATGTTTCGTGGACATGTCATGAAATGTATATTAACCAAAATAGACACCAATGAATAACTGTAATCGATATCAAAACACGACTAATGCCAGGATGCATATGTATCTATCTGTAATAACCGTTATACGTCCATTACCATTTATGTTGCAAACTAGATAACATACTGTACTATTATAGTAGTATAATAATGTCATGATATTCCAGTATGCAACTAGATAAACTATTATCGGTACAGATATAGACGGATGCTATAAAACTGTAAATCGGTAATATTTGCTGAATATTAAAACACATGCACTATTATTTATTAAATAAACATTGTTATAATAACATAGTATGTTGCAAGTTTAGAACATGCCTGATCGGATCTCATGTCGAGTTACGGATACCACGTTCCGACATCGGAATAACGTCGCGATGCAAACTTATGCACGCAGAACTGGACCTGGCTAAGCAATGATGTGACGTGGTGATTGGGCTGGACGACGACATGACTAGGTCGTCTGGATCGTCGGCGACGCGCGCAACTCCGGCGAGACGATCGGGGATCAAGAAAAGAGAAGGAAAAGAAAGAAGAAGAAGAAAAAGAAGACTGGCTGTTGGGTTTACTGGGTTGGAGAGGACAGAGGAGAGATGGTAGCGACGAGGTGATGGCGACAAGGCAAAGTCATCGGCGGCGAGGTCATCGTGGCCGTGAGGGGTGAAAGGTGATCGGGAGTAAAGCAAAAGAGGTAGAAGAGGGTGTTATAATTTTATTATATATTATATATATATGTAACATTTCAGAAATATAAAATATTATTTTTGGAATTTAAATATTAAATTAATATATATTTCACGAAAACTATTCGATCTGCGAATAGGGGTTTTTCGTAAAATGGTATAAGTATATATCAATATTTGGAATATAAGTGGAAATTAAATGAATTATTTATTATAAAGATACTTATCGGATTTTGGCATTTTTATGATTAATTATATGCAAGTTTAAATTAAACTTGATTAGTGCACTACTAATCACGATTATACCAAATCCGTATTTTTAATTAGTCATGTCTAGTGTACCATGACATGTTGCATTTTGGTTGTATATTGTTCATATGTATTTGCGACTTGTGATTTATTTGGGAAAAGAGAGAGAGAAAAGAAAAGAGAGAATAATTGAAGAGAGAGAGAGGGGACCCATGATGAGGCATGGCATGTGATGAGAGAGAGAGATGAGAGTTTGGCACCCCTGACCCTAAATTCTTCATCTCATTTCCTCATTCTTCTTCAACTCCTTCATCTTCATCTTCCTCCCCTCCTTCCTCCACCTCCTCTACCTCCATGAATCACCTCAAAAACCTTGCCAAAACCCCACACCACCTTCATTAAAAATGATCGCCACCTCTTCCTAAACCCTATGGACCTTTCAAGTTTGAATTTTGGAGACTTTGAGCATCTAGGGTTTTTCTTGAGTTGCTCTCATGAGGTATAATTCTCACTTCCCACCTTGTAATTTGTTTTCTTCGCATCCTAGTTTAGTTTAGAGTTAAACATCTGTAGATTGTGATCTTGGAATTTTCCAAGTTGACGTTTAGGTGATTGTGTGGACTTGTGATGTGGTTATTGAAAAGTAGTAAATGTTTACAAGACTTAGGTGATGATTTTATGGCCAAGACCAGATACTAGAACCCAAAACATGAACTTAGAATTTGCCCGACATCGATTTTTTGATAGTTTGTGATGGCATATGGGAATCTGGGATGACCCGAGACCACTATAAAATAAGTTCCCATGACAGAGAGACATGCAGGCAACCTAGAAGCAGCACTAGAAACCCGAGACCCAAAACCCTTTGCCAGGCCGCAGATTAAATGCATGAAGCCGCAAATTGCGGCTAAGTCGAGGTAAAAAGTATTAATTTTTGGTCCATGGATTCCTTATCTGATATCTAGAGCAACCCTATATGCAAAATGTTCTGGTTTGACCTAGGGTAAAATCTGGGATAGATTTCCTTAGTTGCTGATTATGGGTTTTGCAATTTCTGAGATTTGGTTTTGGTATTTGAGTTTAGATTCCATCGTTGGACATTTGTACGTCAACGACGATGGTTATTTGGTTGATCTTGCATGCGTAAGCTATAGGTTCTAACCTATGAGTACTTCGCGTGCCGTATCGGTTTTCTGGACTTGGTTTTAATAACGTTATGATGTGTTGATATGTAGGTACCCTCGCGTGGACTTCCGAGACGATGAAGCACATAGACTTTGACTAAACAAGGAGTTTAGCAGGTGAGTAGATTTATATCTACGGGGATAGTCGGGTGGATGGCGTATAGCACACTCGCAATTATAAATGGAAACCGATATATAGAATATGGTTGGAGAAACCATGCTAGAAACTTACGGATATGGTTAAAGAATTAGTATGAGATGATATGATTAATACGTGATGACGAGAATTGAGATATCAATATGATGAGATAAGATGATACGAGCGGATACGATCGATATGAGATTTATAATGGCATGTTATGAGATCGATAAAAACGATATGAGATTGAGATAAATGTGTTGTGAAATTAATAAGTTATGATGTGTATGCAAGATGGCTTGATGTGAGATATTGACATGATGAAAAGAGATATGTGTATATATATATTTATGAGAATAATGAGCGATATGTCGTATGAGAATGTAGATCCGTACCCTTATTATTGTATAGGTCGATACAGTCCCTATTCTGTTCGTTTCTGCCGTACGATGGATTACCGTACGCGATGAGTTTTACCTGATGATTGATCTATACCCTTGACTTGAGGATGCGGTTCGATGGATTATACCATACGTGATGCTATGAGGCTGGATTGCCGATTGATGGATTCATCGACTCGGATATGATATAGATATTTTAATCCTTTAGGTAGATGTTAGATTAGATACGTATATTTTATAATGGGACGGTTAGGGTTTACTTTTCTGCTACGTTTATGATATTCTCATTGCATTGTTTATACCTGTGCTTCCATTATTTGTTATGATATCATCTGCTAGTATACCTGCACAATTATCGATGATGCATATGTTACACTTACACAGATTTTCCGGCTCACACACTTTCATCGTCGGTAATTTCTATGTCACTTACACAGTGGAATTGCTAAATAATTCTATTACTCTTAACTGTAAAGTACATTCATTGTTCAGTACTATCACATGACTCGTAAGCATGATATACTTGCTAAGCTCACACTTCCATTCTATGTTGCATGATATTCTTGCTATGCTCACACTTCTATTCTATGTTGCATGATATACTGATATGCTCACATTTCTGTTCTATGTTGGCATACCTCATGCTTTATGGTTATATGCATTGAGATGTTGTTTTCATGAGATTTCTAGATTTGAGAACCGCGATTATATTTCAAAGGAAATTATGAATTGTTTTAAAAACGCGGTTTCTCTTGATATGATATTTCGAAGCATCCACCATGAGTTTTCTCGGTTCTGAGCTTGTTTACGAGACCTGATTCGAGGAGTTGGATGAGCCGTCTACGGGTACATGGTGGACCCGGTATGGTATCCCGAAGCAAGAAAGGTATGTTGTGCAGTAGACGATGAGCCTGGCAGGGGAGCACTACCTATCGGTGATTGGTTGGACCCAGCGGTTGTCCGGAGGATACCGGCCGGAGTCGTGAGATGGATATGAGGGCCGATCAGAGTATGCGGCGCCTGAGGGCCGATCAGAGTATGTAGCGCCTGAGGTATGAGGATTTACATGTCGATGCCGGACATGGGTTTTCATGATGTTTCGAGTGTCGATATTAGACACTCAGGTTCCATGAGATTGATGTGTCGTTGATGGACACATGTTGTTTGATTTCCTCATACATATAGGCATATGTTTTCATGATTTTCGAGTGTCGATGTTGGACACTCAGGTTCCATGATATTGTTTGTGTCGTTGATGGACACACATGGATGATATCCACATGAATGCAGGCATATGTTACAGATGTTATTTATATATATGTCATTCGCATTGACTCGATTGTTGACATATATGCATACATGGTCACCCTAGATATCATAGTATTACTTTCATGATATAGTATGACCTAGGAAATCGCTGTTTTATTCGATTTCTACCTTCTGATGTTTTCTACTCAATAGTTGGCAACTCACCCCCGTTGTGCCATAGTTTCTTGCAGGTTTTACCGCTTGGATCAGTAGCGGTATTGCTGGCACACAGCTTGCATTCGGGTGTTTTGCTATGGTAGGTGGGGCACATTGGATCATGTTGTACTTATTATTCCTATTGTATCTAGATAAACTCTATCAATCAGAAACTAGAATTTGTATATTAGTAGACTAGAAAAACTTGTTTTTCGAGACTTAGAGCGATGGGTGTATGTTCTCTTCTTGAGATGATGTTGTCTTGCTTTATTTATTGTTCTTTCTGGGTTGATCTTCACCGTTGGGTGTCGTATACATTGCTTACTTGTGTGGTTGTGATTCCACCATTTGACGAAGAGCTAGCTCCCGCTTAGGGATGCCTTTTATTTTATGTAAGTGGTTTTGGATCAAACTATACAAGGGAGGTACTGCCCAAAATTTCAAGGACGAAAAAATGTTTCCAACTATAGTATAATCCACTTGCATTTTTATGTTTCATTACCTATGCATTTATAGATAAACTTTATTTCATTATACCTTTATTTCAAAACTGCACCTCCACTATTTTCCGCAAAAAGTTTTAGATTTCTAGGTTTCGGCTTACTTGAATTACGTTACGCCTTTAGAAGTTGCGTGATTTAAGTGCCGGTCACGGGCTAAATTCCAGGTCGTGAAAATATATTAGAGAGAGAGAAGAGATAGAGATGAGAGAGAGAGAGAGAGAGAAGAGAGAGAGAGAGACCGAGAGAGAGAGATTTAGTTTATAAATTTAATATATATATATATATATATAAAACAGTTTATATATATTATTAGTTATATGAATATTATATATATATATATATATATATATATATATGTATATGTATATATATATATATATATATATATATTGGGATTTTACAGCTAATACCATACTACTCCGAATATTACCCGTGCCCCTTCTAAAAATATAGTTTTTAAATATGGAGAATATACGTAAAATTTTAAACCATAATACGATGTCCGGTCAGTAAAAATGCATACCCCAAGTACGGATCTACGTAAATATACGTAGCGGTCCAAACGAGTCTGTTTTAGCAATTAGGACAGGAACATGCTACATGGGTGCAATCATATGATATGGGGTACGATAACATGCCATTCTAGATATCAAAATATATTATTAGTTTTTTATTTGTATTATTTAAAAGATATGCGGACACAAAATATATTATACATGTATATAGAATATAGATGTGCATGGATCTTTTGTATTAGTAAATATATGACGTAATCTTGAACCATGATAGGTTTCAAACATACGGGTCGGGTCGGATACTAACCATAGTTACCAAATGCACACCCAAAAGCGATAATAATAGAGAAATATGTCGCAATACTTGAAATACCCCAAATAAAATATCATATAATAGTGCTAGGGTTTTACTATTAGCAAACTAGGTTACTAAGTTGATTTATTAGTGAAGCTAAGCTTGGATTATAAAATCTCGGGTGGATCATCTAGGATCAAGAAGGCCATCAAGTAGGGTTGATCTAGGAGACCTCAAGGAGCATAAGAAGAGAAGTGAAGACTCGAAGGACACGTGTTTTTAGGTATAACCTCTTATCATAGTAGCTAGACTTCTTTAGTTTGCTAGTTTCGATATTTGGTTAGATTCTAGGATGTGTTTTCTAGCGCTAGTTTTTTAAAAGTCAAAGTTTTTCATTCTGCAACAGCCGTGGTCAGCGGCCAGGGCACTAGAAATCCCAACAATATCATGGTTTGAGCACTGCTGCTAACACTTCTAATCCGAGTGCAGATCCCGTGAATTTCTCTCTCCACTATTTCATGTCTTGGATTGAAATTCATGTATTATGTGCATTCTCCGCACACCAAAGGCCTGGCTTTTATGACTCATATACCTTGCCGTACGGGTTATGAAGCTATTTGATGCTTCCGCTCCTGATCCGACACAATCAGGGGCTCTACGAGTGTTCCTTCGCCTATATTCTATGAAGGGTGGTATGGTTTTCATTGATCGAGTTCTTTCCACACCCCCGGATCCCATTCAGCAGCTGCATGATGTGCTGAAGAAGGGAGTGCCTATCTTAAAGCCTAAGGAGATCATGCATCTTCGCTCCATCAGACCCGGCTATCTGGTGTTTCGATTAGATAAGACCGCGTTACTCATGCGGTACAACCCACACCACTTTGCCCAACTGCTGGGCTATGATCAGGGTGTTCCCCTTGAGGTATTTCCTGTTGACCCTCGTTGGGAACTGCTCGCGATGTTATTCATCACTTTATGCGTGTAGGCAAAGGTTCTCATTTCATGATGTCTGAGCCTGACCATATTCCAAGGCTTTTAAGTCCTTATAAAGGCTGGTACCAGTATGGGGTAGGTCCAATCATTGCAGAAGAAAAATGGGTGTTCCATAAGCATAAAGTTTCCATGCCAGCCCGTGCTATCGATGTTCCCCTGAGACTGCGATCGGTCGTCCGTCCCCCTTTGAGGGAGAGTAGTGCGGTGGTGATTCCAAAGGCTCCTCCCGCAGCGCCGGCCTCTCGCTTGGCAGGTATGCCAATCAACTCTGAACCTGGTGTAAAAACTCAAAGCACCGCTAGGCCCCGATTTTATCTGAGTTAGAATGTGAAGCTGGTATCGGGCAAAGCCGACTGAAGATTCTTATAAAGACAAAACTTTTCTCTTCGAGCGCTAGTTCAGGTTCCCGAAAGAAGAAGAAGTCTGCCTTGTTTTTGATTGATGCACTACTCAACCCTGAGGCTTATGCTCCTTATAGTGAGAGTATTCCGGAGTATGAACCGAATGATGGCCTTGTTCCTCTGGAGACAGTTTCTGAGGAGAACACTCAACTTGCCGAGGTTCTCAAAGGGTCACAGGATAAGAACGAGGATGTACACCCTTGAAGAGGATGTTTTTCACCCGTTGTTTTCAGGGACTTTTACTTGTCACTTGTTGCACCGCCGCCGGCTTCTTTAACACTTGTGGAGAAAAGGGCGTTAAAAATACATGTATCAGCTACTTCTGAAGATGAGGCTGCTTGGAAAGAAGGTAAGGACCATTTATTCATTAAAGCATGGCGATCATGGCTGATAAAGAAATGGTACAGAGTTGAGGAAGCTGAACTTCGGGCCTCCTGGGGCATCGGTATAACTCATATCTTTCATATTCTATGGTGATCAATTTATCTTGCTCGTGTCTTTACATCTCTTCTTTCGTAGGGACTTCCGCGATAGGTGTTATTCCTCCAACCGAGACTCCCAAGCTGCTAACGGAGCCAATCAATATCGAAGTTATCGAGGATGAACCGGCAAGTTCTTCTTGGGACCTGTTTGGGTCCCAACTTTCTGGTTCTGAAAGTCATGATCCGGTTATTGGCAGCCCGGATATTTCTCTTAATGCCTTCGTCTCCATTGGCGATTCCTAATTGTCTTTTAGCAAATTGAGTGCAGCAATGGCAGTCGTTGGTTCAAGAGATATATGCTCGCTTCCTGCCCCTACTTCTTCCAAAGTGATGGAGTCCGATGAGACTTACTCTATTGAAGTCAGCAGTCCTCCGGAGATGGTTGCGGTTTCTGATCCACCCAATTCTGAGGGACCTCCTTCTGTAGAGGCCTCTCCTATGGCCGTTATACTAACGGGTATTGCGCCGGTAAATTATGGAGAATCTTCTATGGCCGATGCTACTCCCTCTATCCCTTCCAGGACTCAACCACTCTTTCTGGATGTTGGGTGGAGTATCGAAAGTAAACCCCCTTCTCTTTATTGTTTGATGATCTTGTAATCAACCCGACTCTTATGTCGACTGAATGGTGTTTTAGAACCACGATAGTTCACACACTCTATATTGTCGCATTCTCCGGAAGAAACTTTCTCACGGTTGTATTAAATGGTGGTTTCACACGTGGTGCTTCCGTAGAGGCTTATTCTCTCATCCAGCGTTGGTCAGTTATTTTCTTCGCTTCTTTCAATTATCTTTTCTCATCACAGCATTAAAAGTATTTTTAAACTGTAGTTTTGCTATCCGAGACACGATTGAGGCCTTAGGCGAACCTCCTAATCTTCCAGACTTGCCATCCATGGCCGTGGGTGAGTCATGCTTCGGACCATCCCATATATATTTCTCTTAATTTTTTTCTTAATTTGGTGATGTGCCTGACACTGTCGTGCTTATTTTGCTTTGACACAGTTCCACCCACTCCAATCCCGTTCAAGTCTCGCATATCTAAGCCCGAGGGGCCTTATGCTAGATGGGTGTCCCTTATATTGGCGAAAAGTAGCAAACACTTACATGTTGCTCTTTTTGAGGACCTTGGTGCCGGAAATTCTTTTACTGCGGAGGAATTTGCTGTAGAGGTCAATCGCTTGTTGCCTGCTTTCAGTACATATCATAGTGAGGCTTCGGTCCGGGCCTGGGTTGAATATAGTCGACAAGTTGAAGCCCTTCTTCACGAGCTCGAGTATAGGCGTCTTCTTTCGAAGGTTTCATCCTTACAGGCTCAACTGAGGGAGCGGATTGAACGATGTAACGCTATCGTCCAATCCTGTGAGAAAAAATTGGCACAGAAATTTTCGGATCGTGAATCGACTTCGAAGGTGCAGGAAGACCTTGAGGCCCAGCGATTAGTTGGCACCACACGTGTTTACGAAATGTGGCAAGCTTTTCAGCATGCCTTGAATGAACTGGTAGCACTGGACAATGCCGTCACTTTCATGGAGGAAGTAGTGCAGGGTCATGTGGCCGTGGAAGAGGAGCTTGATCACCGACGCGACTTTCATCTACGACAGCAAGAGCAGGGTGAAGCGCAGTTGGCAGTATTATGAAAGTTCGAAGCAGAAGTCCAGCAAGAGAGTATATGTCTTTCTAACTTGTTGAGGGGACCGCCATTTTAAATGTCTCTTATTATTGTCCTTTTTTGTATTCCTTTTGTATCTTTTCTTCAATTTTTGGTATATGAATGAAAAGATATTTTTTCTTGCATATTTTTTATTCCGATTTCCTTGAGATGGCTTAACTTAGTTTATTTACTAGTTCCGGAGTGTTCAGTTTATCCTTCCCTTAGGCATGTAGATAAACTCGTCCTAACGTGACATATATAACCCCAAATAGCGCAAGGGTCCGTTAGGTTTGTGGTACTGTATTTAGTCTATCGCACCGTTGTGTTAGTTGTCTTATTCTCGGTTTGCGTTCCTCATAGCGCGGTTCGCAGCCATGCACTTGCTATATCGCCCATTCAATCAGATGCAGAGATACGACGTCTCAAGTGATCTTCTTAGGCTGGGGATATCCATATTTCCATCAGACAATTCAGCGTTGGGATCACCATGGCTTTTTACTTTGAGGTCAGACTCTGTTTGGGAGTCTCCGGGAAGTCAATATCGAACCCTTCCGAAGTGGAGTGACATCTGTTGGTCTTTAGGTATCGTATTTATACTACCATCGAGACCCAAATCTTCTTCAAGCAGAGTATAACCTGCTGCTTTTCTTTATTAATTTACGCCAGTGGATTGTCTACAAGAGTCGGGGTTCAAACTGCCTGTAGGGCATAAATCATATATATATATATATATTTGAATTTTTTTATATTTTTATTTTCCGGGTTGCTCTATAATTTCAGCTATTTTATATCGCGATAATCGCGATTGCCCAATCATTTCGGCTATTTATTCACGGTGCCCAAACATTTCGGCTATTTCTTTTAATTTTCACTCGCTAATTTTTATTGCGAGTTGCCCAATCATTTTGGCTGTTTCATTTTATCACCCTTTTTCCCCCCAATTTAACGACTTACGGGTCGAGGATATGGAACATAGGATTCTGGGTTATTTGGCATCAATATCACTAACACTGAAGCGTAATTCCAGGAGAGACTCATCATTTAATATTGCCTCTTTTGGACAAAGGTGGCTTAGAAGACAGGGTTAGGATCCTGTCAACTAAGGCTTTTCAATGTTTACGAGCCGTGAGGGTCTCGTAAAGTTATCTTCTCCCTATAAGTCGAGAGGATCTCATAGGTGCATTTTCTCCCTGGGAATTGTGAGGACTCCTAAGTGAATCTTGTAAGTCGTAAGGATCCTACAAGAGTACTTTTCTCTTTGCAAGTCGAGGGGACTTACAACTGTCGTCCACCATGTGGAACTTAGATTTGCTTATGTTTGTTCGTGCCCGTGGATTGAATACAAGAGTCGAGATCGAACTACTTGTAGGGCTATTTTAGAGGTGTATATGATGGCTTAGGAACAGGTTCAGATCTGTAATCTAAGGCTTTTGAATTCTATAAGCACTGATGGTCTGATAGAAGGGTGTTTTCTCCTTACGGGTCAAGGGAATCTCGTAAGTGTATATTCTCTTTGGAAATCGTCGGGATTCCAAAGTGTCTTTCACCTTTGTGAGTCGTAAGGATCTCACTTAGGTGTTCTCCTTACAATTCGAGGGGACTTTGCATGTGTATATTCCTTTTTTAACGAGTTTGCGCCTTTTCAGGTTTTCACAAGCTTGCCGGCAATCCTGCTATTTTTACTCACAAAACCCTTTCATTTTTTCATCCGTGCCCATTTTTCTTATGGACATACCATTTTTTTGACGAAGCTTCATAGATGGTTGGTCAACATCGCTTGTCGGTGGGGTTTGGGGGTGACTTCATCGTTGGAGTTGGTGTGTAGCCGGTGGGGACTCGATGTATAACCTCGCCAGTGGAATTTGATGGAGATAAGGAACGTTTGTGCTCGTGGATTGTATACGGTTGGTTATATGATCCATACCGTAGAGTAACATATTAGTTTATGAACATTGTGGTCCAACATCACTATACATAGGGTGACGTACTAGTTTAAGGACATTTTGGTCCAACATCCCCGTGTTTAGGGCGACATGCTAGTTTAGGGACATTTCGGTCCAACATCCCCATGTTTGGGGCGATGTGCTAGTTTAGGGACATTTCGGTCTAACATGGACATGTTTGGGGGGGTGCCTGACTCTCAGAGTTCCGACTTAGGAAGATAAGAAGCGGACATAGGCGTCGTCATTTGTCATTGATCTAAGCTGCAACCCTTCAAGAATAATACTTTTTGAGAAATGATCGTTTATTGGTCGATATATTTTTTCTCCGTGCATATCCATGAGTTGGTAAGCTCCACCTTAGTAGACTTCCTCTATAACATATGGGCCTTCATAATTCGGCTCGAACTTCCCGCGTTTTGTGCGGTTAGGGATCATGGGTTTTTTGACTACCAGTACGAGATCGCCTTGGCAGAATGTCTTATGTCTGATCAATCTTTCATATTCTTAGGTCATCCTTGCTCGATAGGCTTCTAAGCTTTGCTGTGCTGCGAGACGGGTATCTTCAAGTGCATCAAGTTCTTTGATTCGGAGGTGAGCGTTATCTTCATCTGTAAGCTCGTGGTGAACTGCCATTCTTAGCGAGTGAAGTTGTATATCCAGTGAGAGCACTGCTTCGGCTCCAAATAACAAGGCATAAGGTGTTTTCTTTGTGGCCGTCTTGAACGTCGTTCGGTACGCCCAAAGAGCCTCATGCAGCCTTTCGTGCCAGTTCTTTTTATTCTTGGACACCGTCTTCTTTATGAGCTTTGTCAACGTCTTGTTGAAGGCTTCAGTTAGACCGCTGACTCGAGGGTTATAGACGGAGGAATATCTCCAGTCTATCTTGTGTTTCTTGGCGAAGTGGCTTATTTTGTGGCTTCTATATACTGGTCCGTTGTCCGAGATCATACACCGTGGAACTCCGAACCGATATATCACATGAGTTTTGAAGAGGTGGAGAATATTCTACCTTTTTACTTCTCTCAGCGGTACTACTTCAGCCCATTTAGAGAACTAGTCGGTTATTGCCAGGATGAAGCGGTGTCCTTTAGATGACGCCGGTTCAATAGGGCCGATTATATCAGTTCCCCACATTTCGAACGACCAACTGTCTACGGTCGGATGCAGCGGATTAGGGCGCCAATGTATAAAGTCCTTGTGTATTTGGCATGAGTGGCATCGTTTCGCATATTCGATGCAATCTTGAATCATCATGAGCCACCAGTAACCTATCCTTTTGATTTTCAATTTCATCTTAGGACCGGCTTGATAGGACCCACAAAGACTATCGTGAATTTCTTGAACGAACTTTTTGGCTTTCTTTGGTTCTAAAAACCTCAGCCATATATGATCAAATGACCTTTCATATAAAGTTCCATTGATTAGGGAAAAAAACAATGCTCGTTTGATGAGTTGGTGCCTTTAGAATGCATCTTCAGGCATCCGTTGGGACTTGAAGTAGTCTATAAATACTTGCCTCCATTCTTCATCTTCTTTTTCTTTTTTATCTTGGAAAACCTTCTCTCTAAGTATCTCTTCTTCTTCTTCGAGCGTTTCCACCGGAGACACCGAATGAAATTTGGCTAGCGATAGCATCTTGCGACTTTGGACACCGATCCTTACATCATCAATACTTTCATCTGCCATTTCTTTGGCAAGTTTTGCTAACGCGCCTGCTTTGCTTTTTTTCGCTCGCGACACACTTTCCAGCACACAAAAGGGAATCGGCATTAATTATTGTTGTACCCTTTCATTATACCTTTTTAGCTCTGGCTTACATGTCTTGTAGTCGCCGTCCACTTGATTGACGACTAATTGCGAGTCTCTGTATATGACAAGATCCTTGATGCGCATATCGATTGTGATTTCGAGACTGGCGAAGAGAGTTTCATATTCAGCTTCGTTGTTGGTTCTTGGTTCTGTCAACGAGAAGGCATAGAGAAATATGCCGCCTTGTAGAGTCACGAAGATAAGACATATCCCGACTTTGATTATTGGGGGGTTCCTCTTTCGCGTTTTCATTAAGGAGGCTCCATCGAATTATAGTTCCTAATGGGGCTTTCTGGTTTCTTCTATCTCTTCACTTATGTTGAATACATATTCATCCGGAAGCTCTCTATTTAACGGAGAGTCGACCGAGATTGGATTCTCCGCTAGGAAATCGGTGATGGCTTGTCCTTTTACAATTTTGAGGGGCGTTAAACTATTGAGAACTCTATCAACAGAAGGGCCCATAAGGCGAGCCTTCTGGTCAGCATAGCCTTCGTCATAAGGTATTTGAGGGGGTCCACCTTTTATCTAAGATAGACTTCATGCGTCAAGGCATAATGTATGAGCTTTGTGATGGAAAAGATCAACGTCAGACAATGTTTTTCGATAGGAGAGTAATTACTTTCTACTCCTAGCAGGACTCGACATAGATAGTATAGAGCCATTTTATTTCCTTGGTCTTTCTCTTTTGCCCATAGCACGTCTTGGGAGCCATCAAAGGCGGTTGTATAGAGGATAAGGGGCTTTCCCTTAACCGTAGTAGCTAAGACCAGTGGATTCTACAAGTACTGCTTGATCTCTTGTAGTGCTTACTGTCATTTCTGGTCCCATATGAATGGGGTTCTTTTCTTCATCAGGTGGCTGTATGGACGGCATTTCTCAGAGAGGTTGGCAATAAATTATCGGATATAAGTCTTTTTTCTTTGGAGAGATCGCAGTTGTTTGAGATTCCCTAGAGGGGGAATTTCCATAATTGCCCTAATTTTGGAGGGATCTATCTCGATTCCTCGGTGACAGATTATAAAACCCAGAAACTTCCCTGATGAGACCCCAAACGCACATTTTAGTATATTCATCTTCAGGTGTTATCTTCAAAGGCGCTTCAAGACAGTCCTTAGATGCTCCAAGTGTTCTTCATGTGACATACTCTTGACTATGAGGTCGTCGATATAGCATTCAACGATGTCATGTATCATGTCGTCGAATATCTGTTAGTTATATGTATGCCCTAGAGGCCATTACTATACATAGGATGTATATTGTAGTGGATGCTGGGACATATATAGGGAGGACTTTCTTGCTCGACATGATAGTACGCTATCTGGTTGATCTTTACCTTAACGTGTACACTGATTGTCTCCCTGTTACATGTTGGTAAAGCCCTTAGGATCTGTACTTGACTACCTGGACTATGATGCGGATCATACTAGTGGGGACATGGTAGTCCATAAGTACATCCTTCAAAGTCCCTAGTCGAGGGTGTATCGAGACGGGGCATCGATATACCAGAGTAGACTAGCGTATACCTTCTCGACCCATACAGATGGGCGATGGATGATCCCATATCCATTGGTGTTTGACATCAGAGATGATATACGGGTGCTCAGTAGAGACTGGGTACACTGGACAGACTCGCCGAGAACTCCCAGATGGTATTATACCTCACGTCAGATGGCAGTTCTCTGGTGACACTGGTACAGAGTAGTCTGTTGACCCGAGATCGTCATAGAGTCTTGTGTGGTTCCCACTGTGCTTTGATTTCCATCTTACCACGTCCAAGAGGGCGTGCAAAACGGTGGTTTTTGGGTACAGTCCCGAGTCACATGGAGGCAATGAGCGATAGGAGGGGATTCGTCTCTCCCGGTATAGGGGGTTGATGTTGCGCTGTGTTCGATTGGCTATAACAGGAAGTCCCTGGCCAGGGCTGATCAGAGAATTGCTGGTAAGTGTTACCAGTAGTTTCTCGACCCGTTATGAGCCTCATATCGACACGACTTATCGAGCTATTGGGGTCTGACGTTTACCACCCCTAGGCAAGATATGCGACATATCAGACGATCAGACCGGACTGTACGGTAGTGTTACTGGTTGGATTCACTGGAGTGTGAGCGGGCTTGCTCGTCGATCTTCAGATCGCTCAATACCCGGGTGGCCGTTACGTTTAGCAGACCGCTTGCGGCTTGTGGGTGTTTGATATGATCATCACCTGCTGCCGGCGTATTGACGAGTCTTTAGAGTCCTACACAGAGGTTTCCTGGCTCAAGCAAAACGAAATAGGAGCGCATATGAGATATGTGCGGGACCGAGAATAATGAGTGTATGTGATACCGTATTCCATTCTCGCGATGAATGTGTCGAATGGTTGTATGCGATATAACATAGTTATCGAATCAAGGATTGATTCGATAAGCCGATACATTCTATACTAGTCGGTTGTGTGCGACATGACCGGATCATTGAATCAAGTGTTGATTTAATTATTTAATGCATAATTGTATATTTGATATATTACTTTGCATTAACTAGTATCGGTTCACTTTAAAATGGATTTTCTCACTCGGGTGTGCGCATTGCATATGCAATATGATTATGTGCACATGTTTGTATCATGTTTGATGATGCATACCACTTTGGTTAAGTGTAAAGTTTGAACCATGGTTGTGTTTATGTTTAGGGTTTTATTTTCTTAATTATTCATTTATTCTTTTTGATAAATGGATAAAAGAAATTCAAATGAGAAAATGGTGGCTTGGTTTTATTTTGTTCATGAAGCTTCATGAACATTTTGACTAAGTGACCATTTTGTCTCTAGCTTAACCCTAACCATTGCTTCAACCATGATTAATACTCTACACTTTACCATGGTTTAGTTATGATAAGTTTTGATTATTTTTTTCTTTTTCTAAATAACTTATCATAACTATTTCCTTCTTCTTCTTCATTCTTCAAGTGAAGAAAGCTTGCCCCATCAATGGCAAGTGATGGAAATGAGTGAGAAATCCAATTCTAAAGTCTACCCACTTCCTATTTCTTCATCCTCTACCTCTTGCCAAGTAGTAGAGTGTGTTTCCTTCACAAGTTTCATGACTTGGTGAAGGTGGAGCTTGATTCATCGATGCCTCGACGTAGATCATCTTCGGCTTGGACATCGACGACCTAGCCCGCCCATTCTCCGACGAAGACGACGCTAGAGCCCAGATTCCTTTTGGACAGCGGAGACGACTTCGTTGCGGAGCTATGGAGGTGGAGCATCGGATCTACAAAGGTTGTATTTCCGTATTCTCATTAGTTAATTTGTTAACTAGTTCTTTTTCGCCTAGACATCTAGTTATCGATCCGTAGTTTAGGGTTTCTCGGCACCGTAAAATTTTAATTTGGCATGTTCGATGCCTTGTGAGACCTCCTTAGCGTGCCTAGGAACCCTATAGTGGTATCAGAGCCTAACTAGAGCCTTAGGCGAAGTCCAGACGGAATTTGAAACCCGAACGAACCCGAAAAGCAACTCAAAAATAGCTCTCTGGACAATTTTCAAAATCGTGTTTTTTTTATATTAAAAATATTCATAAAGATCAGGAGGAAGATCTAAGGTATACTGCAAATTTCGAGAGCACGATTCAATAATTGGAGCGCGGATCCGCGGCCTGACAAGAGGCTGACGCGGCGGATCAGCGGCCCATTTGTCGTTTTGTGCTTCTAAATTTGCACTATAATTCTTAGTTTTCATTTTTGGTTTTCCTGGGAATTTTTAATATTTTTTCCATAGTGTTATTTTCTGAGTTGTTTTGGGAATTCGAATGTTCGGTCGGATTATCAAATTTTGTCTGTGTGGCTTTCCGGATAAATTTTAGAATATGTTAAAAAGTTCGACCGGATATAAATACCCAATTTTTCCCCTGTCGGGAAATTTCCAAGTGTTGGATTTTTCCGAAGTTTAACGACGTTCTAAGTAGTGCAAGTAACGCGATGGACCCTCTAGAAGACAACAAACCTTAACTCGATTATGTGACCGTCTTGAACTGCCCTTTGAACCTTCGGGTTTGGGGCAGTACGGCGTGCCACATGTGAGGCGTTGGCTTGACCCTTCTACGGCTGGACCGTTGGTACTGAGGCACGAACTGAATGTTGTTAGACTTATTTCATGTGTTGATCTGTATCGGGAAAACTTGGGTGTTCGAATATTCAATCGGAAAGTTTAACATTTTCTGTTTATCCGGAATGGGATACAATAATTGGAATTCACAAAAGTTATGTGATAACTGAATGAATGTTATAAACATAGCAATTTAGTCTCACTTAATCGGTTGCCACGGAATTTTGATGTGATCAAAAGTCCGTCGCAATCACGTAGCGTACGCGGATACTCGCCGGGTAAACTTAATAGACAGCCTCACGCCATTGCCCCGACCAAGTGACTGTAGGAGAACCCCGTCGCCGAAAGCATCCGTTCGGGTGCTCGCGGCAGCGGTGTTCCGCCTTGGTGCACTTCGTCGACGGTATTAGGGGTGCGGCCGCCTACTGAAGTTTGCGACGAGCATTCGATCAGGATGTCGGGAATCCTGTTGAATTGCCCGACTTGATATTGAAAAGTGTTTTCGATTTTGAGACTAAAATGCGGGGTTTATAATTGTTAGGCATGCGATGTCTAAGTAATTCATTTGGTCAGGCATGCGATGTCTGAGGAGGTTGCGGATTCCAACTGTTGTAGTTTTACACTTTCTTTTCTGTGACCGTAAGTGTAATATGTGATATCGCCGGTTTCGTTGCTATATGTCAACGACAATTGGGATGCGCATATTTACTTACGTTGATGACATGTGATGTTATGTGTTGCTGGATATGTTATATTGGATCGTCGTGTTTGAATAGCCGGGGTTTTTTATGTGAGATGAGTGTTTTTCATTTTCATTCATGTAAAAACTTGTATGTAATATTCTTTTATTGGGGCGCTTCCAGGTTGCGGAAGTAGTCACCGTTTGTATATTATTTACTTTTCCGCACTAGGATAGACCCAAGGAGGAGGGCACAAGTAACCGGGTTCTGGAGTCCAGTGGGAGACCAACTCGAGGAGTCGAGTCCGGGTCTCCTAACTCTAGAATTGGTAGGGTTGCTTGCCGCTCTCGTAGGGGTTTAGGGGTGTGGGTTTGGCTATTCATCACGACCGTGGAATCCGTGTTTTATACTGGCTCGTATTGAAAACACGGACGTCCTAGTATATCCAATATTTCATATGATTCTTCTGCTGCGAAATCTGTGATGTGATCATGTGATGTTCTGTGATAGATATAGTATATAGTATATATGATATATTATATAGACGTTACTTATGTTTTACACCCGCGCTAGCCCTACCCTGCTCTGTCGTTAGTTACCTAACCTAACGGTGCACGAGGGGACATCGAGGCGAATGCGGATGGCATAAGTGTACGTCATATCTATCTGTGATGTTTAGGTATTTAAATGATGGGACTTCATTAATGAGATTAATGAAATAAAAGAAACCTAAGATGTTGTAGAATCGAATTTCAAAATAAAACAGGTAGCTACAGTTCTTGCTTTGCACAGAAGTATATGTGATATATCCTGCACCTTATTCGATGAGGAAAGGACCGAGATCCCTTCACCGGGAATGACTCCTTTAGCAATAACTGGCAGATGCTACACACTCGGTTTGTATTTTGATTGCTTTTAAGTGTTTTTGCTTTGCACAGTGATATATATGATATATCCCGCACCTCATTCGACGAGGAAAGGACCGACGATCCCTTCACCGGGAGTGACTCCTTTAGCAAAACTAGAAAAGCCTCAAAAGTACTCCATTTTTAAAATTCATTTGATTCTACGACGATATCAAGTTCATTACGCAATAGGTTTTCAGAAAAACCTGTCGTAGCCCTCCGTCATTTCAGATAAGTAGTAGTTAGTATTCGTGCTGCGTTTGTTGGCCTTTGTCAAGGCGCAGTGTGCGGTAGCTAACTGGTGCTTATCTGCTTATGCATATGATGCAGATTGAGTTAGGGTAGTCGTGCGACCTTGTTGGCCTTTGTCAAGGGCCGTGCGGGTGGGTTTAATTCAATCAGGAAATGACGGGTTGAACTTGACTAGCATCCTATGGTTTGCTGGCCTTTGTCAAGGTCATAGGAGATTAGGGGCAAAACATTATCGGGAATTTCAAGTGTTGAAATTTGCAATGAGATTGCATACCTTCTATGAGATAGTTGGATCCCGATACCCGCTGCGAGTAAGTGTTACTCCTGGGAGAGTTTTATACATTACAATTAGCCGATCAAGTAGGTGTCTAGAAAGGTGTCAACGGGGTTACGCCTCTGGGAAAATGAGGTTTACATTAATTAGGTTCGTGCGAAAGCATGGGGGACCTCCCTCAAAGTACCGACACTGGCCTGGCTGAAAGATTGGCGAACTTGTAGTGTGTAATTAATCCCGGCTAGTCTTTCCTTTTAGGGTTTGAAGGAAGATTTGATAAAAAGCAGTGGGAGCCATCCTGATTAGATAAAATAATAACCAATCTATTCTTGACAGAGCGCACGCTGAGTGTTTTCTTCTCTCTCTCTCCAGGTAGCGACCATATCACGCCTTAATCAAGATAATAATACGGATTATTGACCGAACCCGCTTGTTATACTGAGCTGGGGAACGTTGGTCCCGCTCCAACTTATAATTGTTATAAGACAGAGCAGGAAATTAGGGAATACCAGATTTCCCATGCCGCCCAAACGAAGAGAGTGCATGCTGATGCATCATCTTCGGGTGTGTTCATTACAGAGAACTGTTTCTCAGTATCCTTTACGTCCTGGGTATGTGATACCAGATCAGGATCCCAGATATGTAATCAGTTACATAGGGCTACAGAAAGGTAGAGAACTGAGAACGAGTGATAAGTTTCATGAGGCAGAAAACGGGGCAAGCGTTGCAGCCAAGTCTGTTGGTCACTGTCACCCTGTATTACCAATACATTGATTCTGAATGAATGTTATTAGATACCGAACCTGATATACAAAATCATATCAGTCTCTTTATTAGTAAAGAAATGATAAAATTTTGTATTGTTGGATAATGTTTTGAACATTTCATATATCAAAAGTTGATCGGTTCAGGCACGTTATCTAAAAGCATTGCTGTTCTAAATCAAACTACAGTTCTTAGTATACGGAACACACATAAGAGGAAGAGTTCAGAAATGAACGGATCCTTCTTAAGGTATTGTAGACTAGGTCAGATCAATGTGACCCGACTAGCTGGAGTTACATAAAGATGCATATTTAAATCAGTTTGAATTTACATCTTGTGAAACTCGCCAGTCATGTCACAAAGATAAAATGGCCATAGCTCCGTTTACTGGAAACAGAGAAAGAGTTAGTGAACTCTTGGGATGATACATGTTGATGTATGTAGGTCCCCTGTCTACACATGCCAGAAATGGTTCTTTATACTTCATTACATTCTCTGATAATCTCTCAAGATTCAGACATATGTTCCTGTTGAAGCACAAGTTCGAACCTTTTGAGATATTCACAGAATATAAGTTAGAAGTAGAGAACCAAAATACGGGTAAAAGTATTATGTCCTATGATGAGATCAAGGAGGAGAATACTTGAGCACGGAATTCCAGGACTATTCTAAAGGAGAATGAGATTCTCTCTCAGCATTACTCTTCCGTATACACCATAGTACGATGGTATATCGGGGCGGAGCAGATACACCCTATTTGATATGGTGTGCTCTATGATGAGTACTACCGAGTTACCTTTTTCCTTAAGGGGGTTATGCACTTGAGAAGTTGCATACCTATTGAATAGGGTTCCAATCAAATCAGTTGCCTACCACTTCATATGTGATATGGAATGGGAAGAGCCCATGTCTTAAGTTAGTTAAGATTTGGGGTTGTCCGGCCTATGTCTAAAAGTATGATCCGGACAAGCTCGAGGCAAGGTCTGTTATGTACAACTGGAAAGGTTCCAGCTATACGAACTACAGCAGATGATTTGATAGAACCAAGTGATTCAGTAGATACCAACGAACCTCAGCCTCTCCGCCGATCTAGTAGGGTTCCTCACCCACCTGAGAGATACTTCGGTTTCTCTATGACAGTGGGAGCGAGGATTGCATCATGAGATGATGACCCAACTAGCTTCGAGCAGGCCATCAGGAGTAAGACTCTGTAAGAATGGCTGGATGCTTAGCGATCTGAGATGGAATCCTTATACACTAACAAAGTATGGACTTTGGTTGCAATATCTGAAGGGTTAAATCCCCATCAGGAGCAAGTATATCTTGAGAAGATTGCTTGGTGTAGATGGAAAAGTTGAGACTTTCAAAGCTAGACTTGTTAAAGGTTTGCATCATTGACCAGATATGGATCATAATGTTAAAACCTTTTCAAGTAACTATGCTTAAGTCCATCCAGATCCTACTTGCCACGGCTACATACCATGACTGCGATATCTGGTGGTTGGGTGTCTTGACTGCTTTTCTAAATGATGATTTAGAAGAGAGCGTCTATAAGTACACAGCCAGAGGGCTTCCTAGACAGTGGGAGCAGCGGAAACGTGTGCAAGATGCTTTATAGGATAAAGCAGGCATCGCGGAGTTGGAACATCTGTTTTGATGAAGCGGTCAAAGAGTTTGACATCATCAAAATGGTAGATGAACCTTGTATATACAAAAAGGTAGTAGGGAGTATGGTGACGATCCTCGTAGAGTACGTGGATGACATACTCTTGATAAGAAAAGAGTTTCTTATGCTACGCTCGATCAATTTCCGTTTATCACAAAGATTCTCCATATAGGATTAAAGTGATACCTACTAAATCCTGGATTTTGGATTTATGAGATAGATCTAAATGGATGTTAGGATACTCACTAGATGTAGTGAGATGGTGTCAATCGATCCTGAGGAGAATCACTGGAAGGGTTCCAGGGTGATAATGACGACTGAGTGTCAGTCGCAGGCATTGTCTTTACCCTCAGTAAAGGGACGGTATGTTGGAAGAATTCCAAGCTAGATACCGTGACATACTAGACGATAAAGGCTAGATACATCGCTACTTAAGATGCTACCAAAGAGGCAGTCTGGGTGTATATTGGTTCATGAGATGAACTTAGTTCCTCCCATTGTGTGACAATGGAGCTGTGGCTTATGCCAAGGAACGTCCGTCCCATCAGTGATCCAGACATATTCTAAGGCAGTATCACCTGATCATGGAGATAGTTGATCTCCAGGGTGATCGAGGTTTGGAGAGTAGACTCAAAGGACAACACAGCGGATCCACTCACAAAGGTCTGTTCCCAGAGAGAGACTTTTATGGGATGGTTGAGTATGAGATACTGCAACCACTGCTATCAGATGGCCCTAGTGCAAGTGGGAGATTGTTGGTTATATGTATGCCGTAGAGGCCATTACTATACATAGGATTTATATTGTAGTGGATGCTGGGACATATATAGGGAGGACTTTCTTGCTCGACATGATAGTACGCTATCTGGTTGATCTTTACCTTAACGTGTACACTGATTGTCTCCCTGTTACATGTTGGTAAAGCCCTTAGGATCTGTACTTGACTACCTGGACTATGATGCGGATCATACTAGTGGGGACATGGTAGTCCATAAGTACATCCTTCAAAGTCCCTAGTCGAGGGTGTATCGAGACGGGGCATCGATATACCAGAGTAGACTAGCGTATACCTTCTCGACCCATACAGATGGGCGATGGATGATCCCATATCCATTAGTGTTTGACATCAGAGATGATATACGGGTGCTCAGTAGAGACTGGGTACACTGGACGGACTCGCCGAGAACTCCCAGATGGTATTATAACTCACGTCAGATGGCAGTTCTCTGGTGACACTGGTACAGAGTAGTCTGTTGACCCGAGATCGTCATAGAGTCTTGTGTGGTTCCCACTGTGCTTTGATTTCCATCTTACCACGTCCAAGAGGGCATGCAAAACGGTGGTTTTTGGGTACAGTCCCGAGTCACATGGAGGCAATGAGCGATAGGAGGGGATTCGTCTCTCCCGGTATAGGGGGTTGATGTTGCGCTGTGTTCGATTGGCTATAACAGGAAGTCCCTGGCCAGGGCTGATCAGAGAATTGCTGGTAAGTGTTACCAGTAGTTTCTCGACCCGTTATGAGCCTCATATCGACACGACTTATCGAGCTATTGGGGTCTGACGTTTACCACCCCTAGGCAAGATATGCGACATATCAGACGATCAGACCGGACTGTACGGTAGTGTTACTGGTTGGATTCACTGGAGTGTGAGCGGGCTTGCTCGTCGATCTTCAGATCGCTCAATACCCGGGTGGCCATTACGTTTAGCATACCGCTTGCGGCTTGTGGGTGTTTGATATGATCATCACCTGCTGCCGGCGTATTGACGAGTCTTTAGAGTCCTACACAGAGGTTTCCTGGCTCAAGCAAAACGAAATAGGAGCGCATATGAGATATGTGCGGGACCGAGAATAATGCGTGTATGTGATACCGTATTCCATTCTCGCGATGAATGTGTCGAATGGTTGTATGCGATATAACCTAGTTATCGAATCAAGGATTGATTCGATAAGCCGATACATTCTATACTAGTCGGTTGTGTGGGACATGACCGGATCATTGAATCAAGTGTTGATTTAATTATTTAATGCATAATTGTATATTTGATATATTACTTTGCATTAACTAGTATCGGTTCACTTTAAAATGGATTTTCTCACTCGGGTGTGCGCATTGCATATGCGATATGATTATGTGCACATGTTTGTATCATGTTTGATGATGCATACCACTTTGGTTAAGTGTAAAGTTTGAACCATGGTTGTGTTTATGTTTAGGGTTTTATTTTCTTAATTATTCATTTATTCTTTTTGATAAATGGATAAAAGAAATTCAAATGAGAAAATGGTGGCTTGGTTTTGTTTTGTTCATGAAGCTTCATGAACATTTTGACTAAGTGACCATTTTGTCTCTAGCTTAACCCTAACCATTGCTTCAACCATGATTAATACTCTACACTTTACCATGGTTTAGTTATGATAAGTTTTGATTATTCTTTTCTTTTTCTAAATAACTTATCATAACTATTTCCTTCTTCTTCTTCATTCTTCAAGTGAAGAAAGCTTGCCCCATCAATGGCAAGTGATGGAAATGAGTGAGAAATCCAATTCTAAAGTCTACCCACTTCTTATTTCTTCATCCTCTACCTCTTGCCAAGTAGTAGAGTATGTTTCCTTCACAAGTTTCATGACTTGGTGAAGGTGGAGCTTGATTCATCGATGCCTCGACGTAGATCATCTTCGGCTTGGACATCGACGACCTAACCCGCCCATTCTCCGACGAAGACGACGCTAGAGCCCGGATTCCTTTTGGACAGCGGAGACGACTTCGTTGCGGAGCTATGGAGGTGGAGCACCGGATCTACAAAGGTTGTATTTCCGTATTCTCATTAGTTAATTTGTTAACTAGTTCTTTTTCGCCTAGACATCTAGTTATCGATCCGTAGTTTAGGGTTTCTCGGCACCGTAAAATTTTAATTTGGCATGTTCGATGCCTTGTGAGACCTCCTTAGCGTGCCTAGGAACCCTACAATATCTTGGTCATTGCTCTTTGATATTTCGCTCTGGTATTCTTTAGTCCACAAGGCATAACTTTGTAATAGTATATGCCTAACGGTGTGTGGAAGGCCGTATGCTTCTGATCTTCGGGAAGCATCTTTATCTGATTATATCCTGACGATCCATCCATGAAGGAGAAGATCTCATGAGTTGAGGTGTTGTCGATTATCAATTCGGTGACTGGTATAGGGAAGTCATCTTTTGAACATGCCTTATTAAGGTCACAAAAGTCTACGCAGACCCGGAAGATCCTGTTTTTCTTCATCACGTGGACGACATTGGAAATCCAGTCAGGATATTTAACCTCTTGGATGAAGCCGGAATCTATAAGTTTCTTGACTTTAGCGCTGACACCCATCTCTAGTTTAAGACGTATTCTCTGAAGGGTTGCCTAGCACGGCAGCAAGGTTTTGGGAGGCATCGTCCATGCCAAATTCAAAAATTTGCCGTTCTAGCTAACCCTAACCATGAATCGTAAACTAGAAATCATACGGAAAGTAATGCAAACAACTTTTCAAAAGAAGTAAGAAAGGAATACAACCTTTGTAGACCGGTCCTTCACTTCAAATAGCTCCGTGTAGTAGTCCCCTTCGCTGCGATCATGAACTCCGAACTCAAGAGAGGCTTCTTTGAAGAAACGAACGTGCTTGCTTCGAAGACTTCGAGGCCAAAGATGATCTACGTCGAGGAGACACTAACCCAAGATATATCTTCACTAATCATGTAATTAGTGAAGTAAACACACTCTACTAAATGGCAAGTAGTAGAGGATGATGAAGTAAGAATTTTGCTCACTTTAGAAATCATTTTCTCACATTTTATCTCATACCTCCATTGAAGCTAAAAAGCTTTTCATGGAGCTAGAAGAAGAAGAAGAAGAACTCATGAATAATTCATCCAAATGAATTATTGCATCCATGGTTGAGTTAAGCCCTCATGCCTAACTCATGTAGAGAATAAACCCAAGGCTATGGTTAAGGGTTGGGTCAAGAAAAATATCCTAAGGAATGACAAAAGAGTGGACTTTGTCAAAGTTCTACAAGCTTCATCAAGCTTGAAAACATTGACCAAGTCAATTCCCTTTTATAATAACTTAAGAAATAATCAAAACCCTAATTTAACCTTAACATGGTATAAGTCTCATACACCCATCTTGTATGTATCATCAAGCATGACACAATACATGTACACAAATATACATATCACATATATACGATGTGCACATAAAGTGAGAAAAGAAATCATTAGTGAGCTAAATATTAGTTAATATAATATAATATATCAAATATATAATTATACATTAAATTATCAAATCAACTCTTGATTTAATAATCCGTCTATATCACATATAACCGACTAATACTATATGTAACAACTTATCGAATCAACACTTGATCCGATAACCCGGATATATCGCATATAACCGACGAATGTCACAAAATGCGAGAATAGAATACAGTATCTCATATCGTATTAATCTCAGTCCCGCACATATCACATATGCGCTCGTACTCCATTTCGCTTGAGCCAGGAAACCTCTGTGTAGGATACAAAAGACTCGTCAATACGCCAGCAGTAGGTGATGATCATATCAAACACCCACAAGCCGCAAGCGGTCTGCTAAACATAACGGCCACCCAGGTATTGAGCGATCAGAAGATCAACAAGCAAGCCTGCTCGTACTCCTGTGAATCCAATCAGTAACACTACCATAGAGTCCGGTCTCTTCGTCTGATATGTCGCATATTACAGCCTGGGGGTGGTGTAACGTCAGACCCCAATAGTCTAATAAGTTATGCCGATGCAAGGTCCATAACGGTTCGAGAAACTACTAATAACACTTACCAGTAGATCTCAGCAACCCTGGCCAGGGATTTCCTGTTATGGCCAATCGAGCATAGCGCAATATCAACTCCTAATACCGGGAAAGACGAAACCCTTCCTATCGCTCATTGCCTCCATGTGACCGGCACTGTACCCAAAAGCCACCATTTTGCACGTTCTCTTGAACATGGTAAGGTTGAAATCAAAGCATAATGAGAATCACACAAGACTCTATGACGATCTCGGGTCTACAGACTAACCTGTACCAGTGTCATCAAAGAACTGCCATCAGACGTGAGGTACAATACCATCTGGGAGTTCTTGGCGAGTCCGTTCAGTGTACCCAGTCTCCACTGAGCACCCGCATACCTTCTCTGATGTCAAACACCAATGGATATGGGATCATCCATCGCCCATCATATGGGTCGAGAAGCATATACGCTAGCCTACACTGGAGTATCGATGCCCTGTCTTGATACTCCCACGACTAGGAACATTTGAAGGATGTACTTGTCGACTACTCTGTCCCCACTAGTATGATCTATATCATAATCCTGGTAGTCAAGTACTCATCCTAAGGGCTTTATCAACATGTAATATAGAGACAATCAGTGTACATGTTAAGATAAAGTGCAACCAGATAGCATACCATCATGTCGAACAAGAAAGTCCTCCCTATATATGTCCAAGCATCCACTACATTATACATCGTATGTACAGTAATGGCCTCCAGGGCATACATATTACTAACAATCTCCCACTTGCACTAGGGCCAGTAACTCATACCCAAAAAACAACAATGGTTGAAGTATCTCATACTCAACTATTGTAAGGTTCCTAGGCACACACTAGAGGTCTCACAAGGCATCAACCATGCCAATTTAAAATTTTACAAGTGCCGAGAAACCCTAATACGGATCGTTAACTAGATTTTAGGCAAAACAAGAAACTAGTTAACAACTTAACTAAAAGAAAGAGGCTAAAACCTTTGTAGATCCGGTTCTCCACCTCCATGGCTCCGTGATGAAGTCCCCTCGCTATCCAAATCGAATCCCGGGCTCTAGCGTCGGCTTCATCGGAGAAATGGACGGGCTAGGTCGTCGACTTCGATGCCGAAGATGATCTACGTCGAGGCAACACTAGATCAAGCTCCAACTTCACCAAGTCAAGAAACTTGTGAAGAAAACACCCTATACTACTTGGCAAGAGGTAGAGGATGAAGAAATAGGAAGTGAGTTCACTTTAGAATTGGATTTCTCACTCTTTTTCACTAGTTGCCATTGATGGAGGCAAGCTTTCTTCATGTTGAAGAAAGAGAAGAAGAAGAAGAAGATAATATGATAAGTTATTTTCTAATAGAAAATAATATGATAAGTATCATAATGCAACCATGGTTATGTGTAAAGAATAAACCAAGGTTAGGTGAATGGTTAGGTTAGGCAAAGAAACAAAAATGGTTGAACTTTTTCAAAGCTTCATGAAGCTTCAAGTAAATCCAAAAAGCAACCATTTCTTTTCTTGCCTTAAAAGGAAATAAACAAAGAAATGAATAAATAAATAAACTAAATAATCAAGAGAAGATTATAAAACCCTAACCATTCACTTAAACATGATTTAAACTAAACATACACCCAAACTAGCATGTATCATCAAACATGATACAATCTTGTGCACAAAAGTATATTACATATACAACTTGTGCATTTCAAGTGAGAAAATCCATTTAAAGTGAACCAATACTAGTTAATGCAAAGTAATATATCAAATATATAATTATACATTAAATCATTAAATCAACACTTGATTTAACGATCCGGTCATATCGCATATGACCGACTAATATCCAATGTATCGGCTTATCGAATCAATCCTCGATTCGATAACTAGGTTATATCGCATACAACCAATCGATACATTTATCATGAGAATAGAATACGGTATCACATACACGCATTATTCTCGGTCCCGCACATATCTCATATGCGCTCCTATTTCGTTTCGCTTGAGCCAGGAAACCTCTGTGTAGGACTCTAAAGACTCTTCAATACGCCGGCAGCAGATGATGATCATATCAAACACCCACAAGCCGCAAGCGGTCTGCTAAATGTAACGGCCACCCGGGTATTGAGCGATCAGAAGATCGACGAGGAAGCCCGCTCACACTCCTGTGAATCCAACCAGTAACACTTACCGTACAGTCCGGTCTCGTCGTCTGATATGTCGCATATCTCGCCTAGGGGTGGTAAACGTCAGACCCCAATAGCTCGATAAGTCATGTCGATATGAGGTCTATAACAGTTCGAGAAACTACTGATAACACTTACCAGTAAATCTCAGCAACCCTGGCCAGGGATTTCCGGTTATAGCCAATCGAACACAGCGCAACATCAACTCCCTATATCGGGAGAGACGAATCCCCTCCTATCACTCATTGCCTCCATGTGACTCGGGACTGTACCCAAAAACCACCGTTTTGCACGCCCTCTTGGACGTTGTAAGGTGGAAATCAAAGCACAGTGGGAACCACACAAGACTCTATGACGATCTCGGCTCAACAGACTACTCTGTACCAGTGTCACCAGAGAACTGCCATCTGATGTATGGTATAATACCATCTGGGAGTTCTCGACGAGTCCGTCCAGTGTACCCAGTCTCCATTGAGCACCCGTATATCATCTCTGATGTCAAACACCAATGGATATGGGATCATCCATCGCCCATCTGTATGGGTCGAGAAGGTATACGCTAGTCTACTCTGGTATATCGATGCCCCGTCTCGATACACCCACGACTAGGGACCTTGAAGGATGTACTTATGGACTACCATGTCCCCACTAGTATGATCCGCTTCATAGTCCAGGTAGTCAAGTACACATCCTAAGGGCTTTACCAACATGTAACAGAGAGACAATCAGTGTACACGTTAAGGTAAAGATCAACCAGATAGCATACTATCATGTCGAGCAAGAAAGTCCTCCCTATATATGTCCAAGCATCCACTACAATATACATCCTATGTATAGTAATGGCCTCTAGGGCATACATATAACTAACAACTATCCTATAAAAAGTCTCTCCTGGGAATAAGCCTTTGTGAGTGGATCCGCCGTGTTGTCCTCTATGTCTACTCTCCAAAACCTGGATCTCCCTAGAGATCAACCATCTCCATGATCAGGTGATACCGCCTTAGAATATGTCTGGATCACTGATGAGACGGGGGTTCCTTGGCCAAAGCCATAACTCCATTGTCACACAATAGTAGGAACGAAGTTCATCTCATGAACTAGTGTACATCCAGACTACTTATTTGGTAGCGTCCTTGGTAGCAATGTATCCAACCTTTATCGTCTAGTATGTCACGGTATCTAGCTTGGAACTCTTCCAACATACCGTCCCTCCACTGAGGGTAAAGACAATTCCTGTGACTGACATCAGTCGACCTTATCACCCTGGAAGCTATCCAGTGATTCTCCCCAGGATCGATTGATAATATCTCACTACACCTAGTGAGAATTCTAACATTCACTTAGATCTATCTGATATCTCAAAAACCAGGATTTAGAAGGTATTATCTTGATCCTATATGGAGAATCCTTGTGATAAGAGGAGATTGATCGATTGTAGCATAGGTAACTCCTTTCCCATCAAGAGTATGTCATCCGCGTACAATACGAGGATCACCACCATACTCCCTACTACCTTTTTGTATATACAAGGTTCATCTATCTTTTTGATGAAGTGAAACTCTTTGACTACCACATCAAAACAGATGTTCCAACTGCGCGAGACCTGCTTTAACTCATAAAGCAACTTGCACACGTTTTCGCTGCTCCCACTGTCTACGAAAGCCCTCTGGCTGTGTACATATAGACACTCTCTTCTAAATCACTATTTAGAAAAGCAGTCATGACACCCAACCGCTAGATATCGTAGTCATGGTATGTAGCAATGGCAAGTAGGATCCGGATGGACTTAAGCATAGCTTTGAAAGTCTCAACTTTTCCATGTACACCAAGTAATCTTCTCAAGATTTACTTGCTCCTGATGGGGATTTAACCCTTCAGATAAAGCAACAAAAGTCCATACTTTGTTGGTGTATATGAATTCCATCTTAGATCGCTTAGCACCCAGCCATTCTTACAGAGTCTCCACTCCTGATGGCCTGCTCGAAACTAGTTGGGTCATCATCTCATGATGCAATCCTCACTCCCACCAAAGTATCTCTCAGGTGGATGAGGATTCCTACTAGATCGGCGGAGAGGCTGAGGTTCGTCGATTGAATCCTCTGGTTCTACCAAATCATCAGCTGTAGTTTGTATAGCTGGAACTCCTTCCAGTTCTACCTCATGTCCATTAATTTCTTCATAAGAAATTCCTTTTTTAAAAGGGTGGCATGTTGAGAAACAAAACACCTCTTGTTCCTTGGTGCAGTAGAAGATATTCCCTTGCGGATGCTTGGGATATCCAACAAACTTTCAGAGAACTGACTTTTCCTCGAGCTTGTCCGGATTTTGCTTTTGACATATGCCGGACAACCCCAAATCTTAACTTACGTAAGAGATGGGCTCTTCCCATACCATATCGCATATGGAGTGGTAGGCACCTGATTTGGTTGGAACTCAATTCAATAGGTATGCAACTTCTCAAGTGCATAACTCCCAAAAGGAAATTGGAAACTCAGTAGTACTCATCATAGAGCGTACCATATCTAATAGGGTGTGATTGCTCTGCCCCGATACACTGACGTGCTGTGGTGAATGCGGAGGAGTAATACTGAGAGAGAATCTCATTCTCCTTTAGAATAGTCTAGGAATTCCGTGCTCAAGTATTCTCCTCCTTGATCACATCAAAGGATATAATACTTATACCCATTTTGGTTTTCTACTTCTAATTTACATTCTTTGAATTTCTCAAAAGGTTCAGACTTGTGTTTCAACAGGAACACATGTGCGAATCTTGAGAGACCATCAGTGAATATAATAAAGTACAAAGAACCAGTCCTGGTATGTGTGAACAGGAGACCTACATACATCATCATGTATCAATCCCAAGAGTTTATTGACTCTTTCTCCGTTTCCAATAAACGGAGCTTTGGTCATCTTATTTTTGTGACATGACTGGCAAGTTTCACAAGATGTAAATTCAAACTGATTTAAATATGCATCTTTATGTAACTTAGCTAGCCGGGTCGCATTGAAATGACCTAGTCTACAATGCCTCAAAAAGGATTCGTTCATTTCTGAACTCTTCCTCTTATGTATTTTTTGTACGTTAAGAACTGTGGTTTGATTTAGAATGTATATACTTTTAGATAACGTGCATGAACCGATCAACTCTTGATATAGGAAATGTTCAAAATATTATCCAACAATACAAAATTATATCCTTCATTACTAAATAAAGAGACTGATATGATGTTGTATATCAGGTTCGGTATCTATTAACATTCGTTCGGAATCAATGTATTTGGTAATACAGGGTGATAACTGCCAACATACTTGGCTGCAACACTTGCAACGTTTCCAACTCTTGAAACTTATCACCCGTTCTCAGTTCTCTACCTATCTGTAGCCCATGTAACATATTACATATGTGAGATCCTGATTCGGTATCTCATACTCAGGACGTAAAGAAAACTGAGAAATGGTTCTCGGTAATGAACACACCCGAAGAAGATGTATCAACATACACTTTCTTCGTTTGGGCGGCACGGGAATCCTGGTAATCCCTTATTTCCTTCTCGGTCTTATAACATATTATAAGTTGGAGTGGGTCCAATGTTCCCCAGCTCAGTATAACAAGTGGGTTCGGTCAATATCTCCGTATTATTATCTTGATTAAGGCGTGACATGGTCGCTACCTGGAGAGAGAGAGAAGAAAATACTCAGCATATGCTCTTGCAAGATTTGATTGGTTATTAATATATCTAATCAGGATGGCTCCCACTGTTTTAGTCAAATCTTCCTTCAAACCCTAAAAGGAAAGACTAGCCGGGATTAATTACACCTTACGAATTCGCCATTCTTTCAGCCAGGCTAGTGTCGGTACTTTGAGGGAGGTTCCCCGTGCTTTCGCACGGACCTAATTAAAATAAACCTCGTTTTCCAAGAGGCGTAACCCCGTTGACACCTTTCTAGACACGTACTTGATCGGCTAATTATAATGTGTAAAGCTCTCCAAGGAGTAACTCTTACTTGCAGTGGGTATCACGATTCAACTATCTCATAGAAGGTATGCAATCTCATTGTAAATTTCAACACTTGAAATTCCCGCTAATATTTTCCCCCGAGCGATCTATGACCTTGACAAGGTCAACAAACCATAGACCGCAAGTCAAGTTCAACCCGTCATTTCCTGATTGAATTAAACCCACCCGCACGACCCTTGACAAGGTCAACAAAGTCGCATGACTACCCTAATCCAATCGCATCATATGCTTATGCAGATAAGCACTAATCAGCTACCGCACACTACACCTTAACAAGGTCAACAAACGTAGCACGAATACTAACTATTACTTATCTGAAATGATGGAGGGCTACGACAGGTTTGTAAGAAAACCCTTTGCGTAATGAACTTGATATCGTTGTAGAATCGAGTGATTTTAAATAGAGTGTTTATAAGGGTTTTACTAGTTTCGCTAAAGAGGTCACTCCCGTTGAAGGGATCGTCGGCTCTTTCCTTATCGAATAAGGTGCAGGATATTTCACAAATACCACTATGTAAAGCAAAAACTATAGAAGCAATCAAAAGACAAACCGAGTGTGTAGCATCTAATAGTTTCGCTAAAGAGGTCACTCCCGGTGAAGGGATCTTGGCTCTTTCCTTATTGAATAAGGTGCTGGATATTCTACAAGGAATACCGCTATGCAAAGCAAGAACTAGAGCTACCAGTTTTTAAAACAAGTTTCTACAGTATCTTCAGGTTTCTTTTATTTCATTAATCTCATTAATGAAGTCCCATTTATTATGCTTCACAAGCATCACATTTGAAACGAAATCAACAATATATAATATATCTCATATATATAATATAAACATTCATCTCAGGAAGTAATATGATCACATCACAAAATATAGCAGCAGAAGAACAAATATGAAATATTGGATATACTAGGATTTACATGTTTTATATCAAGCCAATATAAAACACGGATTCCACGGTCGCGATGAATAGCCAAACCCACATCCCTAGACCTTTATGAGAGCGGCAAGTAACCCAGCCAATTCTAGAGTTAGGAGACCCGGTCTCGACTCCTCGAGGTGGTCTCACACTGGACCCTAGAACCCGGTTACTTGTTCTCCCCTCCTTGGGTCTATTCTAATGCGGAACAGTAAATAATATACAATGATGACATCATCCTCAACCCGGAAGTGCCCCAATAAAAGAATATTACATATAATGAATTTTACATGAATGAAAATGAAAAACTCTCATCTCACATAAAACCCCCGGCTATTCAAAATACGACAATCCAATATAACATATCACAGCAACACATAACATCATATGTCATCAACGTAAGTAAATATGAGTATCCCAATTGTCGTTGACATATAGCACCGAAACCGGCGATACACCACATATTACACTTACGGTCGCAGAAAAGAAAGTGAAAACTACAACAGTTGGAATCCGTAACCACCTTAGACATCGCATGCCTAACCAAATGAATTCCTTAGACATCACATGCTTAACAATTATAAACCCCGTATTTTAGTCTCGATATTGAAAACACCTTTTAATATCTAGTCGGGCAATTCAACAAAATTCCCGACATCCTGATCGAATGCTCGTCGAAAACTTTAGTAGACAGCCACACCCCTCGATGCCGTCGACGAAGTGCATTAAGGCGAAACACTACTGCCGCGAGCAGCCGAACAGATGCTTTTGGCGACGGGGCTCTCCTACAGTCACTTGGTCTGGGCTATGGGGCGTGGCTATCTATTAAGTTTACCCGGCGAGTAACCGCGTACACTACGCGATTGCGACGGACTTTTGATCACATCAAAATCCTATGGGAACCGATCAAATGAGACTAAATTGGTAGATTTATAACATTCAAATTAGTTATCTCATAACTACTTGTGGATTCCAAATATTGTATCCCATCACATAATACCCGGACGACGTTAAACTTTTCGATCGATTCATCAAAGTCCCACAATTTCCCGACAGCTCAACACTTGAGCACAGTTCAATGATACCCAGAAGATGCCACAATACCTATGAACCGGCCGTAGAAGGGTCAAACCAACGCCTCACATGTGACAACGCTGAACTACCACAAACCCTAGGGTTTAGTGGCAATTCTGACGGTCACATAATCGAGTTAAGGTTTTTGTTCTTCTAGAGGGTCGACAGAATCACTTGCATATAATTCCGAATACGTTAAACTTGGAAAAATGGGTTTTTAACGTTCGATCGAACTTTCTAACTTCGTCTAGACAACATGCGAAAAATCCAAAATAATGTTAAAACTACGAATACGAAACACTCCGATTTGCTTATAGTGAAAAATTACAACACATGCAAAATTAGCAAAAACAAACGACACCTGAAACATCAAAACCAAGCCACTATAACACAGACAAAAATTCAGGGGGGGGCTCGGATTTGGCCGAGATGGCACCTATGGTGGCCGGCCCAATTTTCACCAAATGCCCTGAAATTTTGTGTGTGTTTATAATATAACACATACATCAGTCTGTACTTATTTAACAAAAATTTTGACAACTTTTTAAAATCGACAGCAAGTAGGTTTTGACGATGCAGATTTCAGAGTATTTTGATTTCGTAATCTTAACAAAATCCGTATAAATTTCTAGCATGGCTCTGATACCACTGAAGGGTTGCCTAGCATGGAAGCAAGGTTTTGGGAGGCATCGTCCATGCCAAATTCAAAAATTTGCCGTTCTAGCTAACCCTAACGATGAATCGTAAACTAGAAATCATACGGAAAGTAATGCAAACAACTTTGCAAAAGAAGTGAGAAAGGAATACAACCTTTGTAGACCGGTCCTTCACTTCAAATAGCTCCGTGTAGTAGTCCCCTTCACTGCGATCATGAACTCCGGACTCAAGAGAGGCTCCCTTGAAGAAATGAACGTGCTTGCTTCGAAGACTTCGAGACCGAAGATGATCTACGTCGAGGAGACACTAAGTCAAGCTATCTCTTCACTAATCATGTAATTAGTGAAGTAAACACACTCTACTAAATGGCAAGTAGTAGAGGATGATGAAATAGGAATTTTGCTTACTTTAGAAATCATTTTATCACATTTTATCTCATACCTCCATTGAAGCTAGAAAGCTTTTCATGGAGCTAGAAGAAGATGAAGAACTCATGAATAATTCATTCAAATGAATTATTGCACCCATGGTTGAGTTAAGCCCTCATGCCTAACTCATGTAGAGAATAAACCCAAGGCTATAGTTAAGGGTTGGGTCAAGAAAAATATCCTAAGGAATGACAAAAGAGTGGACTTTGTCAAATTTCTACAAGCTTCATCAAGCTTGAAAACATTGACCAAGTCAATTCCCTTTTGCAATAACTTAAGAAATAATCAAAACCCTAATTTAACCTTAACATGGTATAATTCTCATACACCCATCTTGTATGTATCATCAAGCATGACACAATACATGTACACAAATATACATATCACATACATACAATGTGCAAATAAAGCGAGAAAAGAAATCATTAGTGAGCTAAATATTAGTTAATGTAATATAATATATCAAATATATAATTATACATTAAATTATCAAATCAACTCTTGATTTAATAATCCGGCTATATCACATATAACCGATTAATACTATATGTAACAACTTATCGAATCAACACTTGATCCGATAACCCGGCTATATCGCATATAACCGACGAATGTTACAAAACGGGAGAATAGAATACGATATCTCATATCGTATTAATCTCGGTCCCGCACATATCACATATGCGCTCCTACTCCGTTTCGCTTGAGCCAGGAAACCTCTGTGTAGGACTCTAAAGACTCGTCAATACGCCGGCAGTAGGTGATGATCATATCAAACACCCACAAGCCGCAAGCGGTCTGCTAAACGTAACGGCCACCTGGGTATTGAGCGATCAGAAGATCAACAAGCAAGCCTGCTCGTACTCTTGTGAGTCCAATAAGTAACACTACCGTACAGTCCGGTCTCTTCGTCTGATATGTCGCATATCACAGCCTGGGGGTGGTGTAACGTCAGACCCCAATAGCCTGATAAGTTATGCCGATGCAAGGTCCACAACGGTTCGAGAAACTACTAATAACACTTACCAGTAGATCTCAGCAACCCTAGCCAGGGATTTCCTGTTATGGCCAATCAAGCATAGTGCAACATTAACTCCTAATACCGGGAGAGATGAAACCCTTCCTATCGCTCATTGCCTCCATGTGACTCGGGACTGTACCCAAAAGCCACCGTTTTGCACGTTCTCTTGAATGTGGTAAGGTGGAAATCAAAGCATAGTGGGAATCACACAAGACTCTATGACGATCTCTGGTCTACAGACTAACCTGTACCAGTGTCATCAGAGAACTGCCATCTGACGTGAGATACAACACCATCTAGGAGTTCTCGGAGAGTCCGTTCAGTGTACCCAGTCTCTACTGAGCACCCGCATACCTTCTCTGATGTTAAACACCAATGGATATGGGATCATCCATCGCCCATCATATGGGTCGAGAAGCGTATACACTAGTCTACACTGGAGTATCAATGCCCTGTCTCGATACTCCCATGACTAGGAACATTTGAAGGATGTACTTGTCGACTACTCTGTCCCCACTAGTATGATATATATCATAATCCTGGTAGTCAAGTACTCATCCTAAGGGCTTTATCAACATGTGACACAGAGACAATCAGAGTACATGTTAAGATAAAGGGTAACCAGATAGCATACTATCATGTCGAGCAAGAAAGTCCTCCCTATATATGTCCAAGCATCCACTACAATATACATCGTATGTACAATAATGGCCTCTAGGGCATACATATTACTAACATTCTCCTCGAAGATAATTTGACAGGCTTTATTCCCAGTATTATAGACAGTTTGTGAACTACTACATCTGGATCAAGACTTGGCATCTCGGAGTAATTCCATATGAAGCAGTTTTTGTACTCTATGTGTACCACTTTTAGACCAGCTACTTGTTCATCTGAAAGCAGCTCACTGACAAACGTGGGTCGAGAATCTTCTTCGTTTCCTAAATTTATCTTTTTCAATTCATCAGCGGTGGTAAGGATCCTGTCTTCCAGTTCTTTTGGCGATGGTGGCAGCTCCGAAATTTCCTCTTCTTCACTTATGAAGCAGTCGAGGCACTGATGCGTATCTTCATCCTCCTTTTCATTGAGCGGTCTTATTATGTAGAAATTGTAGGTAAGCTTCCGCTTCTTAGGCTGGTTATGCTCTGATTTGGCAAGATTGTCTCGCATTGGCTTATGCTTTTGTGGAGGTTCCACTTTCCATTTGTCACTCAGTGTGAACTTTCCTTGCCTGTATTTCCCTTCTACCCTATCCTTGAAGGGAAAGCAATCTTCGATTGGATGACCAATAACCCGATGGTAGGGACAGTAGTTAGGATGATCAAAAGCATTAGCTTCATGAGGCATCTTAGACTTGAGCAGTATTAACATATGGTACTTCATGACGAGCTTGAATATTTTCCCCATCCTATCCCGGCGAGAAGAATATCCTCGTCCCATCCTCTCAATAAGAGGTGCGGCTGAGCGACCTTGTGGCTTGGATGTGGATGGAGTCTTATCATCAATGTGGCCACCTTGAATTTTTTCATTTACTAAGGAAGGTATAAGCAGCCGTCGAGAATAAGGATTATGGCTCGTCTTTCCCATAGATTGCCTGCTTAGGTGCGATCTTCTGGCTACTTCGTACAAAGCTGTCTCACCCATTCAATAAGCTTCTCTTATTAGCTTCTTAGCCGGGTCTTTTAGTGACAGAGTCGTAGTATTTTGCGAAGCTTAATTAATACAATTCATGGCTTCATTATATCGCCCTCTTGGGGGAAATTTCATGACCTTTTTGTATAGGGCCATTATACCTACTCCGATTTCATCAACTTCCTAAATCACTTCTTTCATCAGCAAATCAATCGGTACTTCAGATGATCTGGTTGGAGTACTTTGCGAGGTTTCTTCATCTTGCTTGGCCGAGTTGTCTGCCATCCAAGTATCTTACCTTTCGCTTAAGACATAGCTGCTATGAGCTCGCACCCTCTTCATGGATCGGATATAGCCCAAACCGGTAGCATCGAACTTTCTATGGGACGCTAGTTGACGGATTCTTGGCACTTCCCAGATCCTCTTGTAATACTAAGCCCGACGGATAGCCTGTTCGAAAAGTATTCCCTGCTGATGAAGGAGTTCTTTTAAGCTCTTTGTATAGTAGCTTGGCATGGGGATTGGTTGTAACCTATTGATATTCGGCTCAAGTCCATGACAAATCTCTTTCTCCACCTTGGTCTCTTCCGATTTATAGAAGAGAATCCCCTTCTTGCCTTTATATCTGGGAGGCACGTGAAAGGTAACTAGCTCTTGCATGCTATGGGTGCTGAGTGTATCGAGTTCTTTATAGTGATGCGGTGGAGCCATTGTAATATGTAGGGCTTGATTGGCTTCATCGGGTCCTTCACCCGCGGATGGATGAAGAAAACCGAATCTGATTCTTCTTCTGAGTCACTGCCGAAGATCAGAATAGGAGTTGATGAGTCTGGTTTATCAGTTTCCTTTGGAGGCTGACCCGTGAATACTATTTTTCTTCTTCTTCGGGGTCATTGCCAAAGATTAGGATGATTGACGCTTGCACTTTTTTATGTTTCGGTTTTTCGCACTTCTCCGTCTCTTCGAAGTCCAACAAGAGGTACTTTGAATCTTTCTATTTCCGTGCTTCATTTACCGAGAACGGGTTGAGCTTCCCTATGATGGTGTGATCTTGGCCATCCTTGAAATACTTCATACACTGATGTTCATACTGGTGTAACCAAGGTCTACCCAGTAAAGCCCCATAGCAGGTCTTGACCTCGATAACATGGAATTTGACATCCATGATGAGCTTTCCAAAACGAAGTGTCAAAACTATGGACCCTGCTGGGTTATGCCGGCGCCCTGGCCATCAAAAGCGGCAGGTGCGGAACAAAAACGACGAATAAAAATCTGGCGCCGACGGAACCCAATCCCAAGATCGAACCCATAAACACTAAAACTAGCAAACCAAACACAAAGAGATAGAACGGTTATACCTAATGAACCAAGTCCTTCGGGTCTTCAACCATTTCCAAGCTCCTAGTGATGCGGATCGACTTTGGTCGCCGGTCTTCCTTCATCTCCGATGATCCACCAGAGGGAAACGGCGCAAGCTCCAGGTTCGTTAAACGGACCAACCGACCCTCCAAGATCGCTAGTAGTGGAGAGTGGGGGGTGTAAGATATTCTCACTATATTTTCTCTCATAATCTAATGCTCATAGAGCACCCATGGAAGATGCGGAGGTGATGCAAGAAAGAATGGTATGAGCTAAAAATGGTAAAGTCTTTTTGGGTGTAAGTATAATGAGAATGAGTTAGAGAGAGTAGTAACCAAAATGAGCAAAACCCCACACATTCCTCAAGTGTGGCCGGCCCCTCTCTCCCCACCAAAATAATGCACACCCAAAATGACTTTTCCAATTAGCAAATAAAGAAATCAACCCATACCAATCTTTACATGAGCAAAAGCCATGCTTTGACCAAAACCCATGCTTATGCCATGTCACCATTTCCACCTCACCTAAAGCAAATGATTTTCTAAACAGAATCAATAATGAGGTGGCATCTTCTAGAAGCTATACCGTATAAATACGGAATGCTTCCCGGTACATGTATCGAAATACACATACACGTATTCGTACGAAAATACGAATAGCCAAAGAGAGAAAATAAATAGTGAGCAATAATACTAGAATACATACATATAAATACGTATGTAAATTATGAAATTGAAACTTGATTTAACAATCTGGCTTAATCCTAAACCGCTAGTATTATCAACCGCCCAATTAAAGTCTGTTCAATCCGTGCACATATTTAATCGGACACCTGTATGTATCAACATACGTCAACTACATCATATTGCCTGAACCGTGAAAAACCTCTGTGTGGGACTCTAAAGACTCGTCAATACGCTGACAGTGGATTTAACCACAAGCACGTCAGCGGCACTAGCTTTACGTAACGGCTACCCAGGTATTGAGCGAAAGGAATGCCGACGAGCAAACTCATCCGAACCCCTACTGAGCCTGTCAGTGACAATATCCATACAGTCCGGTCTGTTCGTCTAAGAGTATCGCATATCGAGTCTATGGGGGTGGATAAAGTCAGACCCCTAATAACGCGATAATTCGTGTCGGTATGAAACCCATCACCTCCTGAGAAACTACTGATCCAAATCAGTAATTCTCTATTACCCCGGCCGAGGATTTCAAGTGATGGCTACCCGTGCACTGTGCGACATCAACCCCCAATACCGGGAGAGACGAATCCTTGATGATCCGCTCACTGCCTCCATATGGCTCGGGACTGTACCCAACTAAAACCTTTTTGCACGTCTCCTTTGAGCGTAGTAGGGTAGTAATCAAAGCACAGTGGGAACTCACACGAGACAAATGATGATCCCAGGTTGACAGACTAACCTGTAATACCAACTAGCATGTTCCCGGCGAGTCCGTCCAGTGTACTCATAACCCAATGAGCACATGTATACTATCTTAGGTGAACAACTAACACCAATGGCTTGCGAGACCGGCCACCGCCCCTCGTCAGGGTCTAGATAAGTATACACCAGTCTACACTGGAGTATCGATGCCCGGTCTCGATACTCCCACGACTAGGGACATTTAAGGATGTGCTTATAGACCCCCAACTCCCACGTATATGATCGCCATCATAATGCTGGTGGTCAAGCAAGAATCCTATGGGCTCTATCATGATGATAAAGACAAACCAGATAGCATACTATCATCTCGAGTAAGACTGTTTTATCGGTATAGGCCCTTCCTCAATCATCACAATCACGTGCCTGTGACTACGATAATTGCCTTGAGGGCATTATAGCCAACAATCTCCCACTTGCACTTAAGGATAATTATTGTGATGTCGCATACTCACAGCCCGTGTGATACCGAACACCCAACTCCTCTACCAATCAGTTTCGCAAAGCCTGTTTGTGAAACTAATGTGTTCGAGGAATAGCCTCAGTGAGTGGATCCGCTTCAATGTTTCTTTCTATGTCTCTCTTTAACTCAAGTTCGCGGAGAAATCCATCTCCCGAATTGAGTAATACCTGTCTTAGAATATGTGTGGACATCTGATGGGACCTAGTTCATAAATGAACTCCAAATCCAAACTTCTTAGACTGTATCATCAACTGAATTTAATCAGTATCACGTGCCATGCCTCCTTCAGTATCCGCTTGGACCACCTGTCCAAACTACTGCCCCTCATAAGAGGGAAAGACTATAACTCTGACAGTCACTCTGTCATCCATGTCACTTTGGATGCCTGGAATGATAACCATCTCCCGAAGGAGGCTGCCGTTATCAAATCCTTAGAACATTCACTTATGCTCATAAACTGCTTCCTAACGTTCCTCCAGGATTGGATTAATATCTCAATTTATTGCATCTATTGCAAAAACAACATCTGGTGTGGTACTTGACATGTCACGATTGACTCAATTGCCTAAGCAAGTGATATGCCAATCATGCACATCTCTCTCCCCATTAGTCTGTAAGACACCTTTAGAGAGGGTGACTCCATCACTTGCAGGTTTATCACCATGCCAGGAGTCGTCCATTCTAAAATACCTTTAGAATACTGTCTAAGTACCCAGATTGGGACACTTCCCAAATCTAGATCTAAAACCATAGATCTAGTAACCAGAATGTCTGATATAATATCCATATCCCTTGTGGAGAAACACTATATGACAACCAAAATATAACCGATCATAGTATAGGAATTTCACTTCCTACTATGTGTATGTCATCTAAATACCAGGATAATACACCCTACTACCTTCTTAACAGATCCATCTCCTATTCTGATGAAGTCAAAAACTTATGACTGTCACATCAAAAATACATGATCTATCTCCGCTATATCCGCTTTAGTCTATAAATAGACCCAAGCTACTTGTCTACTACGCATCCGCTGCTCCCACTGACTACAACAACCCTCTGGCAGAGTCATATACACGTGCACTTCTAAAACTAGTTTAGAATGACGCTGTACTCATCCTCCTGCCGGGTCTCACAATCTGGAACAACAGTAATGTCAAGTCTGGGTAAACAAGAACCTCCTTGTCACCGTCCTTGAGGCTACCGAAGTACTTTTCGGGTGCCTAAGGTAACCCTCCATATCTGCGGAGTGGCTAATAGAATGTCAATCCCGATTGAATCTTTAGGTCCAATTAAATTTTCCGTAATCGTTTGTGGTTCTGGAATCATTTCCAGTTCTACCATACTCCCACTACTGTTTTCTGAAAAAATCCATTTTACTAAAACTGTGGCGAGTGAAGAACAATATCACTATTGATCTTCCAGATGGTAGAAAGTTAACCCTCGTGAAAGCTCGGGATAACCCACAAACGGCCATTACTGAAACGTGCCCCGAGTTTGTCCAGATTTTGGTTTTAAGCATCAGCCGGACAACTCCCTATATCTTAACATCGTTAAGATACAAATTGATTCTATATACCATACAGAAACAAAGGCACTAATTTTATTAGAACCAGATTCAAAATCATGCAGCTGTCCCCAGTGCATATCTGCCAAATGGAATGAGGCTAATCAGTATTACTCAACTAGGAGTGCATCCATATATGAGTAACCTGAAAAAGAATCAAGATCTCAAAACCATTACTATTAACTGAATACCAAACACAAGTATCTACTTCCTCAATCACCTTGAAGAATCCTGATACTTGCAACACGTGGTTCTCTACTTTATTCTTACACCTATAACTTCTCAAAACTTAGACCTTGTATTTCTATGAAACACTTGTCTAAAACTAGAGAAGTCATAAGTAAACAGAATATAGTACGAGGACCTTCCCATTTGTCCTAATGGACACTGGACAACATACAATACTTTGTATAAGTCCCTTGAGTTGAATAACTCAATCCCTGTGCGTTGTAGGTTGAAAACGGTACCCAGGCGATTTCCTCAAATATCACCAATTACAACGAATTCCGATATAATGAGGATAATCACCTAATTCCCAATAACTTACTCCCACTCATCATCTGTAAAACCATACAGATGTGAGAATCAAACCTGCTAAATACATACCCTGGAGTAAGTATCTAATTGGGAAATTAGTTTTCTATTAACAACGCATAGGGAAACTGAAACATGAAAATGTTTCGAAGGGTTATCCTTGTATTCCTAGTAATGCCTCTTCCATTATCCAGATTTATGGCTGAAACCATATATTTCCTTGCCATCTCTCCAAACCCCTTTATTTGTCTTTAGTCGTTACCTTCTGTACACCATTGTTAGGCTTAAGTTGTTTTCTTCCTTCCCTACCGTTCGGCACCATCCTATGGTTTGGAAGAAGAATATCCAATAAGCGTAATAGGTGTATTCTCCTAATCCTAGGAGTACTCGCAACCTGAGAGAAGGTGATGATAAAAGACAACTGAAGAAACCTTATTCCTATTTCTCCTGAACCAGAATCCATCCTCGAAAAAGTTCCTTCGAGTTCGTATATAACCATACGATGGATTTATCCAATGGAATTGGATGTTCGTAGTGATACGGAGTGTTCTGGAGAAATTCAAAGGTGAAGTAGGAGTGGCGATGTAAGACTTGGTTTGGTCGTGAATAGCAGTCGCATTTTACTTTGCCCTCTTTCTAATCCTTTTATTTGTCTTTACTTATTACCTTCTGTACACCCAACTTAGGCTAATTGGTTTTCTTCATTCCCTACCTTTCGGCACCCGCCAATGGTTTGGAAGAAGACCATCCAATAAGCGTAATAGGTGTACCGTCTCCTAATCCTAGGAGCCCTCACTACCTGAGAGAAGGTAAAAAGAAAAGACAACTGAATAATCCTATTCATTTTCTCCCGAACCAGAAACCATCCTTGAAAAAGTTCCATCGAGTTCGTATATAATCATACGATGGTTTTATCCAATGGAAGTGGATGCTCGTAATAATACGGGGTGTTCTGGAGAAACACAAAGGGTAGAAGAAGGAGCGGCAATGATGTATGCACCTTGGACAATCCAAAAGCCAGTGTTTTTAAGAAAAATCGGTTAACTTGGTCATTGAGTTATTGTCTAGGGTCGGGCCATGGTCGCTGCCAAAGAGAGAGAAAGAGAAGAAACACTCAGCGTGCACTCTAACTTAGATCAGAATGGATAATCACTTTATCTAATCTGGATGGCTCCCACTGTTTTCTCGAATTCTCCTCCAAACCCAAAAGGAGAATTAGTCGGAATTACCCGAGGAGTAATCCTACTCATCAGTGGGAATCGGGATCCAACTATCATCGCATGAGAACTTGATGGAAGCCACTCAAGTTATCACACTCCAGAAGGTATGCGCATGCCTGGCAAGTTTCCTGTATGTTTGAAACTCCCGATGTGATTTTTATCCCATGCTCTTATGACCTTGACGTAGGCCAACAAATCATAAGTCACATGTCAAGTTCTACCCGTCATTATCCAGGTTAATTTGAAACCATCCATACATACCCTTGATGTAGGCCAACAAGGTAGTACGACTGTTCCAAACCAACGCATCTATCTATGCAACAGAAAAGTAACAAATAGCTACCATACACTATGCCTTGACGTAAGCTAACAAACATAGCATGAATACTAACTGCTACCCGTCTGAAATGACGGAGGACTACGAATGGTTTTTGGCGAAAAACCTTTAACGTAATGAACTTGATATCGTTGAAGGAACCGGATAGCTTTTATAGAAATATAGCTGCGAAAACCTTTGCTAAAGAGGTCACTCCCGGTGAAGGGATCTCGGCTCTTTCCTTGTCGAATGAGGTGCAGGATATTCCAAACTGAATACCACGATGCAAAGCAAAAATAATCCACTATAGTAAAGTTATTACGTTGACGCAAACTTTCACTCAAGGGGTCACTCCCGATGAAGGGATCTCGGCCCTTACCTCGACGAATGAGGTGCTGGACATTCATAACCGAATACCACTGTGCAAAGCAAAAGCGTACGTTTGTAATGTCAGCTTTTAAAATTGGTTTAAACAACATCAAATATAGGTTTGTTTTATCCTTGCATTGATAAGAGTCAATGCAGTCCCATCAATTAATCACACCAGAAAAGAACAAAAATATAATGTATGTATATGCTATCCGCATTCACCACTGGGTCCCATCATCACCCGTTAGGTTACTTAACTAACGACAGAGCGGGAACTGGACTAGCGCGGGTGCAAAACATATACAACATCTACTAGTATATATATAAATATATAATAATCGCTCCAGGCATGATAAATGCAACATCACAGAAAAGTAATAAGCATCACAGAACAATACAGATAATCTGGGATCCCCGGGTTTCCATTGAGCCATAAATGAAAACCCGACGTTCCCCTGGTCGTGTGGATAGCCTGTGCAATGAAAGTCCTAGACCCCTACGAGCGCGGCAAGTTACCCGCCAAAACCTGAAGCGAGGCAGCCCCCTTTAGCAAAGTGAATGGACCACCCAGCACTTCACGGAATCCGGTAACTTGGGCACCCCTCCTTGGGTCAACCTATATCCCCTACGAGTGCGGCGAATAGCCCGTCAATTCTAGAGTAAGGTACCCTCCGTCTCAACACCATGAGATGTTGATCTGTTGCCCTCTAGAACCCGGCTATTCGTGCACTCCACCGCGGGGTAATCCTACTACAGAAAAGAAAATAATATACAAGGGTGATATCGACCTCAGCCCGGTCGTGCCCCAAAAGAATAATATACAAAACAGGCAGTGACGGCAGTCCACATGTCGGACGCTCGCCCCGCAATATCAAATGTACAAATAAATCCAAACTGCACTACCATTGCACACAAGCTATCCACCACGACAATCTGCAACATCACAGTACAACACAGAACATCAACGTGAATGTCACGTTCGCAAACCGTCTAAAAAGGACTATAGCGATTAGACAAGGTTTACCGATCAAATGACATTCACGGTCACAGATAGAAATGTAAAGTACCGAAAAATTACACAGTTAAAATTTCGATCGAATAAATTTATCCGCAAAGGCCCCAAAAGCAAATCCAGTACTCAAAAGATTCTGGGCCAAAACCTATATCACAAAAATCATTTTTCCTTATCAGATAGCACCATAAAAAATTTGGAAGCATTTAGCCATAAAAGAGCGGCGGAACCGCCGCCGAATGGCATGTTTTGTGGTGGTTTCGCGGCCAAAAAGTCGAATTAAGTTACCAAATTTCTTGTGGTGCCCTGTATTTGCCTGCACGGATTTTTAAGCCATATAGAAAGATTTTTTGAGCAAGTTTGAAAATCGACAAAAACTTGGCAAATTTGGAATAATGATTCGGAAAATTCATTCGATCAATATTCTAACTTGTGCAACCTAGCTAGTAATGGTTTATGGGTGGCTCTGATACCACTGCTGGGTTATGCCGGCGCCCTGGCCATCAAAAGCGGCCGGTGCGGGACAAAAATGACGAATAAAAATCTGGCGCCGACGGAACCCAATCCCAAGATCGAACCCATAAACACTAAAACTAGCAAACCAAACACAAAAACCAAATACAAAGAGATAGAACGGTTATACCTAATGAACCAGGTCTTTCGGGTCTTCAACCATTTCCAAGCTCCTAGTGATGCGGATCGACTTTGGTCGCCGGTCTTCCTTCATCTCCGATGATCCACCCGAGGGAAACGGCGCAAGCTTCAGGTTCGTTAAACGGACCAACCGACCCTCCAAGATCGCTAGTAGTAGAGAGTAGGGGGTGTAGGATAGTCTCACTATATTTTCTCTCATAATCTAATGCTCATAGAGTACCCATGGAAGATGTGGAGGTGATGCAAGAAAGAATGGTATGAGCTAAAAATGGTAAAGTCTTTTTGGGTGTAAGTGTAATGAGAATTAGCTAGAGAGAGTAGTAACCAAAATGAGAAAAACCCCACACATTCCTCAAGTGTGGCTGGCCCCTCTCACCCCACCAAAATAATGCACACCCAAAATGACTTTTCCAATTAGCAAATAAAGAAATCAACCCATACCAATCTCTACATGAGCAAAAGCAATGGTTTGACCAAAACCCATGCTTATGCCATGTCACCATTTCCACCTCACCTAAAGTAAATGATTTTCTAAAGAGAATCAATAATGAGGTGGTATCTTCTAGAAGCCATTCCGAATAAATACGGAATGCTTTCCGGTACATGTATCGAAATACACATACGCGTATTCGTACGAAAATACGAATAGCCAAAGAGAAAAAATAAATAGTGAGCAATAATACTAGAATACATACATATAAATACGTATGTAATTTACTAAATCAAAACTTGATTTAACAATCTGGCTTAATCCTAAGCCGCTAGTATTATCAACCGCCTGATTAAAGTCTGTGCAATTCGTGCACATATTTAATCGGACACCTGTATGTATCAACATACGTCAACTACACCATATTGCCTGAACCGTGAAAACCCTCTGTGTGGGACTCTAAAGACTCATCAATACGCTGGCAATGGGTTTAACCACAAGCACGTCAGCGGCACTAGCTGTATATAACGGCTACCCAGGTATTGAGCGAAAGGAAGGCCGACGAGCAAACTCATCCGAACCCTTACTGAGCCTGTCAGTGACAATATCCGTACAGTCCGGTCTGTTCGTCTAAGAGTATCACATATCGAGTCTAGGGGGGTGGATAAAGTCAGACCCCTAATAACGCGATAATTCGTGTCGGTATGAAACCCATCACCTCCTGAGAAACTACTGATCCAAATCAGTAATTCTCCATTACCCCGGCCGAGGATTTCAGGTGATGGCCACCCGTGCACTGTGCGACATCAACCCCCAATACCGGGAGAGACGAATCCCTGATGATCCGCTCACTGCCTCCATGTGGCTCGGGATTGTACCCAACTAAAACCTGTTTGCACGTCTCCTTTGAGCGTGGTAGGGTAGTAATCAAAGCACAGCGGGAACTCACACGAGACAAATGACGATCCCAGGTTGACAGACTAACCTGTACACATGTCACCAGGGAACTGCTATCTGACAATAGGTATAATACCAACTAGCATGTTCCCGGCGATTCCGTCCAGTGTACTCATAACCCAATGAGCACCTGTATACTATCTTAGGTGAACAACTAACACCAATGGCTTGTGAGACCGACCACCGCCCCTCGTCAGGGTCTAGATAAGTATACACCAGTCTACACTGGAGTATCGATGCCCGGTCTCGATACTCCCACGACTAGGGACATTTAAGGATGTGCTTATAGACCCCCAGCTCCCACGTATATGATCGCCATCATAATGCTGGTGGTCAAGCAAGAATCCTATGGGCTCTATCATGATGATAAAGACAAACCAGATAGCATACTATCATCTCGAGTAAGACTGTTTTATCGGTATAGGCCCTTCCTCAATCATCACAATCACGTGCCTGTGACTACGATAATTGCCTTGAAGGCTTTATAGCCAACAGACCCCAGCATTCTTGAAAACTGGGAGTCGAACCTTGAGATGATGATTTTCTCTTCGTCGATGTATCGTACTGCCGTGGACAGCTCCTTAAGCACCTTAACATTTGGCAGGTTGACCGAAGAACCGTTTTTGATGAGGATTTTCTTTATCCTCTGATCATCGTAGTACCCGGCGATGTAGAGCAGTCGATTGTACTCGAACGTTTCCAGGAGAAGATCTTCTTCGCTGAAGGTGATTTCGGTCATGTATATTTGCGCTATTTTATCCTTCATTTCTTCTTCGGCAAAGTGCTCTTGGAAAAGTCCGGTTTTTCAAGATCTTTAATCATCAAAGATTCCCGAAATTCTTTCGACAAGAGTAGCGCGTCATATATACTCAAGTGCGAAGTAACTTCTTAAGATTGGCTAACACATTGTAGTCTACCTTATTTTTCTTGGGCAGGTCCTTTGCGGCGAGCTCTTTAGCTACCTCTTTATCTAAGGCAATCTCTTCAGGCATCTTCTCTTTACCCTTATTTTGATTCTTGGGACCTTTATTTGCAGGCATAAAGTACTTCTCAAGGAGAGTGTGGTTCCACTGACGAATGTTGCTGAAGTCCTTTATCTTTCCTTCATCTCCCGATGAGAAGCTTACATATGGGAGATCGGCGGGAGGTTTATCTTCCGAATCACTTCCAAAAGTTGGCACTTCTGAACTTCCTCCTTCTAAAGTCTGAGCCTTGTCTGTATAACAGCTTTCGTTGATTGTCCTTGCTTGGCCATTTTCCTTGGAACCATCATGTTGGGGCGGGTGATCCTTATCCATTCGCTTCTCACTTTTTAGATGCCTGTTATGGAGAACCTACTTTCACCATCATTTCCCGAACACTTTACACTCGTCGATGGGGTGGCAGACCCTCCGGTGGTAGAGGAGATATTTTGGATGCTCGTTTCCACCTTCGAAGTGCACAACCCCTAGGGTATACATCTTTAGGGGCGGCAGCTTCATCCCTTTGGTAAGGCCTCAGCAAAGTGTTTCTTGGCTTTACCTTTCTTCAGCAGTATCTTCTGCTTCAGTTGTACATTCTTCTTTGGTTAGGGAGCTACATAACTCGCCTCTTCCACGACTTTCCATTTTAGACATTGATGTCTAACTTTTTCGTAGATAGCCAGCTCACGCCCTTTATTTTCCTTGCTCCTCTAAAAGGCTTCCCTTAGGAGCTTCTTAATCCGGTCCTTTTATTACAAATTTGGAGCTTTAGGCATTGATTCTTCCCCTTTTTGTTTGAATCTCTTTTAGACGTCGCTGGAGTCTCATCATCATAAATGGAGGAGTGAGAGACCATATGGCAGATATCCACACGGTCTTCTATTTCTTCCTCTAAATCATCATCCTCATCTTCTCTGCTATTTTCAAGGATGTGTTTGATAAACTCCACAAGAGTAACGGGCGAACGCGCTTTCTAATTATATTCTTCTAGCGCGCCAGTATACTTTTGGATATTTTTACGGTTATCGACATGCACGGCTGTCTGTACAGGCTTCTTCACTTTCTTCTTATTTTTCTTCTTAGAAGACTACTTTTCTTTGGGGCTTTTCCCTTTATCAATAGCCTTTGGAGTAGGACATGGCTTCAACATCCCTTATATGATCTCCGGTTCAAGCGGTCTTTTCCACCTGACCGTTGGACATGGTTGATCTTTTAACATTCTCTTCATTTTGGGAGACAATATCATCTCCCATAAGGTTTCTTTGACAAACGAGCAGTATGCCCCTGCGTATTGGTTTCTTTAGAGATATGCTTCTGAGAAGGATTCACCTTCCATTTATCGGAGAGTATGAACTTACCCTGTTTATACTAGTCCTCGACCCCAGTTATTGGAGACATAACAATCTTCAATCGGATGACTTACCATCCGATGATATGGGCAATAAATTGGACTGTTGACGTTATTAGCTTGGGTCGGCCGCCATGGCTCGGGCAAAGTTAGAAAACCACTCTTCATTGCAAGGTTGAATAACTTTCTTATTTTTATCATGAGAGAACAAATATTATCGTCGCATCCTTTCATCAAGAGTGGGTCCTATGCGGTTGTTATTTTGACTACCAGATTCTTTAGGACCGTTCGACTGTTGTTGTGTATTAGTGACAAACGCTACCTTACCCTTACCCTTGAAGTTTCATGAATCTCTATTAAAAGAGGCAGGACCTTGGTTTATCGCATCCAGCTGAGCTAACTTATTAATGAGCTTTTGAAAAATTGCTGGGCTGAGAAGGTCCAGGTATGGAAATACTTATGCCTTTTTTTTTCGAGGGTGCTCACGAACATACTTATGGTCGGAGCATTAGCGATTCTTTGTTTGCACTTGGACCAAAGATTTCTCCATCTCATCGCATACTGAACACATATCTCATTCGATCTGGTCCTCTAGTTTACTAAGGCGGTCACGGTAGTACGCTCGCTCGCACTACCAAATCTCTAGCAAAAGAGGAGCTCCATCTTATCAAGGGTTTTGATCGAGTCATTAGGAATCTCAGAGTACCATTCGAAAGCCACGTCTGCTAGATTTCTAACGAAGTGTCGTAGGATCAATATACCATTACTCCCAGTGTTGCCGCATTTGGATGTGAACTGGGTGATGTGCTGCTTCGGGTCTTCAGTTCCTTTATATATGGGAAAGTCAGGATCGTATATACTAGAAGGTACTGTATTTGGTCGTAACACGCTGGGTAAGGTCGGCCAGTATTTATCAACTTTCCGGCAGCTTCACTGTCTAGGTGAGCTTTGAACTGCTGGGCAATATATTCGTCCAGCTGTGATTTGGAGATTATTTCCTCCTTTTCCGCTGATGAAGCTTGGAGGAGATTGGAAGTTTCTCCTTTTTCTTCAATATTGACCACCAACGGTTCATCTGCTAGTGGTTCGGGCTGGGCCATCATCCCGATTACGCTTTGGCACAGGATGGCCATATTTTCCATCCTGGCATTCATTTTCGCAACTTTTCATCTTTCTTATAGAGCATGCGCCTCAGGTAGTCAGTATCAGACTCTTGCTCCGTTCTTTCTTCAAAAGAGCCATCCGGGTTTGTATGAGGCGATGGACTCATAATTTCTGCCTCTTGAGCCATTAACTCTTGCAGCTTCTAAGGAACTTTGTTAATAGACCGTGTGACGGGTCTATGAGAGATGGAAGCTTTGCATTCATCCTTTTTGAAGTTTATCATATAAACGGTATGAACTACCACGCCCCCAGACTTAGGGCGTTTGGAGTGTCGACTTTCAGAATTTTGCTTGGGCTTTTGAATCTTCTTCGACTTATCTCTTTTGTGAGAAGCCGGTTTCGGAGGAACTATCATAACAGGAGCCTCCTTGTGTTGGTGGGAATAGTGTTTATCATGACTCTTCGGCTTCTTGGGTCAGGGAAAGTAATCCTTGTTGATTACTAACTGCTGTACTTCTTTTCAGACCTTGTGGATGGTCGAGGAAAGTCGTTTCACCGATCGAACCACTTTTGGTTCATCATACATCTCGATGGGAGGTGGAGTTTTTTTCGGTATAGTAGTTGGGGAGTTGCGCTTCACTATTTTCAGCACCTTGAAGTTGTTCCCAGTTAGAACAATATCCTGGATCATTGGAGCTGGTGGGATCAGTCCAAATGGAGAACTGCCTCAGCTTGCTTTATTCGACGCTAGTATCGACGTCGAGCATTTCTAGAAATAGGAGCCTCTTAAGCTATGTGAGCCTCTTGTATTTTCCTCCTGCATTGTTCTTATCTTCGGTAGGTGGCAATCGCTTGAAGGCCGATTTTCTGGGTGGAGTAGCAGCAAAGACTTGAAAAGCTAGCCTGTAGAAGACAGACTGCCTCTGTGGGGAAGTATTCTGGAGAGCGTTAGGGGTAAAAGTTAACGCTCCAAAAGATAAACGCTTGAAAACGGTCTTCTTAGGAATCATGGGCTTTTTAAAGGGGCATATAGATCTTGCTCCCAATATTTTGAAAATAGAGCCTGTTGGCTTAAAATCAGAGCTTGGAGCGATAACCAGACGATCAAAGACCGACTTCTTCCAACTTGCAGCACTGTATGTAGGGAACATAGGCATCATGACAAACTGAAGGCCGTTAAGTGCCTTCTTCACCTGAGCGGTGGGTATGCAGAACAAAGGTTTCATAGCTTGAACAGTTATGACAATGCCGGATGGGGTGGTGCTTGAGAAGCATTTGGTGGCATAGTTGCAATTCTTGCTGGAGGTGCCCATTGAAATCCACACAGAGGTGAAACACCGATTTTATTATCCCAAACATCCAAGGGAAACATAAACATAATATACCGCGATTGGTTCGTAAAACGTGACCCATGAAGTGTGGAGTGGAAAGAGAAAAAGATCACACCAGGCGTGCCAGAATCTGTTTACCACCGGAAATAGAGATGAACTGGGATAGAACGTCTTGCCTGAATATGGAGGTAGATGCTATATGGAACATATCCATCAACCTCTCCGAAGATACCAAGTTGGTTTATGGCACCGTATATCGGAGGTTTGAATGGATGCGACTGTTGTAGCCGACTTATCAGATCCCCCTCATATGTGAGTGGTTTTTGATTGTGCGGACGCTTTTTTTGCAGGTGCAAGCCCATGCATTTAATTACGTTATCGCAATGTGATAAAAACTTTCTCTTTCTCCATGGATATCATTTCGTGTCGTGTTATATTTTTTTTATTTTTGGAGTTGCCTTTGGATTGTATATAAAGACTAATATTGCCGTCGCCCATAAGGTGCAGATTAGTCCAAATCCATAAATCTCAGATTTGGGATTGAACCTAAGCTATATCTTCAGAGGTTTAAGGATCGTTAATCTTGTTTTAGACTAAGATCGATTTAAAATATGGTTAAGGACCGTTAATCTTGTTTTAGATTAAGGTCGACTTAAAATATATGAACATATAAGCTCGATTAATTTTTAAAATAAAAGTTGTTTAAAGCTTCAGGGACTTAGCCTATTTTAGACTAAACATTAGGCTTTATATTACCCAACAATGTTAAGCACTAGGTCATATATTTTGTTTTGGGCTTTACATAACCTAACAGTGCTAAACACTGCGCCCTGAAGCTTAAACTTCAACATGTGATATAATATCCTTCCTGCTTCAGTGCCCACATGTTCAACACGTAATAGTGCTCACGTGCTATCACGTGAGACGCTGGCTTTTTTGGTGCTCGCGTGCTAACATGTAAGTAGTGCTAAGCACTCACTCATATAGCGCTCACGTGGATATCACGTAAGCCGCTGTCTACATGGGTGCTCACATGCGTATCACGTCAGCTGCTGAGTTTTAGGCGCTTACATGCCTTTCACGTAAGACGCTGAGTCCTGGATGCTCACATGCCTTTCACATGAGACGCTCATGTGCCTTCACATGAGACGCTCTTCTTTGATTTGTTTCTTGGCGCTTACGTGTATATCATGTGAGCTGTTGTTTCCTTCTGTCTTTTTCTTTTTCATAAGAACTAAGTTCTTTTAATTTCTTCATAAAAGAAGCATCTTTCTTTTCTTTTTTTTTTGAAACATATTTTGAAGAAACTAAGTTCCTGGAGTATAAACTCCCTCTTTTTTTTGTTCTTTCCTTCTGTTCGCATGGAGGTGGTAAAACAACATTGTTCTCCCCTGAATCTTTCAGTTTAAATAACGAGACCTTCCCTATGAGAATTAAATTCTCTTTATGGGAGATTTGTCTTATGGATCTCAGATCTATAGAAAAAACTAAGTTCTTTTAAAGGGTAAAACCCTTATATATGTATATGATAGGTAAAAGAGAATCTTTTATCTCTATATTTTCTTTACCTAGGGTTTGAGCAGGGAGATGATCTTCTTCGAAGAGAATTGAATTCTCTGGTTTTTTGTGGAAGCTTATGGAGGGTATTTTCTATCTCGCAGAAGCTTATGGGTAGGGTATTGTATTCTCCCAGATTTAATATCTTGGGTCCTTTATATATGAGAAAGAAATATCAATTTGTTTGAGTACATCTCTCATTGAGAGAGATCAATTGATTTACTTAATCTTAAAGATCAATTAGGGAATTTTATTCACAGTTGGATCTTTGATCTAGTGACTTTCTGTTTAACAGAATATATTTCTTGTTCATTTTAACAAGATTAGGAAAATATTTTCCTAACATAGAATTTAATTCTATCTTCTTATTAATAAGAGATTTTTTAATCACCGTTGGATTTTTGATCCAAGCGTTCTCTGTTTAACAGAAAAGATCTTTCTTATTTTAGAAAGATCAGGGAAATATTTTTCCATGTAGAATTTAATTCTACCACTGCGATTTTGGGCTCCAGTGCTCACGTGCTTTGCACGTGAGTGCTCACTTGTTTAACACGTGGGTGCTACTATAAGATTTATTCCTAATTGCAGCAGGTGCTCACGTTCTTTGCACATGAGTGCTCACGTGTTTAATACGTGGGGGCTGCTATAGGATTTAATCCTAACTGCAGCAGGTACTCGCATACTTTTCACATGAGTGCTCACGTGTTTAATACGTGGGGGCTTTTATAGGATTTAATCTTTTCTGAAGCCAGTACTCATGTACTTTGCATGTGAGTGCTCACATGTTTAACACGTGGAGGCTACCTTTCTTTTTTTTTATAAAGGAACAACCATGACAAAGATATTCGATGACCTCATACATGAGATCGTCGAATGCTCTATTGACGATCTCGTGGTCAAAAGCAAATCTCATGAAGCACACTAGGAGCATTTAAGGATCGTGTTCAAGCGTCTCCGGAAATATAATTTGAAGATGAACCCTTTAAAGTGTGCTTTCGGAGTCTCGTCAGGCAAATTTCTAGGCTTTATCATCTGCCACCGAGATATTGAAATCGATCCCTCAAAGATCAGGGCAATTATGGAAATGCCCCTACCAAGAACTCTCAAACAACTGCGATATCTCTAAAGAAATCTCATATATATCCAACGGTTCATAGCTAATTTCTCGGGAAAATGCTATCCAAACAGTCATCTAATGAAGAAGGGAACCCTATTCATATGGGATCAGAAATGCCAAAAAGCGTTGGAGGAAATCAAACACTACCTGCAAAATCCGCCGGTATTGACTACCTAGGATAAGGGAAAGCCCCTTATCTTATATACAACAGCTCTTGAAAGTTCTCTAAACATGCTGTAGGCATAGGAGAATGACCAAGGAAGAGCTCTCTACTGCCTAAGTCGAGTTCTTTTAGGGGAGAAAAACAATTACTCCCCCTTCAAAAAACACTTCATGGCGCTAATCTTCGTGATATCAAAGCTTAGACACTACGGCCTGGCACATGAATTCCATCTCATATCAATGATGGATCCCCTCAAATATCTAATGTCAAAGGCCATATTGACGAGAAAAATCGCCAAATGGTTCCTCCTGCTGAAGGAGTTATAGAAACATATCGCCCTCTCAAAGCAGTGAAAGAACAAGCCATCACCGAATTTCTCGCCGAACATCCGATACCAGCCGATTCTCTCCTAAACTGCAAATTTCCAGTTGAACATGCGTTCGATGCATTCGAAGAGGAAAAAGAAGAAAATAAGTCCTGATGGGAGCTCTATTTCGATGGAACATCATCCTTGAAACGGTGAAAGAAGAACACCACCATAATCAAATCTGGGATAGGCCTTATTTTCGTAACTCTACAAGGAGGAATTATGTGTTATTTGTTAGAAATATGTATGCCCTAGAGGACATTATTGTATATTATAGTGGATGCTTGGACATATATATAGAGGATTTTCTTGCTCAACATGATAGTATGCTATCTGATTGCACTTTATTTTAACATATGTACTTATTTTAGTTTACTATTTCATTAATACATGTTGATAAAGCCCTTAGGATGTTGGCTTGACTACCAGGACTATGATGTAGATCATACCAGTGAGGCTTGAGTAGTTCATAAGCACATCCTTAACAGTTCCTAGTCGAGAGAGTATCGAGACGGGGCATTGATATTCTAGAGTAGACTGGTGTGTACGTTTCTTGACCCTGTATGAGGCGATGGTTGATCCTACAGCCATTGGTGTTTGACATCAAAGATTGTATACAGGTGCTCTTTGGAGAATGAATACACTGAATAGGACTGAACTAGCGCTCTGCGCTTATAAACTGGCACCATGCGCTCATCATCTGGCGCTTAGCGCCAAGCGCGATACGTGTCCTTCACGTATGCGCCACGTGATAGAAGCGCACTGCGTTCTTTAACTGGCGCTAAGCGCACCATGTGCTGCACTGATAGAACATAAATTATTCTTTAATAAGCCCAGAGCTATGAGGAATGCTCAGCATTCAGTAAAAGACAAAACATTGTCAGAATGCAAGTTAATGCTCAGCATTATAAAAGGTCCAAGCCTAAATAAAGGCTCCAAAGCCCAAAAATAAATGTTAAACATTTTAACTCGATTGGACTTAGCCCAAGATTAGCCATAAGTCCTCAAATGCAGATTAATTGAGCCCATGCGCTCATAAATCTTTTAACATATCTTAGTTCCAAATCGGACTACAGATCTTTCAACCAATATTTGTTCGAGGGTACATCTCTGAACCCCTCTGATATATGTCGTTGTAATCATTCAACGTCTTCAGAGAGGTGACGGGTCCCGACAATCATACATTTCACAGACTATGACGTCTTTAAACTGGATTGTGGGGTCCTTAAGCCCACGGACTATGATGTCCTTAACCTCGGACTGTGGGGTCCTTTAAAACCCACGGACTATGATGTCCTTAACCTCGGACTGTGGGGTCTTTTAAAACCCACGGACTATGATATCCTTAACCTCGAACTGTGGGGTCCTTAAGCCCATAGACTATGATGTCCTTAACCTCGGACTGTGGGGTCCTTAAAAACCCATGGACTATAATGTCCTTAACCTCGGACTGTGGGGTCCTTAAAAACCCATGGACTATGATGTCCTTAACCTCGGACTGTGAGGTCCTTTAAAACCCATGGACTATGATGTCCTTAACCTCGGACTGTTGGGTCTTTTAAAACCCGTGGACTATGATGTCCTTAACCTCGGACTGTAGGGTCCTTTAAAACCCATGGACTATGATGTCCTTAACCTCGGACTGTGGGGTCCTTAAGCCCATGGACTATGATGTCCTTAACCTCGGACTGTGGGGTCCTTAAACCCATGGACCGTAATGTCCTTAAACTAACCTTGGACCGTAATGTCTTTAAACTAATTATGGACCGCAATGTCCCTGAACTAAACAATAGAGCCCAAATGTTCTTTTGTTGGATCTAAAAGATCCCGTTAAGTCGATCTTAGTCTAAAATTAGACTAACGTATCCTTAGCAAACGTTTAAGTTGATCTTAGTCTCAAATGAGACTAACGTATCCTTAAACCCAACCCCAAAACCCAAATCTAAGAAAATACGGATTTGGACTAATCCACGCCCTACGGGCGACAACATAAATTAGTCTCCGTATACAATCTACGGGAAACCAAAAACAAAACAAACACCCACGACACGATGTGATGATCTGGAGAAGGAGAAAGTTGTTACCGCGATGTGGTAGCGTAATTAACTGCAGGGGCTTGCGCCTGTAGGGAAGAGCGTCCCCACAATCAAAAACCCCTCGATGAGGGGGAATCTGACGAAGTCTGCTACATCGGCCGCATCCGTTTAAAGCTTCGATACATGGTGTCATAAATCAACTTGGCATCTTCAGAGAGGTGGACGGATAGCACAAATTAGCATCTACCCTCAAAATTCAGGCCTGGACGTTCCAACGTCCCGGTCCCGTCTTTCGGAGGGGAACAGATTCTTGCACGCCCGGTGGGACCTTTTCCTATTTCCACTCCACACTTCGTGTGTCATGTTTTTCTTGTGATTAGATAATCGCGGTGTATATGTTTTTGGTTGCCCTTAGGGGAGTAGATATCAAAGTCGGCGTTTCGTCTTTATGAAGAATGGCGTTTGCTTCTACCCTAGCAACTCAGGCTCTGTCATATCTGGTGGGGCCAAGTGGGGGCCACTTGCAGGCTCAAATCTCTGCAATCCGGCTCTTCAAGAAATTAACAGGCTTCTCTTTGGGTCGTTGCTCCCACCTCCCACCCCCAGTTCCTCAACGACGATAGAGGAAGCCCAGAGGAAGTCTGTCTTCCACAGGCGGGCTCCCCAAGCAGCAGCTTTGCCGACGGAATCAGTTCTCCAACAAATGGCACCTGCCAAGGACCAAGGTCGACGCACGGGGCAGAATATTTATGCTCTCAAAGGAAACAGGGAGTAGGCTCGGTAAAATCCTGGAGCTAGTCAAATCCCGGCCGTAAGAAACGGTCGACGTCAATATCAGCATCATACAAAATGAACTGGGGGCAGTCTTCCGTATGGTCATGTTCAACCCCAGTGGTGAATGTTGTTGTTTCAACTGGGAACAGCTTCAAATTGTTGTGAAAGGTCAGACAAAGTTCTCCTACCGCGATATTGAAGAGGTCTCCGCAGCCCATGGAGATCCCACGAGAGCAGAAACGAGTTCGCTCCCTGAGACAACTTTCCTCATCTATATATAAGGTGTGGAAGCAGGTGAAGGGGACTCGCCCCAAGACGGATCCTGATAGAGCGGTTCCTCCCAAAACCAAAGCGGCTTTTCACAAAAAAAGGAGGCCCAATAAAGCTCAAGTGCTCGAAGCAAACTCCAAAAGCCAAAAACTCTAAACACCCCAAGCCTGGGGGTATGGCAGTTCACATAGTCTATGTGGTGAATTCCAAAGACGAAGTTCGAGCTTCTATTATTCATCGACCTCAAACTCGATCCGTGATAAAAGTTCAACTGCAACATGAAAAGCTACAGGAGATGCTCGCTTAGGTGGCAGCAAACGCTAATCCATCACTTCAGAAAAATCGACTTAGGGACGGCAAACGACCCACAACCGACGTTCTTCAGTGAGCTGTTGTCTGAAGAAAAGGTGGCGATGCTCAAAGACGTGCTCATGCAGTATAAAAACTGTTTCGCATGGAACTACTCCGAGATGCCAGGATTAGATCCAGAAATAGCCATCCATAAATTGGCGATTTCTCCGGACATCAAGCCGGTCAAACAAGCGCCGAGAAGAATGCGGCTTGAACTCGAAATGAGCATCAACGCTGAGGTCAAGAAGCTAATCGACTCCGGCTTCATCCAAGAGGATCAGTACCCTGACAGGATTGCCAATATTTTCCCAGTGATGAAGAAAAATGGGACGGTGCGCATTTGCGTAGACTTTCGGGACCTCAACAAAGCCTGCCCAAAGGATGACTTTCCCGTACCGGTCACCGAGCTGATGATAGAAAACACATCCACTTACGAAGTTTTCTCTTTCATGGACGGCTCATTAGGGTACAATCAAATAAAGATGCATCCCGAAAATCAGAACCATACCGCTTTCCGGACCCTTTGGGCATATTCTGCTACAAAGTGATTCCCTTCGGCCTAAAGAACACCGGTTCCACCTATCAGAGGGCCATGACGAAGATATTTGGAGTTCATGAGCGCATTGCGCTTTTAGTTTAGTGGCGCACACGTGAGTGACACGTGGTGCGCTTGGCGCTGAGCGCCAGCCCATGAGCACAGTGCGCTATTTCAGGAGCGCAAAGCGCTAGTTGTTAAATGGCGCGGGCGTGATTGACACGTGGCGCATTTGGCGCTGAGCGCCGGTCCAAAAGCACAGAAGCAGAGCGCATATGATCAATTTTATGATCTGGGAAATAAGTTCTCCCTTAGAAGAGACTTTGTCTCAAGATTTTAAGAACAAAAGTTCTTATTTTGTAGGAGATGTTTTTAATCTCTTATTTTAGTGAAAGGCTTTGCCTTTGTGGATCTTTCATCCTATGAGAATTGAATTATTCTCCCCTTTTTTGATGAAATAATCTCTGAAAGACAATTTGTCTTATGGATCTATGATCTGTGAGAAGAATTATGTTCTTCTTTTATGATGAGATCTTTTGATCTCTTTGTGAAAGACCTCGGTCTTATAGATCTATGATCCTTAAAGAAGTGGCTTCTTTTTAATTATGAGATGATTTCATCTCTGTGTTCATCATCATTCATCTTTTTACCTTGAAGAAAAATCTTCTTCTGAGAGCTTGCTCTTTGAATTTCTCCAAGTTTTTGGGGAGGTTTCTCTCTCTATTTCTGTCTATCAGACTTGAAGTCTAGGGGCCTTTATATAGGGCAAGTTGATCAGTTCAATTAGTTAAGGAGATCTTTTCTCCAATTGAATTGGGAAATTTCCCATCGTTGGATCTTTGATCCATCGGCTTCTGATTTACAGAAGGCAATCTTCTTGTTTTTAACAAGATTGGGAAATCTTTCCATACAGAATTTACTCTGTCTTTTGGTAATTTTTAATTACCATTGGATCATTGATCCAACGGTGTTTTGATTTACAGAGCACAATCTGGTTATTTGGAAAGATTTTGAAAAATCTTTCCTTAACAGAATTTAATTCTGATTAATTAATGATTTATCATTATTATTAGATCTTTGATCTGACGGTGGAGAGCTTTTAGTTTCAGCGCTAGCGCACCCGTGCTTTGCACGTAGTGCGCTGCTTAAAGGGCAGCGCACTTAGCGCTAGCGCACCGTGCTTTGCACGTGGTGCGCTGCTTAGAGCCCAGCGCACTTAGCGCTAGTGCACACGCAGTGCGCTGCTTAGAGCGCAGCGCATCCAGCGCTAACGCACATGTGTTTTGCACGTGGTGCGTTGCTTAAGGCGCAGCGCACTTGGCACTGCATCTGAAGCGTTGCTTCATTTCAAAATTTGAATTTTGAACAGAGTTTTGCTCTGATTGGGGGAACAAGGACTCGCCGAGAACTCCTATATAGTACCATACCTATCGTCAGATAGCAGTTCTCTGGTGACACTTTTACAGGTTAGTCTGTAGATCAGAGATCGTCATTGTGTCTTGTGTGATTCCTACCGTGCTTTGATTTCCTCCCTACCACGGCTCTACCGAGTCATGCAAACAGGTGTTTTTTGGGTATAGTCCCAAGTCACATTGAGGTAATGAGCGATAGGAGGGGTTTTGTCTCTCCCGGTATTGGGAGTTGATGTTGTCCTATGGGCGATTGGCTATAATCACAAGTCCCTAGCCAGGGCTGATGAGATTTACTAATAAGTGTTATCAGTAGTTTCTCGATTATAGGCCACACATCGGCATAACTTATCGAGTCATTGGGATCTGACGATTCCACTCTCCAGACTCGGTATGTGACATATCGGATGAAAATACCGGACTGTACGGTAAGTGTTGCTTATAGGCTCTACAGGAGTTTGGACAAGTTTGCTTATTGATCTTCTATTCGTTTAATACCTAGATAACCGTTATGTCTATCTAGCACCACTGACGGCTTGTGGGTGTTTGATGTGATCATTATCTACTGCCAGCGTATTGGCGAGTCTTTAGAGTCCCATATAGAGGTTTCCTAGCTCAAGCGAAACGAAATAGAGCATGTATGGAGATATGTGCGGGAGCTTGTATTAAATACGAGTATATAATACCGTATTCTAATCTTGCATTATTTGATATTAGCCAGATTATATACGATATTACCGGATTATTGAATCAAGTGTTGATTTAATAATTTGACACACACACACACACACACACATAAACTAATTTTATGCTCACTTAATATTTTCTTTTCTTACACACACACATTGCGAGACATGGTTTTTGATACATAAGAGTTGTGTATATGAGAATTTTATTGAAGCTAAGGATGAGGAGATAATGATTTGCATATATGAGTTAAAGAAAAGAAATAATGAGTCGTTTTCTTTAGAACATTTGAGATGGTATGGCTCATTGTTTTTCTTTTTATATTAATATATGTTTATCATTCATTCTTATCTCAATTTCATTTTAACTCTTACATCCATGTTCATCTTCTTCATTTTTTCTCTCTTGAGTCACTATTCACTGAAGAGTGAAAAAGAGAGAAGAAAAGATTTTTAAGTGAGCTTAAACCCTATTTCATCAACCTACACTACTCTAGAAAATTAGTATAGCTTGTTCTCTTCACTAATTCATAAATTAGTGAAGTGTGAGCTTGAGTGTAACACCCTAGTGCATTTATACGATATTTTGTTTGTGGCATTTCAGATCTTGCGACAGTTTTCTTGATTATTGTTGTTTTTTGGTGCGGATAGTGCATTTGGTAAATGTGGTTCGTATCCGACCGGACCCGTAGGCTTGAAACCCATCATGGTTCAAGATTACGTCATATATTTACTAGTACAGAGAATCCATGCACATCTAGGTTCTATATACATGTATGATATATTTTGTATCCGCATATCTTTAAATAATACAAACAATAGACAGATAATATATTTTAATATCTAGCATAGCCTGTTATCATACCCCATATCATAAGGTTGCATCCATACATCATGTTCATGACCAGATTGATAAAACATACTCGTTTGGATCGCTACGTGTATTTACGTAGAACCGTACTTGTGGGTATCCATTTTTACTGACCGAGCATCGCATTATAGTTTTAATTTGTATGTATATTCTCCATATTTTAAAACTAGATTTTTAGAAAGAACCGGGGGAATATTCGGAGTATTTTGATATTAGCTGTATAATCCAAATATATATATTATAATATTTTTATATTAACAGTTTCCTATATACATATAATATATATATAATATAATTAACTAATTTATTTTCGTATCTCTCTCTCTTCTGTTATTCCCTCTGTCTCTCTCTCTCTCATATATATATATATATATATATATATATATATATAGTAAACCTAATATAATAACACACACCTCTCTCTCTCTTCTCTTTCTTCTTTCTCGTGACGAAATAGAACCCCACCCTAGCCCTCACCTTGCCTTCGCCGCCGACCTCCCCATGACCTCGCTGACCCCGACCTCGTCTCCTTTCCCTGATCCTCACCATCTCCACCTTCTCCTTTCTTGTTCTCCATCCCTGCAAACCCCCGACAACCCCCAACGAACCCCTGCAACCCAAGAACCCCAACACCGATCACCCCGACTTCACCCTCATCTCCTCGCCCTCATTACCACCTCTGTAACCTCCCCCTCTTCTACCTCTTCCCGAGCCCTGCAAATCCCGGCGACCTAACTGCAGAAACCCAAACCTCGCCGTGGACTCGCTGTCGCCCTCACCTCGTTGTCGTCACCACCGTCACCTCCTCACCTCCCACTTCTCTCCACTAGCACCATAAACCACCACCACCATCACCATCAGCTGCAACAGCAACCCCGACAACAACCCCAGCCCCTAGCTGTCGACAACAGCCCATCGTCGCCATCGTCTCACCTCTGTTCTCGCCACCATAGCCACACCCCATTCTTCTTCTCCTTTCATTCTTTCTTTCTTTCCTTTTCTTTCTTGATTTGTTCTTGACTGTCTCGCCAGATTCGCATGCGTCGCCGACGATCCGGACGATCCAGTCATCGTCATCGTCCAGCGGAGACATCACGTCACATCATTGATCAGCCAGATCCAGTCCTGCACGCGCGTGAGTTTGCATCGCGACGTTTATCCGATGTCGGACGTACCATACGTACCCCGTCGTGAGATCCGATCAAGCAAGTTTTAACTTGCAACATGCTATGTTACTATATCGATATCTATGAATAAAAATAGTACATATGTTCTATTATTCAGCAACTATTACCGATTTAAAGTTTTACGGTATCTGTTCGCATCCGTACTGATAATAGCATATCTAATTGCATGCCAGAACATCATGATATCATTATACTACTATATTAGTATAACGTGTTATCTAGTTTGCATCATACATAGTCATAGACGTATAAATGGTTATTTCAGATTGACACATATGCATCCTGACATCAGTGCTATTAACCGTGTTCCGATATCGATTACAGTTTCATATTTGGCACCTATTTGGTTAATATACATCACATGACATGTTCTCGACACACTACTTGATTTGTTACTTGGATCTTGTTACTAATGCCGATAATCGTGACTTATTGTCCTGACGGACATGACTTGTTATCTACATAGACAAAACCCGTACCTTCTTGATCCTGTGTTGGCATTAGATTTACGTCATCAATACCTAACTTGAACACAAAACCTGGGGGTAAGGAGAAATCAATAATAAAACCTGACTTGTAACTCAACAGTTCGATACTTATACTGATCAGTCTTTACAAGCTAGTCCAGCCCTGGGATGATGCTGCTGACATCATTCATCTGGATATGTTACCTGTTTACTGCCTAGCGGTACGTCTCGGATTCAACCCGAGAATCTTGACCGTGGTCCCGGGCACACACGGGATACTATTGAGTTACATCAATGATTCCATTAAATTGATTTCAAATACTTTTAGAATAGATAATCCAGAAATATAGTTTTAGAACCCACATCACAAACTTGTACCTCACGATTTTATATCTGTATTTATCCTTTGTATGCATGGTGTTCAGTTGATAAAACTGCACATTTAATATGACATTTTCCTACTATTTCTATATAATAAAAGGTGATTATATAATATATGACACATATGACGGTTTATCTGTAAAAAAACTATTTTCATATGTTTATATATTATAATTAACATTTGGTAGGAAAAATTAAGCATATAATATTCATGTAACATTTGGCCCATTTAAATATGCTTACCTTATTAAAATACCTTTGACCAATTCTTAATGGTTAAGTTAATATCTCAAGAAAACGAACTCTACTAATATTATTTGTTGAGTTATTGTGCAGAATTTTCAGGACTGAAATCAAGGAAATCAAAGTTGGCAAAAAAAACCTGCCTAATTAAGAAAGTAAACTAAAGAAATCAATTCTGGCAGTGACAAAGAGAAGATTTTCAGTTTCCAGAGATGTCAAAAGATCACCAAGAGCTACATAGATGAAGCCCCAGAAATTTAAGGCCAAGATCCCACCATAAGACCGCGGATCTGCGGTCAAACCCATCCAACGGCCGCGGTTCCGCCGTGGATTTGATGAGTTGGGATTCTGGATTTTTTGGTTAGAATCGTAACAACTAGTTACCATATTAGGAAACTAGGGTTCCGGCTCTGTGAGTATATATAAGGACCGAGCGCCTATTGGAAAAATTATCAAGCTGAAGAGATCACGAAGTCCAAGACAGGCTCACGCATCCAGGCTGACCATCAACTGTTCGTCTACCTCCTTAGAAGAGATCGAGAAGCAAACTAGAATTTTGTAATCATTTTCTAAGGGAACAAAGTGTAAATGAATTTTGTTGATTAATAAAGGTAGTTCTTTTTCTTATTCTATTTATTTGTAGTTTTAATATGATTTCCCTCTCCATCTCTTCTTCTCCCAACATGCGCGAGTAATTCTCCGCTTGTTAGGGTTCATAGGATTATGGTAGATTAATGGATGGTGAAGATCCTTAAACTCATTTTACGTCCTATAAAGTTTATAAGCTTTACAAAAAGAATCATTAACATCCTAATCGGCTACCAATTTATTGTTAGTCTCAACCATGATTAGAGATTAGATTAATGATTATTTTGGTAAAGGCTAAATATGAACGGAGTTCCATGTCGAGATAGGGGTTAAGAGTGGGAACCCTTTTCCCTCCAGAAACCCTAATCTACATGCATCTCTGTCGTTCTAATTTTAAATCTATTAAACGATAAAAAGAGTAATCTTTAATTAATCATCCATAACAACTAAATCCTAATGAACCCTACAAGCCCCCTTTTAATATTAAACTTATATCCGTAGTTAATCTAGATCTATTTTTTGCATCCGTGTTTAACGTAGATCTAGAACCTACAACCATTCGTTATTCTTCTTCCTTTCTTTTTCAACACGCCTAAAGTAAGAATAAAATATTCAACGTTTCCCTGAGGACGACCCGTACTCATCTCGGTCTAGCTACATGCGACACCGTTATTGATTGCGGTTAACTACACACATAAAAATACACAGATCAATCAAATGGCGCTGTTGCCGGGGATACGTGCGTAATTTTTTATTCTTACTATTTGTGTTGAATTCTTATTCGATCTATATCATAAAAATAAACAAAACTGCAAATTGTATATTTAACGATTATTGTGTGAATTTTGCGAGGGAATCTGGAGTCACAGATTTGAGGAAACAGAGATTCAGAGACATTCATCAAGATCCAGAGGAGCAAAGGAGGTCACGTAGCAAAAATCTTCATCAGGTCTTCCTAGTCGGCGGCGGAACCGCCGCACAAAGAGCCTATTGGCGGCGGAACTGCGGCTTATTGGGGGATTTAGGGTTGCAAACTTCTCTGGTATTTTTTCTATATCTTTCTCTCTCCTCTGAAATCTAATAAAATATCTTTTCTGCAGGATTCTTTGCAAAATATTGCCGCTCAAAAATCTTTTTGCAAAGTTTTGTAATTGGTTTGTTTATTCATATTTTAATACAGATTTTAAGGGGCAAGACCACAATTCAAATTTGGTGGGGATTTTATCACCCTTCCTAGGCTCCGCAAATCACAAAACGAGCATCCGCATCAACCCTACATTAATTTAAAAAATACCTAGACAAGACTCTAAGGACTGTCATGCTCAATAAGGACAAAGGAAGGTCGTGGGTAATCTATCACTTATCCGCATTACTTTTTGTGGTGTCTAGGAAAGTGTGTCGAAGGCAAGTGGTTATTTAATTAGGCCTGCTATTTTCGGTGATTCGTATAGAGGATACCTCCCACTTACCTGGCTACAAGGGTAGTAAAGAGGTGATAGAGGATTGATCCCGCGGCTTGTCCTTTGGAAGTCTAGGAGCGGTCTAGAGACTTAACCTAGGTAACCTTAGTTCTAGGGTTGTTTGTGCATTTTTTGTGATTTTGTGTGTCAACCCCAAAGTCCACTTTTAAAGCAAAACAATCCATTTTTTTCCTTTTTACCCTTCCCCCCTCTTTTCTTCTTATAATGGGTAATCCAAACATACGAACTCTTGCCGAGCTTTGCTATCCACAACCAGATATTTCATGTCTTCGTAATCGCTTCGGTATACCATCCGACTCTCCCATGTCTTTAAGAGATCAGATAGAACAAGTGGATAGAAATAGTTGGTCACCTCAGTCCAGGTCTTATCAAGCTTATCCTAATTCTACATCTGTTTCAGTTGATACTCCGAGTGAAGGAACTACTAAACGCATGTCCATCGCTGAGCATATAGCGAGGGCTAACGGCCAAAGTTTCAATCCGGACCAACATTAACCATCACCACCACTTTCTAAAAACGAATTTCATAATCGGTTTGTGGAATATATAATGTCTATTGAAGATAGCCAACCAACCAACCAATATCAATATTCTTCTTATCATAATGTTGATCCTACTCCTGCCCAATTTTCGCAACCATTCTATTCCTATTAATCCTATCCGACTTTTACACCTTCTCTAAACAGTTCTTCTAATCAGTCATTTGGGAGTTTTAATTATTCACAAGAATTTCAATCTTATACTGAAACCCCTTATCAACCCAAGTCTAGTCTTGAGCGGATATTAGAAAAATATGTGGAAATGTCGCACCAAATTAGAAAGGAAACAACAGAGTGGATGCAAGCTAATAATTTCAAATCAGCCCAAAAATTTTCAGTATACAATACGGCCATGGGACAAAGTGAGAATTTGGGTAGTGAGACAGAACTTTACACCCTTCCTAATCAAACCTCCCCATTCCAAACTGAAATCCACAACTCCGGTTTCACAGATTCATCGGGTACACCAATTGGAGATAGAATGTCTGATGAGTTGTGTGACTTTGTAGTGTTTGATTTAACCGATTGTGAAGGGTCCATTTCAAGTGAAACCATACCCAACCCTTGTGATCTCTACACATCCACTCTTGAACCAAAATTGATTGAAAACCATAATTTTAATGAGCTGTTTGAGAATTCTAACCTTCACTTGAATGAGGAGATTGACGTTGGGGATATATTGAATGATGAATCCGAAAATTTGGATGAGTTTGTCCCACCAATTCATCAGGTCCTTCCACTTCCTTGTGGTCATCATCTCGAACCATTAATTATTCTTCCCGAACCCCAAATGTGTCTTGAAATTGATGATAATTGTATAACCGAACAGCAGACCGAAATTCAGCCTTCATCTCCCACATCTGGTTCAGCGATACTCGACGCACCAATTTGTTTACCTATTTCACCTTCTACTTTCTCAGGTTCTTCTTCTATTCTTCCTATAATTTCAGTGAATGTTGATGAATCACAATCCGATAATTCAAGTTTGATAATTTCAGAAAGCCAACTTGATTTGGATACTTTTGAAAATGAGGTAGATGAGTTTTTCGAGTCTCCTACCTCCATAATTTTTGACAAATCAAGTATAATAAATTCTGGCACAAAACTTACTGACAGCAAAATGTTCATTTACACCATCGATGAAAGTTTTGAAGAACTTTTTGTTGACGAACTTGAATTCATAAACAACACGAATTTTGTGATTAATCAACCTCCACCTATAGAAGTTGAATCACCACCCTTTCTTCTTATAAAATACGAGATTGCCAATATTCCACTCATTTCTGATCATTCACATTCTCGTTTTTATTTATCATCATCTCTTATCTCTTCACATTCACGTTCACGCAAATCCTTTCCATACCACCACTTATTTCTTCCCCACTTTTTCTTGGCTCTATATAACATGTTCTTCCACCGACATATACGTTATATTGATAAAATCTTTGAATGGTTGGTATTAACTTTTGGTCTTTGTAAAGTCTTATATTGACCAAATAACTTTACCCTTCTTAAAATGCTTAATATTGTTTAACTCAAGTTTGGGGGGTATATTTTTGGCTCTTGAAAACAAAATTTGTCCTCAAAATTGTGAGCCAAAAATAAGTTTGGGGGAGGATTTTCACTTTCAATTTTTGTTGCTCCTGTTAATAACCTTTCCTCCCAAGTCTACAGATTTTGAGATTTAAAAGATGACAACAGTGAGAACACTGCTGCAAACAGGTTTGGGGACGGTTTGTGCTATTTACGCATTACTTTGCATTATACTATATATAAGCACACAAAAAATTTGATAATGAAAGTTTGATAGTGAAAAATTATATATGAAAGATATGAATAGTTTGAGAAAAGCAAGAAAGTTAGATGTTTTCTTAAACGAAAATAGTAATAAGTAGTTATGAGTTGTTGTCCCAAGGGTTAGTAAGATGAAGGAAATTACTAATCTGAGAACAAAAATAAGCCTGAAAAATAGTTTCTATTCTGGAAACCAAACATTTGAACGTTGATGCTCTACTATACGCACTCACACACATCTTGAAACTCGGGATAGTAGAGGATACCTTGAAATGCTCTTGTTTAAAAGCCAAAGTCTGAAGAAAATAAAAGTGGAAAATAAAAGATAAAATGGTGAAAAGAAAAAAATGAACACTGGTTCTGTTATCGCCAAGGCAGCAATAAAAAAATATAGCGAGGGTGCTTTATCACCTAGTGCCTTAGACCAACTGGTTTGGGAGCCACTGCTAAGCCTTAGGTGTTGCAAGACGAGAAAATACACCTAAATAAGCAAGCACATGAGTAATCGGTCGGTTAGTACCTCAAGAAGTATTAATGGTCGTATGAAAACTGTGTGAGCAAATTCTATCTAAATATCTATTAAAAAGTACTAAGGTAGATGGACAAGAGTATGATTGCTTGAATTGAATTCTCTAAGTGTAGGGATGTCCAGATCACACACGTAGGGGTATATGATCAATGTTTGGAAGAAAGGTAGGAATGAAAACTAAAGGCGATGTTTTATTGAGGGATAATGTGACTTCTAACATTTTTTCATGACCATTAAGATAGGGCTCATAGCAACTGAAAAACTGGTATAGTTGGAAACTCTTATTTTCAAGTTCTTTCTTTTATAGTTCTTATCTTTATATATAACTTTCATCGTATTTCTTTTATTATAGGATTTTGTGGGTGTAATCTGCTAAAAACCCTCAGGAGACAACACTCCTCCTACTAGGGACACGTAGAGGTTTAACGGTTTGTTGCACGTGCTCAGTGCAATCGTGTTGCCTACGAAAGTGTGCTTAGGTTTCTCCTTTCTTTTTCTCCTTCTCTTGAATAAACTAGTTTGCTCGGGACGATCAAAAATAAGTTTGGGGGTATTTGTTCTGTTGATAAAATTGCACATTTAATATGACATTTTTCCTACTATTTCTATATAATTAAAGGTGTTTATATAATATATGACACATATGAGGATTTATCTGTAAAAATACTATTTTCATGTGTTTATATATTATAATTAACATTTGGTAGGAAAAAGTAAGCATATAATATCCATGTAACATTTGGCCCATTAAAATATACTTACCTTATTAAAATACCTTTGACCAATTCTTAATGGTTAAGTTAATATCTCAATAAAACAAACTCTACTAATATTATTTGTTGAGTTACTGTGCAGAATTTTCAGGACTGAAATCAAGAAAATCAAAGTTGGCAAAACAAACCTGCCTAATTAAGAAAGTAAACTAAAGAAATCAATTCTGGCAGTGACAAAGAAAAGATTTTCAGTTTCCAGAGATATCAAAAGATCACCAAGAGCTACATAGATGAAGCCCCAGAAATTTATGGCCAAGATCCCACCATAAGACCGCGGATCCGCAGTCAAACCCATCCAACGGCCGCGGTTCCGCCGCGGATTTGAGGAGTTGGGATTCTGGATTTTTTTGTTAGAATCGTAACAATTAGTTACCATATTAGGAAACTAGGGTTCCGGCTCTGTGAGTATAAATAAGGACCGAGCACCTATTGGAAAAATTATCAAGCTGAAGAGATCACGAAGTCTAAAACAGGCTCACGCATCCAGGCTGATCATCAACTGTTCGTCTACCTCCTTAGAAGAGATCAAGAAGCAAACTAGCATTTTGTAATCATTTTCTAAGAGAACAAAGTGTAAATGAATTTTGTTGATTAATAAAGGTAGTTCTTTTTCTTATTCTATTTCTTTGTAGTTTTAATATGATTTCCCGCTTCATCTCTTCTTCTCCCAACATACGCGAGTAATTCTCTGCTTATTAGGGTTCATAGGATTATGGTAGATTAATGGATGATGAAGATCCTTAAACTCTTTTTACGTCCTATAAAGTTTATAAACTTTACCAAAAGAATCATTAAATCCTAATCGGGCGCGCTACCAATTTATTGTTAGTCTCGACCACGATTAGAGATTAGATTAACGATTGTTTTGGTAAAGGCTAGATATGAATGGAGTTCCATGTCGAGATAGAGGTTAAGAGTAGGAACCCTTTTCCTTCCAGAAACCCTAATCTACATGCATCTCTGTCGTTCTAGTTTTAAATCTATTAAAGGATAAAAAGAGTAATTTTTAATTAATCATCCATAACTACTAAATCCTAATGAACCCTACAAGCCCCCTTTTAATATTAAACTTACATCCGTAGTTAATTTAGATCTATATTTTGCATCCGTGTTTAACGTAGATCTAAAACCTATAACCATTCTTTATTCTTCTTCCTTTCTTTCTCAACACGCCTAAAGTAAGAATAAAATATTCAACGTTTCCGTGAAGACGACCCGTACTCATCTCGGTCTAGCTACACGCGACACCGTTATTGATTGTGGTTAACTACACACATAAAAATTCAGAGATCAATCATATGGTTACTTATATTATTATATCCTGGTCATTACTGCTTCTTTGATATTTATGACACACTGACGTCCTGGTTTTGCATGGCCCAGTTCCTCTATCTTTATAGCAGGCAGATCAAGAATATTTTAGCAATCAAGCAGTGCAATGAGGAGTTGAATGTGTTTTAGAGATGTTTAGTTTTTTTTATTTCCGCAGTTTTATTCCTATTGATGTGAGCCCGTATTGGAACATGTTTGAGATGTTGTTTATTGGATTTGATTTGTTTCCGCTTATGCATTTTCCTGACTCTATTTACTGTGGAAAATGGACATGTAGTAGATAGATTTTATATTTTACCGTTCTTGATATCCTATAGACAGCCGTGATGTCACTGTGGAGGGATGATTCCTAGCTACAGGTAGCATGGTTAGCTCTGTCACATGCCGTAGTTTGTGCATCTTGGGAAGCGGTGCGTGACAGGGTTTGTTTGATATCAGAGCCATAGGATTTAGGGTTAATCGGGTTTGGTTCTTTTGTAGCTGGGTATTAAACCCAATACACTAACCAGAAAACCCAGAATTATGAACATGTCCTGCCACATTACTATCTGACCAGTCTTGAATCTATAGCTTTTAGGGATTCCTAGCACGGCAGCCAGGTTTTGGGAGGCATTGTCCATGCCATTTTTTAAAATTTGCCGTTCTGGCTAACCCTAACCCTAGAATCGTTACTAGAAAATCCGACGATAAAATATGTAAACTCTTTACATCTAAGTGAATGAGGGAATACGGACCGGTCCTTCACTTCTAAAGCTCCATGTTGTAGTCCCTACGCTGTGAATGGTGAACTCTCGGACTCTAGAGAGGGTTCACTTGAAGAAACGAACAAGCTTGCTCAATGTCTTCGAGGCCGAAAATGATCTACGTCGAGAAGACTCGAGCTCATGCTACCTCTTCACTAATGGTGAAATTAGTGAAGCAAACACCCTAAACTAAATGGCTAATAGTAGAGGATGATGAAGTAGTAAGTGGGCTCACTTTAGTTTTATTTTTCTCACAATATTTCTTCTCATCTCCAAACCCTAGAAAGCTTTTCAAGCTCATGAAGAAGATGAAGATGAAATTAACAAGAGAATAGAATGAGGTTAGAATTGTAAGCATGGGTTAGTTAATGCCTTACACTAACAATTGTAGAGACTTAACCATGGCTTAGGATAAAGGTTGGGTTAACAAAATATCTTAAAGTAAAACAAATTTGGTAGACTTAGTCAATGGTTAGCAAGCTTCTCCAAGCTTCTAGCCATGACAATTTCCAACCAATTTGTTAATTACTAAGATAAATAAAACCCTGATTTGATCATGGTTATGGTGTAAGTCTCACACACCCAAATTGCATATATAACCTAGCATAATACATAATATATATCACATATATATAATGTATGCAAAGTGAGAAAAAGAAATGGTCAAGTGAGAAATATTAGTTAATATAAATTCATATATCAAATATATAATTATACATTAAATCATTAAATCAACACTTGACTTAATGATCTCGATATATCACATATAACAGTCTGATATCAATAATATCAACTTACCGAATCGACACTTGATTCGATAACCCGGCTCACATATACCCGTCCGATATCACATATCACGAGAATACAATACGGTATCACATACTCGTATCAATCTCAGTCCCGCACATATCACATATGTGCTCCTACTCCGTTTCGCATGAACCAGGAAACCTCTATGTGGGACTCTAAAGACTTCTCAATATGCCGACAGTAGGTGATGATCATATCAAACACCCACAAGCCGCAAGCGTTCTGCCAAACGTAACGGACACCCGGGAATTGAGCGATCAGAAGATCAACAAGCAATCCTGCTCATACTCCTGCGAATCCACTCAGTAACACTACCGTACAGTCCGGTCTTCTCGTCTGATATGTCGCATATCAACAGCCTGGGGGTAGTATAACGTCAGACCCTAATATCCTGATAAGTCATACCGATGCAAGGTCCATAACAGTTCGAGAAACTACTGATAACACTTACCAGAAAATCTCAGCAACCCTAGCCAGGGATTTCCTGTTATGGCCAATCGAGCATAGCGCAACATCAACTCCCAATACCGGGAGAGACGAAACCCCTCCTATCGCTCATTGCCTCCATGTAACTCGGGACTGTACCCAAAACCACCTTTTTGCACGATCTCTTGACCGTGGTATGGTAGAAATCAAAGCACAGTGGGAATCACAAAAGACTCTATGACGATCTCGGGTCTACAGACTAATCTGTACCAGTGTTACCAGAGAACTGCTATCCGACGATAGGTATAATACCATCTAGGACTTCTCGGAGAGTCCGTTCAGTGTACCCAGTCTCCACTAAGCAGCCGTATACCTTCTCTGATGTCAAACACCAATGGTTGTGGGGTCATCCATGGCCCATCATATGGGTCGAGAAGCATATACGCTAGTCTACTCTGGAGTATCGATGCCCTATCTCGATACTCCCACGACTAGGAACATTTGAAGGATGTACTTATCGGCTATCTATGTCCCCACTAGTATGATCTGCATCATAGTCCTGATAGTCAAGTACTCATCCTAAGGGCTTTATCAACATGTAATAGAGAGATAATAAGTGTACATGTTAAGATAAAGAGCAACCAGATAGCATACTATCATGTTGAGCAAGAAAGTCCTCCCTATATATATCCAAGCATCCACTACAATATACATCACATGTACAGTAATAGCCTCTAAGGCATACATATAACTAACAATCTCCCACTTGCACTAAGGTCATCTGTTGTAGTATCCTATAACCAACAATATAGCAGTGGTTGTAGTATCCCATACTCAACCATCCCATAGAAGTCTCTCTAGGGGTAAGTCCTTTGTGAGTGGATCCGCTGTGTTATCCTTTGTGTCTACTCTCCTTACCTCGATCCCTCAGAGATCAACCATCTCCCTGATCAGGTGATACTTGCCTCAGAATATGTCTGAAAACGCTGATGGGACCTGCTTTCCTAGGCCTAAACCACAACTCCATTGTTGTCACAATAACAATTATTGGACACTCAATGGTAGGAACCTTGTTCATCTCATGAATAAGAAATACCCAGACAACCACTTTGGCAGAATCATTGGTAGCAATGTATTTAGCCTTTATCGTCTAGTATGCCACGGTATCTAGCTTGGAACTCTTTCAACATACCGTCCCTCCACTGAGGGCAAAGACAATGCCTGTGACTGACTCTCAGTCGACCTTATCACTCTGGAAGCTCGAACCAAAAACTTTCTTTTAATGCTTCTCAAGTACTTAAGAATGTCCTTCATAGCTGTCCAGTGATTCTCCCAAGATCCGATTGATTCCTGATCACTATCCCTAGTGAGTCATCTACATCTGGTCTGGTACATAACATTGCATACATGATAGAGCCTTCTGCCGAAGCATAGGGTATCCCTTGTATGCGAGCTCTCTCTAAATCAATCTCGGAAGACATCTATTTGGAGAGAGTGATCCATGGGTAAGTGGGTAAACCACCGCGCTTAGAATCCTTCATACTAAACCCCTTTAGTATGGTGTTAATGTACCTGGATTTGGAACACTCCTAACATCCACTTAGATCTATCACCATAGATCATTATCCATAAGATGTAGTAGGTATCATCCAGATCTTCTATTGAGAATTCTCGTGATAAGAGGAGCTTGACCGAGTGTATCATAGGAAACCATTTCCTATCGAGAGTATGTCATCTACGTACAATACGCGTAAGACAACCTCACTCTCTACAACTTTCTTGTATATACAAGGTTCATCTACCATTTTGATGAAGTCAAACTCTTTGACTACCACATCAAAACAGATGTTCCAACTCCACGATGCGCGCATTGATCCTGATGGACTTAAGCATAGCTTTGAAAGTCTCAACTTTTCCATCTACACCAAGAATTTTCTCAAGATCCATTTGCTCCCAATGGGTTTTACCCCTTCAGGCACAACATTCAAAGTCATACTTTGTTGGTGTATATGAATTCCATCTTTGATCGCATAGTATCCAGCCATTTCACAGAGTCCCTACTGGTGATGGCCTGCCTGAACCTGGTTGGGCCATCATCTATCATAATGCAATCCTCGCTCCTACTGTCACCGAGAAGACCATAGTATCTCTCAAGTGGATGAGGAACCCTACCAGATTCGCGGAGAGGCTGAGGTTCGTTAGAGACTATTGAATCCTTTGGTTTCACCAAATCATAAGCTGTTAGTTTGTCTAGCTGGAACTCCTTCCAGTTCTACCTCATGACCACAAATTTCTTCATAAGAAATTCCTTTTCTAACAAGGTGGCATGCTGAGAAACAAATCACCTTTTTCTTCTCAGTATGGTAGAAGATATACCCTCGCAAATGTTTGGGATATCCTAACAAACTTACACAGAACTGACCTTGCCTCGAGCTTTTCCGGATTCTTCCTTTCAACATAGGCCAGACAACCCCATATCTTAACTCGTTTAAGACATGGTCTCTTCCCATACCATATCTCATATGTAGTGGTAGGCCCTGATTTGGACGGAACCCCATTCAATAGGTATGCAGCTGATCAAGTGCATAACACCCAAAAGAAAACAGGTAACTCAGCAGTACTCATCATAGAGCGCGCCATATCTCATAGGGTGCGATACCTCCACCCCGATACACCGTTGTGCTGTGGTGTACTCGAAGGAGTAAGCTGAAAAAGAATCACATTCTCCTTTAAATAATCCAGGAACTCCGTGCCCAAGTATACTCCTCCTCGATCACAACGAAGGATTTTAATACTTCTACTCGTTTGGTTCTTCAACTTCAAGCTTATATTCCTTGAATTTCTCAAAAGTCTCAGACTCGTGTTTCAATTGGAACACATGTCCGAATCTTGAGAGATAGTCGATGAATGTAATGAAGTACCAAGAACCAACCCTAGCATTTGTAGACATAGGACCGCATACATCATCATGTATCCATCCAAAGAGTTAACTAACTTTTTCTCTGCTTCCAGTAAATGGAGCATTGGTCACTTTACCTTTGTGACAAGACTGGCAAGTATCATAAGATGAAAATTCGAACAGATTCTCATATTCATTATTATGTAACTTTGCTGGTCGTGTCGCATTGATATGAGCTAGTCTACAATGCCACAAGAAGGATTCATTCATTTCTGAACTACTCTTCTTGTATGTGTTCTACATACTTTGAACCGTGGTTTGATTTAGAATGTATATGCTATTACATAACGTGCTTGATCCAATCAACTCTTGATTCAGGAAAATTTTCACAACATTATCCTCCAATACAGAATTATATCCTTCTTTAACTTAATAAAGAAACCGATGTAATATTGTATATCAGGTTCGGTATCTAATAACATTTGTTCAGAATCAATGTATTAATATAAGGTGATATCTGCCAACTGACTTGGCTGCAACAATTGGACCATTCTCTAACACTTAGAAACATATCATCTATTCTCAGTTCTCTGCCTTTCTGTAGCCCATGTAACTCTTACATATATGGGATCCTTTTCCGGTATCACATACCCAGGACGTAGAGGATACTGAAAAACAGTTCTCGGTAATGAACACACCCGAAGAAGATGCATCAACATGCACTTTCTTCGATTGGGTGGCATGGGAATCCGGATATTCCCGTATTTCCTGCTCGGACTTATAACTGTAAGTTTACGGTAGCGCCCCGGCCGTCATTCAGAATCCAAATGCGGAACAAAAAACTTTTATAACTGGCGCTATCGCATACTATAACCCGGATCTTGCCATTAACGCTAAACTAACAAACTGTAAAGAGATAGAAAGGCTATACCGATCGATCCGAGTCCTTCGATCTTTAGCCATCATTCTACGCTCCCCGCGGCAACTTCGATCTCCTGTCTCCTTATCGAGGGGGCACCATGTCAACGGATCTTTAAACAGGCTCCCGCCTCTATACCGAGGCAACTCGGACATCAAGTCTGCTAAAAGAGATGACCAAGATGAAGTAGAGAATGAGTAGAATAATTTGTCTCAAACACCCTGGGGTTCTCATCACATGAGAGGGTTAGGGTGGAGGTTGAAGAAGATGCTTAGGATTGGAAATTGTGAACTCAAGAAAACTAGTGAGCCAAAAGAAAACTAAGCTCATAAAACTAGTGTTATTCTTCTTCTCTTGTGAATAGATATATGAGGTTATATATTTTAAAACCAAAAGAAAATATCTTATGAAAATATCTCCTCAAATATCCAAACCCAAAACAAAACTCATTAATTCTTTAATGACTCATTAGATGACTCATTACATGAGTCATTAGTGAACATTCTAGAATTAATGAGTCACAACCATGAGTCACAATTTCCAAAATCAATAATCATTTAAACCAAAATGATTAACCCAAAGAGAAATGCATCTTTTAAAATATTCTCGTAACGGATTACGAGAATACCCCTCACCTGTATATACATACCTGTATCCGTATTCCGACCGAATACGAATACGAGAGACTAAAATATTCCGACTCAATATAATACTTGGATCCGGCTTAAACCAAAACCTACCAGTATTATCTGTCCGAAATATGACACGTGCACAAGTGCACGTGCATTTTTGAACCCTGCCATAAAAACACACGGCCTCTACAACGTTTCGCCCGAACTTGGGAAACTATCTGTTGGGGACTCTAAAGACTCATCAGTACCCTGACAGTGGGTTTAACCACAAGCACGTCAGCGGCACTAGCTGTGCATAACGGCTGCCCATGTACTGACCGAAAGGGAAGCCGATGAGCGAACTCATCCTGGAATCCTACTGAGCCTATCAGTGACAATATACATACAGTCTGGTCCGTTCGTCTATGAGCATTGCATATCGGGCCTAGGGGACTGGTAACGTCAGACCCCCAATAGCGGTATAAGTCGTGTCGGAGAGTAGCTCTGAACACCCTGAGAAACTACTGGAATACTTACCAGTAATTCTCACCTGCCTTGGCCAAGGACTTGGTGTAATGGCTCTCCTAGACACAGCGCGATCTCACCCCCAATACCGGGAGAGACGAATCCCCTGCCGATCCGCTCACTTGCCTCCATGTGGTTCGGGACTATACCCAACTAAAACCTGTTTGCACGACTCCTTTGAGCCGTGGTAGGGTAGTAATCTATGCACTGTGAAAACTCACACGAGACAAATGACGACCTCAGGTCGATGAACTAACCTGTACACATGTCACCATGGAACTGCTATCTGACGCTAGGTATAAATACCAACTAGCAGGTTCCCGGCGAGTCCTGTCCGGTGTACTTATAACCCAATGAGCACCTGTATACATCTTAGGTGATCCAACAGACACCAATGGCTTATGAGGCCGGCCACCGCCCCTCATCGGGGTCTCGACTGTATACACTAGTCTACTCCGGAGTATCGATGCCCTGTCTCGAAACTCCCACAACTAGGGACCACTTTTAAGGATGTGCTTATAGACTACCCAATTCTCACGTATATGATCGTCATCATACTGTTGGTAATCAAGCAGGATCCTAAGGGCTCTATCAACATGTAATAGTGATCATGTCACCTAAAGTTGTACATGACTGATAAAGGCAAACCAGATAGCATACTATCATCTTGAGTAAGACTGTCCTACCGGTATAGGTCCTCCCTCAATCATTGCAATCACGTACCTGCGATCCAATAATTGACTTTGAGGGTACTATATCCAACAATCTCCCACTTGCACTTAAGGCTAATTATTGCGATGTCACATACTCACAGCCCGTGTGATACCGAACACCCAACTCCTCTACTAAACAGTTTCACAAAGCTCGTTTATAAAAACTCTTGTGTTCGAGAAATAGCCTCAGTGAGTGGATCCGCCCTGATGTATCTTTCTATGTCTCTCTTAATCTCAAGTTCGCGGAGACAGCCATCTCCCGAATTGAATAATACCCGTCTTAGAATATGTCTGGATATTTGATGGGAGCTAGTTCATAAATGAACTCCAAATCCAAACTTCTTAGACTGTATCGAAAACTGAACCTAATCAGTATCCTGCACCATGCCTCCCACAGTATCCTCTTGGACTACCTGTCCAAAATACTGCCTCCTTCGTCAGAGGGAAAACTATAACTCTGATAATCACTCTGTCATCCATGTCACCTTTGAAGCCTGGAATGATAACCGTCCCCCGAAGGAGGCTGCCGTCATCAAATCCGTAGAACATCCACTTATATTCTAAAACTGCTTCCGTATGTTTCTCCAGCATTGGATTAATATAAATTTATTGCATCTAGTGCAAAAACAACATCTGGTGTGGTACTTGACATCTCACAATTGACTCAATTGCCTAAGCAAGTGATATGCCAATCTTGCACATCCCTCTCCCCTTTAGTCTGTAAGACACCTTTAGAGAGGGTGACTCCATCACCTGCAGGTAGACCACCATGCCAGGAGTCATCTATTCTAAAACATCTTTAGAATACTGTCTAAGTACCCAAATTGGGAAACTACCCAAATCTAGATCTAAAACCATAGATCTAGTAACCAGAATTTCAGATATTATATCCATATCCTGCGTGGAGAAACAACTGTATGACAACCAAAGTATATAACCCATCGTAGTATAGGAATTTTACTTCCTACTCTGTGTATGTCATCAAAATACCAGGACATCACACCCTACTACCTTCTTAACAGATCCATCCCTTATTCTGATGAAGTCAAACCCATGACTGTCACATCAAAAATAGATGATCTATCTCCGCTATATCTGCTCGAGTCTATAAATAGACATAAGCAACTTGTCCACTATGCTTCCGCCACTCCTACTAACCTTAATAACCCTCTGACAGAATAATATATACGTGCACTTCTAAAGCTAGTTTAGAACGACGCTATACTCATCCTCCTGCCGGTTCTTATAGCCTGGAACAACAGTAGTGTCAAGTCTAGGTAAACAAGAACCTCCCTGTCACCGTCCTTGAGGCTACCGAAGTACCTCTCGGGTGCCTGAGGTTATCCACCATATCTGCGGAGTAGCTAATGGAATGTTAAACCTGATTGAATCTTTAGGTTTTATTAAATTTTCCGTAATCGTTTGCGGTTCTGGAATCACTTCCAGTCCTACCATACTCCCACTATTGTTTTCTGAAAAAATCCATTTTACTAAAACTGTGGCGAGTCAAGAACAATATCACCATTGAGCTTCCAGATGGTAGAAAGTCAAACCCTCGTCATAGCCTGGGCCAACCCACAAACTGCCATTACAGAAACGGGCCCTGAGTTATCCAGAGTCTGGTTTTAAGCATAAGCCAGACAACTCCCCATACCTTAACATCGTTAAGGTATGAACCATTCTATAACCAATATAGAAACTTTGGCACTTATTTAATTAGAACCAGATTCTAAACATGCAGTTGTCTCCAGTGCATATCATCTTAATGGAAATAGGCTAATCAGCATTACTCAACTTAGAAATACATCCAATTATGAGTAACCTGAAAGAGAAACATGTTTCTAAAAACCATTACTATCAACTGAATACCAATCACAAGTATCTATATCTTCGATCACCTTGAAGAATCCCGATACTTGCGACACCTGGTTCTCTACTTTATTCCTATACCCACAACTTCTCAAAACTTAGACATTGTATTTCAACGAAACACTTGTCTAAAAACTTGAGAAGTCATGAGTAAACAGAACATAGTACGAGGACCAACCCCTTTGTCCTGATGGATACTGGACAACATACAATACTCTGTATAAGTCCGCTGAGTTGAATAACACAAAACCTGTGCATCGTAGGTTGAAAACTGTACTTATGGTTAAGAACTACTCCGTTGTTCAATGCTCCTTACCCAATCGTCAACTGATATAGGTAAATGTCACGGACATAAATTCAAAAAGTTATATCTCACTTTATAAAAATAAACGTACAGATATATCAGTTTGAAATTGGTGCACAACAACGGATACTCAAAACCAAATACTTGCCGTCCGGCAAAAACCCAGGCGATTTTCTCAAATATCACCAATTACAATGAATTCTGATATAATGAGGATGATCACCATATTCCCAATAACTTACTCCCACTCATCATCTGTAAAACCATACAGATGTGAGAATCATACCTGGTAAATACATACCCTGGAGTAAGTATCTAATCGGGAAATTAGTTTTCTTTAACAATGCACAGTGAAACTAAAACATGAAAATGTTTCGTAGGGGTATCCTGGTATTCCTAGTAATGCCTCTTCCATAATCCAATTCATGACTGTAACCGTATATTTCTTTGCCATCTCTCCAATCCCTTTATTTGTCTTTAGTTATTACCTTCTGTACACCTTCGTTAGGCTTAATGGTTTTCTTCCTTCCCTACCGTTCGACACCAGCCTATGGTTTGGAAGAAGATTATCCAGTAAGCATAATAGGTGTAGTCTCCTAATCCCAGGAGTACTCGCAACTTGAGAGAAGGTGATGATAAAAGACAACTGAATAATACCTTATTCTATTTCTCCCGAACTGGGGAAAAAAGAAAAGGTGAAGTAGGAGTGGCGATGAATTACGCGGTTTGGTCGTGAATGATATCAGTCGCAATTTACTTTGCCCACTTTCTAATCCCTTTATTTTGTCTTTACTTATTACCTTCTGTACACCCTACTTAGGCTAATTGGTTTTCTTCATTCCCTACCTTTCGGCACCTGCCTATGGTTTGGAAGAAGACTATCCAATAAGCGTAATAGGTGTACTCTCTTAAACCAAGGAGCCCTTGCAACCTGAGAGAAGGTGATGATAAAAGACAACAGAATAAACCAATTCAATTTCTCCTGAACATGGATCCATCCTCGAAGAAGTCTCTTCGAGTTCGTATATAACCATACGATGGATCTATCCAATGGAAGTGGATGTTCATAGTGATACGAGGTGTTCTGAGAAATGCAAAGGGTAAAAGAAGGAGTGGCAATAACTTATGCAACTCAGACAATACAAAAGCCAGTATTTTAAGAAAGTTCGGTCAACTTGGTCACTGAGTCATAGTCTAGGGTCGGTCAAAGGTCGTAGTCATAGAGAGAGAGAAAAGAAACACTCTGCGTGCACTCTAACCTAGATCAGAACGGTTATCACTTTATCTAATCAGGAAACCTCTCACTGTACTGTCAAATTCTCCTCCAAATCTGAGAGAAGAATCAATCGGGATCACCCGAAGCGTAAACCAACTCATCAGTGGGAATCGGGATCCAACTCTCATCGTATGATAACGTGAAGAAATCCACTCATGTTATCACACTCCAGAAGGTATGCGCATGCCTGGCAAGTTTCAGTTTCTTTAGAAACTCCCCATATGGATTTTTGCCCCATGCTCTTATGACCTTGACGAAGACCAACAAATCATAAGTCACATGTCAAGTTCTAACCGTCATTATCTTGGCAATTTGAACCCACCCGCACATGCCCCTGATGTTGGCCAAATGGCAGAATGACTGTCCCAAACCAACTCATCTATCTATACAACAGATGAATACCCAGCAGCTACCAAACACTATGCCTTGGCGTTGGTCAAAATACATAGCTTGAATACTATTGAATACTCAACTGAAATGACGGAAGGCTACGGATGGTTTTTGGCGAATAAACCTTTAACGTAACGAACTTGATATCGCTGAAGGAACCTGATAGCTTTTTAGAAAATATAGTGGCGAAAACCTTCGCTAAAGAGGTCACTCCCAGTGAAGGGATCTCGGCTCTTTCCTCATGGAATGAGGTGCAGGATATTCCAACTGAATACCGCGATGCAAAGCAATAAGTAATCGACTATAGTGAAGTTATTACCCTGACACAAACTTCTGCCCAAGGGGTCACTCCCGGTGAAGGGATCTCGGCCCTTGCCTCGTCGAATGAGGTGCAGGATATTCCAACTGAATACCACTGTGCAAAACAAAAGAAAACGTCCTTGTAATAACACTTTTTAAATTGTTCCGACAACGTCAAACTGGTTTGTTTTCCTTTGCATTGATCAGAATCAACGCAGTCCCATCAATTAATCACACCAGAAAAGAACGAAAATAAAATGTACGTATATGCCATCCGCATTCGCCACTGGGTCCCGTCATTACCCGTTAGGTTACTTAACAAACGATAGAGCGGCGACTAGACTAGCACGGGTGCAAAACATATACAATATCTACTAGTATATATACCAATATACAATAATCGCTCCAGGCATGATAAATGCAACATTACAGAAAAGTAGTAAGCATCACAGAACAATACAGATAATCTGGGATCCCCGGGTTTCACAGAGCCGCTGCTGAAACCCGACGTTCCCGTGGTCATGTGGATAGCCTGTGCAATGAAAACTAGACCCCTACGGGTGCGGCAAGTTACCTGCCAAAACCTGAAGCGAGGCAGCCCCCTACAGCAAAGTGAATGGACCACCCTGCACTTCACGGAATCCGGTAACTTGAGCACCCCTCCTTGGGTCAACCTGTACCCCCTACGAGTGCGGTGAATAGTCTGCCAATTCTAGAGTGAGGCCCCTTTGCCTTTCAAAGCCATGAGATACGGACCCGTTTCCCTCCAGAACCCGGCTATCCGTGCACTCCGTCGCAGGGTAAACCTAGTACAGAAATGAAAAATATGTACAACGGGTACATCGACCTCAGCCCGGTCGTGCCCCAAAAGAATATTATACAAACAGGCAGTGACGGCAGTCCACATGTTGGACGCTCGCCCTGCAATATCAAATGTACAAATAAATCCAAACTGCACTACCATTGCACACAGCTATCCACCACGACAAATCCGCAACATCACAGCACAACACAGAATATCAACGCGAATGTCACATTCGCAAACCCGTCTAAAAGAACTATATCAATTAGACACGATTTACCGCTCGAATGACATTCACGGTCGGAGATATAATATAAGTACTGTAAACTAATAAGTTTAAAATTCCGATCGACAAAACTTCCCGAAGTGGGCCCCACATACATCTGCAGTACACAAAAAAAATCTGGGCCCAAACAAAATATTCCAGAAACCACAATTCCACATGAAAGACACTACTGTAGAAAAATGGTACTCTGTTGCTCCAAAACGGCGGCGGAACTGCGGCCAAACCATGGTTTGTGCGGTGGTTCCGCGGCAATACTGTGGAGACAGTGGATCAAATTTCTACAGTATTCTTAAAAAAGCCTGCATGATTTTCTGTGATACTCAAAATGATTTTTAGACCAGTTTAAAAATTCGACAGAAACTTTATCATGAAAAATCCAGTTTTGGAAATTTCGTTCGATCGATATTTTAAACACGTTAGAACAAATTAGTAAAGGTTAATGGCGTGGCTCTGATACCATGTAAGTCTACGGTAGCGCCCCGGCCGTCATTCAGACGCTAAACGCGGAACAAAAAACTTTTATAACTGGCGCTATCGCATACTATAACTCGGATCTTGCCATTAACGCTAAACTAACAAACTGTAAAAAGGTAGAAGGCTATACCGATCGATCCGAGTCCTTCAGTCTTTAGCCATCATCCCACGCTTCCCGTGGCAACTCCGATCTCCTGTCTCCTCATCGAGGTGGCACCACGTCAACGGATCTTTAAACGGGCTCCCGCCTCTATACCGAGGCAACTCGGACATCAATTCTGCTAAAAGAGATGACCAAGATGAATTAGAGAATGAGTAGAATACTTTGTCTCAAACACCCTGGGGTTCTCATCACATGAGAGGGTTAGGGTGGAGGTTGAAGAAGATGCTTAGGATTGGAAATTGTGAACTCAAGAAAACTAGTGAGCCAAAAGAAAACTAGTGTTATTCTTCTTCTCTTGTGAATAGATATATGAGGTTATATATTTTAAAACCAAAAGAAAATATCTTATGAAAATATCTCCTCAAATATCCAAACCCAAAACAAAACTCATTAATTCTTTAATGACTCACTAGATGACTCATTACATGAGTCATTAGTGAACATTCTAGAATTAATGAGTCACAACCATGAGTCACAATTTCCAAAATCAATAATCATTTAAACCAAAATGATTAACCCAAAAAGAAATGCATCTTCTAAAATATTCTCGTAACGGATTACGAGAATACCCTTCACCTGTATATACATACCTGTATCCGTATTCCGACCGAATACGAATACGAGAGACTAAAATATTCCGAATCAATATAATACTTGGATCCGGCTTAAACCAAAGCCCACCAGTATTACCTGTCCGAAATATGACACGTGCATAAGTGCACGTGCATTTTCGAACCCTGCCATAAAAGCATACGGCCTCTACAACGTTTCGCCCGAACTTGGGAAACTATCTGTGGAGGACTCTAAAGACTCATCTGTACCCTGGCAGTGGGTTTAAGCACAAGCACGTCAGCGGCACTAGCTATGCGTAGCGGCTGCCCATGTACTGACTGAAAGGGAAGCCGATGAGCGAACTCATCCTGGAACCCTACTGAGCCTATCAGTGATAATATACATACAGTCCGATCCGTTCGTCTATGAGCATCGCATATCGGGCCTAGGGGGCTGGTAACGTCAGACCCCTAATAGCGGTATAAGTCGTGTCGGAGAGTAGCCCTGAACACCCTGAGAAACTACTGGAATACTTACCAGTAATTCTCACCTGCCTTGGCCAAGGACTTGGTGTAATGGCTCTCCTAGACACAACGCGATCTCACCCCCAATACCGGGAGAGACGAATCCCCTACCGATCTGCTCACTTGCCTCCATGTAGCTCGGGACTGTACCCAACTAAAACCTGTTTGCACGACTCCTTTGAGCCGTGGTAGGGTAGTAATCTAAGAACAGTGGGAACTCACACGAGATAAATGACGACCTCAGGTCGATGAACTAATCTGTACACATGTCACCAGGGATCTGCTATCTGACGCTAGGTATAAATACCAACTAGCAGGTTCCCGGCGAGTCCTATCCGGTGTACTCATAACCCAATGAGCACCTGTATACATCTTAGGTGATCCAACTGACACCAATGGCTTGTGAGACTGGCCATCGCCCCTCATCGGGGTCTCGACTGTATACACTAGTTTACTCCGGAGTATTGATGCCCTGTCTCGAAACTCCCACGATTAGAGACCACTTTTAAGGATGTGCTTATAGACTACCCAACTCTCACGTATATGATCGTCATCATACTGTTGGTAATCAAGCAGGATCCTAAGGGCTCTATCAACATGTAATAGTGATCATGTCACCTAAAACTGTACACGACTGATAAAAGCAAACCGGATAGCATACTATCATCTTGAGTAATACTGTCCTACCGATATAGGTCCTCCCTCAATCATTGCAATCACGTACCTGCGATCCAATAATTGACTTTGAGGGCACCATATCCAACAGTAACAGTTATAAGATAGAGCGGAACCAACGTTCCCTAACTCAGTATAATAAGCAGATTCGGTCACTACATCCATATTATTATCTTAATTAAGGCATGACATGGTCACTACCAGGAGGGAGAGAGAAGAAAACACTCTGTGTGCGCTCTTGCATGATTAGAGTGATAATTATTTTATCTAATCAGGATGGCTCCCACTGTTTTAGCCAAATCTACCATCAAACCCTAAAAGGTAAGACTAGCCGGGATTAATTACACCCAACAAGTTCGCCAATCTTTCGGCCTGTCCAGTGTTGGTACTTCAGGGAGGTTCCCCGTGCTTTCGCACGGACCTAATTAAAATAAACCTCATTTTCCCAGGGGCGTAATCCCGTTAACACCTTTCTAGACACCTACTTAATCGGCTGATTGTAATGTGTAAAACTCTCCTAGGAGTAACTCTTATTCGCAGTGGGTATCGGGATCCAACTATCTCATAGAAGGTATGCAATCTCATTGCAAATTTAAACACTTGAAATTCCCGATAATAGTCTGCCCCTAGCGTCCTATGACCTTGACGAAAGCCAACGAACCATAGTACACTAGTCAAGTTCAACTCGTATATTTCATGATTGAATTAAACCCACCCGCACGACCTTTGACGAAAGCCAACAAAGTCGTACGACTACCCTATTCTAATCGCATCATATGCTTAAGCAGATAAGCACTAATCAGCTACTACACACTATGCCTTGATGAAAGCCAACAAATGCAGCACGAATACTAAATACTACTTATCTGAAATGTCGGAGGGCTACGACAGGTTTTTAAGAAAACCTTTTGCGTAATGAACTTGATATCGTTGTAGAATCGAGTGAATTTTAAAAGGAGTGTTTTTTAGGCTTTTACTAGTTTTGCTGAAGAGGTCACTCCCGGTGAAGGGATCTCGGCTCTTTCCTTATCGAATAAGGTGCAGGATATTTCATAAATACCACTATGCAAAGCACAAACTATAGAAGTAATCAAAAGACAAACCGAGTGGGTTGCAGCACCTGCCAGTTTCGCTAAAGTGGTCACTCCCGGTGAATGGATCTTGGCTCTTTCCTTATCGAATAAGGTGCTGGATATTCTACAAGGAATACCGCTATGCAAAGCAAGAACTAGAGCTACCAGTTTTTAAACAAGTTTCTACAACATTTTTAGGTTTCTTTTATTTTCATTAACCTCATTAATGATTTCCCATCAATTTATGCTTCATAAGCATCACATAAGAAACGAAAGCATCAATATTTATTTTATCTCATATATATAATATAGGCATTCGTCTCAGAACATATCAAGTGATCATATCACAGAATATCAGCAGCAGAAGAATCACATATGAAATATCGGATATACTAGGAATTCCGTGTTTTAGATTAAACCAGTATAAAACACGGATTCCACGGTCACGATGAATAGCCAAACCCACATCCCTAGACCCCTACGAGAGCGGCAAGCAACCCTCCCAATTCTAGAGTTTGGAGACCCGGTCTCGACTCCTCGAGATGGTCTCCCACTAGACCCTAGAACCCGGTTACTTGTGCTCCCCTCCTTGGGTCTATCCTAATGCGGAAAAGTAAATAATATACATCAATGGTGACATCATCCTCAACCCGGAAGTGCCCCAATAAAAGAATATTACATACAAGCTTTTACATGAATGAAAATGAAAAACTCTCATCTCACATAAAAAAAAACCCGGCTATTCAAAACACGACGATCCAATATAACATATCACAGCAACACATAACATCACATGTCATCAACGTAAGTAAATATGCGTATCCCAATTGTTGTTGACATATAGCAATGAAACCGGCGATACACCACATATTATACTTACGGTCGCAGAAAAGAAAGTGAAAAACTACAACAATTGGAATCCGCAACCACCTTAGACATCATAAACCCAATGTATCACATACTTTGGATTTCATGCCCAACCAAAAAAATTCCATAGACATCACATGTCTAACAATTATAAATCCCGCATTTTAGTCTCAATATTGAAAACACTTTCCAATAACCTGTCAAGTAATTCAACAAGATTCCCGATAACCTGATCGAATGCTCGTCGGAAACTTTAGAAGACGACCGCACCCCCGATGCCGTCGACGAAGTGCACTAATGCGAAACACCGCAGCCGCGAGCACCCGAACGGATGCTTTTGGCGACGGGGTTCTCTTACAGTCACTTGGTCGGGGCTATGGGGCGTGGTTATCTAGTAAGGTTACCCGACGAGTATCCGCGTACACTATGTAATTGCGACGGACTTTTGATCCACATCAAAATTCCGTGGCAACCAATCAATTGAGACTAATCTGCTAGATTTATAAAATTCAAACTAGTTATCACATAACCAATTATGTGGATTCCAAATATTGTATCACAATCACAGATAGCTAGACGAAGTTAAACTTTTCGATCGAATAATCAAGCACCCAAAATTTCCTAACAAGCTCAACACTTGAGCGGAGTTCAAAAAGTACCCAGAAACTGCCACAGCTCCTAAGAACCATCCGTAGAAGGTCCGACCCATGCCTCACTCATGTCACCACGGAACTGTGGCAAACCCTACGGTGTAACCGCGGTTCCGTGATCCAAAAAGTCGAGTTTGGGTATCGGTCTTCTAGAGGGTCCACAGAATCGCTTGCGTGATTTTCTGAAAATTTCAAACTCGGAAAAATCCAACTCTTGGAAAATTTCAACGAGGGAAAAATTAGGTTATTGATATCCGTTCGAACTTTTTAACGTCGTCTAAATAACTCAAATACATGTCAGAATTACGACTACGAAACACGCCGAATTGCTTTTGGAGAAAGTGAACATCACATGAAAATTTAGCAAAAACAAACAACACCTGAAATACCAAAACCCAGAGACTGGAACACCATGAAAATTTGAAGCCAGAATACCCTGAAGGAACCGGTGAGTTCGATTTTAGAGCCTTTGTAGCCGGCCAAAAGTGAGTGAAAATGCTTCCAATTTGCATAGTGTTCATGTTATATCACATACAACATTCTGCAGTTGTTTAAAAAAAATTTTGACACCTCTAAAAATTCGACAGAAACTAGATTTCATATCGGGTGTTTTGGAGCTGTTTCGGTTTCGTAATCCTAGCATATATCATCTAATTTTCTAGCTTGGCTCTGATACCACTATAGGGATTCCTAGCACGGCAGCAAGGTTTCGGGAGGCATTGTCCATGCCATTTTTAAAATTTTGCCGTTCTTGCTAACCCTAACCCTAGAATTGTTACTAGAAAATCCGACGATAAAACATGTAAACTCTTTACATCTAAGTGAATGAGGGAATACAACCTTTGTAGACTGGTCCTTTACTTCTAAAGCTCCATATTGTAGTCCCTTCGCTGTGAATGGTGAACTCCCAGACTCTAGAGAGGGTTCATTTGAAGAAACGAACAAGCTTGCACAATGTCTTCGAGGCCGAAGATGATCTACGTCGAGAAGACTCGAGCTCATGCTATCTCTTCACTAATGGTAAAATTAGTGAAGCAAACACATTAAACTAAATGTCTAATAGTAGAGGATGATGTAGGAAGTGGGCTCACTTTAGTTTTATTTTTCTCACAATATTTTCTGTAAGTGCACGGCAGCGCCCCGGCCGTCAATCCGACGCCGGAATGCATAAACGAAACTTTTACAAAACTTGTAAACCGGCACTACCGCGCACTAAAAACCCAGATCGGGCCATTAACCTAATGCTAGCAAACTAGAAGATGGGGTAGAATGCTATACCGAGCGATCCGTGTCCTTCGGTCTTCGGCCTCCACTCCGATCTCCTTGCGGAATCTCCGGTCTTCATCTCCTCGTCGGAACGGGCAACACATCGCCGGGTTCTTTTATGGGCTCCCACCTCTGGACCGAGGCAACTCGGGCACGAAGTTGGCAAGCCGACGTGCCCAAGGATGCTATAGGATAAGTGTAGAATGTTTTGTCTCATGGGGTTTGAAGTTGCCATGTTTTGATGGAGGTGGAGGAATGAACTTTGAAATGGGCTAGAATGAATTTGCATGAATCAACCTCTTTTCTTTTTCAACCAAAAGGAACTCCTCTCTCTCACCAAAAAATCCTCTCTCCCATCTCTAGTGGCCGGCCAAAATATGAGGGGGGAAAAATACAAGGGAGGTGAGCACAAGAAAGGCATGGGTGAGTGTAAGGAAAATGTGATGAAAATAAGGAAATAATGTCACTTCAATGTCTTATACAAATCAAATCTTATAAAAAAAACCATGATGAATAAAAGGGAATCAAAAGATGCTATACCCATCATAATCCTCCATTTACAAATAACACCCTTGCATTTAGCTAAATGCTACTTTGCTAGAAAAACCCTCCATCGGAAAAATTCGGCCATGAAGGAACAAAGGAAAACTGGCCGAAACGGAATGCGAACTGGCAATTTCAAAAAACTGATCCCGTAATAAATTACAGGAAAACCCCGCGACCGTATATACATACCCACATTTGTATTCCCACTGAATACAAATGCAAAGAGATAAAATCTACACTGTACAATACTAGGATCCGGCTTAAACCAAAGCCCGCTATTATTATCCGTCCGATCATGATCCGTGCAATACCGCACATATCTGATCGAACCCTGCCATATCTCCATATGGTCTCTACAGCGTTTCGCCCGAAACTTGAGAAACTGTCTGTGGGGGACTCTAAAGACTCGTCAATACTTTGGCTGTGGATTTAACCACTAGCACGTCAGAGGTATTAGCCATACGTGACGGGCTACCAGCTATTGACCAAAAAGGACGTCTGTGAGCCAACTCATCCTGACACCCTACTGAGCCTGTCAGTGACAATATCCGTACAGTCCGGTCCGTTTGTCTATGAGCATCGCATGTCGGGCCTAGGGGAAAAATCAGACCCCCAAAAGCGGTACAAGTCGTGCCGGAGTGTAGCCCAGAACACCCTGAGATACTACTGGAATACCTACCAGTAAATCTCCTACCTTGGCCAAGGACTTTCATGTACTAGCTCTCCTAGACACAGCGCGACCTCACCCCCAATACCGGGAGAGACGAACCCCTGCAGATCCGCTCACTGCCTCCATGTGGCTCAGGACTGTACCCAACTAAAACCTGTTTGCACGACTCCTTTGAGCGTGGTAGGGTAGTAATCAAAGCACAGTAGGAACTCACACGAGACAAATGACGATCTCAGGTCGATGAACTAACCTGTACACATGTCACCAAGGAACTGCTGTCTGACGCTAGGTATAATACCAACTAGCATTTTCCAAGCGAGTCTTGTCCGGTGTACTCATAACCCAATGAGCACCTATATACATCTTAGGTGAACCAACTGACACCAGTGACTTATGAGACCGGCCACAGCCCCTCGTCGTGGTCTCGACTGTATACACTAGTCTACTCCGGAGTATCGATGCCCTGTCTCGAATGCTTCCACGACTAGGGACCTTTTAAGGATGTGCTTATAGACCCCAGCTCCCACGTATATGATCGCCATCATACTGCTGGCAGTCAAGCAAGAATCGTAGGGGCTCTATCAACGTGTAATAGTGATCAGTAATGTCACCTAAAGTAGTACACGATGATAAAGATAAACCAGATAGCATACTATCATCTTGAGTAAGACTGTCCTACCGGCATAGGTCCTCCCTCAATCATTGCAATCACGTGCCTATGATCCAATAATTGACTCTGAGGGCACTATATCTAATCTCCCACTTGCACTCAAGGCTAATTATTGCGATGTCGCATACTCACAGCCCGTGTGATACCGAACACCCAACTCCTCTACTAATCAGTCTCACAAAGCCTGTTTGCGAAACTATTGCGTTCGAGGAATAGCCTCAGTGAGTGGATCCGCTCAGATGTTTCTTTCTATGTCTCTCTTTATCTCAAGTTCGCGGAGAAAGCCATCTCCCGAAATGAGCAATACCTGTCTTAGAATATGTCTAGATATCTAATGGGACCTAGCTCATAAATGAACTCCAAATCCAAACTTCTTATACTGTATCGTCAACTGAACTTAATCAGTATCCTGCGCCATGCCTCCCTCAGTATCCCCTTGGACCACCTTTCCAAAATACTGCCCCTCGTCAGAGGGAAAACTATAACTCTGACAGCCACTCTGTCATCCAGGTCACCTTGGAAGCCTGGAATGATAACCGTCTCCTAAAAGAGGCTGTCGTTATTATATCCCTAGAACATCCACTTATGTTCTAAAACTGCTTCTGAATGTTTCTCCAGGATTGGATCAATATCAACTTATTGCATCTCGTGTAAAAACAATATCTGGTGTAGTACTTGACATCTCACGATCAACTCAATTGCCTAAGCAAGTGATCTGCCAATCATGCACATCCCTCTCCCCTTTAGTCTGTACGACACCTTTAGAGAGGGTGACTCCATCACCTGCAGGTACACTACCGTGCCAGGAGTCGTCCATTCTAAAACACCTTTAGAATGCTGTCTAAGTACCCAGATTGGGAAACTACCCAAATCTAGATCTAAAACCATAGATCTAGTAACTAGAATGTCTGATATAATATCCAAGTCCTATGTGGAGAAACCACTGTGTGACAACCAAAGTATAACCAATCGCAGTATAGGAATTTCACTTCCTACTCTTTGTATGTCATCCAAATACCAGGACATCACATCCTACTACCTTCTTAACAGATCCATCCCCTATTCTGATGAAATCAAACCTATGACTGTCACATCAGAAATAGATGATCTATCTCCGCTATATCTGCTTTAGTATATAAATAGACATAAGCCACTTGTCCACTATGCTTCCGCTGCTCCCACTGACTACAACAACCCTCTGGTAGAGTCATATAGACGTACACTTCTAAAGCTAGTTCAGAACGATGCTATACTCATCCTCCTGCCGGGTCTCACAGCCTGGGGCAACAGCAATGGCAAGTCAGGGTAAACAAGAACCTCCCTGTCACCATCTTTGAGTATACCGAAGTACCTCTCGGGTGCCTGAGGTTACCCACCATATCTGCGGAGTGGCCAATGGAATGTCAAACTAAATTGAATCTTTAGGTTTTTATCAAATTTTCAGTAATCGTTTGCGGTTCTGGAATCACTTCCAGTTCTACCATACTCCCACTACTGTTTTCTGAAAAAATCCATTTTTTATTAAAACTGTGGCGAGTCTAGAACAATATCACTATTGATCTTCCAGATGGTAGAAAATCAACCCTCGTCATAGCTCGGGTCAACCCACAAACAGCCATTACAGAAACGTGCCTTAAGTTGTCTAGTGTCTAGTTTTAAGCATAAGCTGGACAACTCCCCGTACCTTAACAATGTCAAGATATGAACTGTTCTATATCCAATACAGAAACAGAGGCACTGATTTAATTGGAACCAGATTCAAATCATGCAGCTGTCTTCAGTGCATGTTAACTAAATGGAAAGAGGCCGATCAGTATTACTCAACTTAGGAATACTTCCAATTATGAGTAACCTGAAAGGGAAGCAAGTTCTCTTAATCATTACTATCATCTGAATACCATACACAAGTATCTACATCTTCGATCACCTTGAAGAATCCCGATACTTGCAACACGTGGTTCTTTACTTTATTCTTATACCTATAACTTCTCAAAACTCGGATCTTGTATTTCTACAAAACACATGTCTAAGAACTAGAGAAGTCATAAGTAAACAGAATATCGTACGAGTACCTACCCCTCTGTCCTAATGGACACTGGACAACATACAATACTCTGTATTAGTCCCTTGAGTCTAATAACTCATTCCCTGTGTGTCGTAGGTCGAAAACTGTACTTATGGTTAAGAAGAATTACACCGTTGTTTAATGCTCCTTACCTAACCATCCACTGATATAGGTAAATGTCATAGACATAATTTCAAAAAGGTATATCTCACTCTATAAAGATAGACGGACAGATATATCAATTTGAAATTGGTGCATAACAACGGATATTCAAAACCAAATATCTGCCGTCCGGCAAACAGCCCAGGCGATTTCCTCAAATATCACCAATTACAACGAATTCCGATATAATGAGGATGATCACCTAATTCCCAATAACTTACTCCCACTCATCATCTGTAAAACCATACAGATGTGAGAATCAAACCAGGTAAATACATACCCTGGAGCAAGGACTAATTGGGAAATCAGTTTTCTTTTAACAATACACAGTGAAACTGAAACATTGAAATGTTTCGTAGGGGTATCCGGGTATTCCTAGTAATGCCTTTTCTATTATCTAGATTCACAACTGTAATCGTATATTTCTTTGCCATCTCTCCAAATCCCTTCATATGTCTTTAGTCGTTACCTTCTGTACACCCTCTTAGGCTAAATGGTTTTCTTCCTTCCCTACTTTTCGGCACCAGCCTATAGTTTGGAAGAAGACTATCCAATAAGCATAATGGGTGTACTGTCCTAATCCTAGGAGCACTCGCAACCCGAGAGAAGGTAAAGATAAAAGACAACTGAATAAACCTTATTCCTATTTCTCCTGAACCAGAATCCATCCCCGAACTGGAACAAGTTCCTTCGAGTTCGTATATAACCATACGATGGAATATCCAATAAATTGTGGATCTTCGTAGCGATACGGAGTGTTCTGGAGAAATACAAAGGTGATGTAGGATTGGCGAAGAAATACTTGGTTTGGTCGTGAATAGCAGTCGCAGTTTACTTTGCTCTCTTACTAATCCCTTTATTTGTCTTAACTTAATACCTTCTGTACACCGTTTAGGCTAATTGGTTTTCTTCATTCCCTACCGGTCGGCACCTGCCTATGGTTTGGAAGAAGACTATCCAATTTGCGTAATAGGTGTACTGTCCTAATCCAAGGAGTACTCGCAACCTGAGAGAAGGTAAAAGGAAAAGACAACTGAATAGTCCTATTCGTTTTCTCCAGAACCGGAAACCATCCTCGAATAAATTCCTTCGAGTTCGTATATAACCATACGATGGTTTTATCCAATGGAAGTGGATGTTCGTAGTAATACGGGGTGTCCTGGAGAAAAAGGTAAAAGTAGGAGTGGCAATGCGGTATGCAACTCTGACAATCTAAAAGCCAGTGTTTAAGAAGGTTCGGTTAACTTGGTCACTGAGTCATAGTCTAGGGTCGGGTCATGGTCGCTGCCAAAGAGAGAGAGAAAAGAAACACTCAGCGTGCACTCTAACCTAGATCAGAATGGTTGTCACTTTATATAATCTGGGAACCTCCCACTGTACCGTCAAATTCTCCTCCAAACCTGAAAGAAGAATTAGTCGGGGTCACCCGAGGAGTAAACCAACTCATCAGTGGGAATCAGGATTTAACTATCATCGCATGATAACGTGACGGAATCCGCTCACGTTATCACACTCCAGAAGGTATGCGCATATCTGGCAAGTTTCAGTTTCTTTAGAAACTCCCTATGTGATTTTTGCCCCATGCTCTTATGACCTTGACGAAAGCCAACATATCATAAGTCACATGTCAAGTTCTACCCATCATTATCCAGGTTAATTTGAACCCACCCGTACATACCCTTGACGAAGGCCAAAATAGTAGTACGACTGTCCCAAACCAACGCATCTATCTATGCTGCAAAAAAGTAACAAATAGCTACCATACACTATAGCTTGACGAAGGCCAACATACATAGCATGAATACTAAGTGCTACCTTTTTGAAATGACGGAGGGCTACGAATGGTTTTTGGCGAAAAACCTTTAACGTAATGAACTTGATATCGTTGAAGGAACCGGATAGCTTTTTAGAAAAATATAGTGGCAAAAACCTTTGCTAAAGAGGTCACTCCCGGTGAAAGGATCTCGGCTCTTTCCCCATAAAATGAGGTGCAGGATATTCCAACTGAATACCACGATGCAAAGCAAAAGTAAACGACTATAGTGAAGTTATTGCCCTGACGCAAACTTCGGTCCAAGGGGTCACTCCCGGTGAAGGGATCTCGGCCCTTGCCTCGTCGACTGAGGTGCTGGATATTCATAACCAAATACCACTGTGCAAAACAAAAGAGAACGTCCTTGTAATAACAGCTTTGTGAAAAATTGTTCCAACAACATCAGAATAGGTTTGTTTAGCTTGTATTGATCCGAATCAACGCAGTCCTATCAATTGATCACACCAATAAAGAACGAAAATAATGATGTACGTATATGCCATCCGCATTCGCCACTGGGTCCCGTCATCACCCGTTAGGTTACTTAACTAACGACAGAGCGGGGACTGGACTAGCGCGGATGCAAAACATATACAACATCTACTAGTATATATATCAATATATAATATTCGCTCAAGGCGTGATAAAATGCAACATCACAGAAATGTAATAAGCATCACAGAACAATACAGATATCTGGGATCCACGGGTTTCACAGAGCCGCTACTGAAACCCGACATTCCCCTGGTCGTGTGGATAGCCTGTGCAATGAAATCTTAGACCCCTACAGGCGCGGCAAGTTACCCGCCAAAACCTGAAGCGAGGCAGCCCCCTTCAACAACGTGAATGGACCACCCAGCACTTCACGGAATCCGGTAACTTGGGCACCCCTCCTTAGGTCAACCTATACCCCCTACGAGTGCGGCGAATAGCCTATCAATTCTAGAGTGAAGCCCCCTCCGTCTCAACGCCATGAGATGTGGGCCCGTTGCCCTCTAGAACCCGGCTATCCGTGCACCCCTCCATGGGGTAATCCTAGAAGAGAAAGTAAAATATACATACAACGGGTACATCGACCTCAACCCGGTCGTGCCCCAAAAGAATAATATACAAACAGGCAGTAACGGCAGTCCACATGTCGGACGCTCGCCCCGCAATATCACATGTACATAATAAACCAAACTGTACTACCATTGCATCCAGGCTATCCCCCACGACCAATCCGTAACATCACAGCACAACACAGAACATCAACGTGAATGTCACGTTCGCAAATCCATCTAAAAGGGCTACAGCAGTCAGACAGGATTCACCGATCAAATGACATTCACGGTCGTAGATATAATGTAAATACTGTGAACTAACATGCTTAAAATTTTCGATCGACAGAATTTACCGAAGTGGGCCCCAAGCACAACTGTAGCACTCAAAAATATCTGGACCAAAAAAGAATATACCAGAAACCCTATTTCCATGTCAGAGAGCCACTGTAAAATTTTGATTCAGTGAAGCCAAATTTCGGCGGCGGATCCGCAGCCAAAACATGGTTTTGGCCGCTGATCCACCGCGCTACAGTAACTTCAGCCTACCAAATTTTCACAGAATGCATAAAAAACTCTTCTCGTATTTTTACAATATACAAAATAATTTTTTGAGCACTGCAAAAATTCGACAGAAAATGATGCAAGAAAACGCGGTTTTTGGAATTTTCGTTCGATCAAACTTGTAAACACGTTAGAGCAAATTAGACTAGGTCAATGGCGTGGCTCTGATACCAATGTAAGTGCACGGCAGTGCCCCGGCCGTCAATCTGACGCCGGAATGCGGAAACGAAACTTTTACAAAACTTGTAAACCGGCACTACCGCGCACTAAAAACCTGGATCGGGCCATTAACCTAATGCTAGCAAACTAGAAGATGGGGTAGAATGCTATACCGAGCGATCCATGTCCTTCGGTCTTCGGCCTCCACTCCGATCTCCTTGCGGAATCTCCGGTCTTCATCTTCTCGTCGGAACGGGCACCACATCGCCGGGTTCTTTTACGGGCTCCCACCTCTGGACCGAGACAACTCGGGCACGAAGTTGGCGAGCCGACATGCCCAAGGATGTTGTAGGATAAGTGTAGAATGTTTTGTCTCTTGGGGTTTGAAGTTGCCATGTTTTGATGGAGGTAGAGGAATGAACTTTGAAATGAGCTAGAATGAATTTGCATAAATCAACCTCTTTTCTTTTTCAACCAAAAGGAACTCCTCTCTCTCACCAAAAAATCCTCTCTCCCATCTCTAGTGGCCGGCCAAAATATGAGGGGGGAAAAATACAAGGGAGGTGGGCACAAGAAAGGCATGGGTGAGTGTAAGGAAAATGTGATGAAAATAAGGAAATAATGTCACTTCAATGTCTTATACAAATCCAATCTCATAAAACAAACCATGATGAATAAAAAGGAATCAAAAGATGCTATACCCATCATAATCCTCCATTTACAAATAACACCCTTGCATTTAGCTAAATGCCACTTTGCAAGAAAACCCCTCCATCGGAAAAATTCGGCCATGAAGGAACAAAGGAAAACTGGCCGAAACGGAATGCGAACTGGCAATTTCAAAAAACTGATCCTGTAATAAATTACAGGAAAACCCCACGACCGTATATACATACCCGCATTTGTATTCCCACTGAATACAAATACAAAGAGACAAAATCTACACTGTACAATACTAGGATCCGGTTTAAACCAAAGCCCGCTAGTATTATCCGTTCGATCATTATCCGTGCAATACCGCACGTATCTGATCGAACCCTGCTATATCTCCATACGGCCTCTACAGCGTTTCGCCCGAAACTTGAGTAACTGTCTGTGGGGGACTTTAAAGACTCGTCAATACTTTGGCTGTGGATTTAACCACTAGCACGTTAGATGTATTAGCCATACGTGACGGGCTACCAGCTATTGACCAAAAGGGACGTCTGATCCTGACATCCTACTGAGCCTGTCAGTGACAATATCCGTACAGTCCGGTCCGTTTGTCTATGAGCATCGCATGTCGGGCCTAGGGGGTTGGTAAAAGTCAGACCCCCAAAAGCGGTACAAGTCGTGTCGGAGTGTAGCCCAGAACACCCTGAGATACTACTGGAATACCTACCAGTAAATCTCCTGCCTTGGCCAAGGACTTTCATGTACTGGCTCTCCTAAACACAGCGCGACCTCACCCCCAATACCGGGAGAGACGAACCCCTGCAGATCCGCTCACTGCCTCCATGTGGCTCGGGACTGTACCAAACTAAAACCTGTTTGCATGACTCCTTTGAGCGTGGTAGGGTAGTAATCAAAGCACAATGGGAAATCACACGAGACAAATGACGATCTCAGGTCGATGAATTAACCTGTACACATGTCACCAGGGAACTGCTATCTGACGCTATGTATAATACCAACTAGCATGTTCCAGGCGAGTCTTGTCCGGTGTACTCATAACCCAATGAGCACCTGTATACATCTTAGGTGAACCAACTGACACCAGTGGCTTGTGAGACCGGCCACCGCCCCTCGTCGGGGTCTCGACTGTATACACTAGTCTACTCCGGAGTATCGATGCCCTGTCTCGAATACTCCCATGACTAGGGACCTTTTAAGGATGTGCTTATAGACCCCAGCTCCCACGTATATGATCTCCATCATACTGCTGACAGTCAAGCAAGAATCCTAGGGGCTCTATCAACGTGTAATAGTGACCATTAATGTCACCTAAAGTAGTACACGATGATAAAGATAAACCAGATAGCATACTATCATCTTGAGTAAGACTGTCCTACCGGTATAGGTCCTCCCTCAATCATTGCAATCACGTGCCTGTGATCCAATAATTGACTCTGAGGGCACTATATCCAACAATTTCTTCTCATCTCCAAACCCTAGAAAGCTTTTCAAGCTCATGAAGAAGATGAAGATGAAATTAACAAGAGAATAGAATGAGGTTAGAATTGCAACCATGGGTTAGTTAATGTCATACACTAACCATTGTAGAGAATTAACCATGGCATAGGATAAAGGTTGGGTTAACAAAATATCTTAAAGTAAAACAAATTTGGTGGACTTAGTCAATGGTTAGCAAGCTTCTCCAAGCTTCTAGCCATGACAATTTCCAACCAATTTTGTTAATTACTAAGATAAATAAAACCCTAATTTTATCATGGTTATGGTGTAAGTCTCACATACCCAAATTGCATATATAACCTAGCATGATACATAATATATATCACATATATATAATGTATGTAAAGTGAGAAAAAGAAATGGTCAAGTGAGCAATATTAGTTAATGTAAATTCATATATCAAATATATAAGTATACATTAAATCATAAAATCAACACTTGACTTAATGATCCGGATATATCCCATATAACCGACTAATATCAATAATATCAACTTATCGAATCAACACTTGATTCGATAACCCGGCTATATCATATATACCCGTCCGAAATCATATATCGCGAGAATACAATACGGTATCATATACTTGTAGCAATCTCGGTTCCGCACATATCACATATGTGCTCCTACTCCGTTTCGCATGAACCAGGAAACCTCTTTGTAGGACTCTAAAGACTCGTCAATACGCCGGCAGTAGACGATGATCATATCAAACACCCACAACCCGCAAGCGGTCTGCCAAACATAACGGCCACCCGGGTATTGAGCGATCAGAAGATCAACAAGCAAGCCTGCTCGTACTCCAGCGAATCCACTCAGTAACACTACCGTACAGTCCGGTCTCTTCGTCTGATATGTCGCATATCAACAGCCTGGGGTGGTATAACGTCAGACCCCAATAGCCTGATAAGTCATGCCGATGCAAGGTCCATAACGGTTCAAGAAACTACTGATAACACTTACTAGTAAATCTCAGCAATCCTGGCCAGGGATTTCCTGTTATGGCCAATCGAGCATAGCGCAACATCAACTCCCAATACCGGGAGAGACGAAACCCCTCCTATCGCTTATTGCTTCCATGTGACTCGGGACTGTACCCAAAAGCCACCGTTTTGCACATTCTCTTGAACGTGATAAGGTAGAAATCAAAGCACAGTAGGAATCACACAAGACTCTATGACGATCTCGGGTCTACAGACTAATCTGTACCAATGTCACCAGTGAACTGCTATCCGACGATAGGTATAATACCATCTACGAGTTCTCGGCGAGTCCGTTCAGTGTACCCAGTCTCCACTGAGCACCCGTATACCTTCTCTGATGTCAAACACCAATGGATGTGGGATCATCCATCGCCCATCAAATGGGTCGAGAAGCGTATATGCTAGTCTACTCTGGAGTATCGATGCCCTGTCTCGATACTCCCACAATTAGGAACATTTGAAGGATGTACTTGTCGGCTACCCATGTCCCCACTAGTATGATCTGCCTTATAGTCCTGGTAGTCAAGTATTCATCCTAAGGCCTTTATTAACATGTAATAGAGATAAAATAAGTGTACATGTTAAGATAAAAAGCAACCAGATAGCATACTATCAAGTCGAACAAGAAAGTCCTCCTTATATATGTCCAAGTATCCACTACAATATACATCAGATGTACAGTAATGGCCTCTAGGGCATACATATAACTAACATAGCTATCATGTTTACCGTTGCTAATCCTCTTCAGTTTCTTGGCTTCAGAATCATGGCGGATAGAGATTTGCAACTGTACCAGTGGTATGTTGATGACGCAGCATTGCTTGGATTTATACGTGGAATGCTAGAAAACTAGAAGCGACAAATTGAGCTAAATTAGCGGCCAGCCGATGCTTTCCAAGAGGTTCTGCGGACAGTCCAGCAGTCCGTAGTTTCCATAGCATGCAGGCCAGCAGAGCGTGAGGGTACTGTGGCAGACTTTAGAAAGCTCGGTCTGTCCACATTTTCTGGATTGGAGGAGCCTTGCCAGCAAAGCAGTGGCTAGTTGATACGGAGAATCTACTCGTTGTCGTGCAGAATCCAGATGAGAAAAGGGTGGATGTAGAACGCATCTAACTGGTAGATTATGCTCGTGAGTGGTGGCTCATAGAGGAGACCTGTCTGTCTAAGCCGATCAGTTGGGCAACGTTTTCACGAATTTTCTTGAAGAAGTTCTTTCCGCAAACTGCTCGAGAGGAAATGGAAGAAAAGTTTATTATCTTGAAGCAAAATGGCGAATCCGTTGATGTGCATGCGGCTGAGTGGACTCGGCTTAGTCGATTTGCGGGGCCTTTGGTTGCTAACGATGCAGATAGGGCACGAAGGTTTATGCGTAGCTTGGATATAGAGATTCATAGATATATTATATCTCTGGGATTGACCACCTTCTCCCATGTTCTCAAGGCAGCCAGGGAGCAGCAGAGTTTATCGGTGAAAGCGAAGAGTACGCAACAGCAAGCCGGCGTAGTGCGGAAGCCGGCGTTTACGCCAAACAGATCTCATATACACAGAGGCATCCCGGTGAACAAGTGAGGTATTGTACCTATGAATAAGCTCGTCGTATCCGATCAGAAAAGAAGTGTTTTATGACTTCTGCCGTCTACCTAGACACCTACAGCAGGATTGTCGAAGGAGGCTTAGACTTTATCTAGTTTGTGAATCAGCTGACCATACCAGCAATGCTTGCCCGTCAAAGTTACAATAGAGAGATGATATTCAGAAGCCACCGCAGAAGCAGATTTAGGGGCAGAAGCAGATCACTCAGAATCTTAATTAAGTATGTGCCTTCACTTTGATGGTTGAGGAGGCCAAGACTTCAGACGAAGTTGTTTCAGGTATCCTGCTCGTTTATAATTTTCCCGTATTGGCATTATTTGATTCAGGTGCATCCCATTTCTTTATGTCGTCTAAGTTTATTAGTGCACACTCGATTCCATACACGGCCCTCTCTAGTTGTTGAGATATACACACTGTGAATGGGAAGATTATATCTAGTAGCGAGTGCAAGGATTGTTCGATTTTTATATGCAGAAGTGAGCTATTCATGGATTTCTTGGTGATTGATACAGGCAGTTATGATGTTGTCTTGGAAATGGACTTTCTTGGCACTTTCTATGCTTACATCGATTATAGGGCAAAGAAAGTGATTTTCCAGATTCCCGGACATTCGGAGTTTATATTTTCAGGAGGTAGCAGATCTGTTGGGCCAGTCGAATTTAGTGCTAGGCCGACTAATGCTGTTCTTTCATCGATGGAAGTAGATAAGGTGGAAGCGCCAGCAGTAGTTCGAGAGTTTATGTATGTGTTCGAAGACATCTCAGGTTTATCTCCAAAATGAGATGTGGAGTTCGCGATTGATCTTATTCCTGGAGTAGCTCCGATTTCAAAGGCTTATTATCTAATTGCGTCGGTGGAATTGGAAGAAGTAAAGAAATAAGTTGCCGAATTGCTAGAGAAGGGTTGGATTCGCAGTAGTAATTCACCTTGGGGAGCTCCAGCTCTTCTAGTCAAGAAAAAAGATGGCATGCGGAGGATGTGCATCAACTATCGAGAATTAAATCGGGGGACTATTAAAAATAAGTAACCAATATCTCGCATCGGCGAATTATTCGATCAACTCAGTGGCGCGAGGGTATTCTTGAAGCTAGATTTGCAATTCGGATATCATCAAGTTTGGGTGAAATTAGAGGATATTTGCAAGACAGCGTTCCGAACTCGATATGGGCATTACGAGTACTTAGTGATGCCACTTGGAGTTACAAACGCACCGGCAATATTTATAGACTTGATGAACCGATTCTTTTCACCGCACTTGGACCAATTCGTAGTGGTGTTTATTAACGATATTCTGGTCTATTTGAGAAGCAAAGAAGAGCATGCAGAACACTTTAGAATCGCACTGCAAACATTAAGGCAAGAAAGGTTATATGCTAAGATGAGCAAGTGCGAATTTTGGCTCGAAAAAGTGAAGTTCTTAGATCATGTCGTATCTAGAGATGGAATTTCCGTTGACCTTGAAAAGATTGCAGTTGTTCGTGATTTGCCACTTCTAAAGAACGTAGGGGAGATCAGAAGTTCTTTTGGGCTCGCCGGATACTATAGAAGGTTCATGGAGAACTTTGCTCGAATAGCAGAACCATTGACCAAGCTAACATGAAAGGAGGTACCGTTCGTATGGACGGAAAAATGTGTGTCAGATTTTGAAGCGTTGAAGCAAACATTGGCCACCGCTCCTATCTTGACAGTGCCAGACGGTTCCGGAGGGTTGGTTATTCACAGCGATGGATCTGGGAAAGGTTGGAGATGTGTTCTAATGCAGAATGGGAAGGTTATAGCCTACGCGTCGAGACAATTGAAGACTCGTGAGAAGAACTACCCAATTCATGATTTGGAGCTAGTAGACGTGATTTTCGCTTCAAAGATTTGGAGAAACTATTTATTGGGCTAAAGGGTAGAAGTATTTACCGATCACAAAAGCCTAAAGTATGTGTTCACACAGAAAGAGCTCAACATGAGGCAGTGTAGATAGTTGGAGCTGATGGATGACTATGATCTTGATCTAAAATACCATCCTGGGAAAGTTTATGTAGTGCCGGATGCTCTAAATCGGTTGCTAGCAATACGGATGTTGACTGCATAGAAGGAGATTATAGCTGATTTTCAGAGATACGAGTTGGAGATTGTACTACCGCATTCTTCGGGATAGTTGATGCAATTACAAGTACAGTCATTCTTGATCGATAACATTAAAGCAGCGCAGTCGCACAATCCAAGATTGCAGAAGTTTCGAGAACAAGTAGAAGCGGGACTTCGAACGGATCTGGTAATTCATGAAGATGGTTCATTATGATATGGGAGCCGTTCATGTGTGCTTAAATGAGATGTTCGTGAAGAAGTCATGAAAGAGGCTCATAGTTCCGCATATTCCATACATCCGGGAGGCACAAAGATATACCAAGATCTACGACAACATTTCTGCTAGGAAGGCATGAAAAGAGAGATTGCTTGTTATGTATCGAAGTGCTTAGTGTGTCAGCAAGTCAAGGCTGAATATCAAAGGGTAGCTGGTTTGTTGCAACCACTTCTGATTCCTTAATGCAAGTGGGAACATATAACCATGGATTTCGTGACAGCTTTACCGCGGAGTCCAAAGGGCAATAATGCAGTTTGGGTAATTGTTGATCAATTGACCAAGGTAGATCATATTATACTGTTTCGAGTTGGTCAGTCGACAGAACCTTTAGCAAAGCGGTACATGCAAGTGATTGCAAGATTGCATGGAGTACCTGTGAGCATCGTTTCCGATCGTGATACCCAATTTTTATCGCACTTTTGGACGATCCTACAGGAAAGTTTAGGGACTCTCTTGAAATTTATTACAACCTATCATCCTTAGACAGATGGACAGTCAGAAAGAACGATCCAAACTCTTGAAGATATGTTGAGAGCATGCATGTTAGACTTCAAGGGTTCATGGGAGGATCATTTTCACTTGGTGGAGTTTTCTTATAATAACAGTTTTCAGGAGACTATACAGATGGTTCTATTCGAAGCATTATATGGTCATAAGTGTCGCTCGCCCGTCTGTTGGGATGATGTTGGAGAAAGAAGATTATTGGAACCGGATCTTATTGTACAAACAGTGGAGAAAGTCAACATGATCCGAAATTATATGAAGGCAGCACAAGATTGACAAAAAAGTTGGGCTGATACAGGACGAAGACCTCTGGAGTTCACAGTTGGTGATCTTGTATTCTTGAAGATATCGCCGACCAGAGGAGTAATTCGATTTGGTAGTCGAGGCAATTTTAGTCCTCGATTCGTGGGGCCTTTCGGTATCATCGAGCGTGTTGAAGAGGTAGCTTATCGGTTGGCTTTACCACCATCCTTGGCGGGTGTTCATGACGTGTTTCATGTATCTCAACTCCGCAAGTACGTTAGAGAAGAGACGCACGTCCTAGATCATTCGGAACTGACGATAAAGGAGGATTTAACATACGAAGAACGACCAATGGCGATTGTGGATCGACGAGAAAAAGTTCTCAAGAACAAAGTTATCTCTCTAGTACTTGTTTCGTGGGGGGTCTTTCGCTCGGAGAATCTACTTGGGAACGTGAAGACGGGATCCGACAGAAGTTTCCACACCTCTTTTTGTAGATCCGTGTTTTCTTGTCGTTTCTTGTTCTGGGAATTTTGAGGACGAAATTCTTTTATAGTTAGATATAATGCAACACCCTACTGCATTTTTACGATATTTTATTTGGGGCATTTCAGATCTTGCGACAATTTTCTTGATTATTATTTTTTTTCAGTGCGGATGGTGCATTTGGTAACTGTGATTAGTATCCGACCCGACCCGCATGCTTGAAACCCATCATGGTTCAAGATTACGTTATATATTTACTAGTATAGAGGATCCGTGCACATCTAGGTTCTATATACATGTATGATATAATTTGTATCTGCATAGCTGTAAATAATACAAATAATAGCTAGATAATATATTTTAATATCTAGCATGGCCTGTTATTATACCCCATATCATATGGTTGCATCCATACATCATGTTCATGACCAGATTGATAAAATGGACTCATTTGGATCGCTACGTGTATTTACGTAGATCCGTACTTGGGGATATGCATTTTTACTGACCGAGCATTGCATTATGGTTTTAACTTGTACGTGTATTCTCCATATTTTAAAACTATATTTTTAGAAAGAACCCGTGGAATATTATGAGTATTTTGATATTAGTTGTATAATCCAAATATATACATTATAATATTTTTATATTAACAGATTCCTATATGCATATAATATAATTAACTAATTTATTTCCGTATCTCTCTCTCTCTCCTATCTTATTCCCTCTATCTATCTATCTCCTATATATATATATATATATATATATATATATATATATATATATAATAAACCTAATATAATAACACACACCTTTCTCTCTCCTCTCTTACTTCTTTCTCGCGACGAAACAGAACCTAACCCTAGCCCTCACCTCACCTTCGTCGCCGACCTCCCTACGATCTCACCGACCCCGACCTCGTCTCCCCGCCTTCGCCCTCACTACCTCCACCTTCTCATCTCTTCTTCTCCATCCCTGCAAACCCCCGACAACCCCCAATGAACCCCTGCAACCCAAGAACCCCAACGCTGCTCACCTCGCCGCCGATCGCCCCGACTTCACCCATGTCTCCTCTCCCTCATTACCACCTCCGTAACCTCCCCCTTTTCTCCCTCTTCCCGAGCCCTGCAAACCCCGGCGACCCAAATGCAGAAACCTAAACCTCACCGTGGACTCACCGTCGCCGTTACCCTCACCGTGTCATCGTCACCAACGTCACCTCCTCACCTCCTTCTTCTCTCCACCAGCACCACAAACCACCACCACCATCACCATCGGCCGCAACAGCAGCCCCGACAGCAACCCCAGAGAACCCGCGGCCCCTCACCGTCGACGATAGCCCATCTTCGCCGTCGTCTCACCTCTGTTCTCGCCACCAGAGTCTACACCAAAGCCACACCCCATTCTTTTTCTCCTTTCTTTCTTTCCTTTTCTTTCTTGATCGGTTCTTGACCGTCTCGCCGGAGTCACACGCGTCACCGACGATCCGGATGACCCAGTCATCTTCGTCGTCCAGCGGAGACATCACGTCACGTCCTTGGTCAGCCAGGTCTAGTCCTGCACGCTCGTGAGTTTGCATCGCGACGTTTATCTGACATCGGACGTAGCATACGTACCCCGTCGTGAGATCCGATCAGGAAAGTCTTAACTTACAACATGCAATGTTACTATATCGATATCTATATGAATAAAAATAGTACATGTGTTTTATTATTCAGCAATTATTACCGATTTACAGTTTTACAGTATCCGTTCGCATCCCTACTGATAATAGCATATCTAATTGCATGCCAGAACATCATGATATCATTATACTACTATATTAGTACAACGTATTATCTAGTTTGCATCATACATAGTCATGGATGTATAGATGGTTATTTCAGATAGACAGATATGCATCCTGACATCAGTGTTGTTTACCGTAGCTGATATCGATTACAGTTTCACATTTGGCACCTATTTGGTTAATATACATCACATGACATGTTCTCAACACACTACTTGACCTGTTACTTGGATCTTGTTACTAATGCCGACAATCCTGACTTGTTGTCCTGATGGACGTAACTTGTTGTCTACAAAGACAAAACCTGTACCTTCTTGATCCTATGTTGGCATTAGATTTACGTCATCAATACCTGACTTGAACAGAAAACCTGGGGGTATGGGGAAATCAATAATGAAACTTGAGTTGTAACTCAACAGTTCGATGCTTATACTAATCAGTCTTTACGGGCTAGGCCAGCCCCGGGATGATGCTGCTGACATCATTCATCTATACATGTTACTTGTTTACTGCCTAGCGACACGTCTCGGATTCAGCCTGAGAATCATGACCGTAGTCCCGGGCACACACGGGATACTATTAAGTTACATCGACGATTTCATTAAATTGATTTCAAAGACTTTTAGAATAGATAACCCAGAAGCACAGTTTTAGAACCCACATCACATACTTGTACCTCACGGTTTTATATCTGTATTTATCCTTTGTATGCATGGTTACTTATATTATTATATCCTGGTCGTTTCTGTTTCTTTGATATTTATGACGCACTGACATCTGGGTATTGCAAGGCCCAGTTCCTCTACCTTTATCACAGAAAGATCAAGAATATTTTAGCAATCAAGCTGAGCAATGAGGAGTTGAATGTGTTTTAGAGATGTTTAGTTTAGTTTATTTCCGCGGTTTTTTTCCTATTGATGTGAGCCCATATTGAGACATGTTTCAGATGTTGTTTATTGGATTTGATTCATTTCCGCTTATGCATTTTCCTGACTCTATTTACTGTGGCAAATGGACATGTACTAGATAGTTTTTATATTTTACTATTCTTGATATTCTATAGACAGCCGTAATGTGACTGTGGAGGGATGATTCCTAGCCACATATAGTATGGTTGGCTCTGTCACGTGCCTTAGTCTACGCATCTTGGGAAGCAGGGCATGATATTGAGTGTGAGAAACTTCGAGGTGGATCATCTTCGACGATGAAAACTTTGAGCAAGCTTGTTCTATCTTTCAAGTGGAGTCAAAGAAGAGTTCTAGGACTATTACTCGGAGCATTTGAAGTGAAAGACTAGACTACAAAGGTTGTAGTTTCTCTTCACTTTGTTTCTTGCAATGCTATGTTTTCACAACCCTAATCTCTAATTCGATTCTTGTTTAGTAGACTTAGCCCTTTATATTTTTAAAATTGCTCACTTGCTCTTGTTAAAACCCAAGTAAGGTTGTTAGGACCTACTTTCATTATTCCCTTTCCTTGACGGGACCAAGAACCAACAATGAAGTTGAATACAAAGCCTTGATAGCTGGTCTTGAGATATCTATCAATATAGAAATCAAGGACCTCCTAATATATGGAGATTCTCAGCTGATTGTCGGTCAAGTAAATGGTGACTACAAAACATGCAAGCCGAAACTAATAAGGTATGGACAGAGTGTTTGGCAGCTGTTGACCCAAATCACTTCATATACCCTGGAAAACATGTCGTGAGCAAAAAAAAGAAAAGCAGATGTGTTAGCCAAGTTGGCTAAAGAACTAGCGGATGAAGACCTCGACGACGCAAAGATCATTATCCAAAACCGCAGGATCCCGGCGCCAGCAAATATACCTTCAGAGGCTATAATGGAGCTACCCGAAGAAGAAGACGTCACCAAAGAAGATGCTCTCCAAACAGAAAATGAAGAAGAAGTCGAATACAAGAAGGGAGTCTTCATAGACTACCTTAAGTCCCAAAGAACACCTGAGGATGCGTCATCTTGACATCAACTCATGAAATGAGCTCAGTCGTTCACTTTCGTCAACGATACCTTATACAGGAGATCTTTCGACTTCGTATTGTTAAGATTCCTAGGGCCGAAGGAAGCAAAGAAATTCGTCCAAAAATACAAGATGGACTTTGCGGCTCCTATCAACTGGGACCAAAGATGAAGCTAAAGAAAAAAGAATGGGCTATTACTGGCCCACGATGATTCAAGACTGTCTCGAATATGCGAAGTGGTCACTCATGCAAAATATACGGGGACTTCATACATCAACACCCAAATTTGCTGCATCCAACGGTAGCTAGCTGGCCGTTTGAGATGTGGGGAACAGATAGCGTGGGCCCTATTGAGCCAGTATCATCTAGAGGACGTCGGTTTTTATTGGAAATAACCGATTACTTCTCTAAGTGGACAGAAGCAGTACCGATAAGGGAGGTGAAGACGGAGAATATCCTCCATTTCTTTAAAACTCATGACATCTAATGGTTCGGAACTCCACGACGAATAATCTCGGATAATGGACCAGCATACAGAAGCCACAAGATAAGACGCTTCGCATAGCAACACAAGATAGACTGGAGATACTCCTCGGTCTATAATCTGCGAGCCAACGGTCTAGCTGAAGTATTCAACAAGACCTTGACCAAGGTTATAAAGAAGATAGTGTTCAAGAATAAGAAAGACCGGCATGAGAAGCCGCATGAGGCTCTTTGGGCGTACCGAACAACGTTCAAGACAGGTATGAATACAACACCGTATGAATTGGTGTTTGGCATCGAAGCAGTGCACATGCTGGAGATAAAACTTCCCTCATTATGAATGGCAGTTTAGTACGAGCTCACGGATGAAGAAAATTCTCATCTTCAGCTCGAAGAGCTCAATGCGCTCGAAGAGACCCGCTTTATAGCATAATAAAATCTGGAAGCTTACAGGGAAAGGATGACACAATCATATGAAAAACTAACTAGGCTGAGAATATTCCGCCAAGGCGAACTCGTGCTGGTTTTCAAAAGACCAATGATCCCCAATCTTGCAAAACGGGGAAAGTTCAAGCCAAACTATGAAGGCCCATACGTTATAGATAAGGTCTACCAAGGCGGAGCTTATCTCCTCATGGATATGCATGGAGAAAGGCCTTTTCGACCAATAAATGGCCGATTCCTTAAGAAGTACTATGCTTGAAGAGTCACAACTTAGGTCAATGATAGATGAAGACACTTGTGTCTGCTCGCTGTCTTCCTGAGTTGAAACTCTGAAAGTCATAATGATATGCACCCTATTATACTGAAGATGGACCGTAATGTCCCTAAACTAATATGTTGCCTGCGGCTGGTCTCCATATTGACTACCATATACTATCTATGGGCTATTCATAGCAAAAATTGCATCTCCAATTACCAGAAAGATGGACTGAAATGTCCATAAACTAATATGTTGCCCTACGGTATGGATCATATAACCAACCGTATAAAATCCTCGGGCATAAACAATATGTTCTCTATGTCTCCTATAGACTACTATATCCCTAAACTAGCATATTACCTTGCGGTATGGATTATATAACCTACCATATATAATCCATAGGCACGAGCGATATGTATCGCCACCATATTTTTCCAATCTATGTTACCTTATGGGATCCTTATGATCCACGTTGCACCTGGAGTCCCACCAGTTATGAAACTCCACCGATAATGCAGTCTCCCAAAAGATGTTATACCCTATGGTTGATCTCTATATTGATCACCGTAGTCAATCCACGGGCATAAACGATCCATATCTCAACCAAGTCCCACCGGAAAGCGATGTTGGGTTACCCGCAAGGAAGCTACGTCCGAGAGTTTCAAAAAAAGGGTATTTCCACAAGCAAAATGGACACGGATGAAAACCCAAAAGGGCTCCGTGAATAAAAACAGCAGGACTACAGGAGAGCTTGAGAAAACCCGAAAGGACTGTTGGGAATTCACCCGCGCGCGCAAACGCGTATGTTTTGGAAACGGAACGTTTTATGGAAATGGATGCGCACGCGAGATCGTTCTCGTTTTACTATTTATAAACCGCAAGTGCACGGTGCGTTGTAGCAAGCCGGCAAGCACGGAACGATCTACAGGGAATTGTGATTAGGTATCGTGATTTAAGGTTCAACAAATCAATGAATTGGGTTGTTTGTCACAAAATATAAAAGAATACGGAAATAAGTAAAGCAAGAAAGAAAGCAAGTTAAGAATGATTGTGGCTTGGCTTGCAAGGTTGAATCGCGAAGGTTACCTCTACCCTCCCTTGATCATGAGTTGCCCGGCTTTACCTTGGTCCTGGCATGAAGCACGACTTGTCAACGCGGTTGCGGAGCACAAACCGTCAAAATCTGATATTCGCCGCAAAGCACGAAACGAGTCCTTTTGATCACTTACCGTTTGTATGTCCGCGCTTGGGGTATCAACACTAAACATAAGGGTTAGCAAGTATACCGCAACAACAAAAACACAAAGTGGTTAGTGAGAGCAAATGATATTAGTGTTGAGCTTGCTAAGAAGTTGTGATGGTATAACGTATATGAAATTAAGAGATTTGTCAAGTCCTTAATCACAAGATACGATATCCAAGCTTAGCAAACTTAACACTAATTAGATTTTAACTTAAACATTGAAAATGGGGAAAGGGAATGAATATGGTATATGAGGAGGTTACAAGTAACCATGGTTCAAGATACCGTATCATATCAATGCATAAACAACATTCAAGTCAGAATCGTAAATTTAAGCACATTAAACATAATCAAGAGGTGGAGGAGGCAAAGCCTTTCATCTCACTTCCTCACCACACCACAACCAAATAAGGAATTAGTTAAGCATGGTAATAAATAAAAGAAAGTAATAAAAATAAGCAAGTATAAAAGAAACAACAATTTTATTAAACACTTGAGAGAGAGATACAAGAATTTGGTTACTTGTTCAACCTCCTTAATGAAGTTTTCCAAAGAAAGCTTCAATAGGGAAGAAGAAGAAGAAACCAATGATGAAGCCCACTCACCCTCAAGCTAAACAAAAAAGAAAAGGAACTAAGAAAAACTATGAGAATCTCTGAGAATGAGAGAGAGCCTCCCCTTTCTGCTGGTCTGCTGTTTATAGACACAAAAGATGAATAAACAAACAATAAAAATAAACCTATGTGGCAGCAAGGGAGAGACAGAGAGAAGATGGGGCCCATTGGAGCATGGGGGCCGAGCTCGCCGGATTTGGTGGGTCCTCGCCGGCCAAAAACCGAGCTCTGGGTCTCGTGTTCATTGTGTGGTCTTATGTACATCCCAATGTCACTCTGGTGTTGTTTGCTTGGTCTGAATTAACCTGGTTTATCTTCAGAGTTTTGGAGGGAAATATGGTTGCTTTAACTCACATCATAAATTTTAGCAATAAATGCTCATGTCCCCCCTCCCCCACTTGCTCAAGCCATCTAGTGTATGTTCCATGGCAGCCCCACTTTGGTCCAAGCTATGTGCACATTTGTGTGTTGGACCATTCTTGACAAAAAAGTGTGTATACATGTATTATTTCCAAAAAGAGCTCATGGGATATTGGTCGGTTTTCTGTTCTGTCTGCAGTGTCGGCTCCCAAATTCTATATCCATGATTTTGTGTATGTTTTCCAGTATTTGTCACGGATACCTATAAACTGTAATTACTGAGCAGACACTGATTAATAATACCGATAAATAGCAAACTAGATAATGAATGAAAGGTATAAAAATGCAGTTTTCTGTGGTGAACAAATACCCCCAAACTTATATATTGCTCGTCCCGAGCAATACAAAAAATCCTAGCCTCACTTTCGTAGGGAACGCGATTGCACTTAGCATGTGCAACAAGCCGTTAAACCTCTAGATGTCCCTAGTAGGAGGAGTGTTGTCTCCTGAAGGTTTTCAGCAGATAACACCCACAAAATCCATTCAAGTTAGTTACAGAGAAACTGTTGATTCTAATCCTAAAGTTAAGAATCAAAGCTAGATGTTCTATCACCCAAGTTAGAAACATTAAACCCTATTTTTCACTCCTCGCAATTTGTTTAACATAAGCTACGTGTCTTTTCGTGATTGTGCGGTAGTGTCGACAGGTTTTTAAGAACTTGATTAAGGTCATCATGTCAAAAATTACAGACCAGAATAAACTTCTAAAGGATCACACGAGTTTGAAAGGAGTAGATTTTCTCAAGTTTTATTCTCCAGTTAGGTTTCAAGTCAGAATATATATCAATTTTAAAAGAGAACCTAAGTCTTATACTTCACTCCACCTTTTCACCTGTTTTTGTTCAAACACACGAAAGTTATTGTGAAAAATGACTTAATAAATACAAACCTTCATATCTCCGTGAAAAAACTGTTTTAATAAAAAACTCGTCTCCGCCAAGATTATTCTCCCACAAAGAACCGTTAAAACTTTTAATTCGGAGAGAACACTTGCTTAACTTGTTTTATCTGGCAATTGGAAAATTAGCGAGCTTTGGGTCAATGACTCCCAAATCAGACGGTTTTAGGGCATTAGGTGTGGAGACACCCCGAGGACTTAATTACCCAAGTTACCAAGGCCACAAAACAAAAAACTCATTTTATTTTAAATAATTCTGCACTCAGTGAGAACGGAGATATAGCCAGCTTTTTCTTTTAAATCCGAAAATGTTACAAGTGATAAGGTGCGTAATCACTCTAAAAAGGTCCTAGATGGGTTATTTTTTAGACTTTATAGCTTTTATTAAAACCTCGATAATTTCCTCATATTCACATTACCTTATGAATTATTCTTGATATTACTTAACTCAGAACAAACTTGCCCGATCCTAAAGATGTTTATCAATTTTAAAAGTTTACAGACATGTCAGACATTCATCAACATCTCAAAAACATACAACACATGTAAGTGATATAAAAGACGTATATCGGTTATGGCAAACAATAAAGGACTGTTATTTTTTTGGGCCGTCAATCTCATAGCAAGGATTTAGTTATTTCTACCTTATCAACTGAACCGTCAGATTTTGAATCTAAGTTCCCCTGCTAGCCAACATGACAAAGTTTTTATATTTTTCTAGAAATTGTTTTTTCAATTTTTATAATTTTTCAATTTTTTCAAAACAATGCAGTACAAAAGCAGATATGAAATGCAACTACATGCAAAAGAAAAGAAAAATACAATATGTACGTACTGAAATGCAATAAATATGCAAATGCAAATTATATGCAGATACAAAATACCACCAAAATCTCCACCCCCAAACTGAACCTGACGATGTCCTCATCGTCGCTTTGCTTTGCCTTTGCCTCGGCTGCTTCCGCTTGATCCGTCTTGTTTAGCTAAGAGCTGGCTAAGCTGTTCCTTGATCTCCTTGTTCTGCCGGATTATAGTCTTGATGCCGCGGACTTCCATCCTGTGTAGCTCGTAGGGATCCGTCGGAACGTCATCTTCCAAGTAGATCTCTGATGAAGTCTGCGGGGCTGCGTGCTCGCTGGGATCGGTGGGGGTCTAAATATTCTGCTCACTCCTGGGGTCCGTGTACCCTGGGAAGATCCTCTCTATCTCTACCGGTACCGTGTCGTACATCGTGAGACAGGCAGCAAAGTCATCGTCCCTCATATAAGATCGGCAAATCTGAGTAATGACGACGGGAAGCAAAGATTTCCGTGCGGCAACACTTTCCTTGATTGTGGCGAATAGCATGCTCGCCATGCAAAACTGGTAGTCCTTGGTCATCAAGCAATGGACCATGTGCCCTACAATCGCCGGAAAGGAAGAGACACACGCGATCCCCCTGACATTGCGATACGCCCAGCGGCATGCCGTATAGGCGTTCCTGTAAATCTGCTGGGCATTCAGCCCAGCATCTCGTAGCTCGCACCGGTTACCCTGAACTGTCCTATACTGTGCCAGTTCTAAGGGTTTTTGACATCCATATCGGATCGGGATATTTGTGATGTGGGATATGGTTTTGGCTGAAAATATCCTATGTTTACCCTGAAAATGGAACCTAACCTGATCATAGAGTATTTCTCCAGCTCTAAGTGCATCGTAAATCTCATCGACTAGGTGCTCACACGCGCACAAACCCTCTTCCCCGTATAACAGAAATTCCCACCCCAATTGTCGGATCGCATCACAGAAATAATGCCCAAACACATCGTAGGAGAAAATGGTGACAAAATTACGTTCCAATTCAAAGGGAGCCATTTCGCAGTAGTCTGTGGAATTTGCAAAAAACAAACAGTACAGGAGAGGGGGGAAAAGGGTTGCTTACAGCAAGGAAGAAGAAGATCGACGCTTGGAGGAAGATCGGCCGAGCTCGCCGGATTTGGAGTCCATCGCGCCGGTCGGAATCCGAGGATGGGGGGCTAGGGTTTGGTGGGGGGCTGCAGGAACAGAAGAGGAGAAGGATAGATCTGTTTGAGAAAAGGTGAAGTGAGGGCTCGGGTTGGGACTGTAGACTTTATAAAGGGACTTTGCAAACACCCCCCAATAAGAAATCCTAACATATTTACACTCCTTCTCAAACAAAAAAAAGATGAAATCAGTTTTGTCCCAATAAAAAAAAGCACTCACCCCCTAACGGGTGAGATCTTATTAAAAACAAGGAGAAAAAAAGATTACAATATTTACAATCTAAACGACATGGTTAGTACAGAAGTTGATACCGGCCACAAGAAAATTTTGTCGATATAGTGCCATGGCTGGCAAAAGAATAGGTACAATAAAAAGAAAAAGAGAATATACAAAGAATGGTTAGATGTTAGTAAAGGGCATGGGTGTGTAAAAATAGGGATCAGAAGACACTGAAAGTGAAGACAAAGTTTTGAGGCGGTCAAAGAATTGTTTTCTGAATGAATTGAATGTTCAATAAGCACGTTTTGAGTTTTGAAATCAAGTTCGTTTAAAACCTGGAGTTCATCCGCAAAAAGTTCAGTAAAAGAAAGGTTTCTCGGATGTTCCCAAAATGTTCCTGACTCAAACTCACCAAGAATATCAAGTTCATCCGCAAAAATTTCCTCAAAACTCGATATGAAAGAATAATTTTCCCTGATGTCTTCCTCCCTATTGTTTTCCACAATCTTACTCTCATTATTCACACTTTCTCCCACGACAATTTTTTCCTCATCACATTCATAATTGGGTAGGTTCATATCATCTAAAAAGGTAGGTTCCCACCCTAATGTTTCTTCCGAAATAATATCACTAGGTGATACAAAAATTGTGGGTTCCTGATCATTGATTTTTTCTAACAATCTATCATAACCATACCCATCAAATTCATAAGCTCCTTCTTCTAAAATTGGAAAGCAAAAATCAGTCGATTCAAGAATTTCTTCATCAAGTATTATTTCAGTTAAATCAATCTCTAGATCACAAGTGACAAGAGGTTCAGTGGATACCTGAAAGCTAATGGTGGACTGACTTAGAGGGTTTTCTTATGTGTCCTGGCAGCACTCAGTCAATTCAATTGTATTATCATCTATGAAATCATCCAAATTGATCTGCTCACTTATTTCACTCGTAGTAACTCCCTAGATGACAGATGTTGACATTATGGGGTTCTGATTGACTGTGTTCACTCCCTAGAATCTTCACAGCTAAATATTTCACTTGTTCCTTTATGTTAGCCAAAGATTGGGCCTGAGCAAGAAATAATTGCTCAGACTGCTGTATGAATAGGGCTAACGTAGAAGCTGATTGATTCTCGACCGCAATCATCACTTCAATACCTAACTCTAAAGCGGTCAACTTAGCATCGATCTCACTATCACTCTCTAGAGATGGTTCAATTGTTTCAGGTTGGAGGGCTTATGATGGTGGTGATGCTAAAGCAGTCATTCTGTCGACCTCTTTCTCTAAAGCCTCAATCATTTGGTCTATGGTTGAAGTGGGACTGGGTTCAGGAGTGTTAGGTGGGTGACCGTTATCAAAAATTTGGGACGGTTGGTCACCCCCTAGAAAAGGAAAATTTTCATGAATGTGGGAAGAATTTTGGCAATTTGTGCAAATTAATTGGGATTGAGTATAAACAAAAGAATAAGAGTCGTGAAAAATAGAATTGAATCGTGTATCACCCATATTAACAAGAATGCACAAAATCACAAAAATAAAGAATATCATACCCCTAGCAGTCTACGGTACACTAGTCAACTAGACCTGCTCAAGAACCTGATTGACGAAGTAAAAATGTATCGAGAAATTGGCTCAAGATATACTGATCACGAAGCCAGGTAATTGCAAGAGAGAAGGGGAGGTTTTCCAACGCTTTCGCGAAGGTCCTTAATTAAATAACCCTTTCTCTTTTGGCGGTTGCGCCGTAAACACTTGTCTAGACACCCCGTGAACGATATACCGTTAAGCAAAGTTCTAAACATAGTTAACTTCTCCTAATGAGAGCGAAGTTATTAAAGTCAAATTTCTAGTTAATTTTAAATTACTGAGGGTATGCAAGAGTGCAGTTTTGTGATTTGTGGGCTACGGAGAAAAAGTGATGAAATCCTTTACTGTATCTTGTTTGGTCATTTATGCCCTTAATTTCCGTATTAAGATGCAATGCGTAATCAATAAAAGAATTTAAGAAAATCAATGAATTAAAGAAATTCATTTTCAATTTTTTTTAAGCGCTGCAGAAATACGGTTAGTTCTCTTGTTCAATTGGCGGAAAAATTGTGCGAAAAATCCTGCAAAAGATAGAATTATTGGAATGCATCGGATTCGAGCGAAGGTGTTAGAAAATACGTGCCGATATGATTTGGTTTAAGAAAACCCCTTTCAATTGATCCAGGTCGTTGATTGTTCGCTTGCACGGGTCAATTACCCGGATCTTTGGCACTATTCTTTTCTAACGTCTTGAAATTGAAATTGAACCTCGCTCCGCACGATCGCTGGTCGTAATTCCGCGAAAAACCTAAAATGTCGGAAAATACGATATTTAGTGTCAAAAGCGTGCCCCAATTCCTGCACACTCAAAACTAAAAAAATCAAACAAGACCAAAAGACTACTAATAACACACTGGAGATCACAAAAAAACAAAAAATCAAAAACTCCTAAATTTGGCCGAGCTCGCCGGATATTCTCTTGATGTCGCCGGCCAAATTCCGAGCTGATGGGATGAACTTTTGTGTGGGTTCTCTAGAATAGATCAATACTCCAATGGTCTAACTTGAGATTTTAAATTAAGCTCAGGGTGATAGCTGGTATAAACAACAGAGAACAATTGTAAAGAATGTAGTTAGAGTCAGTTTTGAAAAAATTGAGTTAGAAATTAGTGAGTTAGTAGGAACCATAAATAACAATACCTTATGACTACCAACTCCCCGGCAACGGTGCCAAAAACTTGTTGGGAATTCACCCGCGCGCGCAAACGCGTATGTTTTGAAATATGAGATATGAAATGAAGGAAACGGATTACGCACGCGAGATCATTCTCATTTTAAAATTTATAACCGCAAGTGCATGGCGCATTGTAGCGAGCCAGCAAGTACGGGTCGATCCGCAGGGAATTGTGTATTAAGTATTGTTGTTTAAGGTTAACAAGTTAATGAATTGGGGGTTGTCACAAAATAATATAAAAGAATACGGAAATAAAGAAAAGCAAGAAAAACAGGTAAGAGAAGAATGGTTGTGGCTTGGCTCGGGAGCTCGAATCGCGATGTTTACTTCTACACTCCCTTGATTATGAGTTGTCCGGCCTTACCTTGATCTCGGCATAAAGCACGACTCGTCAACGCTGTTGCGGAGCACAAACCGTCAAAGTTCGATATTCGCCGCAAAGTATAAAACGATTCCGTTTTGATCACTTACCATTTGTATGTCCGTGCTTGGGGTATCAACACTAAACACAAGGGTTAGCAAGCATACTGCAACAACAAAAACACAATGTGGTTAGTGAGAGCAAATGATTTTGGTGTTAAGTGTGCTAAGTGTTTGTGATGGTATATGATATATGAAATTAAGAGATTTGTCAAGTCCTTAATTACAACATACCATATCCAAACTTAGCAAACTTAATACCAAAAACTTGTTGGGAATTCACCCGCGCGCAAATGCGTATGTTTTGGAAATAGAACGTTTTATTGAAATGGATGAGTACGCAAGATCATTCTCGTTTTACTATTTATAAACCGCAAGTGCATGGCGCGTTGTAGCGAGCCGGTAAGCACGGGTCGATCCGTAGGGAATTGTGATTAGGTATCGTGAATTAAGGTTCAACAAATCAATGAATTAAGTTGTTTGTCACAAAATATAAAAGAATATGGAAAGAAGAAAAACAAGAAAGCAAGCAAGTTAAGAATGGTTGTGGCTTGGCTTGGAAGGTCGAATCGCGACGGTTACCTCCACCCTCCCATGATCATGAGTTGTCTGGCCTTACCTTAGTCCCGACATGAAGCACGAATTATCAACGCGGTTGCGGAGCACAAACCGTCAAAGTCCGATATTCGCTGCAAAGCACGAAACGAGTCCTTTTGATCACTTACCGTTTGTACGTCCGCGCTTAGGGTATCAACACTAAACACAAGGGTTAGCAAGCATACCGCAACAACAAAAACACAAAGTGGTTAGTGAGAGCAAATGATATTAGTGTTGAGTTTGCTAAGATGTTGTGATGGTATATCATATATGAAATTAAGAGATTTGTCAAGTCCTTAATCACAAGATACGATATCCAAGCTTAGCAAACTTAACACTAATTAGATTTTAACTTAAACATTGAAAATGGGGAAAGGGAATGAATACGGTATATGAGGAGGTTACAAGTAACCATGGTTCAAGATACCGTATCATATCAATGCATAAACAACATTCAAGTTAGAATCGTAAATTTGAGCACATTAAACATAATCAAGAGGTAGAGGAGGCAAAGCCTTTCATCTCACTTCCTCACCACACCACAACCAAATAAGGAATTAGTTAAGCATGGTAATAAAAAAAAGCAAGTAATAAAAATAAGCAAGTATAAAAGAAACAAAATTTTATTAAATACTTGAGAAAGAGATACAAGAATTTGGTTACTTGTTCAACCTCCTTAATGAAGATTTCCAAAGAAAACTTCAATAGGGAAGAAGAACAAGAAACCAATGATGAAGCCCACTCACCCTCAAGCTAAACCAAAAGGAAAAGAAACTAAGAAAAAACTATGAGAATCTATAAGAATGAGAGAGAGCCTCCCCTTTCTGCTGGTCTGCTATTTATAGGCACAAAAGATGAATAAACAAACAATAAAAATAAACCTATGTGGCAGCAAGGGAGAGACAGAGAGAAGATGGGGCCCATTGGAGCATGGGGGCCGAGCTCGCCGGATTTGGTGGGGTCCTTGCCGGCCAAAAACCGAGCTCTGGGTCTCGTGTTCATTGTGTGGTCTTGTGTGCATCCCAATGTCACTCTGGTGCTGTTTGCTTTTTCTGAATTAACCTGATTTGTCTTCAGAGTTTTGGAGGGAAATATGGTTGCTTTAACTCACATCACAACTTTTAGCAATAAATGCTCATGTCCCCCCCACTTGCTCAAGCCATCAAGTGTGTGTTCCATGGCATCCCCATTTTGGTCCAAGCTATTTGCACACTTTTGTATTGGACCATTCTTGACAAAAAAAGTGTGTACACAAGTATTATTTCCAAAAAGAGCTCATGGGATATCGGTCGATTTTCTGTTCTGTCTGCAGTGTCGGCTCCCAAATGCTATATCCGTGATTTTGAGTATGTTTTCCAGTATTTGTCATGAATACATGTAAACTGTAATTACTGAACAGACACTGATTAATAATACCGATAAATTGCAAAATAGATAATGAATGAAAGGTATAAAAATGCATTTTTTTGTGGTGAACAAGGACGCAAACTCGTTGAAAGAAAAGAAAGATGCACTTGCAAAGTCCTCTCAACTTTGTAAGGAGAAAATACCTGCGTTGGACCTTTACGACTCACAAAAGAGAAACACACTTAGGAATCCCCACGATTCCTAGGGAGAAGATACACTTACGAGATCCTATCGACTAGTAAGGAGAAGATACCCTTTATGAGACCTTCACGGCTCATAGAATTCAAAAGCTTTAGGTTACAGGGATCTGAACCTGTTCCCTAAGCCATCTTATGCCCCAAACTGCCCTACAAGTAGTTCAATACCAACTCTTGTATACAATCCACGGGTATAAACAAAATATATTCCAACAAAGTCCCATCAAAGGCAAACGATATTTCCCGAATAGTGAACAACACTTTTGAGTCCTCTTGACTTACAAGGAGAAAATATTGTTATAAGATCCTTACGACTTGCAAGAGAAAATAGCTCTTAGAAGTCCTTATGACCCCTAAGAAGATAATACACCTACGAGATCTTCTCGACTCGTAGAGAGAAATACCTTCATGAGACCTTTACAGCTTATGAAGATGGAAAAGCCTTAGTTGGCAGGGATCTAAACATGTTTTCTAAGCCACTTTTGTCCAAATGGGTAATGGAAAATGATGAGTCGCTCCTGGAAATATTCCAGTTGTAACGATACTAATGCCTAATTAGGTATCAAACTACAAGTCCTCCCACGGCAGATGATAAGTCGCTCCTGGCGATATTCCAATTTTAGCGACATTGATGCCAATGCTAGTATTAAATTCCAAGTCCCCAACTCGCAATAAAGATCTGTGAGCAGAAAAATGTGCATATAAAAAGAGAGCTGAAATGATTGCACAACTCACAATAAAAATCTGTAGGTAAATAAAATGAAATGGCCAAAATGATGGGGAAACTCACAATAAAAATCAGTGAGCAAATAAAATGAAATAGCCGAAATGATTGGGCACCGCGAATAAATAGCCGAAATGATTGGGCAATCACGACTTTCGCGATAATAAAAGCTGAAATGATAGAGTATCGCGGATATAAGAAATATATATGGAATCTTTGCCCTGCAAGTAGGCTAATACTGACTTTTGTATATAATCCACGTGCACAAATGAAAGAAAGAGAACCATATTTTCCATCATGCTTCGCCAAACGAAGAACCAAATCTTGATAGCTTACATACAGCTTAGAGACTATTTGGACGTCTCTCTTATTTCAGCAGAGTATTGACGTGGTTTCAACAAAGCTCTAAGAGCTAAAGAGAAAGTGGAGTGATGGCAAATTCTTAGTTCCAAATCTCGATGGCAACATCTACATTCTAAAGATTATCTCGACGTTCCTTCTCATTCCAGCAGGGTACAGACGCAATATCAACAAGGACTAAATGGTCAAATCAAAGTGAAGTAACGACATATTCCTGCTTCAGGTCTTGATGGCAAGATATGCAAGCCTAAAGACCACTGGATGTCATCCTACCTCAGAAGGGTGCGGTTATGACTCCCCCGGTCTCCAAATAGAGCCTAACCTCAAGGAAAAGCGCCATGGCTATGCCCAATGCTGAATCTTCCGATGGTAATATGGATGATTCAACCTAATAAGATTACTTGAAGACGTTGTGTCTAGCCTAAGAAGGGGTCAGAGACCCGACAAACAAATGGCTATTCGAGCCGCAACCTAAGGGAATGCATGTCGATAAAATATTAGTCAACGCGATGGTATGATATACTTAACCTAATATCACAAACCTAATGAACTCCTATGATAAAAGGGATTATGTATGTTTAACGTTAAGATAAGTTTATCTATGAGCCTAAGGGAAGGGAAAACTAAATTGTTCGGAACGAGTAAATAAACTAAGCTAAGCCATTTCAGCATAAAAGAAAAAGAAACACGGTTATAAAAGAATAGATGATTTTCATTCATACGTCAAAAGGTGGATTACAAACTACCAACTGGGAACAAGTATTGAAAGATGAAAGACAAATAAAATCAAACCATCGTTTAAGGTTTACAGCGGCAAGATAGTAGCATCGATACATGTGTTTCTAAACTTAAAAATAAATCCCAGCAAGGCTTCCCAAGAATCATCTTCCATCTTCTTTTGATTCTGTTCGTGGAGACAGGCTTCGGGGTCGCCACTGATATCTTCCATCCTAGCATATGAAGATATGATTGTTCTTTGCTGATATATGCGATGTAAAAGTGTAATCGCATCATCCCTCTGCCATTTAGAGATCAGGCCTATCAGGTAAACCGAGTGTACTTTGTCTTTGGCCTGATTAAGCGCTTGGAACGGCATCACCGAAAAATTTCCGGGCAAGGAGTCCCAAATTTCTTCAAACACCATCTGCAGAAGTGAAGCGCGGCGAGAAAGCAGCCGTCCGCAATGAGTTTCTAAGCGATACAGCACGGCTTCAGACTGTTCATCAGTATAGTCTGGACTATAATTATGAATGATGTTGTAAGAAATGATGTCCTTGATGTTGTACAAATGATCATCCATTGGACCTGGAGAAAAAGAGACAAGAAAAATGTCGGCAAAAGTGTTGTAGCTTCAAATATTGGAGTTCATAGCATCAGAAGCCAAGAAACCCTATTAGATGCGTAACCCATAAGATGCACACTAAGAAAATGGAAGCAAAGGTTTCACACCAAGGGCAGAGGTGCGCATCGCACTTACCAATTGATGCTTGAAGAAGCAAAGGTTTCAAGAAGTGCGTAAGCACTGAAGGAAATAAGTGCGCAAAAAGGTTCTCAGAAATACAAAGGAGAAAATAAAAATGGCGCACTTCAATGAAGGGAGTGGGGCTCTATTTATACGGGTCGAAGGTCGTTTTGCATCCCACGAATCTCGAAACAAATCCAGTAGCTCACAGCTTTACACCGATCGCATCCAAGTACGGGTCACGTGCACGCAATCAGCGGGGGAAATTTTTTGCACTTATTTAAGTGTGCATCAATAACAAGTGCGCACTTATAATAAAATGGCTAAAGGAAATTGCGCAAGTGTCAAGTGTGCACTTGATAGAAAAGCAACTTTGATGACATGCGCACTTATATACATACACACATGAAGGCCGATGGATGAGATAGGAAATGGCATATGCACAGCATGTGTGTGCATCCTTACCATGCGTACTTGCAGCGAATGAAGCAAGCGCTTCTGTTTAAAATTGTTATAAAAATAAAAAATCTGTTGATTGACAATTTAAACAAACTAAATCAAATCATCGTGGATAAAGATCCAATGGTGCGCAAGGCCTCTAAATTGATATGAATCAATTTAAAATCATTTAAAATCAAATAAAACCCTAATAAATTGCAGCAAACCCTAATTGACCCTCTACTATAAATAGAGATTTAAAAAAAGAAAAAAAAAGAGAGAGATGCTTTTTGAGAGCAGCCGCAAATAATGGGCGCACTTCCCACAACTGAGAAAAAATCTCATCATCATCTTCTTCATCACCTTCGACGATAAGGTTAAAAAAAAAGGAAAGAGGAGAAAAGATCCATCTCTTTGATAAAAATAATAAAGCTTTTTCTTTATATAAAAACGTTTGATTTTTGCTGAATCTATCGATTCATTAAACAAGATCAAAAGATCTCATGGCATATCTCTCTTCATGATAAAAGTTTCTACTTTTTATGAGAGATCGATCATGAGATCTAAGACTTGAAGAAAAGACCTTTTATGAAGAACATAAACCTTCATAAATTTGGATGCGCACCATAGATGCACCCAAAAATCAATAAACAAAAACTTATTTTTCTTTTTGAAAGCCATTGGTTTCTGATGAACAGTGCGCACCTGATCCTAGTGTGCACTTAATAAGAAATGTCTATACAGACTTACGCATCATGTGATAAGCACGTGTGCGTATAGGGGAAAATAATGTCCTTGGAGATGTGCACATCACGTGACATGCACGTGTGCGCAAATGAAAATGTTGGCCTTTCAATACGTGCGCACCTATATAAGCGCAGATGTGAATTTAACCTTTTAACAAGTGCGAACAATGTGATATGCACGTGCGCAGCCGCCCGACCATAAACAAGTGTGCAATCACGTGATATACACGTGCACACTCTCTTTAAAAAGAATATATATACATGTGCATCCTATATGTACTTACGCACTTGGACAACAATTTTTTGCTTGATCACTTAGTTAAAATAAACTAAGTATAGAAAATTTTGCTTCTTATATATGATCCATTGATCAAAATATCAATAAACCTAAATTGATCTTAGTCTCAAAAATGAATAATGGTCCTTAGTCCATATTTGTTAAGTTGATCTTAATTTGAAACAAGATTAACGATCCTTAACCATATTTCTGAGTCGATCTTAGTCAGATGTGACTAACGATCCTTAAATGATATATTTCAAACTGATGGACCTCATTCATTTCAGAAATATTACCTAAGTTCAAACCCAAATCTGATATGTGCGGATTTGAACTAATCTGCGCCCAAGGAGTGACGACATATATTAGTCTCCGTATACAATCTAAGGGCAACCCTAAAATAAACAAAATATAATACGACAAGGAGTGATATATCTGGAGTAGAGAAAGTTGTTATCGCTTGGCAGTAATATAATTAAATGCAGTGGCTTGAGCCTGCAGGAAAAAGCGACCCCGCAATAAAAAAAAATCCTCACATATAAGGGGGAATCTGATAAGTCTGCTACAATGGTCGCATTTATCCAAAGATATACAGTGCCATAAATCAACTTGGTATTTTCGGAGAGGTGAATTAATATGTTCCATATAGCATCTGCCCTAAATTCAGGCAAGACGTTCTATCCCAGTTCGTCTCTGTTTTCGGTGGTAAACAGGTCCTGGTGGTGAACTTTATGGAAGCGGTGTTTGGAAGAGATGGTGGGGATCTGGGGAGGAAATTAGGGTTTGATGTACCATGGAGTCTACGTGTTGAAGATGACATGCGACGATATGATCAAGCGAGGCTGACCCAGGTATGGGTCAAAGTCGGTAATCTGTCGAAATCAATGATGCTCGAACGTGATCAACAATCAAAGGATCGGGCGACAGCGTCGAGTTTCACGGAGAATAGGGTTTTAAGAGAAGTTAGTGGTTTGAGTTTGAAGGGTGATGATGATAAACAGGTATGTCTACAGGAGAGCTGTTAGTTATATGTATGCCCTAGAGGCCATTACTGTACACAGGATGTATAATGTAGTGGATGCTGGGACATATATAGGGAGGACTTTCTTGCTCGACAAGATAGTATGCTATCTGGTTGAACTTTACCTTAACGTGTATACTGATTGTCTCTCTGTTACATGTTGGTAAAGCCCTTAGGATGTGTGCTTGACTACCTGGACTATGATGCGGATCATACTAGTGGGGACATGGTAGTCCATAAGTACATCCTTCACAGTCCCTAGTCGTGGGTATATCGAGACGGGGCATCGATATACCAAAGTAGACTAGCGTATACCTTCTCGACCCATACAGATGGGCGATGGATGATCCCATATCCATTGGTGTTTGACATCAGAGATGATATACGGGTGCTCAGTAGAGACTGGGTACACTGGACGGACTCGCCGAGAACTCCCAGATGGTATTATACCTCACGTCAGATAGCAGTTCTCTGGTGACACTGGTACAGAGTAGTCTGTTGACCCGAGATCGTCATAGAGTCTTGTGTGGTTCCCACTGTGCTTTGATTTCCATCTTACCACGTCCAAGAGGGCGTGCAAAACGGTGGTTTTTGGGTACAGTCCCGAGTCACATGGAGGCAATGAGCGATAGGAGGGGATTCGTCTCTCCCGGTATAGGGAGTTGATGTTGCACTGTGTTCGATTGGCTATAACAGGAAGTCCCTGGCCAGGGCTGATCAGAGAATTGCTGGTAAGTGTTACCAGTAGTTTCTCGACCCGTTATGAGCCTTATATCGACACGACTTATCGAGCTATTGGTGTCTGACATTTACCACCCCTAGGCGAGATATGCGACATATCAGACGATCAGACCGGACTGTACGGTAGTGTTACTGGTTGGATTCACAGGAGTGTGAGCGGGCTTGCTCGTCGATCTTCTGATCGCTCAATACCCGGGTGGCCGTTACGTTTAGCAGACCGCTTGCGGCTTGTGGGTGATTGATATGATCATCACCTGCTGCCGGCGTATTGACGAGTCTTTAGAGTCCTACACAGAGGTTTCCTGGCTCAAGCGAAACGAAATAGGAGCGCATATGAGATATGTGCGGGACCGAGAATAATACGTGTATGTGATACCGTATTCCATTCTCGCGATGAATGTGTCGAATGGTTGTATGCGATATAACCTAGTTATCGAATCGAAGATTGATTCGATAAGCCGATACATAGGATACTAGCCGGTTATATGCGATATGACCGGATCGTTAAATCAAGTGTTGATTTAATTATTTAATGCATAATTATATATTTGATATATTACTTTGCATTAACTAGTATCGGTTCACTTTAAATGGATTTTCTCACTCGGATGTGCGCATTGCATATGCGATATGATTTTGTGCACTTGCTTGTATCATGTTTGATGATACATGCCTTTTGGTTAAGTGTAAAGAATTAAACCTTGGTTAACAAAATGGTTAGGGTTTACTATTTCCTTATTCATTTATTTGTTTATATATTTTTTGGAAAATAAATGGAAAAGAGAAAAGAATGGTGGCTTTATTTGTTCTTTAGTTGAAGCTTCATGATGTTTTGACCTAGTCCACCATTCTTATCTCATCCTTAACCCTAACCATTGCTTTAACGTTGGTCAACTCTCTACACATAACCATAGTTAGGATTATGATAAGTTTGGATATTCTTTTCTTTTTTAAATAACTTATCATAATTCTTTCTTCTTCTTCTTCATCTTCTTCAAAGAAGAAAGCTTCTCTTCATCAATGGTGGATTGATGAAAAGTGTGAGAAATCCAATTCTAAAGTCTACCCACTTCCTATTTCTTCATCCTCTACCTCTTGCCAAGTAGTAGAGTGTGTTTCCTTCACAAGTTTCTTGACTTGGTGAAGTCGGAGCTTGATTTAGCGATGCCTCGACGTAGATCATCTTCGGCATGGACATCGACAACCTAGCTCGCTTATTCTCCGATGAAGTCGACGCTAGAGCCCGGATTTGATTTGGACAGCGGAGACGACCTCATCTCGGAGCCGTGGAGGTGGAGGACCGGATCTACAAAGGTTGTATTTCCGATTCTTATAGTTAAGTGTTAACTAGTTAGCTTTTTCGCCTAGTTTTCTAGCAAACGATCCGTAGTCGGGTCTCTCGGCACCCATAAAATTTTATATTGGCATGTTCGATGCCTTGTGAGACCTCATTAGGGTGCTTAGGAACCCTACAGTGGTATCAGAGCCTAGCTAGAGCCTTAGGCGAAGTCTAGACGCGATTTGAAGTCCGATCGATCGAAAATCCGAACCCAAAATAGCTCTCTGGACATTTCTGTAAAACGTGGTTTTTTGTCAATTAAAAGTGCTTAAAAAATTCAGCAGGGTATTGTATGAATTACCATGAAAAACGAGCCACTAATTCCCCAGGTTGACCGCGGAACCGCGGCGTTGACCCCCCTATAGCGGCGGTTCCGCGGCGCATTGAAGGCATTAGCGACGGTTCTTTGCACAGTAATTCATACCTCTGTTGTTTGTATTTTCTGGGCATTTTTAATACTGTTTCAAGAGTTAAATTTTCTGGAGTTGTTTTGGGGATTCGGTGTTTCGATCGGGGTATCAAATTTTGTCTATTTGGCTTTCCGGATAAATTTTAGAATATGTTAAATAGTTCGACCGGATATAAATACCCAACTTTTCCCCTGTCGGGAAATTTCCAAGTGTTGGATTTTTCCGAAGTTTAACGACGTTCTAAGTAGTGCAAGTAACTTGATGGACCCTCTAGAAGACAACAAACCTTAACTCGATTATGTGACCGTCTTGAACTGCCCTTTGAACCTTCGGGTTTGGGGCAGTACGGCGTGCCACATGTGAGGCGTTGGCTTGACCCTTCTACGGCTGGACCGTTGGTACTGAGGCACGAACTGAATGTTGTTAGACTTATTTCATGTGTTGATCTGTATCGGGAAAACTTGGGTGTTCGAATGTTCAATCGGAAAGTTTAACATTTTCTAATTATCTGGAATGGGATACAATAATTGGAATTCACAATAAGTTATGAGATAACTAAATGAATGTTATAAACGTAGCAGTTTAGTCTCACTTGATCGGTTGCCACGGAATTTTGATGTGATCAAAAGTCCGTCGCAGTCACGTAGTGTATGCGGATACTCGTCGATAAACTTAATAGACAGCCTCGCTCCATAGCCCCGACCAAGTGACTGTAGGAGAACCCCGTCGCCGAAAGCATCCGTTCGGGTGCTCGCGGCAGCGGTGTTCCGCCTTGGTGCACTTCGTCGACGGTATCGTGGGTGCGGCCGCCTACTAAAGTTTGCGACGAGTATTCGATCAGACTGTCGGGAATCTTGTTGAATTGCCCGACTCGATATTGAAAAGTGTTTTCGATAATGAGACTGAAATGCGGGGTTTATAATTGTTAGGCATGCGATGTCTAAGTAATTCATTTGGTCAGGCATGCGATGTCTGAGGTGATTGCGGATTCCAACTGTTGTAGTTTTACACTTTCTTTTCTGTGACCGTAAGTATAATATGTGATATCGCCGGTTTCGTTGCTATATGTCAACGACAATTGGGATGCGCATATTTACTTACGTTGATGACATGTGATGTTATGTGTTGCTGGATATATTATATTGGATCGTCGTGTTTGAATAGCCGGGGGTTTTTATGTGAGATGAGTGTTTTTCATTTTCATTCATGTAAAAACTTGTATGTAATATTCTTTTATTGGGGCGCTTCCAGGTTGCGGAAGTTGTCACCGTTTGTATATTATTTACTTTTCCGCACTAGGATAGACCCAAGGAGGAGGGCACAAGTAACCGGGTTCTGGAGTCCAGTGGGAGACCAACTCGAGGAGTCGAGTCCGGGTCTCCTAACTCTAGAATTGGTAGGGTTGCTTGCCGCTCTCGTAGGGGTCTAGGGGTGTGGGTTTGGCTATTCATCGCGACCGTGGAATCCGTGTTTTATACTGGCTCGTATTGAAAACACGGACGTCCTAGTATATCTAATATTTCATATGATTCTTCTGCTGCGATATCTGTGATGTGATCATGTGATGTTCTGTGATAGATACAGTATATAGTATATATGATATATTATATAGGCGTTACTTATGTTTTACACCCGTGCTAGCCCTGCCCCGCTCTGTCGTTAGTTACCTAACCTAACGGTGCACGAGGGGACATCGAGGCGAATGCGGATGACATAAGTGTACGTCGTATTTATCTGTGATGTTTAGGTATTTAAATGATGGGACTTCATTAATGAGATTAATGAAATAAAAGAAACCTAAGATGTTGTAGAATCGAATTTCAAATTAAAACAGGTAGCTACAGTTCTTGCTTTGCACAGCGGTATATGTGATATATCTTGCACCTTATTCGATGAGGAAAGGACCGAGATCCCTTCACCGGGAGTGACTCCTTTAGCAATAACTGGCAGATGCTACACACTCGGTTTGTATTTTGATTTCTTTTAAGTGTTTTTGCTTTAGACGGTGATATATATGATATATCCCGCACCTCATTCGACGAGGAAAGGACCGACGATCCCTTCACCGGGAGTGACTCCTTTAGCAAAACTAGAAAAGCCTCAAAAATACTCCATTTCAAAATCATTCGATCCTACAACGATATCAAGTTCATTACGCAATAGGTTTTCAGAAAAACCTGTCGTAGCCCTCCGTCATTTCAGATAAGTTGTATATAGTATTCGTGCTGCATTTGTTGGCTTTCGTCAAGGTGCAGTGTGCGGTAGCTATATGCTGCTTATCTGCCAGCATACGATGCGATTGGATTAGGGTAGTCGTGCGGCTTTGTTGGCTTTCGTCAAGGGTCGTGCGGGTGGGTTTAATTCGATCAAGAAATGTACGGGTTGAACTTGACTAGCGGGCTATGGTTTGTTGGCTTTCGTCAAGGTCATAGCACGTTAGGGGCAAAATATTATCGGGAATTTCAAGTGTTGAAATTTGCAATGAGATTGCATACCTTCTATGAGATAGTTGGATCCCGATACCCACTGCGAGTAAGAGTTACTCCTGGGAGAGTTTTATACATTACAATTAGCCGATCAAGTAGGTGTCTAGAAAGGTGTTAACGAGGTTACGCCTCTGGGAAAACGAGGTTTACATTAATTAGGTTCGTGCGAAAGCACGGGGGACCTCCCTCAAAGTACCGACACTGGCCTGGCTGAAAGATTGGCGAACTTGTAGTGTGTAATTAATCCCGGCTAGTCTTTCCTTTTAGGGTTTGAAGGAAGATTTGATAAAAAGCAGTGGGAGCCATCCTGATTAGATAAAATAATAACCAATCTATTCTTGACAGAGCGCACGCTGAGTGTTTTCTTCTCTCTCTCTCCAGGTAGCGACCATATCACGCCTTAATCAAGATAATAAAACGGATTATTGACCGAACCCGCTTGTTATACTGAGCTGGGGAACGTTGGTCCCGCTCCCACTTATAAATGTTATAAGACAGAGCAGGAAATTGGGGAATACCAGATTTCCCGTGCCGCCCAAACGAAGAGAGTGCATGTTGATGCATCATCTTCGGGTGTGTTCATTACAGAGAACTGTTTCTCAGTATCCTTTACGTCCTGGGTATTTGATACCAGATCAGGATCCCAGATATGTAATCTGTTACATAGGGCTACAGAAAGGTAGAGAACTGAGAACGGGTGATAAGTTTCATGAGGCAGAAAACGGGGCAAATGTTGCAGCCAAGTCTGTTGGTCACTGTCACCCTGTATTACCAATACATTGATTCTGAACGATTGTTATTAGATACCGAACCTGATATACAAAATCATATCGGTCTCTTTATTACTAAAGAAATGATAAAATTTTGTATAGTTGGATAATGTTTTGAACATTTCCTATATCAAAAGTTGATCGGATCAGGCACGTTATCTAAAAGCATTGACGTTCTAAATCAAACTACAGTTCTTTGTATACAGAACACACACAAGAGGAAGAGTTCAGAATTGAACGAATCCTTCTTGAGGCATTGTAGACTAGGTCATATCAATGCGACCCGACTGGCTGAAGTTACATTTAGATGCATATTTAAATTAGTTTGAATTTACATCTTGTGAAACTCGCCAGTCATGTCACAAAGATAAGATGACCACAGCTCTGTTTATTGGAAACAGAGAAAGAGTTAGTGAACTCTTGGGATGATACATGTTGATGTATGTAGGTCCCCTGTCTACACATGCCAAGACCGGTTCTTTTACTTCATTACATTCTCTGATAATCTCTCAAGATTCAGACATATGTTCCTGTTGAAACACAAGTCCGAACCTTTTGAGATATTCACAGAATATAAGCGAGAAGTAGAGAACCAGAATACGGGTATAAGTATTATGTCCCATGATGAGATCAAGGAGGAGAATACTTGAGCACGGAAATACTGGACTATTCTAAAGGAGAATGAGATTCTCTCTCAGCATTACTCCTCCGTATACACCATAGCACGATGGTATATCGGGGCGGAGCAGATACACCCTATTTGATAAGGTGTGCTCTATGATGAGTAATACTGAGCTACCTATTTCCTTTTGGGTGTTATGCACTTGAGAAGCTGCATACCTATTGAATAGGGTTCCAATCAAATCAATTGCCTACCACTTCATATGTGATATGGAAAGGGAAGAGCCCATATCTTAAGATAGTTAAGATTTGGGGTTGTCCAGCCTATGTCTGAAAAGCAAAATCCGGACAAGTTCGAGGCAAGATCTGTTATGTAGAACTGGAAATGTTCCAGCTATACAAACAACAGCAGATGATTTGGTAGAACCAAAGGATTCAGTAGATACCAACGAACCTCAGCCTCTCCGCCGATCTAGTAGGGTTCCTCACCCACCTGAGAGTTACTTCGGTTTCTCTATGACAGTGGGAGCGAGGATTGCATCATGAGATGATGACCCAACTAGCTTCGAGCTGGCCATCGAGAGTAAGACTCTGTAAGAATGGCTGGATGCTTAGTGATCTGAGATGGAATCCATATACACCAACAAAGTATGGACTTTGGTTGCTATATCTGAAGGGTTAAATCCCCATCAGGAGCAAGTATATCTTGAGAAGATTACTTGGTGTACATGGAAAAGTTGAGACTTTCAAAGCTAGACTTGTTAAAAGTTTGCATCATTGACCAGGTGTGGATAATGATGAAACCTTTTCAAGTAGCTATGCTTAAGTCCATCCAGATCCTACTTGTCACGGCTACATACCATGACTGCGATATCTGGTGGTTGGGTGTCTTGACTGCTTTTCTAAATGATGATTTAGAAGAGAGCGTCTATAAGTACACAGCCAGAGGGCTTCGTAGTCAGTGGGAGCAGCGGAAACGTGTGCAAGATGTTTTATGTGATAAAGCAGGCATCGAGGAGTTGGAACATCTGTTTTGATGGATTAGTCAAAGAGTTTGACATCATCAAAATGGTAGATGAACCTTGTATATACAAAAAGGTAGTAGGGAGTATGGTGATGATCCTCGTAGAGCACGTGGATAACATACTCTTGATAGGGAAGGAGTTTCCTATGCTACGCTCGGTCAATCTCCGCTTATCACAATGATTCTCCATATAGGATCAAAGTGATACCTACTAAATCCTGGATTTTGGATCTATGAGATAGATCTAAATGGATGTTAGGAAACTCACTAGATGTAATGACGTGGTGTCAATCGATCCTGAGGAGAATCACTGGAAGGGTTCCAGGGTGATAAAGACGACTGAATATCAGTCACAGGCATTGTCTTTACCCTTAGTAAAGGGACGGTATGTTGGAAGAGTTCCAAGATGGATACCGAGACATACTAGACGATAAAGGCAGGATACATCGCTACTTAAGATGCTACCAAAGAGGATGTTTGGGTGTATATTAGTTCATGAGATGAACTACGTTCCTACCATTGTGAGACAATGGAGTTGTGGCTCATGCCGAGGAACGCCGGTCCCATCAGTGATCCAGACTTATTCTAAGGCAGCATCGCCTGATCATAGAGATAGTTGATCTCCAGGGTGATCGAGGTTAGGAGAGTAGACTCAGAGGACAACACAGCGGATCCACTCACAAAGGCCTGTTCCCAGAGAGAGACTTTTATGGGATGGTTGAGTATGAGATACTGCAACCACTGCTACAGATGGCCCTAGTGCAAGTGGGAGATTGTTAGTTATATGTATGCCCTAGAGGACATTACTGTACACAGGATGTATAATGTAGTGGATGCTGGGACATATATAGGGAGGACTTTCTTGCTCGACATGATAGTATGCTATCTGGTTGAACTTTACCTTAACGTGTATACTGATTGTCTCTCTGTTACATGTTGGTAAAGCCCTTAGGATGTGTGCTTGACTACCTGGACTATGATGCGGATCATACTAGTGGGGACATGGTAGTCCATAAGTACATCCTTCACAGTCCCTAGTCGTGGGTATATCGAGACGGGGCATCGATATACCAAAGTAGACTAGCGTATACCTTCTCGACCCATACAGATGGGCGATGGATGATCCCATATCCATTGGTGTTTGACATCAGAGATGATATACGGGTGCTCAGTAGAGACTGGGTACACTGGACGGACTCGCCGAGAACTCCCAGATGGTATTATACCTCACGTCAGATGGCAGTTCTCTGGTGACACTGGTACAGAGTAGTCTGTTGACCCGAGATCGTCATAGAGTCTTGTGTGGTTCCCACTGTGCTTTGATTTCCATCTTACCACGTCCAAGAGGGCGTGCAAAACGGTGGTTTTTGGGTACAGTCCCGAGTCACATGGAGGCAATGAGCGATAGGAGGGGATTCGTCTCTCCCGGTATAGGGAGTTGATGTTGCACTGTGTTCGATTGGCTATAACAGGAAGTCCCTGGCCAGGGCTGATCAGAGAATTGCTGGTAAGTGTTACCAGTAGTTTCTCGACCCGTTATGAGCCTTATATCGACACGACTTATCGAGCTATTGGTGTCTGACGTTTACCACCCCTAGGCGAGATATGCGACATATCAGACGATCAGACCGGACTGTACGGTAGTGTTACTGGTTGGATTCACAGGAGTGTGAGCGGGCTTGCTCGTCGATCTTCTGATCGCTCAATACCCGGGTGGCCGTTACGTTTAGCAGACCGCTTGCGGCTTGTGGGTGATTGATATGATCATCACCTGCTGCCGGCGTATTGACGAGTCTTTAGAGTCCTACACAGAGGTTTCCTGGCTCAAGCGAAACGAAATAGGAGCGCATATGAGATATGTGCGGGACCGAGAATAATACGTGTATGTGATACCGTATTCCATTCTCGCGATGAATGTGTCGAATGCTTGTATGCGATATAACCTAGTTATCGAATCGAAGATTGATTCGATAAGCCGATACATAGGATACTAGCCGGTTATATGCGATATGACCGGATCGTTAAATCAAGTGTTGATTTAATTATTTAATGCATAATTATATATTTGATATATTACTTTGTATTAACTAGTATCGGTTCACTTTAAATGGATTTTCTCACTCGGATGTGCGCATTGCATATGCGATATGATTTTGTGCACTTGCTTGTATCATGTTTGATGATACATGCCTTTTGGTTAAGTGTAAAGAATTAAACCTTGGTTAACAAAATGGTTAGGGTTTACTATTTCCTTATTCATTTATTTGTTTATATATTTTTTGGAAAATAAATGGAAAAGAGAAAAGAATGGTGGCTTTATTTGTTCTTTAGTTGAAGCTTCATGATGTTTTGACCTAGTCCACCATTCTTATCTCATCCTTAACCCTAACCATTGCTTTAACCTTGGTCAACTCTCTACACATAACCATAGTTAGGATTATGATAAGTTTGGATATTCTTTTCTTTTTTAAATAACTTATCATAATTCTTTCTTCTTCTTCTTCATCTTCTTCAAAGAAGAAAGCTTCTCTTCATCAATGGTGGATTGATGAAAAGTGTGAGAAATCCAATTCTAAAGTCTACCCACTTCCTATTTCTTCATCCTCTACCTCTTGCCAAGTAGTAGAGTGTGTTTCCTTCACAAGTTTCTTGACTTGGTGAAGTCGGAGCTTGATTTAGCGATGCCTCGACGTAGATCATCTTCGGCATGGACATCGACAACCTAGCTCGCTTATTCTCCGATGAAGTCGACGCTAGAGCCCGGATTTGATTTGGACAGCGGAGACGACCTCATCTCGGAGCCGTGGAGGTGGAGGACCGGATCTACAAAGGTTGTATTTCCGATTCTTATAGTTAAGTGTTAACTAGTTAGCTTTTTCGCCTAGTTTTCTAGCAAACGATCCGTAGTCGGGTCTCTCGGCACCCATAAAATTTTATATTCAATTTAACTATGGTAATGTGTAGAGAGTTGACCATAGTTAAATGAATGGTTAGGGTTTGTTAGATGAAGACAAAAGGGTTAGATTGGTCAAAGCTTCATGAAGCTTCACTAAGCTTCATGAAAGAAACCCTTTTGTTTTCTTCTTCTCATTTATCTTTTATATCCAAATGAAAAGATAAATGAATTAATAAAAGAAAACCCTAATCATTTACTTAACCTAGGTTTAACTCATTACACAAAACCCTAGCATAGTTAAATTATGATAAGAAATGATTATTCATTTTTCGATGTCTTGTGAGACCTCATTAGGGTGCCTAGGAACCCTACAAGAGCAGGGTGTGAGCAAGGCAAATCCTGCTTCTGTTTTCGTTGGTGATCAACAATAAATGGATCGGGTGGGGTGTCGAGCTTCAAGAAGAATAGGGTTTTAAGTGACATTGAAAATTTAAGTTTGTAGGTGGATGATGGTAAACAATTGATGCCCCTCAAAGAGCAAGGTGAGAGCAAGACAAAGCCTGCAATTGTTATTTCGGTGATCATAGTTTAGAGAATGATGTTGCGGTGTCTGATGGTCATCATGGGGAATTAAAGAGAAAGAGGAATTCAAATCAGATACAGGCAGAGCAATCTCAAAACGAAGCACATGCGGAGGGTATATATTCAGTCGAAAGGTGTTGTTATAGTTCGAATGATGATCAGATAAAGTCTGTTAATTAGAGGGAAGTAAAGAATTATCGACTAGTGAAGATGATAGAGTAGGTATCATGGAGGAGGATTCTCTTAAGGTGATTCCTAGACTTTATAGAGAGAATGAGAAGGACGAAGATAAATCTATAGATGAAAGAATTTAGAATATAGAGGCCAGGAAGCTTGAAGATGTCTTCTCGATAGACTTGGGTACTTTTGTTAGGCATGAGATAGAGGAGGATGTTTCTAAAGCAGTAGCAAGGGGGTGCGTTTCAAGAGCACGGTACTAATATGGCGGATGGGCAACCGGTAGACACTTCAGTAGTGCCTCATACTGGTAGAGAAAATGATCATATCATTGGGGATGCAATAGAAAAAGGAATCATTTCAAGAGGATAACATCGTGGGGGAGAGCAGGAGGAGCAAAAGACTCGAGGGAAAAAAAGGAAAAAAGGGCTTTGCGGTTGGGTCCAAGACATTGAGGTGTTCAAAGGCAAATGTTGTCGGGACCCGGTTTTTGCTCACGGAACAAAGTGCCACACGGAAAAAACTACCATGCCAAGCGTCATGTTTAAGTGGGCGGGAGCCACCTCTTGAATCCGTCGGAGCCACCTCTTGAGTCCGTGGGACCTACTGTAGAACAATGGGGACTCTTCGGAATACATTCCGAAAGAGGGCAGATCTGTACTATAAATGGAATGATACCACTCTTCAATATAGAGCCGCCTTTTAAGTGAACCGGCACTACAGGAGCTGAGAACTCCATAGTTAAGCGTGCTCGAGACAGGGAAGTTCTGGGATGGGTGACCTCCTGGGATGTGGCCCCTGGTCGGGTCCGGTTCGCCCCGAAGGACAAAACTGTGCGGCTTCGGCCGGAGCGAACAATACTCTCTGTATTGAGGTGGGGCGTGACAGAATGGTATCAGAGCTGGTCCCTCGATAGTAGGTCTGTGGTTCGAGGACGAACCATTGTTCAAAGGTGGGGAGAATGTCGGGACCCGGTTCTTGCTCACGGAACAAAGTGCCACACGGAACAAACTGCTACGCCAAGTGTCATGTTTAAGTTGGAAGGGGCCACCTCTTGAGTCCGTGGGACCCACTGTAGAATAATGGGGACCTTCTGAAGAGGGCAGATCTGTACTATAAATGGAAGGATACCACTCTTCAATACAGAGGCGCCTTTTAAGTGAACCGTCACTACAGGAGCTGAGAACTCCGCAGTTAAGCATGCTCGAGCCAGGGAAGTTCTGGGATGGTGACCTCCTGGGAAGTGGCCCCTGGTCGGGTTCGGTTCACCCCGAAGGATCAAACCGTGTGGCTTCGGCCAGAGCGGACAATACTCTCTATATTGGGGTGGGGCGTGACAAATGTGAAGGAGAAAAACAAAGCAGCGTTATCAGGTACACAATCAAACTCTTTTTCAATATTTGTTAGTATTCCCGATGAAAAATTGTTAGAATTATCTGAGGCTGTTGGTATGGACCTTGGTCGATCAAATAAGCATATTGATAGAAATCTAGTAATTGTTGGATCGTTAGAGAAGGATAGATATGTCCTAAGCATTCTTTCTCATAGAGAGGGGGGTAATCTGAGTAGGGAAAGGGAGGATTTTATTCCTCAGGGTTAGTCCCGCATTGATATCCAGGATCTAGGGTAGGGTTTCTCTTTTTTCCCCTTGTATGAGATGAGTTATCTCTTTTGGAATGTGCATGGGTTAGGGTTGGCCTCTAAACGAAGGATGGTTAGGGATGTCCTTAGGAAGGAGACGTTCCCTTGTTTAGGATTACCTGAGAACAACTTTGTAACCCCTTGTCTAGAGTATTAAATAGTTTTGGGGTAGGAAGAGCTATAACGTGGGTAGTTAAGCAGGAAGATGGTGCCCGTGGAGGGGTTTTACTTGGTATTAGGCAAGACATTTTGGAGATTGTGGATTCTTTCATTGGCTCATTTTCGATTACGGTAGTGACTAAGAGAAAACAGGACAGATGGGTGCAGATGATTACGATGATATATGGTTCGAGTAGGAAAGAAGCACGTGAAGAGTTCTTGGAAGAATTAAGACAGATAAAGAGAAGATGGGGGCTTCCATAGGTAGTTGGAGGGGAATTTAATGTGGTTTGATTTTCGGAGGAAAGGGTGGGGTCATTGAATGATTCCACTTACAAGCTGCAGTTTAACCAAATGGTAAATCGGTTAAGTCTTTTGAAAATTATGGTAAAGGACAGGAAATTTACATGGTCGAATCACAGTTGAAGGGTCCGTTTGGTGAAGCTTGACAGGATCCTTGTGTTTTTGGATTGGAAGATTCAACATCCTCTTTCTTTTGCAAGGACGGAAACGAAAACAACCTATGATCATGTACCTATATTGCTCTTTGATGGGAAGAATGAAAGAAGGAAGAGTATGAAAAAGTTTCGGTTTGAAAAAAGATGGGTGGAAGATATGAATGCGCGTAATCTTATCTAAAAGAGCTGGGAGTGTCCTACAAATTCTGTAGACGCCGCAAGTAATTTGGTGGTTAAATTACAAAGGCTGAGATGAGTATTGAAAAAGTGGAGCAAGAAGAAAAAAACATTGGAGAGACAACGAATGGAAGAACTTATCGGCTATATAGAAGAGATGGAGAAGCGGGAGGAAGACCAAGACCTATCCCTAGGAGAACATGGATCTCTTCGATCATGGAGGGTGGAGTTAAAAGAGATTTATGTGAACGAAGAGTTGGATTGGAGTCAGAAGGCTAAGGAGTGTTGGTTGAAAAAAGGGGATGAAAATACAAGCTATTTTCATATGATGGCTAATATGAAAAGGAGGTCTAATCATATTCATGTGATTGAAGAAGATGGAAAGGTCGTTACTGATGGGGATAACATTAGGTTACTATAAGAATTTAATGGGTATGGAGAAGGAGATCAGGTGGAAGATGAAGACAGACTTTTGGAATGATGGGGAAAGGTTCATAGGAGGGCAGAGCGAAGAGTTGGGCAAAGGGTTCTTAGAAGAGGAGGTTAAAGCAGCGGTTTGGGATCTAGGAGCGGATAAGGCACCAGGACAAGACGGATTTCCCATTTTATCCTATCGTACATTTTGGTAATTTGTGAAAGGTGATATTTTGAAGCTGTTTGTAGCAATGGAAGAGAATGCACTTAATTTGGAATGTCTTAATTGTTCTACATTGGTTCTTATTCCAAAGAAAAGCGAGGCTAGGTGTCTTAAAGAATACAGACCTATAAGTTTAGCGAACTGTTCATGCAAGATTATTTCGAAGGTATTGGCTAATCGGTTGTGGAAGGACTTGGGGGATATTAATAAAGACACACAAACTGGCTTTGTGGCGGGGCGATACATCATGGATGGCATAGCTATAACCAATGAAGTCATTCAAGACTCTCGAAGGTGAAAGAAAGAAGGATACGTTCTTAAATTGGATTTCGAGAAAGCTTAAGACATGGTAGATTGGAGATGTATGTTAGAGTGTCTAGAGCTTAAAGGTTGCAGGGTTACCTAAGACGGCAGCAAGGTTTCGGGAGGCATCGTCCATGCCAAATTCAAAAATTTGCCGTTTTAGCTAACCCTAACTATGAATCGTTAGCTAGAAATCGACGGAAATGAATAAGCAAACACTTTGCAAGTCTAGTGAGTAAGGAATACAACCTTTGTAGACGGTCCTTCACTTTAATAGCTCCGTATAGTAGTCCCCTTCGCTACGATCGTGAACTCCGGACTCTAGAAAGGCTCCCTTGAAGAAACGAACATGCTTGCTTCGAAAACTTCGAGGCCGAAGATGATCTACGTCGAGGAGACACATACCCAAGCTATCTCTTCACTAATTACGGAATTAGTGAAGCAAGCACCCTATACTAAATGGCAAGTAGTATATGATAATGAAGTAGGAAGTGGGCTCACTTTAGATTTCATTTTCTCACATTTTATCTCATACCTTCATTGAAGCTAGAAAGCTTTTTAGGAGAGGAAGAAGAAGAAGAAGAACTCATCATATGAATTAATCCAAATGAATTATTGCAACCATGGGTGAGTTAAGCCCTCATGCCCAACTCATGTAGAGAATAAACCAAGGGGTAAGGTTAAGGGTTGGGTTAACAAAAATATCCTAAGGAATGACAAAAGAGTGGACTTTGTCAATGTTTCTACAAGCTTCATCCAAGCTTGACAACATTGACCAAGTCTTCTTACTTTTGTTAAATCTTAAGAAATAAATAAATCCCTAAATTAACCCTAGCATGGTTTAAGTCTCTTAACCCATCTTGCTTTGTATCATCTAGCATGACAGAATACATGTACACAAATATACATATCACATATATACAATGTGCACATCAAGTGAGAAAAGAAATCATAAGTGATCTTAATATTGGTTAATGTAATGTAATATATCAAATATATAATTATACATTAAATTATTAAATCAACTCTTGATTTAATAATCCGGCTATATCACATATACCTGACTAATATCAAATGTAACAACTTATCGAATCAACACTTGATCCGATAACCCGGCTATATCGCATATAACCGACCATCGTCACAAATCGCGAGAATAGAATACAGTATCTCATATCGTATCAATCTCGGTCCCGCACATATCACATATATGCTCCTACTCCGTTTCGCTTGATCCAAGAAACCCCTATGTAGGACTCTAAAGACTCGTCAATATGCCAGCAATAGGTGATGATCATATCAAACACCCACAAGCCGCAAGAGGTCTGCTAAACGTAACGACCACCCGGGTATTGAGCGATCAAAAGATCAAAAAGCAAGACTGCTCATACTCCTACGAATCCAATCAGTAACACTACCGTACATCCAGTCTCTTCGTCTGATATGTCGCATATCGCGTCTAGGGGTGGTAAACGTTAGACCCCAGTAACTCGATAAGTCATGTCGATATGAGGCTCATAACGGGTCGAGAAACTACTGATAACACTTACCAGTATATCTCTGAAGCAGCCTTGCACAGCGCAACATCAACTCCCAATACCGGGAGAGGCGAAACCCCTCCTATCGCTCATTGCCTCCATGTGATTCGGGACTGTACCCAAAAGCCACAATTTTGCATGTTCTCTTGAATGTGGTAAGATGGAAATCAAAACACAGTGGGAATCAAACAAGGCTCTATGAAGATCTCGGGTCTACAGACTAACCTGTACCAGTGTCACCAGAGAGTGTCACCAGAGAACTGCCATCTGACATGAGATATAATACTATCTGGGAGTTCTCGGCGAGTCCGTCCAGTGTACCCAGTCTCCACTGAGCTCCTGTATACTATCTCTGATGTCAAACACCAATGGATATGGGATCATCCATCGCCCATCTACATGGGTTGAGAAGCTATACGCTAGTCTACTCTGGTATATCGATACCCTGTCTCGATACACTCTCGACTAAGAACATTTGAAGGATGTACTTAACGACTACTCTGTCCCCACTAGTATGATCTGCATCATAGTCCTGGTAGTCAAGTACTCATCCTAAGGGCTTTATCAACATGTAACATAGAGACAATCAGTGTACATGTTAAGATAAAGAGCAACCAGATAGCATACTATCATGTCGAGCAAGAAAGTCTTCCATATATATGTCCAAGCATCCACTACAATATACATCGTACGTACAGTAATGGCCTCTAGGGCATACATATCACTAACAATCTCCTACTTGCACTAGGGCCATCTGTTGTAGTATCTCATACCCAACAATCAGCAGTGGTTGAAAAATCTTATACTCAACCATCCCATAAAAGTCTCTACTGGGAAATAGGCCTTTGTGAGTGGATCTGCACTGTTGTCCTCTGTGTCTACTCTCCTAACCTCGATCTCCCTGGAGATCAACCATCTCCATGATCAGGTGATACTGCCTAAGAATATGTCTGGATCACTGATGGGACGGGGGTTCCAAGGCCAAAACCACAACTCCATTGTCACACAGTGGTAGGAAAGAAATTCATCTCATGAACTATATACATCCAGATTACCTCTTTGGTAGCATCCTTGGTAGCAATCCAACCTTTATCGTCTAGTATGCCACAGTATCTAGCTTGGAACTCTTCCAACATACCGTCCCTCCACTGAGGGTAAAGACAATGCCTGTGACTGACATTCAGTCGACCATACCACCCTGGAAGCTATCCAGTGATTCTCCCCAGGATCGATTGATACCATCTTACTACACCTAGTGAGAATCCTAACACCCACTTAGATCTATCTCATAGATCCAAAACCCCAGGATTTAGGATGTATCACCTTGATCCTATATGGAGAATCCTTGTGATAAGAGGAGATTGACCTAGCGTAGCATAGGAAACTCCTTCCCTATCAAGAGTATATCATCCATGTACAATACGAGGATCATCACCATACTCCCTACTACATTTTTGTATATACAAGGTTCGTCTACCATTTTGATGAAGTCAAACTCTTTGACTACCACATCAAAACAGATGTTCCAACTCCGTGATTCCTGCTTTAACCCGTAAAGAAACTTGCACGCGTTTCCGCTGCTCCCACTGTCTATGAAGCCCTCTGGCTGTGTACTTATAGACGTTCTCTTCTAAATCACTATTTAGAAAAGCATTCATGACACCCAACCACCAGATATCGTAGTCATGGTATGTAGCAATGGCAAGTAGGATCCGGATGGACATAAGCATAGCCACTAGAAAAGGTTTCATCATTATCCATACCTGGTCAGTGACGAGAACCTTTTACAACAAGCCTTAGCTTTGAAAGTCTCAACTTTTCCATGTACACCAAGTAATCTTCTCAAGATATACTTGCTCCTGATAGGGATTTAACCCTTCAGATAAAGCAACCAAAGTCCATACTTTGTTGGTGTATATGGATTCCACCTCAGATCGCTTAGCATCCATCCATTCTCACAGAGTCTCCACTCTTGATGGCCTGCTCGAAACTAGTTGGGTCATCATCTCATGATGCAATCCTCACTCCCACTGTCATAGAGAAAACCGAAGTATCTCTAAGGTGGATGAGGAACCCTACCAGATCGGCGGAGAGCCTGAGGTTCGTTGGAAACTATTGAATTCTCTGGTTCTGCCAAATCATCAGCTGCAGTTTGTATAGCTGGAACTCCTTCCATTTCTACCTCATGACCACTAATTTCTTCACAAGAAATTCCATTTCTAAAAGGTGGCATGCTGAGAAATAAAATACTTTTTGTTCCTCAGTATGGTAGAAGATATTCCCTTGCGAATGCTTGGGATATCCAACAAACTTCCACAGAACTGACCTTGCCTCGAGCTTGTCCAGATTTTGCTTTTAGACATAGGCCGAACAACCCCAAATCTTAACATCCTTAAGAGATGGGCTTTCCCATATCATATCTCATATGAAGTGGTAGGTTTCTGATTTGGTTGGAACTGTATTCAATAGATATGCAGCTTCTCAAGTGCATAACCCGTAAAAGGAAATAAGCAACTCAGTAGTACACCATATCACATAGGGTGTGATTGCTCTGCCCCGATACACCAACAAACTGTGATGTATTCGGAGGAGTAATGCTGAGAGAGAATCTCATTCTCCTATAGAATAGTCTAGGAATTCCGTGCTCAAGTATTCTCCTCCCTGATCTCATCATAAGACATAATACTTATACCCATTTTTGGTTCTCTACTTCTAACTTATATTATTTGAATATCTCAAAAGGTTCAGACTTGTGTTTCAATAGGAACACATGTGAGAATCTTGAGAGATCATCAGTGAATGTAATGAAGTGCAAAGAACCAGTCTTGGCATGTGTAGACATGGGACCTACATACATCATCATGTATCAATCCTAAGAGTTCACTAACTCTTTCTCTGTTTCTAATAAATGGAGCTATGGTCATCTTATCTTTGTGACATGGCTGGAAAGTTTCACAAGATATAAATTCAAACTGATTTAAATGTGCATCTTTATGTAACTTAGCTAGTCGGGTCATATTGATATGGCCTAGTCTACAATGCCTCAAGAAGGATTCGTTCATTTCTGAACTCCACCTCTTGTATGTGTTCTGTACGTTAAAGAACTGTGGTTTGATTTAGAACGTATATGTTTTTAGATAATGTGCCTGAACCGATAAATTCTTGATATAGGAAATGTTCAAAACATTATCCAACAATACAAAATTATATCCTTCTTTACCAATAAAGAGACTGATTGATATTATATATCAGGTTCGGTATCTAATAACATTCGTTCAGAATCAATGTATTTAGTAATACAGGGTGATAACTGCCAACATACTTGGCTGCAACACTTGCACCATTTCCAACTCTTGAAACTTATCACCCATTCTCAGTTCTCTACCTATCTGTAGCCCATGTAACATATTACATATGTGGGATCCTGATCCGGTATCTCATACCTAGGATGTAGAGGATACTGAGAAATAGTTCTCGGTAATGAACACACTCGAAGATGATGTATCAACATACACTTTCTTCGTTTTGAGCGGCACGGGAATTCTGGTAATTCCCTATTTCCTTCTCAGTCTTATAACAATTATAAGTTGGAGCAGAACCAACATTCTCCGGCTCAGTATAATAAGCGGGTTCGGTCAATACATCCATATTATTATCTTGATTAAGGCGTGACATGGTCGCTACCTGGAGAGAGAGAGAAGAAAACACTCAGCGTATGCTCTTGCAAGATTAGATTGGTTATTAATTTATCTAATCAGGATGGCTCCCACTGTTTTAGTCAAATCTTTCTTCAAACCCTAAAAGGAAAGACTAGCCGGGATTAATTACACGCTACAAGTTCGCCAATCTTTCAGCCAGGCCTGTGTCGGTACTTTGAGGGAGGTTCCCCATGCTTTCGCACGGACCTAATTAAAATAAACCTCGTTTTCCCAGGTGTGTAACCCCGTTAACACCTTTCTAGACACCTACTTGATCGGCTAATTGTGATGTGTAAAACTCTCCCAGGAGTAAATCTTACTCGCAGTGGGTATCGGGATCCAACTATCTCATAGGAGGTATGCAATCTCATTGAAAATTTCAACACTTGAAATTCCCGATAATAATTTACCCCTATCATCCTATGATTTTGACGAAAGCCAACAAACCATAGGCTGCTAGTCAAGTTCAACCCGTACATTTCCTGATTGAATTAAACCCACCCGCACGACCCTTGCCGAAAGCCAACAAAGTCGCACGACTACCCTAACTCAATCGCATCATATGCTTATAGAGATAAGCATAAATAGCTACCGCACACTACGGCTTGATGAAAGTTAACAAACGTAGCACGAATACTATGAAGTAATTATCTGAAATGACGGAGGGTTACGACAGGTTTTTAAGAAAACCTTTTGCGTAATGAACTTGATATCGTTATAGAATCGAGTGATTTTGAAAAGGAGTGTCTTGAGGATTTTACTAGTTTTTGCTAAAGAGGTCACTCCCGGTGAAGGGATCTCGGCTCTTTCCTTATCGAATAAGGTGCAGGATATTTCACAAATACCACTATGCAAAGCAAAAATTATAAAATCAATCAAAAGACAAACCGAGTTTGTAGCATCTGCTAGTTTCGCTAAAGAGGTCACTCCCGATGAAGGGATCTTGGCTCTTTCCTTATCGAATAAGGTGCTGGATATTCTACAAGAAATACCGCTTTGCAAAGCAAGAACTAGAGCTACCAGTTTTTCGAGACAAGTTTCTACAACATCTTTAGGTTTCTTTTATTTCATTAATCTCATTAATGAAGTCCCATTTATTATGCTTCCCAAGCATCACATATGAAACGAAAGGAACAATATATAATATATATCATATATATATATATAATATAAGCATTTGTCTCTGAATATAATTAATGATCACATCACAGAATATCGCAGCAGAATAAAACATATGAAATATGGGATATACTAGGATTTCGGGTTTTAAATTAAGCATGTATAAAACACGGATTCGACGGTCGTGATGAATAGCCAATCCCATACCTCTAGACCCCTACGCGAGCAGTAAGCAACCCAACCAATTCTAGAGTTAGGAGACCCGGTCTCGACTCCTCGAGATGGTCTCCCACTGGATCCTAGAACCCGGTTACTTGTGCTCCCCACCTTGGGTCTATCCTAATGCGGAAAAGTAATAATATACAATGGTGACAACATCCTCAATCCAAAAGTGCCCCAATAAAAGAATATTATATACAATGAATTTTACATGAATGAAAATAAAAGCCTCTCATCTCACATAAAACCTCCGGCTATTCAAACACAAAGATTTAATATAACATATTCCAGCAACACATAACATCGCATGTCATCAACGTAAATAAATATGCGTATCCCAATTATCGTTGACTTATAGCACCGAAACTGGCGATACACCACATATTACACTTACGGTCGCAGAAAAGAAAGTGAAAAACTACAACAGTTGGAATCTGCAACCACCTTAGACATCGCATGCCTAACCAAATGAATTCCTTAGACATCACATGCCTAACAATTATAAATCCCGCATTTTAGTCTCGATATTCAAAACACCTTTTAATATGTCGTCGGGCAATTCAACAAGATTCCCGACATCCTGATCGAATACTCGTCGAAAACTTTAGTAGACAGCCACACCCCCCGATGCCGTCGACAAAGTGCACTAAGGCGGAACACCGCTGCCGCGAGCACCCGAACGGATGCTTTTGGCGACGAGGTTCTCCTACAGTCACTTGGTTGGGGCTATAGGGCGTGGCTATCTATTAAGTTTACCCGGCTAGTATCCGCATACGCTACGTGATTGCGACGGACTTTTAATCACATCAAAATCCCGTGGCAACCAATCAAATGAGACTAACTTGCTAGATTTATAAAATTCAAACTAGTTATCTCATAACTACTTGTGAATTCCAAATATTGTATCCCATCACATAATATCCGGACGACGTTAAACTCTTCGATCGATTCATCAAAGTCACACAATTTCCCGACAGCTCAACACTTGAACACAGTTTTAATAATACCCAAAAGATGCCACAGTACCTATGAACCAGCCGTAGAAGGTTCAAACCAACGCCTCATATGTGACAATGCCGAACTACCACAAACCTTAGGGCTTAGAGGCGGTTCTGACGGCCATATAATCGAATTAAGGTTTTGTTCTTCTAGAGGGTTCACAGAATCACTTGCATATTTTTCCGAATACGTGAAACATAGAAAAATAGGTTTTTGACATTCGATCGAACTTTTTAATTTCGTCTAGACAATATGTGAATAACCCGAAACAATATTAAAACTACGAATACAAAACACTCCGAATTGTTTATAGTGTAAGATTATATCACATGCAAAATTAGCAAAAACAAACAACACCTGAAACATCAAAACCAAGTCACTTGAACACAGTCAAAATTTCAGAGGGGGGGCTCGGATTTGGCCGAGATCACACATGTCATGGCCGGCCACTTTTGCATGAAATCCCCTGAAATTTTCACAGTGTTCATGATATATCTCATACATCACTCTGTAGTTGTTTAAAAAAAATTTTGACAAATATTTAAAATCGACAGAAACATGATTTTCGCGTTTCAAGTTTCGGAGTATTTCGGTTTCGTAATCTTAACGAAATCCGTATTTATTTCTAGCATGGCTCTGATACCACTGCAGGGTTACCTAAGACGGCAGCAAGGTTTCGGGAGGCATCGTCCATGCCAAATTCAAAAAAATTCCGTTTTAGCTACCCCTAACTATGAATCGTTAACTAGAAATCGACGGAAATGAATAAGCAAACACTTTGCAAGTCTAGTGAACAAGGAATACAACCTTTGTAGACCGGTCCTTCACTTCAATAGCTCCGTGTAGTAGTCCCCTTCACTGCGATCGTGAACTCCGGACTCTAGAAAGGCTCCCTTGAAGAAATGAATATGCTTGCTTCGAAGACTTCGAGGCCGAAAATGATCTACGTCGAGGAGACACTTACCCAAGCTATCTCTTCACTAATTACGGAATTAGTAAAGCAAACACCCTATACTAAATGGTAAGTAGTAGAGGATGATGAAGTAGAAAGTAGGCTCACTTTAGATTTTATTTTCTCACATTTTATCTCATACCTCCATTAAAGCTAGAAAGCTTTTTAGGAGAAAGAAGAAGAAGAAGAACTCATCATATGAATTAATCCAAATGAATTATTGCAACAATGGGTGAGTTAAGCCCTCATGCCTAACTCATGTAGAGAATAAACCAAGGGGTAAGGTTAAGGGTTGGGTTAACAAAAATATCCTAAGGAATGACAAAAGAGTGGACTTTGTCAATATTTCTACAAGCTTCATCCAAGCTTGACAACATTGACCAAATCTTCTCTCTTTTGTTAAATCTTAAGAAATAAATAAAACCCTAACTTAACCCTAGCATGGTTTAAGTCTCTTACACCCATCTTGCTATGTATCATCAAGCATGACACAATACATATACACAAATATACATATCACAAATATACAATGTGCACATCAAGTGAGAAAAGAAATCATAAGTGAGCTTGATATTGGTTAATGTAATGTAATATATCAAATATATAATTATACATTAAATTATTAAATCAACTATTGATTTAATAATCCATCCATATCACATATAACTGACTAATAACAAATGTAACAACTTATCAAATCAACACTTGATCCGATAACCCGGCTATATCGCATATAACCGACCATCGTCACAAATCGCGAGAATAGAATACGGTATCTCATATCGTATCAATCTCGGTCCCGCACATATCACATATGTGCTCCTACTCCATTTCGCTTGAGCCAAGAAACCCCTGTGTAGGACTCTAAAGACTCGTCAATACGTCGGCAGTAGGTGATGATCGTATCAAACACCCACAAGCCGCAAGCGGTCTGCTAAACATAACGGCCACCCGGGTATTAAGCGATCAGAATATCAACAAGCAAGCCTGCTCGTACTCCTGCGAATCCAATCAGTAACACTACCGTACAGTCCGGTCTCTTCGTCTGATATGCCGTATATCTCGTCTAGGGGTGGTAAACGTAAGACCCCAGTAACTCGATAAGTCGTGTCGATATGAGGCTCGTAACGGGTCGAGAAACTACTGATAACACTTACCAGTATATCTCTGAAGCAGCCCTGGCCAAGGACTTCCTGTTATAGCCAATCGAGTATAGCGCTACATCAACTCCCAATACCGGGAGAGACGAAACCCCTCCTATCGCTCATGCCTCCATGTGATTCGGGACTGTACCCAAAAGCCACCGTTTTGCACGTTCTCTTGAACGTGGTAAGGTGGAAATCAAAACACAGTGGGAATCACACAAGACTTTATGACGATCTCGGGTCTACAGACTAACCTGTACCAGTGTCACCAGAGAACTGCCATCTGACGTGAAGTATAATACCATCTGGGAGTTCTCGGCGAGTCCGTCCATTGTACCAAGTCTCCACTGAGCACCCGTATACTATCTCTGATTTCAAACACCAATGGATATGGGATCATCCATCGCCCATCTATATGGGTCGAGAAGTTATACGCTAGTCTACTCTGGTATATCGATGCCCTGTCTCGATACACGCTCGACTAGGAACATTTGAAGAATGTATTTAACGACTACTCTGTCCCCACTAGTATGATCTGCATCATAGTCCTGATAGTCAAGTACTCATCCTAAAGGCTTTATCAATATGTAACATAAAGACAATCAGTGTACATGTTAAGATAAAGAGCAACCAGATAGCATACTATCATGTCGAGTAAGAAAGTCCTCCATATATATGTCCAAGCATCCACTACAATATACATCGTATGTACAGTAATGGCCTCTAGGGCATACATATCACTAACAAAGGTTTCTCGCAAAAGTGGAAGTTTTGGATTAAGATGTGGTTATCCTCTACATCTGCTAATATATGCATAAATGGCGAGGATACAAATGAGTTTCGGTGTAGACGTGTGTTGTGGCAAGGGGATCCTCTATCACCGCTTATTTTTACTCTAGCGGCTAATGGTCTCGCACATATGATCCAAAGATGTAGGAACAAGGTTTTGTTTGAGGGATTGGGTCCGAGGGGCACAAGAACGGAGATTATAAACTTGCAGTATGCTGATGATACTTTGTTGTTTGAAAGGTTGTGCGAGAATCAGGATGCAATAATTAAATGGATCCTTTACTTTTTTGAGCTGGCAAAGTATAACGAGGCATCGGTTTTAAGCCAAAGGAAAGGCAGCAAGTTGTGTCCAAGATTTCAAAGGGTGCTAACGGAAGATGAGAGGAGACAACGACACATGTTAATTGATTATCTTGAGGGTTGGAAACCAATAGAGAGAGAAAATTTAGATACGACAGAATGGAAATGGTCATCAGGTAGGGGCTTCTCAGTTAAATCGTTTTATACTATTCTGAATTATGAAAGGGCTGTGTCGACAAACGATAGGAAAATATGGAAGTTTCCCGTGTCATTAAAAGTTCGTGTCTTTTTGTGATTGGCTTCCAATAACACAATTTTGACAAGAGATAACTTAGGCAAACGGAAATGGGTAGGGCCGATGGGTTGCGGTGTTTGTGAGGCAGAAGCAGAATCAGTAAATCATTTATTTTTCTCGTGTCCAATAGTTAGGAGTGTTTAGGATAAATTCTGGAGATTGTTTGGGTTTTCATCTCTACCGAGAACCTTTGGTGATCTATATGCTCATGGGGATATTGGGTTGGATAGAGGGCATTTTGGAGATTGGAAAATTATGGTTTCAGTTGTGTGTTAGAATATTTGGTTAGAGAGAAATAATAGAATTTTTAAAAATTTTAAGAAATTTGTTTTGAGTATTCTACACATGACTGAAGCAATCATTAAATTCTGGACATGTGGTGCTGAAAAAAGTCATGAAAAAGACAAGGACCAAGGCAGAGGATGAGGGATCAATAGCTGGCTTAGAGACTGCCGCTTCCCACATGTTGGAGGATGCAACAGCGTGAATCAGATGAGAACAACATTGATCGGTTATGGCTCTGAATGATGGTTTATGTAGGAGACAGTGGCTTTTTAATTTTTTGCAAGACTAAAAATTGTATTTTTCTTTTTTAGGGGATATGTTATCCTCTGTTTTCCTTTACTTTTCTTTTTTCTGACGTTACTTTGATATAGTTTCGTTAAATCGTCGTTTAATAAAACGTGGGGGCATTTTTCCTTCATTTAATCATAAATAAATAAATAACAACAGCCATTAAATCCCCCGACCTCTTGAAAACTTGTTTTTTTTATTACATTTTAATTAAAATCTTTGATACGGCATCAAAACTCCGAAATTATGATGATCAGCGTCTAGAGAATTATATTTTTTAACAAAGAATTCTAACAAACCTCATTGTATAAGGGGAAATAAGAAAATCTTAATCTGAAATGATTTCTTTGAGTGTACTTAGAAGGTTGAGCTTTATTTTAGGGCTAAACATGAGCTTATGGAACTATTTATGTGCTTGTAAATTTATATTCAAAATATTGGTGGTCGGTACAGTAAATAACACATCGGTCGGTTAACCTAGTATGAATTTGAAAGATTGTACTCATTCTTTGTCTATTTTTCTTATGATTGTGTATTAATTATCATGTAATATCCAGGGTAAATTAGTAATTTGGGCTCACATAAACTAGAAATATAAATTTAATTTTATATGTTTTCCTCTAATATTTAACCAAATTAAATATCTACATTTACTACCAAGTGGATGGTAAATCTAATTAAAGGAATTTGGAAATGATGATCGGATATTTCTGCAAATGGCTGGTTCCTTAACTAGCTACCATATCTATATATATATATATATATATATATATATATATATATATATATATTTGCTAGAGTTTAAAGTCATTGGTGGTACTAAACTCATCACAATAAGAAAGGGACTTGAGAGATGAGAGATCTCTGGATGGTCCTCTAAAATTAAAGCAAGATATCACATGGATCACTACATATTGACTTGCCATAGCTAGGAACAGATGGTGAAGAAGTGGCTAACCTCTCCCTCTCCCTCTCTCACTCTCACTCTCACTTACCGAAAGCTTAATTAAGTTGTTGATGAAGCACTCATAGGCGAAAAAATCTTACTTGTAAAGACAGAATAGATATGATAAATAATAAAAAATTTAAATTGACAATTATGAGATTTGAACCAAAGACCCTTATTCTCTAGCGCCACCATATCAAAACCACTTTTAACTAAAAGCTTAAGCATTTGGGTTGTGCTATATATCACTACATATATATATGGGGAACCCCCTCCCCTCCCATATAGCACAAGGACCACTCTTCAATTGGATGCTAATGTGTATTGCAACGCAATCTCTCATGGTGTAAATTTGCATGCGGATATCATGAGATATAAGTTCCCTGCTACTGATAAATCTGCAATCTCAATTACTAGACACCCTGCTTCATGTATTTTATGATCACTCAATGTGAAGATTTTCCACTATCTGTGATGAGTGGTGTCTATTTCTACCATCGTGCAAGTGTTATTTTGGTCTTATGTATGTTATTGTTTGTTTCCATCAGGAATTGGATTCTTGATGTCGATTGGATGAAACCCTATCTTTATATGCATGATCAATAGGTCTTCATATTCTTTATAAACCATCACCATCCAATCTTTTTTCGTTCATCATATGATCAACTATGAAGAAAGTCAACAAATTGTGTTAGGCTAGCTTGCATAGAAGTATCCCAATATATAGGATAAGTACCAAGATCTTAAAAAAGAAGAAGGAAAAAAAGGAGGTGCCACGACCTATTGTTTTAGACATGCTAGAATTTTAGGTATTCAAAGGTGTTGGACTTTGGGCCCGACCCAGCCCAAACCCATTCAACCAAGTAGACGGGTCGATCAGGGTCGGGATCCAAGCACCCGAGCCAACTAGGGTGTTATGAAATTGACTTGTATTCAGCAATTTTGTACATGAGACGTCTGAACCATAGTGCTTCAGATGTCTGAATTGCAAATTCTAAAATTATAGAAACCAATCAGACATCTGAAAATATGTCTTTCAAACGTCCGAAGAATAAGAATTCATAAATCTAGAGCTTCAGATGTCTTTCGACGAGAATTCTGGAGTATTTAGGAAATTAGTTGGAGAATAATTTAAAATTTTGTTTAGAGATTATTTTGGAGATATGATGAGATCTTAATTGGTAAATTAGGTATTCTAGTAGAATTAGGTTTAGGGTTCTAAGCTTATAAATATAGATTGATAAGAGTATTTTAAATTCAAGTAGAAGAAGAAGAATTGAAGAAAAGTGTAACGACCCTAAAATTCGTGTACCATCCCCTTTGATTTAGTTCATAAAAGAGCATGTATTCTTTTCTGGAATTGAGTTATAAGTTGTTATTGCTAAATAAAAGCAAAAAACAATTTGTAACTCATTGGTTAAAACTCTTCGCTACTGTTCCACATCTTGCGTGTTTGAATCCATCAGCCCCGATTATTTTAATATTTTTTCTTTTTAACATTTTGGAAGCCCAAAAGTTTGCACAAGTTTCACATGGGTTTACGAAAAATCACAACTGAAAAGATGCATTCAAATAGGACCCTGGACCTGACCCGAACCCAAACCCCGAGCCCCGAGCACAAAGCTTGAGGCAGGGCCGAGCTTTGGCCGAGTTCTGCAGCCTGGTTGGCTCCAAGTGGGTCCGTGTTGGGCCCGTGCGTCCTTTGATTTCCCGACTATTCGTTTCTATATCTCAAACATCCCCATTCAACCCGAGACTGCTTAATCATTTTATTTCTCCATTAAACCACTTTTTAATACAAATTTATCACAATTTTTTACACTCTTTAATCCACCATACCCTTTACCTCTCTTATAAATACCCAATCAGACCTAACCTTCTTCTCCTAGACATACCCCTCTCAAAACTTTATCTCAAATGCATCTCTCAATTCCAAGTTCTCTAAGAACTCTAGCTCGTCTTCCTAATCTTCCGTCAAGATCGGTGTCGTTCTTATCATCCTTCTAGTTATGTGAATTCTATAAGTCGCCGAAGGGAAGTCGGGAACTCAAGCAAGCCATCCTTCTTTCATCATCGGTCTCGGTTCTTCAAATGGAGGATCCTACACTTCTTATTTTCGCTCTTACGAGTATGAGTAGTACCGTGTAAGTCTACCCTCACTCTCTTTCTTCTCACCTTGAATCTAACTCTTGCCCTGTCTTCAAATCAAACCGTTTAAATTCTACGTTTTAAAAAGAAACTCTTCCATGCTATCTTACCGTTCACTAAAAATCATACTTGACAAATTGAAAAGAAAATTTTAATTAAATATATCATCCTATTATTCTTATTATTATGCCTAACCAAACCGTCATTAATCTTACATGCCCTTAACAAAATTTCTTATGACATCGTGAAACATTATCAGTTGATTCCGCAATTAGAATATTAGTTTGAAAAGAAAATCAATTAACATTTTAATACCATGAACTTTACATGCACCCCTTATCGTTATCATGACATAAACCTATACAAAACTCATAGGGTAACGACCTACCCTACTCACGTACACAATGGTTTTATAGCACGATACAATGGTTACATGTTTTATTCTAAAGAAAAACAATTTTCAAGAAAATATTCTCGCTTTCTAAAACTACTTTTTATGAATCGTTATTTTAAAACCTTTGCAATTATGCCTCTACAACTCTCGTTAGGGGACCCGTTTGTGGATGGTGCGGGTTAACGCACATTCTTGGGATAGTAGAGTGAGATGCAGAACTCCTCACAGAGAATTCAGTCTCAAAAGGAATAAAATACGACTTTAAAGAAATACGACTTTTAAAACAAATTAAATCGTTGGAAAATTATACAAATCATAAATCCGTATTTTCTATGAAAACAAATTATGAAAAATATATTTTTAAATGAAAAATTAAATTTACACAAAAGTACCCTCAAGTTTCCAAAAGTGATATTTTCATTAAAATACCATAAACTTTAAAAATTAGGTTTTGACACTAAAATAGCAAAAAATATAAAATAAGTTTTTATACAAAAATCTTGACATTCTAATCAACTTATTTTTATTAAAAATATATTCGAGACTTTAGGAAGAATTAAAAACCCTCGAGCATTTTTAAAATACTTTTTATAAAAAAAAATACCCTAGAAATCAAAAGACTATTCTAGGTTACGTGTTTAGGTTGTAAATTGGTTTGAGTGGAATCTTCTCTTTTCAGTTGCCTCGGGGTTGCCATAGACAATGATGCGCCACTTTCCTCTCCCTAAATATAGATCGTAATTTTAGAGTGGAATTTTTCAATGGCAATCGTTTTTGATAAAGACATAAATCTTGCCGTCTATATGCAACGGTTGTCGATATTTTCCAAATTCAAGAAATTCAAAAGTTAAATCTTTATTAATAAGATATGACTATAACCTGAATATAAACTCGAACTTGACTTGAACTCGAATTCAAACCCAAAATCGAACACTTGACTTGACTTGACTGAACCATAAATATAACTTGACATGAAATTGACATGAACTTAACATGAATACCTGAACACCTGATTACAACTTGAACCTGAACTTGTACTCTTTATATTCATACATTCGACCAAAACCTGTAAATATGAACTATACAATAAAATACGCGGGGATAAGGGGTAGATTGATAAAGAATTAATGACGTGGCACGAAAGTTCACTAAAAGACACCTAACCTGAATATCCTGTGTTATTATCCCGTGGGTTTGACGGGACCTTGTGTTCCTGTACCTTTGGTCCGTGGGGTATGTCGGACTACTCTCATATACACGCTTAGCTTTCTTATCAAACTACAAACAACTACATTAGAATAGCTACATTTATGAATATGAATAACATGATTAAGATACTTTTACATATAACCTATCCTGTTCATTACTACTCGGTTTCTATTCATTTTACATACATTCAGTCGTTATTATCTTTTTTTGGGGACTTACCGAGCGCTAGTTCGCTAACGACATTCCTCTCTGTTTCTTTTCCTTGGAATGTTCGTCAGGAGAACCGGATTCGGAGGAGATAGAGCCGAGCCAAGATGACTTAGACCATCTCACAGCTCAGTCAGATTACTAGCTAGTTTACTTTTTTGCATTTTTCTTTGTATGCCACTGTTTAGGCATCTTTTAAATATTTGTATCTTTTATTTCAGAACATTTGTACTTGAATTTTAATGTAAATAAAATTGTTGTTTATTTTTATTTACTCTTGTCATTCTTGCATATTGTTATATTCCTTACATACGCTTAACGTATTTATTAAGGGAAATGACCTTCTCATAATAAATACGTTGTGGGTCTCGTCACGTGCCGTCACCGTCTTCTGGAAAGCGGGACGTGACAAGAAGTTTCTTAGGAGATTTCAAAGAAGAGAATTTTCTGTATTTTGTATCAAGTTCAATAAAGATGTTAGAGTTAGAGAATTTCTTGTGTTTGATTGTACTTTTATTTTATTCTTTCTTCTCAAAAATCCTGTGTTGGTTTTCTGAATTGTTTGGGACCTAAAACTCCTGACAATTGGTATCAGAGCATTGGTTGAAAGAAGATCGAAGAAGATGGAGACAACTCAAATCGAAACAAAGATGGTGTGTTTGAATAGCACAAATTGGTCGATATGGAAGTCGATGATGGAGGACATGTTGTGCCTCAAAATTTTTGATGCGCCTCTTTATGGGATTAGCGCTAAGCCAGAGAAGATGTCTGATGAAGATTTGGAAAAGATGGATCGAAAGGCGAGGAGTCTTATTCGCGGATAGATAGAAAATTCAGTGTTCCTCCATGTATTGTCAGAGAGAACTGCAGAAACTTTATAGAAGAAGTTGACAGATCTCTACAAGAGAAAGACAGCTACGAACATGGCCTTTCTAATGAGAAAATTGATGAACTTAAAGTTCCTGGAAGATTCCTCAATAGTTGAGCATTTGAACAAAGTTCAGAATATTGTGAATCAACTTGCAGCCATGAAGATACCGATTGAAGACGAGATACAAGTACTTATAGTATTGAGTTCCCTTCTAAGCAATTAGGAAACTCTGGTAATTTTTTTGTGAAATTCGTCTCCTGACGGAGTTATTTCTATCGGCGCAGTAACAAACTGTCTCATAAATAAAGAATTAAGAAGGAAAGTATCAAGTAGATCATCTGATTCATCTGCACTTGTTGCCAGAGAGGATCCGAAGTGGAGGAAGGAATAAAGTAACGATAAAAGAAATTAGAGATCGTGACCTGTAAGAGATATGTCGAAAATAAGGTATCATTACTGCAACGAGATGTGTGAATATATGTCTGATTGCCTCAAGATGAAGGAGGAATTAGATGATCTAAAAAGACGTAGAGAGGAAGTGAGCATGGCCTACGGTGCCGAACCAAAGTGCGATGTGCTTATGACTAGTGATGAAGGCAAAAAAGAAGATATGTGGCATATGGATTTAGGAGCATCCTTTCACGTATGTTCAAATAAGGAGTAGTTTGATGATATTAAGTAGAAAAAGGAGACGGTGATATTAGCGGATGATTCTGAAGTCAAAGTGGAAGGCATGGGCACCGTAAAGATGGAGATGTTCGATGAGAAATAAAGAGTTCTTGGAGATGTCAGGTATGTCCCAAAACTGAAGTGGAATCTAATTTCTCTTAAGAGATTGGATATGAAAGGTTACACAATTATTGCTCAAGGTGGAGTGATGAAGGTGTGCCAGAAGATTTGTGTCGTGACGAAAGGAGTCAGTACCTCAAGCGATATATATCACGTTGTGAGGAAGCCTATGTATGAAAGAACAAATTTGGACCAAAGTGGAGGAAACTTGAGTCAAGGTGGAGCTTTATGCAAAGCTCAGAAGATTTCATGGGTAAAAGTTGTCAAGAGAAGATAAAAGACGACTTGTTGAATACAGGTCAAGGTGGAAATTGTTATGAAATTGAAATTTATTCGACAATCTTCTGCGTTAGAAGTCAGAGCCATAGAGCATCAGACGTCTGAATTGCAAATTCTAGAATTATAGAGAACGGTCAGACGTCTGAAGATATGTCTCTTAGATGTCTGAAGAAGAAGAATTCAAAGACGTCTGAGCACTTGTGCTTCAGACGTCTGTCGATGAGAATTCTGTTGTATGTAGAAAATTAGTTGGAGAATAATTTGAAGATTTGTTAAAAATTATTTTGGAGATTTGATGAGATATTAATTGGTAAATAAGGTATTATAGTAGGATTAGGTTTAAAGTTTCTATGCCTATAAATATTAATTGATTAAAGTATTTTAAATTCAAGTAGAAGAAGAAGAATTGAACAGATGTTTTGTAAGAGATTTCGAAGAAGCGAATTTTCTGTATTTTGTATTAAGTTGAATAAAGAAGTTGAACTTGAAGAATTTCTTATGTTTGATTGTGTTTTTATTTTATTCTTTCTTCTTATAGATCCTGTGTTAGTTTTTTGAATTGTTTGGGATCCAAAAATCCTAACATAGGGCTCAGGTTAGGGCTTGGCAAGGAAGAGTCCGCACCAATTGGTGCGGGTCTAAAGGTAGGTGAGGGGCCTAGCCCTAGTAAGATTAGGGTTCGGGTCCCATATGATCCTATCCGTCCAATTGTTTCTCCCCTAGCCTATGTATACAATAAGTTATTAAGATTAATAAGACAAAGGCGCATAAAAGATTGTTTTATAGGGTTTTCTAGCCACCAAAGAAGATTGAGAGTCTTTTAAGAGTTCTCTTTCCTGGAGTAGTTGACTATCCAGCTACCATGATTCAGGTCATTTTCACACTAACACATGTGGTTGGACTTACCAATCATCGCGAAGAGACGACGATCAAAACTTTGAGGAATTTGTAACTACATCCACTTTGCCATATTGATGTGACTTCATCTTACCTTATGTTTGTGTTGGCCATAAGAATTTTGTTTCCGCTGTGAGATCCGGGTATCATATCGGATTCGAATTTGATATGGATATCCGAATATGTTTAGACTAGCCTACAAAAGTGTAGGACTTTTATGAGTGAAAATGAGCTTTTAATAAAGTTGATGTCCGTCTAAAAGATTTAAACCATTTGGTGGGGTGGTCATCTATATTTCATTCCCATATACATATCTTATCTTTCCCGATATAGGACTACTCCAACTTTTTTGTTGTTTCCATTTGGGATTATTCCAACGCTGCCTCTAATCCTTTTCCTTTATTTTTTTAATTTTTACTTGTTTTTAATTTTTTAAATTTCCATCGTGATTGTCACGTGGATTAATTACACAAAACACTTGTAGAGCTAATCTCTCAGATGAATTTATTACTTTCAATGGTAAATGTAGGGGTTATCTTGTACTCAAAGATAAAATCTCAACTATAATAACCTAAACCCTTTGGATAGTGATTGTTAGATATAGGTGCCCTGAAAGCAATTATTGTAATTTTACATAGACCTATATGGATAGAACATTCTTGTTCAGAATGTTAGTATGCTGCCTGGTTTGTTTTATCTTTCATATGTATATATTTTACTTGCTATTATGTATCACTAATACATGTTGATAAAGCCCTTAGGATATTTGCTTGAGTATCAGGACTATGATGTGATCATACTAGTGGGGCATTGGTAGTTCATAAGCAAATCCTTAGATGTTCCTAGTCGTGGGAGTATCAAGACGGAGCACCAGTACTCTAGACTAGACTAGTATATACGTTTCTTGACCCTGACCGGGGTGATGGTTGGTCCAATAGGCATTAGCGTTTGACATAAAAGATTGTAAACAGGTGCTCATTAGAGAATGAGTACACTGAACGGACTCGCCGAGAACTCCTAAATGGTATTATAACTATTTTCAGATAGTAGTTCTCTGGTAAAAATGGCGCGGGGTAGTCTTTTGACCTGAGATCGTCATGGTGTCTTTTGTATGTTCCCACTGTATTTTGACTTCTACCCAACCATGGTTTTAAAGAGCTGTACATACAGGTTTTTGTTGGGTATAGTCCCAAAGCACATGGAAGTAGTGAGCGGTCGAGATGTGATTCGTCTCTCCCGGTATAGGAAGTTGATGTCGTGTTGTGTAGGATATAAGTATAACCTGAAGTCCTTGGTGAGGGCGGTCGAGATAAACTGATAAGTGTTATCATTTGTATCTCAGATGGTTATCGGTTCGATATCAGCACGACTTATTGGGTTATTAGGGTTCTGAAAGTTTCTAACCCCTAGATATGATATGCAACACTCTTTGACGAAGAGACCTGACTGTATGGTAATTGTCACCGATAAGTTTTGTTGGGTTCGGATGAGTTTGCTTGTCGACCTATTTTTGATACATATCTGGGTAACCGTTACATGCAGCTTGTATCACTAACGTGCTTGTGGGTTATACTGGATATAATCTTGTTACTCACTTCCAGCGTATTGTTGAGCTTTTAAAGTCTCACGTCGAAAGTGCCTGCTCAAGCGAAACGATGAGGTGGTGTCCATATAGTGATACGTGCGGGAGTTCGATTAAACACGTGTATATGATATGCGTACATTAATCGGACGTTTGATAATACTATCCGGTTTATTTAGAGCCGGATTATTAAGTAAAGTGTTGATTTAATAACCATATATGATTGGGATACTAGTATTATACTCTCTCTCTCAAGTATTTAGTGTGTGTGTGTGTGTGTGTGTGTGTGATACATATACTAATCTTTGAAATTTAGTGACAAATGAGGCATGTGGAGGCATGTGGGCTAGTAGGGACCACTTGACGAGATTTTCTCGTTTGTCCTTTGTTCTCGCCAAAAATTTTTGCTTGAGCTCTGAAAACACCAAAGTGGGTATTTAAACATTACAAAATAAAGTTCTTAAGATTACGTTTAGAAAATACCAAAATGGGTATTTAAAATAAATAAATAAAACCAAAGCTTAAGTTTTGATGCGCCAAAACCATGCATATGGCAGCGCCCACGTGATACGCATGTGAGCACTGAGGCCGTGCATATGACAGCGTGCCCACGTGATAGGCACGTGAGCGCCGAGGCCAAATGATTTGGCAACCCTTACGTGCCATACACGTGAGCGCTAATGTCACCCTTGGTAGCGCCCACATGCAATGCATGTGAGCGCCATCGCCAAATATTTGAAGCGCTTGCTTCAGATAGAATTAAATTCTATATGGGAAAATATTTCCCTAATCATTCTAAAATGAGAAAAAATTGCTCCGTTAAACAGAGAATTCTTGGATTAAAAAATCCAATAGTGATTAAAAATCACCTTTCAAATCAAGAGATAGAGTTAAATTCTGTATGAAAAATATTTTCCTTGATCTTGTTAAAATAACAAGAAAAATATACTGTGTCAAACAAAGGACCTTTGAATCAAAAATCCAACGGTGATTAAAAATCATCGATTGATTCTAAGATCAACTTGACCAATTTGATCAATAAAAGATCTTTTAAATGAGAGATTCTCTCAACAAATCAACAGTTTCTCATGCCCTATATAAAGAACCTAAGAGATTAAATCTCAGATACAAAATCACCCTCATAAGCTTCTGCTACAACCGACAATTTAATTCTCCTTGAAATTCGTCTTCCTCCTCATAAAACTCTAGGTAAATAATGGAGAAATAGATCTCTTTTTGCCTATCTCATGTATAATAAGAGCTTAGCCCTTCATAAGAATTTGGTTTATCCTTTGGATCTGAGATCTATAAGACAAGTCTCTCATAAAAACGAGAATTAAATTCTCAGATAGAGAGATCTTGATCTTAAAGATCCCGAAAAAAACTTTGATGCATGTTCACCATCATAAAAAAAAGAAGGAAAAAAAGAAGAGAGAAAAGAAAAAAGAAAAGGAAAAATATGGATTTTTATCTTCAGGAACTTAGTTCCCCTATGAAATATTTATATATGAGAACTTAGATCTTACATAAAACGATCTTCAAAATTGTTCTCAAAGGACCTGCCTTCTTGTGAAAAAGATAGAAATTTTGATCCATCTCCTTGAGAGTTTAACTCTATTAAAGATCAGAGTTTAATCTTTGCACATGTGGCAGCGCCATACGTATTTAATACGTGAGCGGCCCATGTGATATCCACGTGATCGCCAGAGCCTGAGCGTCCTACATGATACCCATGTGAGCGATAGATACCCAGTGTCTCATGTGATACTCAAATGAGTGCTAGAACATGATCTGGGTATTATACCCTCCAGCCTAAACATGGTTGAGTTCTTAGCACTACTGGGTAACATAAAAACCCATCACTTATCCCAAAATTTGCTAAGTTTTCTGAAATGAAACTTCTTTGATTATGAATCAATTGAGCCCATATGTTCACTGTTTTTGAGTTAATCTTAGTCCCATATATGACTAACGATCCTTAGATATATACCCCTTGAACTGATGGATCTTATTTATATAAGATATGCATCCCGAGTTCAACCCCAAATCTAATATATACGGATTTGGACTAATCCACACCCTACGGGCGACGACATAAATTAGCTTCCGTATACAATCTATGGGCAACCAAATATAAACAAACCATAATATGACACGGAGTGATATATCCGGAGCAGAGAAATTTGTTATAGATTTCCCTCATAAAAAAACTGATAAGTCTGCTACAGCGGTCGCATCCATCCAAGCCTCCGATATACGATGTCATAAATCAACTTGGTATTTTCGGAGAGGTGGATGGATATGTGCCATAAATCAACCCCTGTATTTAGGCTGGACGCACTCCCCGCACCTTAGTCCGGTTTTCGGCGGTAAACTGATTCTGGCACACTCGGTGGGACTTGGGGACATTTTTCTCTTTCTACTCTACACTTCGTGCGTCGTATTTTTCGCAAAGAAAATCGCGGTATATATGTTTCTGTTACCTTTTGATGTTCGGATTACCAAAGCCGGTTTTTTTCTCACGTGCAGATCAATGGCCTCACCCAGCAACCCCGACCGCAATGCTAGCTCCAACACCACTCCAGCTAGAGTAACATGGTCAGGGTAGGCCATAGCCCCCGTGCTTTGCATCCCTATGGCTTAAGTGGTTCAACAACTGAACGGGCTCTTCTTTAGAGTGATACTTCCACCTCCTTCCCTTGGCATCTCAGTGCCAAAGGAGGATACCCAAAAGAAATCGGTCTTTGATCGACTGGCTACCACCGCGAGCTCTGTCGATAAGCCTGAAGGCTCCGTCTTCAAAAGATTGGGAACAATCACCGTGGGCCTTCCTAAAAAGCCCATGATTCCAAAGAAGGCGGTGTTCAAGCGATCCTTTGAGACGCCAACTGCTCCCGATGCACCGAAGAATGCTTTACCCCGACACCGATCCTTCTTTAAAAGATTGGCACCCCAAGCTCAAATTTTTGCTCCGCCTAAGTCATCGGTCTTTCAGTGTGTAACGACTCTGATATTACTGTACGAAATTTGTAAGTTAATGTACAGAAAGGAGTTTACAAACCTGAGTACACTTTATAAGTTAATTTTTTAAGAATAGCAAGAAATAACTTGTAGCTCATTGGTAAAACCTTGCACTACTGTGGCGTTGCCCCTGTGTTTGAACCCCATCAGCCATATTATATTTTTCCTGATTTTTCTTTTAAAGTTTTTGGAAGCCCAAAAGTTTACACGTGCACTGCATATAGAAATGAAAAGTCTGGAAAATTAAACATGTATAAAATGTTGTGTACAGAGAGTAGGACACATGGCGAGAATCCAATGGCTCCATTCACACAATGGACCGGCGAGATGCTCTAAATAGCCAGTGGCGACGGCCCCCGTGGGTAAAAAGACCCCGTGCTTTTGCCCAGATGACCCTTGGCCTACCCCCATTACCCCTGCACTGTTTGATTTCTCTGAAATTAAATAGACACTTCAATTTCATATTTAAATCAAATTTAAATGTATTTTAATTCATTATTTAAATTCCAAAACCCTAATTCCACACTATAAATACAACCCCATAGCCTAGCCCTTCCTCATTCTGAAAATTCTAGCAAAAAATATAACATTTTCTTAAGTACAAGAAGAGTACAAGTGGAGTTGGCCAAAAACCAACTTCCGTCGAGAAATCAAGGAAATTCTGGCGACCCCGCGATGCTACGGACACTACCCCCTCTCCTTCTACCTTCTCTTCATCCAACCAACTCATAAGTCCCTTCCCATCCTTATTCTTTCTCTAAAAATCTCTTTTTCAAAACATGTCGGTAAGTGGAGTCAACACCGACTTTTGATTCTAAAATCTTGAAATCACACTTTTTCTTAATCATTGCTCATCAATTTTCTTACCTTATGTTTATAACCATCAAACTCATGTTTAGAACCAACTTTCACTCCATAACATCATGCTGAATAATTTTAATTTAACTTCTACGCTAAAATACTATGAACTTCATATATTCATCTTTTAGTTCTTTTGATAATTATACCTTTAGAAAACTTCACGGGGTAATGATCTATCCGTCACATACACATATGTTTACATACTACGATGTCCCTTGAGCTTACTTTTGTTACCATATTACATTGAAATACCATCAACTATAAAACCCGATTTTCTTTTGAATTGTATTATCAAAACTCTTTGCAAATATTCCTCTACAACCCTCTTTAGGGGACCTGCTATTAGACAGTGCGGATTATCGCACATCCTCGGGCTAGTAGAGCGAGATGCAGATCTCCTCATGAAGCATTCGATCTCGAAAGATTTTTAATATGATTTTTTTTAAAACGAAATTTTCTATTTAATAATAAAATTAATTTTTAATAATAATATAAATATTATTAAACCACATATTTTCAAGATATAATAAAATTCCATGTTTTCTAAAAAAAATAAAAGAATGACAAGTTTCATCAAAATACCTTCAAGTTATCCAAAAGTCAAGCTTTACAGTAAAATACCTTGAACTATCCAAGCTAAACTATTATCACTAAAATACTTCATATTCTTAAAATTCACAATTATGGAAACCCTAAATAATATAAATAAATACTCGAGATTTATTTTGAAAATATATAAAATATTTTTCATAAAACCCCCTCGAGTTATATAAAATTACATTTAAGGACTTTAGTTAATATAGGTTTAAGCGGGGTCAATTCTCTTGAGCCTCAGGGAGCCGAAAAAAGTGAGTGCTTGCCTATTTAAGGTAGAAAAACTTAACGGTATTATCAATGGTAATTTTCCTGGAAAAAGACACAAATCCTGCCGTTCATGTGCAGCAGTTACCGATAACTTCCAAATCTAATTCAGGATCCAAATCAGTTTTGAATATCTGACTCAAGTCTGAGTGTAAATCAAGCTTGAATTCAACTCAAACCAGAATCCAATTCAAACAAGAATCCAAACTCTAACATGTATACTTGAACATGAACCTGAATACCAGAACAAGATCAACATGCAAATATGTTTTGACTTGACCGAACCATGGCTACAACTTGACTTGATTACATGACTACTTGTTTACATCCTGAACCTGATTACATGAACGACTTGTATCCATGGTTTCAACAAGCCTTGTAACTATAATCAATACAATACATTACGGGGTTTAACGGGGTAGATTGGTACGGAATGTATTAAAAGTGGCGCGATGATGGTCACTAAAAGACACCTACATGAATTCTCGTGCCGATATCATGTGGGTTTTGACGGGGCCTTGTACTTACATGTTACCATAGTCCACGGGATAGTTGGACTCCTCTTGTATACACGGATACATTCAGTACTAAGCTACAAACAATTAGGTTAGTATAAAAAACATATACTTGTTCAAATTACCAATTCTATTTTCTCTACTTATCCTATTATATTCTTTCTTTTGGGACTTACCGAGCGTTAGTTCGCTGACAACATTCCTTTCTCTTTCTTTCTTTGGAATGTTCGTCAGGAGGATCATACTCTCAGGAGATCGAGCCCAGCCAAGACGACTTGGACCAGTTCACAGAGCAGCCAGACTTCAAGCATTTACTTATACTTACTTTTCATTTCATATGCCACTGTTTAGGCATTCCTTTTTATCCTTGTACTTTCCTTTTCAAAGCAATGTATTGTAAAGATGAATGTTAATAAAAGTTGCTGTTACATTATATCTCTTATCATTTCTTATGCATTATATATATATATATATATATATATTGCTTATTTACCTTTAACGTGTTTACTTCTGAGTAAATACATCGCGAGCCCGTCACGTCTCCTTCTCTGTACGCTGGGAAGCGGGGCGTGATAAGTTTTGTTGGTGGCCAATGTAGGTCAGTTCTGCATGAATTCTTAAGTAATATATCACAAGAATTATAAGAATCGGCACCTATACATTCTTTACATTTCAAATTCCTTGAATCTATCCTAACCTTTCTTTTTCTATCAAGGTCATGGATTCACCGAACAACACAAGTACAAATGTCAATGGCAACACTCCACCTCCTACTCTACCACTACCGCCTACCATTGCAGCTCCCATCAACAAGCAAACGGTATTGCTTGAGGTGATCAAGAGCCTCTTGGAGTGTCAGCAGCAGCAGACTGCTATCCTCATACACCGTCCAAAGACCGAGGCACCCGGAGTCAAGCAATTTTGGGCTTTGTATCCGAAACATTTCTCTGGGAAAGAGAGCCCATTAGAGGCAGAGGAATGGGCTCAGTCTATAGAGGATGATCTGGTAGCAGCACAAGTGCCAGAGATTGCTTTGTTGAGAGTTGCAAAGTTGCATCTGACAGATAACGCCAGAGTCTGGTGGAAGGCTGAAGAAAGCCGACTCGCCCAACCGATTGAATGGAGAACATTTCGCGATATGTTCGACGCGAAATATTTCCCTGAGATTGCCCGTTTTGACATGGAACATCAGTTCATCCACTTACAGCAAGGTTCAATGTGGAACAAATCTGTGGATGAATACGATGCCGAGTTTACCAAGTTTAGCAGGTAAGATATGTCTCAATATTCAATTTCCTAATATCACTTTACTACACCGCTAACATAAGACCATAATAGGTTCGCGACACATCTTATCCCGATTGCTGAGATCAGAGCACGGAGATTTCAGCAAGGGTTAGACCCAGAAATTCAAACTGCACTAACTACAGGGGATTTCCTAACCTATGATCTTGCACTGAAGGCTGCCCGACGTTATGAGGCAGTGGTGAAGAAGAAGGGCATACCTCAGACTGCTGGTGCGAAATGTCCTGCCACTCAGATGGCAGGAGGAGCCTCTTCCAGGATACCTTTTGCACCCAGGAGACTGGGAGTAACTTTTAACCGGCCCAGTCAAGATTTTAGCTTCTACTGCAAGAGGAATGGACACCTTGCGAAGGACTGCAGGCATAAGAATGGCATGTGCTTAGTTTGTGGCGCATCCACTCACGCCATTGGAGCTTGCCCACATCGTCTCAACCCAGATCCTGCACCCCGACCAGCGATCACTTTTCTACAGCGGTCAGCTATCTAGGCTCCTGCACCTCATCTTGATCTACCTGATCCACCTCCATGTGGACCTCCGACAGCCTCCTTGTCATTTTCATCAGGCCCAGAGGAACATGCCTCAAGGTAAGAGGAACATGCCCCAGGGATAGAGGAATGTGCCTCAAGCAAGGAGGAATGTACCCCGGCGTCAGGCTTTCACTATGACCGTTGAGGAAGCCGAAGCTGTTGGGTTACCTACAATGGCAGCAAGGTTTCAGGTGGCATCATCCATGCCAAGTTAAAAATTTTCCATTGAAGATAACCCTAAATCTAGGAACTTTAACTAGAGAATCAAACAAAACTATATGTTAACAACTTAATATCTAAGAGTTTGGGATTACAACCTTTGTAGTCCGTTCGTTCGCTTCATAAGCTCGGTGTTGAAATCCCTTCACTGCGATCATCAAGAACTCCGACTCTCGTGAGGCTCCAAGAGGTGAATGATGCATCTTGCTTGAAGTCTTCTTGATCTAAGATGATCTATCTTGAAGAATCTCTAACCCAAGTTTACACTTCACTAATGAAGTAATTAGAGAAGTGAACACCCCAATTTAAGTGTCTAGAATAGATGGGGATGATGAAGTAGGAATATTACTCTCTTTTGTTTTCAATTTCGCACTATTAATCACCACAACTCAAAAAGCTAGCAAGCTTTTTCAAGAGCAAGAAGAAGAAGAAGAAGCAAAACCTTTTGTGATGAATAATGAATTATTGTTGTGGTTACAATTGCAACCATGAGTTAAGAATGAAGGCTTTAACTCATGTAGAGAATAAACCATGGTTAAGGGTTTGGGTTGGGTTAAAAAATATCTATACAAAATATCAAGGATGAAGACAAAAGTCAAATCTTCATGAAGCTTCATGAAAGTTCATCCAAAAGCTAACCCAAAAGCTAACCCTAATCCAAACCCTAACTTAGTTTAAACTCAATAACCATGTTACATTTGTAACCCTAACATGTTACAATATTATATATCATATATATAATACATTTTGTAACAAAAGAAAATAATACAATTAACATATATCGCATATACATCAATGTATTATCCAGTGAGAAAAAGAATCAATAAAGCGAGCTTATATTAGTTGACGTAATGTAATATATCACATATATAATTATACATTAAATTATCGAATCAACACTTGATCCAACAATCCGGCTATATTGTAAGTCCACATTGCCCACCCCGGTTCTTACGGGAAGGCGGAAACGGTACAAAACGATTTTTTTGACATAAGGCAATATGGACTAAAAAGAGGATCTTTGCTAAACAAAAACCTAGCAAACTACATGAGGTTCTATCTACTATGCTAAAGATGTAACACTTCGAAAATCATTTAGGCAGTTTTTCGATAATCGGCAAAATAATCAGTCTTTTTCGTAAAAAGTCAAAATAAGTATTTTTCCATATAGGCCTAATTATACAAAATTTAGATAAGATATTGCTAGAAATTGGTCACTAAATTTTCACTTAAAATTTTCTAGTTATTTAAAAAAAAATTCTTAATTAATTATTTTCAATATTATTTTAAGCTTTTAAAAATACATTAAATTATTGATAAATACAAATTTAAATGTGTAAATTACATACTTAGGGACCATTATAAACTAAAATATAGTAGTAACAAAAATTTTATCAAGACTTTCCAAGATTTGTTGTTTCATGGCTTAAAAATGGATTAAAAAGGGTTTTTTTTGCAAAATTGATGTGATATGCAATTAATGCCTTTGAGAGATACTTTCTTCTTAGAAAATTCTACACAATTCTCACACTTGCACCCCCCTTCACCTCTGGCCGAAATTCCTCCAGAAATTCCCCCATTTTCCCTTTTCTTTTGCTTCAATTTTGATCTCAAAAATCTACCGAAATCCACAAAAATTCACAATTTCTTCACAAAATTCAAACCAAAACCCTATTCCACTTCTTCTCAAACCCTAATTTGTTTAAAATATGGATAAAAGAGGCAACTTTGGAGGCTAAGTGTAAGGGGTTCAAAGCTTGGGAGGTATAATTTTAATCTAAATGTTTAATTTGTTGTTTAAATGCGCTAAACTAGAATTTTAAAGTGTAACTTTGGTTATAAATTGTTGCCTAGGAAATTCAAGAATGGGTTATTAACTCAAATTAGGGTTTTCATCATTGGATATTGATCTTAAGGTGTAGTTTAATATGTTGAAACATGGAAAACTTAATCTAATTGTTAATTTGTTAGGTGTTACTTTAAAATTGTTAAAATTAGGAAAAATTTGCAAACTAGGTTTTTGTAGAATAGGTATAAGGGTGAGATAAAATTCTTGTGAGAATTTTTATACATTATTCATGGTTTTAATGAGAATATTATCATGTTAGAGGAATGAAAAACCTAGTTTGGTTACTAGTTTCAAATTGATAATGGAAATTGTGACAAATATGTTAATTTTTTTGTGCTAACTAGATTTTAGAAATTCTTAAATAAATGAGATTTAAAATCTAATTATGCTTTCATTATATTATTATCATCATGAATTGTAGTTTAATAAGTTAATTCATGTAAAATAAAGTTTAGTTGTGATATTGTGAAATTTTGCTTGCAAGGTGTTAAAATTGATTTAATTGCAAACTAGAATTTCCAAATTAATACAAATTAGGGTGTTAAAAATATAGTAATGGTTTATATAGTCTAGTTATGCTATTTAATGAGTATTATGACCATTAGTTTCATTTAAACATCAAGTTTTGAAGTAAAATGGTAAATTGGCGTTTTCGGGTTTTTACGAAATCGGACGATTTGATCGATTTTAGGGTTTCGATGAATTAAATCATGTTTTATACTATAAGTAATGAGTTTTAAAACTACAAGTTGTTTGTTGGTGTTTTATCTCGATCAATCGGCGTTTGTACGCCGATATCGAGCGATATTGGTTCCTTTGCATGAGCGGGTCATAGGTTTTAACCTATGCGCGTTTCGTGTGTCGTTTTGGTTTTATCCGTGATTCAGTTACGAAATTATATATGTTTGCGTATAGGTACCCCTCACGTGTACTTTGGACGAGGAAGAAGAGGAGGGCGACATCGTCTTCGGCATACAAGGACCAGGTGAGTAGATGTATATCTACGGGGGAAGTCGGGTGGAGGGCGTTTAGCACCCCCGCAAACGTAGAATAGGAATATTATTTATTGTCTTTAGGGAGTTGGACGTGACCTTAGATTCTTGGCGAGTAGGACCCTATTAAAGACCTTAGGTTAGACTAGCCTGATTTAGATAGACTTTACCAGAGGATGAATGTCTTGGAGGAAATTCGTAGGTTTCAGGTAGACACACACACACGCACACGCAGAAATTTGACTTGGGATATATGTGTATGTGTATATATATAGGACTGTGTGTAGGTATATATATGCACAACATGTAAATGTGATATAAGGTTGTGATATGATACATGGGGATGAGACAATATAACTAGGCTTGATGCCGTGACCTATTGGCTATACAGTCGTGTTATGATGTTAACGGATCGTTGGAAAATGAGAAACTGGATATGTATACATAAACGATGATAGGTGATGACGACATTGAGATATACGAGACTCTAGAATAGAACCCGGACTGTAACCTGTGACTTGATTACGATATGAGATATGCGTAACTTGATTACGATATGATATATATATGTGACTTAATCACGACTTGATATATGTGGCTTGATCAAGATATGATATATGTGACATGATATTTCTGAGGACCAATTGACAATGTATATTTACGCAGACATGATATATGATTGATGATATTGGGATGTATACGATTACAGTACAGTACCATTGATCCTGGCATTATTTTATGATGATATTATACGAATGATGATATACGTAGGTGATACTTGACCCGTACCCCGATATTGGGATGCCGTACGATGGATTTTACCGTATGAGGTATAGATGTGATGATTGATCCGCACTCTTGATTTGAGGAAGCCGTACTACGTACGTGACACTATTGAGGCTGGATCGCCGACTATTACAGATATGGACTCAGACCTTAGGTGGGTTCTTATTTCCTATCGACTAGTTCCTTTAGTTTAGTTCCTTAGGGGGGTTAGATGGATACTAGTTTAGGCTCGAGTCATATAATTGTAGTTAGATATGTATATTCCAAATGAGTAGTTAGTACACATTTTACCTTTATATTCAGATTGTAATCATCACGTTGCATGTTCATACATATATTTCTGTAGTTAATATGAAACTCTGCCTGTTAGGACACCAGCACCATTACCGATGATGCGCATGTTCCACGTACACTTATTTGCCGGCTCACACACACATCATCGGTAATTGCTATGTCACGTACACTTTAGAACATATTATCTTTAATGGATAGAATTAGCTAAAGGCTTGATCAATATAGTATTGTGATTACTTTCAGGTGTTAGTCTAGACATTTCATTTATTACTTAGACATTTCATGCATTCACATTTTCATGTTATCATGCAGTATTGTGGGGCTTATGCCGACACTTATCATTTACTTACTCATGATTTTGGGATTTTGGATTTCTATGAGATTTCTGGATTTCGGGAAAAACCGCAAGAATATATATAAAAAACTTCTCTCTCTCCTCCTTTCTTTTTAAAATATAAGTTGCGGTTTTCTCGTGATGTATGTGTCGTCCACCATGAGATTTCATGTTTTCTGTTGGATTTCGAGACCCGATTCGAGGAGTGGATGAACCGTCTCGGGTACATGGTGGGCCCGGTATGGTACCCCGGGGCAAGAAAATCGAGTTGTAGACGATGAGCATGGCAGGGGAAGACTACCTACCGGTGATGTCTGGCGCGGCGGATATCCGGAGGATACCGACCGTTGTCGTGAGATTTGATGATATGGGCCGATCCGGACTGACGGAGCCCTAGATATTGAGACTATGAGGTATTGAGACTTGAGATTTACATGTTTTGTGTCGATACTTGACACGGATTTCCATGGATTTCATCGTTGATGTTTCAGATTTATATACAAATTTTACTATGTTGAAAGTTAAAGACTTTTTATACAGATATATCCAGATTTCAGGGTTGATTGTTTTAAATTCATGGTGCATGCATTCTCATTCATATGACATATTACTATTTGAGGCACTGACACGAGCACAGAGCATTTGCACTTACGCGTAGTTTATTGCCCTGCACTACTAGATGACTAGTGATATATTAGTATATTATTATGACCTAGGATAACGTCGTGCATTTGATTTCTTTTCGCAGATGTCTTCTACTCACGAGTTGGCAACTCACCCCCGTTGTGCCAAATTTTATTACAGGTTCGATGTACAGGTTTCCTTGGTAGTTTGCTGGCACATCATTTCATTCAGGGTGATTTGCTTGGTAGGTTGGTTCACTTGTATCAGTACCGCCATTGCACTTTTATTATTTCATTGGTATCTAGTAAGCTCCATCAACCAGACTTGTATTACTTGATAGTTTAAAGGACCGGTTATTTATTGTGACCTTAGAGTCGCGCTTGTATTATTGTGGTATCTGGTGGATTTGTTTTCTTTTGAGTTTTGAGCCTCGCCCTTTGGCGTTGTATATTATTGTGCTTAGTGTGGTTGTTTTCGCCTGTTGGCGTAGAGCTAGCTCCCGCTTAGGGATGCCTTTTGATTATTTCATATGTATTTAATCTTGTTTGTACCCGTTTGGGGCCAGTTTTTACAAAGGAGACTCTGCCGAAATTTTTGAGAAAATTTGATCTTGCTTTTAAACTTGTTTTCTTATATGTTTTCCTTTACATCTTCTTTTATATGGTTTAGATTTCTGGGCTTCGGCTTACTTAGATTACGTTGCGCTTCTAGACGCTCCGTAATTTAAGTGCCGGTCACGTTCTGTACTTTCGGGTCGTGACAAAAGAGATTATACCTCTCGAAACTGGTCCTTCGGGTCTTCTCTTCGCTGTCCTCCTTGTCCATCCAAGCTCCGAGGATCGATCCGGATCTTGGTCACCTCCGCGGCCTCCTAGAGTCGAAGACGATCCACCCGAGAGTTTGTGTTCCGAGCTCCACCTCAAGCCAAGGTAACTAGGGCAACAAGGTTGCTATGCTTGATGTACTAGGTGGTGTAGAAGAAGAAGTTGGATTTATTTGTCAATTTAGATCTTTATTTTCTCAACACATGAGAGCAAATGAAAAATCAAGAGGAGGAAGAAGGAGGAGGAACCATGGAGCTTCTCATTTCAAGAGAGAGGATGAGAAGAGAATAATGAACCATGGACATTATCATTACTAATCTCTTCATGATAAACTTGATGGCTACCTTGATTTGACCATTATCATCACAAAAATAAAATCAAAACCAAAAGAAGACTCTAGATCTCACATGAAAGATCCTAGTCAACTTTGGTCAAATGGTCAACAAAGTCAAGTATGGTCAAATGGTCAAAGCAATTAGCCATAACACAATTATCATTAAAAAAAGATTAGTAAAAAATGTCCCCGCCTCATAATGGTTTCGACCGAACCAACGGTCAAAACCCTAATGAGGCACCTCCTCCTTCTTCGCTCCTCACAACCGTGCATACACACCCGCATCCGCATTCCGTAGAATGCGGATGCACAGAAGACAAAATTAATCCATCCATACAATAATAGGATCCGGCTTAAACCAAAGCCCACTAGCATTGTCTGTCCGAACAGCATACGCACACAAGCGCACGTAAGTGATTGTAACCTTGCCGTAAAACCATACGACCTCTACACCTTTCGCTCAGTGTAGGGAAACTCTCTACGTGGGACTCTAAAGACTCGACACTACGCTGGCAGTGGGTTTAACCACAGACCGCAAGCGGCACTAGCTGTACGTAACGGTCCCCAGGTAGATGTCGATAAGAAGGTCGATGAGGTAAACCCATCCGAACTCCTACTGAGCCTGAATGTGACAATCTCCGTACAGTCCGGTCTGTTCGTCTGAGAGTATCACATGGCGGGCCTAGGGGGGCGGTAAACGTCAGACCTTTAATAGCGGTACAAGTCGTGCCGGAGTGTAGCCTAGAACACCCTGAGAAACTACTGGAAACACTACCAGTAATTCTCGCTTGCCCTGGCTAGGGACTTTGTGTAATGGCTCTCTTAGACACAGCGCGATATCAATCCCCAATACCGGGAGAGACGAATCCTGTCTAACCGTCACTGCCTCCAAGTGCTTCGGGACTGCACCCAACTACTACCTGTTTGCACGACTCCTTTGAGCCGTGGTAGGGTAGTAATCAAAGAACAGTGGGAACACACTCGAGGCGAAGTGACAGTGTCAAGTCAACGGACTAAGCTGTACTCATGTCACCTGGAAACTGTTATCTGACGATAGGTATAGTACCAACCAACAGTTCCCGACGAGTCCTGTCCAGTGTACTCGTAACCTAACGAGCACCCACATACTATCTTCAGTACGACGTACTGATGGCTGTGGGACAGACCATCTCCCCTGCTGGAATGAGAAGCGCATACGCTAGTCTACTCCAGAGTATCGATGCCCTGTCTCGATAATCCTATGACTAGGGACATGTATAAGGATGTGCTTGTAGATTACCCAGCCCCCACAAGTGTGACTACCATCACAACGCTGGTAATCAAGCAAAGATCCTAAGGGCTCCACTAATATATATAAGCAATATGCTAAAAGAAACACTTGAACATATTAAAGTAGAAACAAATCAAGTAGCATACTACCATTTTGAGCAAGATTGTCTATATAACTGTGAATATCCTAAACTTCCATTAAGTAATATACAAACTAGTATGATACAGTAATGGCCTCTAGGGTATATACACCAACAATCTCCCACTTGCACTAGGGCCATGTACAGGCGTATCGAAGACCTATCATCTCGATCAGCCGCTCGAACCGAGTCTGGGGTATGGCCTTCGTGAATGGATCTGCAGTGTTATTCTCTGAATCTACTCTCTTCACCTCGATCTCCCGGCGATCTACGATCTCCCTGATCAGGTGATACCGCCTTAAAATGTGCCTGGACTTCTGATGGGACCTAGATTCCTTCGCTAAAGCTATAGCGCCCTTGTTGTCACAATACAGCGGTATTGGATCAACAATGGTAGGAACCACCTGAAGCTCCGTGAGGAACTTCTTCATCCAGACAGCTTCCTTTGCAGCATCGCAAGCAGCTATGTACTCCGCTTCCATAGTTGAGTCAGCAACGGTTTCCTGCTTGGAGCTCTTCCAGCAAACCGCCCCTCCATTGAGGCTAAAGACATAACCCGACATGGACTTGGAGTCATCCTTGTCACTCTGGAAGCTGGAGTCAGGAAAGGCCTCGATCTGGAGGTCTTTTCCGCCATACACCAAGAACATCTCCTTAGTTCTTCTCAGGTACTTGAGAATGTTCTTTACTGCTATCCAGTGTTTCTCCCCTGGGTCCGACTGATACCGGCTTACAATGCTCAAAGCGTATGCTACATCTGGTCTGGTACACAACATCGCATACATTATAGAGCCTACCGCAGATGCGTAGGGTATAGATGACATGCTAGCCCTTTCCAAATCAGTCTTGGGAGACATCTCTTTGGAGAGGGTGATTCCGTGACAAGCCGGTAGATTACCGCGCTTTGAATCATCCATACTGAATCGTTTCAGTATGGGGTCGATGTACCTGGACTGCGAAAGTCCCAACATCCTCTTAGATCTATCACGATAGATCTGGATCCCCAGAATGTAGTTGGCATCGCCCAGGTCCTTCATGGAGAACCTCTGTGACAAGAATCCTTTGACTGACTGTAGCATAGGAATATCATTTCCTATTAGGAGAATATCATCCACGTACAAGACGAGGAATACCACAGTTCTTCCTACAATCTTACTGTAAATGCATGGTTCATCTGGGTTTTTGATAAAGTCGAATTCTTTGACAGTATCATCAAAGCAGATGTTCCAACTCCGCGATGCCTGCTTCAGTCCATAGATGGACTTAAGAAACTTGCACACTTTACCGCTGCTCCCACTCTGAATGAATCCCTCCGGCTGATCCATATAGACGCACTCTTCCAAATTTCCATTTAGGAAAGCCGTCTTTACGTCCATCTGCCAGATCTCATAATCGTGGAAGGCAGCAATGGCAAGAAGGATCCGAATGGATTTGAGTATAGCCACTGGAGAAAAGGTCTCGTCATAGTCCAAACCAGGTCTTTGACGAAAACCCTTTGCAACAAGTCTAGCTTTATAGGTTTCAACCTGCCTATCTACACCAATCTTCTTTCTGAAGATCCATTTGCAGCCTACGGGTTTTACCCCTTCTGGAGCAAAGTCCAAAGTCCAAACTTTGTTGGTGTACATGGACTCCATCTCGGTCCGCATTGCATCGAGCCATTTTACTCAGTCACCGCTCTGAACGGCTTGCTGGAAGCTAGTAGGCTCATCATTTTCAATGACGCAATCCTCTCGATCCCCGTCTATGAGAAAACCGTAGTATCTCTCGGGCGGATGAGACTGCCTACTGTAGGGTTCCTAGGCACTCTCAATAGGTCTCACAAGGCATCAACCATGCCAATTTCAAAAATTATGGTGCCGAGAAACCCTAGTGTACGGATCGTTGGCTAGAAATCTAGGCGAAACAATAAACTAGTTAACACTTAACTAAGAGATACGGAAATACAACCTTTGTAGATCCGGTTCTCCACCTCCATAGGTCCGCAATGAAGTCTCCTCGCTGTCCATAGTAAGTCCCGGGCTCTAGCGTCGGCTTCATCGGAGAATGGACGGGCTAGGTCATCGATGTCCATGCCGAAGATGATCTACGTCGAGGCATCGCTAAATCAAGCTCCGACTTCACCAAGTCAAGAAACTTGTGAAGAAAACACACTCTACTACTTGTCAAGAGGTAGAGGATGAAGAAATAGGAAGTGGGTAGACTTTAGATTTGGATTTCTCACTCATTTGCATCAATCACCATTGATGGAGGAAGGTATCTTCATGAAGAAGAAGAAGAGGAAGAAGATGATAAATATTATGATAAGTAAAAAAAATAGAAAAGAAAATTCAATCTTATCATAACACTTACTATAGTTAAGTGTAGAGAGTTAACCAAAGTTAGTGAGTGGTTAGGGTTTGGCATAAAACAAAAATGGTGGACTTTTCAAAAGTTCAAGAAACTTCAACAAAAGAAATAAATAAAGCCACCATTTTCCTTTTGCCAAAAATAAATAAAAAAATAAATAAATCATTTAAAACCCTTAACCATTAACTAACTATGGTTTAAACATACATTTAACCAAGTATTGCATGTATCATCAAACATGATACAAGCAAGTGCACAAAATCATATCGCATATGCAATGCGCACACCCGAGTGAGAAAATCCATTTAAAATGAACCGATACTAGTTAATGCAAAGTAATATATCAAATATATAATTATGCATTAAATCATTAAATCAACTCTTGATTTAACGATCCGGTCATATCGTATATAACCGACTAGTATCCTTTGTATCGGTTTATCGAATCAATCCTTGATTCGATAACTAGGGTATATCGCATATAACCTAATTGATACATTCATCGCGAGAATGGAATACGGTATCACATACACGCATTATTCTCGGTCCCGCACATATCTCATATGCGCTCCTATTTCGTTTTGCTTGAGCCAGGAAACCTCTGTGTAGGACTCTAAAGACTCGTCAATACGCCGGCAGCGGATGATGATCATATCAAACATCCACAAGCCGCAAGCGGTCTGCTAAACGTAACGGCCACCCGGGTATTGAGCGATCTGAAGATCGACGAGCAAGCCCGCTCACACTCCAGTGAATCCAACCAGTAACACTACCGTACAGTCCGGTCTGATCGTCTGATATGTCGCATATCTCGCCTAGGGGTGGTAAACGTCAGACCCCAATAGCTCGATAAGTCGTGTCGATATGAGGTCTATAACAGTTCGAGAAACTACTGGTAACACTTACCAGTAAATCTCAGCAACCCTGGCCAGGGATTTCCGGTTATAGCCAATCGAACACAGCGCAACATCAACTCCCTATACCGGGAGAGACGAATCCCCTCCTATCGCTCATTGCCTCCATGTGACTCGGGACTGTACCCAAAAACCACCGTTTTGCACGCCCTCTTGGACGTGGTAAGATGGAAATCAAAGCACAGTGGGAACCACACAAGACTCTATGACGATCTCGGGTCAACAGACTACTCTGTACCAGTGTCACCAGAGAACTGCCATCTGACGTGAGGTATAATACCATCTGGGAGTTCTCGGCGAGTCCGTCCAGTGTACCCAGTCTCCACTGAGTACCCGTATATCATCTCCGATGTAAAACACCAATGGATATGGGATCATCCATCGCCCATCTGTATGGGTCGAGAAGGTATACGCTAGTCTACTCTGGTATATCGATGCCCCATCTCGATACACCCACGACTAGGGACTTTGAAGGATGTACTTATGGACTACCATGTCCCCACTAGTATGATCCGCATCATAGTCCAGGTAGTCAAGTACATATCCTAAGGGCTTTACCAACATGTAACAGAGAGACAATCAGCATACACGTTAAGGTAAAGGGTAACCAGATAGCATACTATCATGTCGAGCAAGAAAGTCCTCCCTATATATGTCCCAGCATCCACTACAATATACATCCTATGTACAGTAATGGCCTCTAGGGCATACATATAACTAACAATCTCCCACTTGCACTAGGGCCATCTGTAGCAGTGGTTGCAGTATCTCATACTCAACCATCCCATGAAAGTCTCTCTCTGGGAAAAGGCCTTTGTGAGTGGATCCGCCGTGTTGTCCTCTGAGTCTACCCTCCTTAACCTCGTTCACCCTGAAGATCATCTATCTCCATGATCAGGTGATACTGCCTTAGAATATGTCTGGATCACTGATGGGACGGGTGTTCCTTGGCATAAGCCACAACTCCATTGTCACACAATGGGAGGAACATAGTTCATCTTATGAACCAATATACACCCAAACAGCCTCTTTGGTAGCATCTTAAGTAGCGATGTATCATGCCTTTATCGTCTAGTATATCACGGTATCTAGCTTGGAACTCTTCCAACATACCGTCCCTTTACTGAGGGTAAAAACAATGCCTGTGACTGACATTCAGTCGTCTTTATCACCCTGGAACCATTCCAGTGATTCTCCCCAGGGTCGATTGATACCATCTCACTACAGCTAGTGAGTATTCCTAACATCCAATTAAATCAATCTCATAGATCCAAAATCCAGGATTTAGTAGGTATCACTTTGATCCTATATGGAAAATCATTGTGATAAGCAGAGATTGATCGAGCGTAGCATAGGAAACTTCTTCCCTATCAAGAGTATGTCATCCACGTACACTACGAGGATCGCCACCATACTCCCTACTACCTTTTTGTTTATACAAGGTTCATCTACCATTTTGATGATGTCAACTTCTTTGACTAATCCATCAAAACAGATGTTCCAACTCCGCGATGCCTGCTTTATCCTATAAAGCATCTTGCACACGTTTCCGCTGCTCCCACTGTCTACGAAGCCCTCTGGCTGTGTACTTATAGACGCTCTCTTCCAAAATATCATTTAGAAAAGCTGTCATGACACCCAACCACCAGATATCGTAGTCATGGTATGTAGCCGTGGCAAGTAGGATCTGGATGGACTTAAGCATAGCTACTTAGAAAAGGTTTCATCATCATCCATACCTGGTCAATGATGTAGACCTTTAACAAGTCTAGCTTTGAAAGTCTCAACTCTTCCATGTACACCAAGTAATCTTCTCAAGATATACTTGCTGCTGATAGGGATTTAACCCTTCAGATATAGCAACTAAAGTCCATACTTTGTTGGTGTATAAGGATTCCATCTCAGATCACTAAGCATCCAGCCATTCTTACAGAGTCTCACTCCTGATGGCCAGCTCGAAGCTAGTTGGGTCATCATCTCATGATGCAATCCTCGCTCCCACTTTCATAGAGAAACATAAGTATCTCTCAGGTGGGTGAGGAACCCTACTAGATCGGTGGAGAGGCTGAGGTTCGTTGGAATCTACTGAATCCTTTGGTTCTACCAAATCATCTGCTGTTGTTTGTATAGCTGGAACCTTTCCAGTTCTACATTACAGACTTTGCCTCGAGCTTGTCCGGATTTTGCTTTTAGACATAGGCCGGACAACCCCAAATCTTAACTAGCTTAAGACATGGTCTCTTCCCATATCATATCAAATATGAAGTGGTAGGCAACTGATTTGATTCGAACCCTATTCAATAGGTATGCAGCTTCTCAAGCGCATAACTCCCTAAAGGAAATAGGTGACTCAGTAGTACTCATCATAGAGCACACCTTATCATATAGGGTGTTTCTGCTCCGCCCCGATATACCATCGTGCTATGGTGTATATAGAGGAGTAATGCTGAGAGAGAATCTCATTCTCCTTTAGAATAGTCCATGAATTCCATGCACAAGTATTCTCCTCCTTGAACTCATCATAGGACATAATACTTATACCCGTATTTTGGTTCTCTACTTCTAACTTATATTCCGTGAATATCTCAAAAGGTTCGGACTTGTGTTTCAACAGGAACATATGTCTGAATCTCGAGAGATCATCAGAGAATGTAACGAAGTACAAAGAACCAGTTCTGGCATGTGTAGACAGGGGACCTACATACATCAACATGTATCATCCCAAGAGTTCACTAACTCTTTCTCTGTTTCCAATAAACAGAGCTAGTGTCATTATATCTTTGTGACATGACTGGCAAGTTTCACAAGATGTAGATTCAAACTGATTTAAATATGCATCTTTATGTAACTTTAGCCAGTCGGGTCGCATTGATCTGACCTAGTCTACAATACCTCAAGAAGAATCCGTTCATTTCTGAACTCTTCCTCTTGTGTGTGTTCCATATACTAAGAACTGTAGTTTGATTTAGAACATCAATGCTTTTAGATAACGTGCCTGAACCGATCAACTTTTGATATAGGAAATGTTCAAAACATTATCCAACAATACAAAATTTTACCGTTTCTTTACTAATAAAGAGACTGGTATGATTTTGTATATCAGGTTCGGTATCTAATAACATTCGTTCAGAATCAATGTATTGGTAATACAGGGTGACAGTGACCAACAGACTTGGCTGCAACACTTGCCCCGTTTTCTGCCTCATGAAACTTATCACCCGTTCTCAGTTCTCTACCTTTCTGTAGCCCTATGTAACATATTACATATCTGGGATCCTGATCTGGTATCACATACCCTGGACGTAAAGGATACTGAGAAACAGTTCTGTATAATGAACACACCCGAAGATGATGCATCAGCACGCACTCTCTTCGTTTGGGCGGCACAGGAATTCCGGTAATCCCCAATTTCCTGCTCTGTCTTATAACAATTATAAGTTGGAGCGGGACCAACGTTCCCCAGCTCAGTATAACAAGCGGGTTCGGTCAATAATCCGTATTATTATCTTGATTAAGGCGTGATATGGTCGCTACCAGGAGAGAGAGAGAAGAAAACACTCAGCGTGCGCTCTTGCAAGAATAGATTGGTTATTATTTTATCTAATCAGGATGGCTCCCACTGCTTTTTATCAAATCTTCCTTCAAACCCTAAAAGGAAAGACTAGCCGGGATTAATTACACACTACAAGTTCGCCAATCTTTCAGCCAGGCCAGTGTCGGTACTTTGAGGGAGGTCCCCCGTGCTTTCGCACGAACCTAATTAATGTAAACCTCGTTTTCCCAGAGGCGTAACCCCGTTGACACCTTTCTAGACACCTACTTGATCGGCTAATTGTAATGTATAAAACTCTCCCAGGAGTAACTCTTACTCGCAGCGGGTATCGGGATCCGACTATCTCATAGAAGGTATGCAATCTCATTGCAAATTTCAACACTTGAAATTCCCGATAATTTTGCCCCTAGCGTCCTATGACCTTGACGCAGGCCAACAAACCATAGTGCGCTAGTCAAGTTCAACCCGTCATTTCCTGATTGAATTAAACCCACCCGCACGACCCTTGACGCAGGCCAACAAAGTCGCACGACTACCCTAATCCAATCTGCATCATATGCATAAGCAGATAAATACTAGTTAGCTACCGCACACTACGCCTTGACGCAGGCCAACAAATGTTGCACGAATACTAACTACCACTTATCTGAAATGACGGAGGGCTACGACAGGTTTTTCTGAAAACCTATTGCGTAATGAACTTGATATCGTTGTAGAATCAAATGAATTTTGAAATAGAGTGTTTTTGAGGCTTTTCTAGTTTTGCTAAAGGAGTCACTCCCGGTGAAGGGATCGTCGGTCCTTTCCTCGTCGAATGAGGTGCGGGATATATCATATATATCACTGTGCAAAGCAAAAACACTTAAAAGCAATCAAAAGACAAACCGAGTGTGTAGCATCTGCCAGTTATTGCTAAAGGAGTCACTCCCGGTGAAGGGATCTCGGTCCTTTCCTTATCGAATAAGGTGCAGGATATATCATATACACCGCTGTGCAAAGCAAGAACTGTAGCTACCTGTTTTATTTTGAAATTCGATTCTACAACATCTTAGGTTTCTTTTATTTCATTAATCACATTAATGAAGTCCCATCATATAAGTACCTAAACATCACAGATAAATACGACGTACACTTATGCCATCCGCATTCGCCTCGATGTCCCCTCGTGCACCGTTAGGTTAGGTAACTAACGACAGAGCGGGGCAGGGCTAGCGCGGGTGTAAAACATAAGTAACATCTATATAATATATCATATATACTATATAAAGTATCTATCACAGAACATCACATGATCACATCACAGATATCGCAGCAGAAGAATCATATGAAATATTGGATATACTAGGACGTCCGTGTTTTCAATACGAGCCAGTATAAAACACGGATTCCACGGTCGTGATGAATAACCAAACCCACACCCCAAAACCCCTACGAGAGCGGCAAGCAACCCTACCAATTCTAGAGTTAGGAGACCCGGACTCGACTCCTCGAGTTGGTCTCCCACTGGACTCCAGAACCCGGTTACTTGTGCCCTCCTCCTTGGGTCTATCCTAGTGCGGAAAAGTAAATAATATACAAACGGTGACATCTTCCGCAACCTGGAAGTGCCCCAATAAAAGAATATTACATACAAGTTTTTACATGAATGAAAATGAAAAACACTCATCTCACATAAAAAACCCCCGGCTATTCAAACACGATGATCCAATATAACATATCCAGCAACACATAACATCACATGTCATCAACGTAAGTAAATATGTGCATCCCAATTGTCGTTGACATATAGCAACGAAACCGGCGATATCACATATTACACTTACGGTCACAGAAAAGAAAGTGTAAAACTACAACAGTTGGAATCCGCAACCACCTCAAACATCGCATGCCTGACCAAATGAATTACTTAGACATCGCATGCCTAACAATTATAAACCCCGCATTTTAGTCTCATTATCGAAAACTCTTTTCAATATCAAGTCGGGCAATTCAACAAGATTCCCGACATTTTGATCGAATACTCGTCGCAAACTTTAGTAGACGGCCGCACCCCCGATACCGTCGACGAAGTGAACCAAGGCGGAACACCGCCACCGCGAGCACCCGAACGGATGCTTTCGGCGACGGGGTTCTTCTACAGTCACTTGGTCGGGGCTATGAAGTGAGGCTGTCTATTAAGTTTACCCGGCGAGTATCCGCGTACGCTACATGATTGCGACGGACTTTTGATCACATCAAAATTCCGTGGCAACCGATCAAGTGAGACTAAACTGCTATGTTTATAACAATCATTCAGTTATCTCATAACTTTTGTGAATTCCAATTATTGTATCCCATTCCAGATAAACAGAAAATGTTAAACTTTTCGATCGAACAGTCAAACACCCAAGTTTTCCCGATACTGCTCAACACATGAAATAAGTCTAACAACATTCAGTTCGTGCCTCAGTACCAACGGTCCAGTCGTAGAAGGGTCAAGCCAACGCCTCACATGTGGCACGCCGTACTGCCCCAAACCCGAAGGTTCAAAGGGCAGTTCAAGACGGTCACATAATCGAGTTAAGGTTTGTTGTCTTCTAGAGGGTCCATCGCGTTACTTGCACTACTTAGAACGTCGTTAAACTACGGAAAAATCCAACACTTGGAAATTCCCCGACAGGGGAAAAATTGGGTATTTATATCCGGTCGAACTTTTTAACATATTCTAAAATTTATCCGGAAAGCCACATAGACAAAATTTGATAATCCGACCGAACATTCGAATCCCCAAAACAACTCAGAAAATAAAACTCTGGAAAATATATTAAAAATTCCCAGGAAAACCAGAATTGAAAACTAAGAATTAAGGTGCAAATTTCGAAGCACAAAGAGACAAACTTGCCGCGGAACCGCCGCATGAGCCTGCTCATGCCGCGGATCCGCGGCGATATTATGGAATTACGCGCTCGAATTTTGCAGTTATTCTTATATCTTCCTGCTGATTTTTCTGAATATTTTTAGTCTGGAAAAAATCACGATTTTGAAAATTGTCCAGAGAGCTATTTTTGAGTTGGGTTTCGGGTTCGTTCGGGTTTCAAATTCCGTCTAGACTTCGCCTAAGGCTCTAGCTAGGCTCTGATACCACTGTAGGGTTCCTAGGCACTCTCAAGAGGTCTCACAAGGCATCAACCATGCCAATTTCAAAAATTATGGTGCCGAGAAACCCTAGTGTACGGATCGTTGGTTAGAAATCTAGGCGAAACAATAAACTAGTTAACACTTAACTAAGAGATACGGAAATACAACCTTTGTAGATCCGGTTCTCCACCTCCATAGGTCCGCAATGAAGTCTCCTCGCTGTCCATAGCAAGTCCCGGGCTCTAGCGTCGGCTTCATCGGAGAATGGACGGGCTAGGTCATTGATGTCCATGCCGAAGATGATCTACGTCGAGGCATCACTAAATCAAGCTCCGACTTCACCAAGTCAAGAAACTTGTGAAGAAAACATACTCTACTACTTGGCAAGAGGTAGAGGATGAAGAAATAGGAAGTGGGTAGATTTTAGATTTGGATTTCTCACTCATTTGCATCAATCACCATTGATGGAGGAAGGTATCTTCATGAAGAAGAAGAAGAGGAAGAAGATGATAAATATTATGATAAGTAAAAAAAATAGAAAAGAAAATTCAATCTTATCATAACACTTACCATAGTTAAGTGTAGAGAGTTAACCAAAGTTAGTGAGTGGTTAGGGTTTGGCATAAAACAAAAATGGTGGACTTTTCAAAAGTTCAAGAAACTTCAACAAAAGAAATAAATAAAGCCACCATTTTCCTTTTGCCAAAAATAAATAAAACAATAAATAAATCATTTAAAACCCTTAACCATTAACTAACTATGGTTTAAACATACATTTAACCAAGTATTGCATGTATCATCAAACATGATACAAGCAAGTGCACAAAATCATATCGCATATGCAATGCGCACACCCGAGTGAGAAAATCCATTTAAAGTGAACCGATACTAGTTAATGCAAAGTAATATATCAAATATATAATTATGCATTAAATCATTAAATCAAATCTTGATTTAACGATCCGGTCATATCGTATATAACCGACTAGTATCCTTTGTATCGGTTTATCGAATCAATCCTTGATTCGATAACTAGGGTATATCGCATATAACCTAATTGATACATTCATCGTGAGAATGGAATATGGTATCACATACACGCATTATTCTCGGTCCCGCACATATCTCATATGCGCTCCTATTTCGTTTCGCTTGAGCCAGGAAACCTCTGTGTAGGACTCTAAAGACTCGTCAATACGCCGGCAGCGGATGATGATCATATCAAACATCCACAAGCCGCAAGCGGTCTGCTAAACGTAACGGCCATCCGGGTATTGAGCGATCTGAAGATCGACGAGCAAGCCCGCTCACACTCCAGTGAATCCAACCAGTAACACTACCGTACAGTCCGGTCTGATCGTCTGATATGTCGCATATCTCGCCTAGGGGTGGTAAACGTCAGACCCCAATAGCTCGATAAGTCGTGTCGATATGAGGTCTATAACAGTTCGAGAAACTACTGGTAACACTTACCAGTAAATCTCAGCAACCCTGGCCAGGGATTTCCGGTTATAGCCAATCGAACACAGCGCAACATCAACTCCCTATACCGGGAGAGACGAATCGCCTCCTATCGCTCATTGCCTCCATGTGACTCGGGACTGTACCCAAAAACCACCGTTTTGCACGCCCTCTTGGACATGGTAAGATGGAAATCAAAGCACAGTGGGAACCACACAAGACTCTATGACGATCTCGGGTCAACAGACTACTCTGTACCAGTGTCACCAGAGAACTGCCATCTGACGTGAGGTATAATACCATCTGGGAGTTCTCGGCGAGTCCGTCCAGTGTACCCAGTCTCCACTGAGCACCCGTATATCATCTCCGATGTCAAACACCAATGGATATGGGATCATCCATCGCCCATCTGTATGGGTCGAGAAGGTATACGCTAGTCTACTCTGGTATATCGATGCCCCATCTCGATACACCCACGACTAGGGACTTTGAAGGATATACTTATGGACTACCATGTCCCCACTAGTATGATCCGCATCATAGTCCAGGTAGTCAAGTACATATCCTAAGGTCTTTACCAACATGTAACAGAGAGACAATCAGCATACACGTTAAGGTAAAGGGTAACCAGATAGCATACTATCATGTCGAGCAAGAAAGTCCTCCCTATATATGTCCCAGCATCCACTACAATAAACATCCTATGTACAGTAATGGCCTCTAGGGCATACATATAACTAACACCTACTACTCCTGCGGAGTGGCGCTGGGATGTCCGGTTCTCCTGAAACTTCTGGTTCTACCAAGCTTTCAGTAATAGCTTGCCGTCCCCCAATCTGCCTAAACCAGTCGTTTCTGGAATTTCTTCCAGTTCTATTGCGCTCCCACTTATCTGATTTTCCAAAAACTCAGTTTCCAAGAAGCGGGCATGACGAGAAACAAAGACCTTTTGCTCCTCTACGTAATAGAAAGCATACCCCTTGGAGTTCTTTGGGTATCCCATAAATTTACACTGTACTGAGCGCGCCACGAGCTTGTCCGCATGCTGCTTTTTGACAAAAGCTGGACATCCCCATGTCTTAAAGTGTTTAAGACAGGGTTTCTTCCTACTCCACATCTGATATGGTGTGGTAGGCACTGACTTAGTAGGAACTTGGTTCAAAAGATATGCAGCTGTTTCTAGTGCATAACCCCAGAAGGATCGCGGTAACTCAGCCTTACTCATCATGGAACGGACCATATCCAATAGAGTTCGATTCCGCCTTTCTGATACACCGTTGTGTTGTGGTGTGTATGGAGGAGTAAGCTGAGAGAGAATTCCATTCTCTTTTAAGTAGTCCAAAAACTCGGCACTCAAGTATTCACCATCTCGATCAGATCTCAGTGTCTTGATACTCTTGCCTGTTTGTTTTTCAACTTCATTCTTGTATTCCTGAAATTTCTCAAAGGCCTTGGATTTATGCTTCATCAGGAAGACATGTCCATACCTAGAGAAATCATCTGTAAAAGTAATGGAGTATGAATAACCACTTCGCGCATGTGTAGACATTGGACCACACACATCACTGTGTATGAGTTCCAAGAGCTCGCTCGCTCTTACTCCGTGTCCAGTAAACGGAGTCTTTGTCATATTTCCCATGAGACAAGATTCACAAGTAGCATAAGACTGATACTCGAACGGATTCAAGTACCCCTCTTTATGTAACTTTGTTAACCGTGTCTCATTTATGGGACCCAGTCTACAATACCATAAGAAAGCCTGATTTGTTTCCGGAGACTTTCTTTTAAGTGTGTTCTGGACACTGAAAACCTGAGCTTGATTCAATACGTATATTCCGTTTTCTAATATACCTGACCCAATCAGAACTTGATTTAAGTGGATGTGGACCACATCGCTTATAAAAGTAAAATCATATTCTTCCTTAGAAAGTAAGGATATAGATATGATATTACAAGCCATACTAGGTACATACAAACAGTTACGCAGAATCAATATCTACCCAGTTGTAATCCAAGGCGATATTCCCCTACGGATTCAGCGTCCACGCTCATTCTGTTGGAAACCCTGAGAGACATATCACCTATACTGATAACTCTACGATTTCTCAGAGCCTGTAATGAATTACAGATGTGAGATCCTGATCCGGTATCCAATACCCAGGAAGTAGGGTTAATTGACATACAGTTCTCTATTACAAACACACCCGAAACCGAAGCTACAACATGCTTCGAATCCTGGCTACTGGCTTTGCTAGCCCTGCAATCCTTCTGCCAATGTTCATTCCCGTAATAATAGGAACGTCCCTCCTTTACTGCATCCAGCCCCGAAACTTTTGCCCTTCCCTTTCCTTCTACTTCCCTGGTTTCCTTCAGGGTATAAGTAGAGGGTAGAGACTGTAGAATCAAGTCAGTACTCGACCCGTTCTTCAACGTGGTCTTCAGGTCCATGAGCTGATCAAAATAGCTAGTCTCTGTAAGGACGTTGTCCCCTACATATGACCCGAAAGCCAACCTCGCTTGAAGCAATTCGTTCGAGGTCTCAAATCTTGCGATACGAGATTGCTCTCCATATAAATCTTTGTTATGGAGGAAGATAGAAACTAAGTCCATCTTCTCGTGCTGCCTCTGGTATGCACCATCAACTGAGGCCAACACGAGGCACTTGGCATTCGCACAGTCTTTTTCCGATGTCTTACGGATATCAATATCCGTGACAGGGGAAACAGGTCCTGAGACGGCAGGGGTTTGATTAGTTAGGAGGTGTCCCAGGTTGTCATGGGTAATGGACATCTGGAAAGACCTTTGCCAATTATCTAGATGTAACCTATGTCTGGTCACTGGGTGGCGGCAATTAAGAGAGAGAGAAGAAAACACTTAGCATGATACTCTTGCAAGTTTAGATTAGTTTTTAGTTTATCTAAATAGGATGGCTTCCACTGTTTCTCGAATCCTTCCTCAAACCATAAAAGAAGAATTAGTCGGGATCAATCTCACCGTACAATACTTGGATAACCGTTCAGCCAGGCCAGTGTCGGTACTTCGAGGGAGGTTTTACGATGCTTTCGCGAAGTTCCTTAATTAAATAACCTCTTTTCCCTGTGGGCGTAGCCCCGCTAACACCTTTCTAGACACCTACTTGGTTTATAGTATTGATCGTTAAGTGAGAAAGTTCCCGAGGAGTAGCATATACTCACAGTAGGATCGGGATCCAAATATCATCGTGTGATAAAACTGAAGGAATCCTACCAGAATCATCACACTCCAAATGGTATGCAGCGTTAGCAAGTTTCAGTTTCTTTAGAAACTCCCGATGTGGATTTTTGCCCCATGCTCTTATGACCTTGACTAAGGCCAACAAATCATAAGTCACATGTCAAGTTCTACCCGTCATTGTCCAGGTTGATTTGAACCCACCCGTATATATCCTTGACTATAGCCAACAAAGTAATACGACTGTCACAAATCAACGCATCTATCTATACAACATATGAATACCCACCAGCTACCAATCACTATGCCTTGACTAAGGCCAACAAACATAGCTTGAATACTGTTGGATATTCATATGAAACGACGGAGGGCTACGAATGGTTTTGGCGAAACTGTGAACGTAGTGAACTTGATATAATTGAAGGAAAATTGATAGCATTTAAAAAGAGTGGTTTAAGCTCCGCATTTTTAAAAGTTTTCTGTTTTGAAAAGAAACCGAGTGGTTTTGAAATTGTTCCATCGACTTTACTTTGGTTTATTTTCTTGCATTAATTTAACGCGTACCATTATTTAATCCTACCATTGCAGAAAACAACGAAAAGATGACGTACGCTTATACCATCCGCATTCGCCATGGGGCCCCGTCATCACCCGTTAGGTTACTTAACTAACGACAGAGCGGGGGCTGGACTAGCGCGGATGCAAAACATAAGCAACGCCTACTAGATATCATATATAGATATATACATTCATCAGATGCAATGATTGCCATTCCAGATCACAGATGAACATATTGGATATACTAGGAATCCGTGTTTCTTTCGAGCCTGCAACAAAAGACAGATTACACGGTCGCGATGAATAGCCAAGCCCCACCTTAGACCCCTACGGGTGTGGCAAACTACCCGCCAAGTATCCGAAGTGAAGCAACCTCCCTCAACAACATGAGTAGGCCACTCGGGACTTCGAGATACCCGGTAGTTTGTGCACCCCACCTTGGGTCTATCCTAGGAGCAAAAACAGTAAAAGAAATAATATACAATGGCGGCTACAACCTCATCCCGGATGTGCGGCCATAAAAATAATATTACATCAATTTACATATTACATCAAATGAAAGATAAAGAAAACTCTCATCTCACAATCCCCGGCTATTCATCCGCGACAATCCAACGAGTTCATATACACAATCCAACAACATTACAGATCACAGATATGCACAACCCCCACTAATCGACGTATAGCGATTAGTTGACGTTCAGTGCATATGACACATCACAGATATAACCAATTAGCTAAAGTCTACAGAACTCCGATCAATAATATGGATTTGTAACTACCCTAAACACAACTTTGTTCTTTAGAAATTATGGGCAGAAACAAAATACTTTAAAAGTCCCAAAACAGAACACTGAACACACTGCAGCAAACCCGAGTCGCGGCCGAGTCAACTCGGCCGCGGATCCGCGGCCACACGCCTAGTTTGGCCGCGGTTCCGCGGCCACACGCCTGGTTTGGCCACAATTCCGCGGTGAGTTCACCGAGTCAGGGGCTCGTTTTTGCTGCATGTTCTTACAAAACCCTGAGCCGATTTTTAAGGCATGTGGAATTATTTTTTAAGCAGTTTTAAAAATCGGCAGAAACTTGAGGATTTTGACGTGTTTTGCGATTTTTTCTCGGATCGAAATTCTAAATACTTTGCTAACATGCTAGTTGTTGTTTAGCTAGGCTCTGATACCACTGTAAGTCCACGTTGCCCACCCCGGTTTTTACGGGGAGGCGGAAACGGTAAAAAACGATTTTTTTGACACAAGGCAACATGGACTAAAAAGAGGATCTTTGCTTAACAAAAACCTAGCAAACTACATGAGGTTCTATCTACTATGCTAAAAAGATTATACCTCACGAAACCGGTCCTTCGGGTCTTCTCTCCGCTGTCCTCCTCGTTCATCCAAGCTCCGAGGATCGATCCGGATCTTGGTCACCTCCGCGGCCTCCTAGAGTCGAAGACGATCCACCCGAGAGTTTGTGTTTCGAGCTCCACCTCAAGCCGAGGTAACTAGGGCAACAAGGTTGCTATGCTTGATGTACTAGGTGGTGTAGAAGAAGAAGTTGGATTTATTTGTCAATTTAGATCTTTATTTTCTCAACACATGAGAGCAAAAGAAAAATCAAGAGGAGGAAGAAGGAGGAGGAACCATGGAGCTTCTCATTTCAAGAGAGAGAATGAGAAGAGAATAATGAACCATGGACATTATCATTACTAATCTCTTCATGATAAACTTGATGGCTACCTTGATTTGACCATTATCATCACAAAAATAAAATCAAAACCAAAAGAAGACTCTAGATCTCACATGAAAGATCCTGGTCAACTTTGGTCAAATGGTCAACAAAGTCAAGTATGGTCAAATGGTCAAAGCAATTAGCCATAACATAATTATCATTAAAAAAAAGATTAGTAAATAATGTCTCCGCCTCATAATGGTTTCGACCGAACCAACGGTCAAAACCCTAATGAGGCACCTCCTCCTTCTTCGCTCCTCACAACCGTGCATACACACCCGCATCCGCATTTCGTAGAATGTAAATGCACAGAAGACAAAACTAATCCATCTATACAATACTAGGATCTGGTTTAAACCAAAGCCCACTAGCATTGTCTGCCCGAACAGCATACGCACACAAGTGCACGTAAGTGATCGTAGCCTTGCCGTAAAACCATCCGGCCTCTACACCTTCCGCTCAGTGCAGGGAAACTCTCTGTGTGGGACTCTAAAGACTCGACACTACGCTGGCAGTGGGTTTAACCACAGACCGCAAGCAGCACTAGTTTTATGTAACGGTCCCCAGGTAGATGTCGATAAGAAGGCCGATGAGGTAAACCCATCCGAACTCCTACTGAGCCTGAATGTGACAATCTCCGTACAGTCCGGTCTGTTCGTCTGAGAGTATCGCATGGCGGGCCTAGGGGGCGGTAAACGTCAGACCCCTAATAGCGGTACAAGTCATGCTGGAGTGTAGCCCAGAACACCCTGAGAAACTACTGGAAACACTACCAGTAATTCTCGCTTGCCCTGGCCAAGGACTTTATGTAATGGCTCTCCTAGACACAGCGCGATATCGACCCCCAATACCGGGAGAGATGAATCCTGTCTAACCGTCACTGCCTCCAAGTGCTTCGGAACTGCACCCAACTACTACCTGTTTGCACGACTCCTTTGAGCCGTGGTAGGGTAGTAATCAAAGAACAGTGGGAACACACTCGAGGCGAAGTGACAGTGTCAAGTCAACGGACTAAGCTGTACTCATGTCACCTGGGAACTGTTATCTGACGATAGGTATAGTACCAACCAACAGTTCCCGACGAGTCCTGTCCAGTGTACTCGTAACCTAACGAGCATCCGCATACTATCTCCAGTACGACGTACTGATGGCTGTGGGACATACCATCTCCCCTGCTGGGATGAGAAGCGCATACGCTAGTCTACTCCGGAGTATCGATGCCCTGTCTCGATAATCCTACGACTAGGGACCTGTATAAGGATATGCTTGTTGATTACCCAGCCCCCACAAGTATGACTGCCATCACAATGCTGGTAATCAAGCAAAGATCCTAAGGGCTCCACTAATATGTATAAGCAATATTCTAAAAGAAACACATGCATATATTAAAGTAGAAACAAACCAAGTAACATCTACAATTTTGAGCAAGATTGTCTATATAACTGTGAATATCCCAAGCTTCTATTAAGTAATATACAAACTAGTATGATACAGTAATGGCCTCTAGGGCATATACACTAACATATATTGCATACAACCGACTAATATAACATGTACTAATTCATCGAATCAACACTTGATCCGATGACCCGGCTATATCACATATACCCGGCCGATATCACATATCGCGAGAATAGAATATGGTATCTCATATAGTATTATTCTCGCTCCCGCACATATCACATATGTGCTCTTACTCCGTTTTGCCTGAGCCAGGAAACCTCTGTGTAGGACTCTAAAGAATCGTCAATATGCCGGCAGTAGGTGATGATCATATCAAACACCCACAAGCTACAAGCGGTCAGCTAAACGTAACAACCACCCAGGTATTGAGCGATCAGAAGATCAACAAGCAAGCATGTACATTCTTCTGTGAATCCAATCAGTAACACTCCCGTACAGTCCGGTCTCTTCGTCTGATATGTCGCATATCCAGTCTAGGAGTGGTAAACATCAGACCCCAGTAACCGATAAGTCGTGTCGATGTGAGGCTTATAACAGGTCGAGAAACAACTGATAACTCTTACCAGTAGCACTCCATATCAGCCCTGGCCAGGGACTTCCAGTTATAGCCAATCGAACACAGTACAACATCAACTCCCTATACTGGGAGAGACGAAACCCTTCCTATCGCTCATTGCCTCCATGTGATTCGGGACTGTACCCAAAAGCCACCATTTTGCACGCCCTCTTGGACGTGGTAAGGTGGAAATCAAAGCACAGTGGGAATCACACAAGACTTTATGATGATCTCGGGTCTACAGACTAACCTGTACCAGTGTCACCAGAGAACTGCTATCTGACGATAGGTATAAATCCATCTAGGAGTTCTCGGCGAGTCCGTTCAGTGTACCCAGTCTCCACTGAGCACCCGTGCATCATCTTTGATATCAAACACCAATGGATATGGGATCATCCATCGCCCATCATATGGGTCAAGATGCGTATACGCTAGTCTACTCTGGTGTATCGATGCCCTGTCTCGATATACCCTCGACTAGGAACAGTTATAGGATGTACTCGTTGACTACCCTGGCCCCACTAGTATGATCTCATCATAGTCCTAGTAGTTAAGTACATATCCTAAGGGCTTTATAAACATGTGAGAGCAAGACAGTAAACCAATACAAGTCAACATGTTACGACAAAGTGTAACCAGATAGCATACTATCATATTGAGCAAGAAAGTACTCTCTATATATATCCAAGTATCTACTATAATATACATCGTATGTACAATAATGGCCTCTAGGACATATACATAACTAACAATCTCCCGCTTGCACTAAGGCCAGCTGTTGTAGTATCTCATACCCAACATCCCGAAGAGTCTCTTAAATTGTATCTGGGGTATGGCCTTCATGAGTGGATCCGCAGTGTTGTCCTTCGCATCAACTCTCCTGATCTCGATCTCCCAGCGATCAACTATCTCCCGGATCAGGTGATACCGCCTCAGAATATGTCTGGACTTCTGATGGGACCTGGGTTCCTTAGCCAAAGCCACAGCTCCATTGTTATCACAATACAAAGGTATTGGATACTCAATGGATGGAACCACACCAAGTTCAGCGATGAACTTCTTCATCCAGACAGCCTCTTTGACAGCATCGTTGGCAGCGATGTATTCAGTTTCCATCATCAAGTCTCCAACGGTTTCCTGTTTGGAACTCATCCAACACACCGCCTCTCCATTGAGGGTAAAGACATATCCCGAGTGCGACTTAGAGTCGTCCTTATCACTTTTGAAGCTCGAATCGGTAAAGTACTCCACCTGGAGTTCTCCATTACCATAAACCAAGAACATCTCCTTAGCCCTTCTCAAGTACTTGAGAATGTTCGTCACAGCTGTCCAGTGATTCTTTCCAGGATCTGCTGGATACCGACTTACTACACTTAGTGAGTATACTATATCGGGTCTGGTACATAGCATTGCATACATGATAGAGCCTACTGCCGAAGCATAGGGTATCCCCTGCATGTGAGCTCTCTCCAAATCAGTCTTGGGAGACATCTCTTTGGAGAGAGTGAGTCCAGAGATCGTGGGTAAATACCCACGCTTGGATTCTTCCATACTAAATCTCTTTAGTATGGTGTCAATGTACCTGGATTGGGACAATCCCAATATCCATTTAGATCAATCTCTATAGATCTTAATCCCCAAAATGCAGGAGGCATCACCTAGATCTTTCATTGAGAATCTATGTTATAAGAAGAGCTTGACCGAGTGCAGCATAGGAACATCATTTCCTATCAAGAGTATGTCATCCACGTACAATACGAGGAAGACAACCTTACTCTCTGCAACCTTCTTGTAGATACAAGGTTCATCTATGTTTTTGATGAAGTCAAACTCTTTGATTACTACATCAAAACAGATGTTCCAACTCCACGATGCTTGCTTTAACCCGTAGATGGATTTAGGCAGCTTGCAAACCTTTCCGCTGCTCCCACTATCTACGAAGCCCTCTGGCTGAGTCATGTACACGCACTCTTCTAAATCACCATTTAGAAAGGCGGTCTTAACATCCATCTGCCAGATTTCGTAGTCATGGTATGCAGCAATGGCATGCAGGATCCGGATGGACTTAAGCATAGCTACTGGAGAAAACGTTTCGTCATAATCCACACCTGGTCGTTGACGAAAACCTTTTATAACAAGTCTAGCTTTGAAAGTCTCCACTTTCCCATCTACACCAAGTTTCTTCTTAAAGATCCATTTGCTTCCAATGGGTTTTACCCCTTCAGGAGCAACTTCCAAAGTCCATACTTTGTTGGTGTGCATGGATTCCATCTTAGATCGCATTGCATCCAGCCACTTCACAGAGTCCCCACTCATGATGGCCTGCTCGAAGCTATTCGGGTCATCATCTTCCATGATGCAATTCTCACTTCTACCATCTATGAGAAAACCGTAGTATCTCTTAGGTGGATAAGGAACCCTACTAGATCGGCGGAGAGGCTGGGCTTCGTTGGGTACTACTGAATCCTCTGGTTCCAACAAATCATCAGTTGTAGTTTGTGCTGCTGGAACTTCTTCCAGCTCTACCTCTTCACCACTAATTTCTTTTGCAAGAAATTCCTTTTCTAAAAAGGTGGCATATTGAGAAACAAACACTTTTTGCTCCTCAGCGTGGTAGAAAAAATATCCTTGAGAATTCTTTGGATATCCTACAAACTTGCAAAGAACTGATCGTGCCTCGAGCTTGTCCGGATTTTGCCTTTTGACATAGGTCGGACAACCCCATATCTTAACTCGTTTAAAATATGGTCTCTTCCCACTCTATATCTCATATGGTGTGGAGGGTACAGATTTGGATGGAACTAGATTCAATAGGTATGCTACTGTCTCAAGCGCATAACCCTAAAAGGAAATAGGCAACTCAGCGGTGCTCATCATAGAGCGCATCATATCTAATAGGGCGTGATTCCTCCGCTCTGATACACTATTGTGCTGTGGTGTATACGGAGGAGTAAGCTGAAAGAGAATCCCATTCTCTTTTAAATAATCCAAGAACTCATTGCCCAAGTATTCTCCTCCTCGATCAGATCGAAAGATCTTAATACTTTTACCCGTTTGGTTCTCCACTTCATGCTTATATTCTCTGAATTTCTCAAAAGTTTCAAACTTGTGTTTCATCAGGAACACGTGTCCGTATCTTGAGAGATCGTCAGTGAATGTAATGAGTAGGAAGAACCATTTCTGGCATATGTAGACATGGGACCGCATACATCACTATGTACCAGTCCTAAGAGTTCCTTAACTCTTCTCCGTGTCCACTAAACGGAGTTTTGATCATTTTGCCTTTGAGACATGAATGGTAAGTTTCATAAGATGATAATTCGAATGTATTCAAATATCCATCTTTATGTAACTTAGCTAGTCGTGTCGCATTGATATGACTTAGTCTACAATGCTATAAGTAGGATTCATTCATTTTTGAACTCTTCCTCTTATGTGTGTTCTGTTCATTAAGAACTGTAGTTTGATTTAGAACGTATATGCCATTATTTAACGAGCCTGATCCAATCAAATTTTGATCCAGGAACATGTTCATAACATTATCCTGTACTACAAAATTATATCCATCTTTACTTAATAAAGAAACTGATATAGGATTGCATATCAAGGTCAGAATGTAATAGCATTCGTTCAGAATCAATGTATTACCATTTGGTAATACAAGGTGATATTCGCCAACTGCCTTGGCTGCAACATCTACACCATTCCCTACTCTTACGGAATGATCACCCATTCCCAGTTCTCTACCTTTACGTAGCCCACGTAACATATTACATATGTGGGATCCCGATCTGGTATCTAATACCCATGACGTAGAGTGAACTGAGAAATAGTTCTCGATGACTAACACACCTGAAGAAGATGCATCAGCATGCCTGTTCTTCGTTTGGACGGCGTGAGAATCCACATATTCTCTTATTTCCTGCTCAGTTTTATAAACTTATAAGAAAGAACGGGACCAACGTTCCCCTACTCAGTATAACAAGTGGGTTAGGTCAGTACATCCATATTATTATCTTGATTAAGTCCTGACATGGTTGCTACCTGGAGAGAGAGAGAAGGAAACACTTTAGAGTATGCTCTTGCAAGATTATATTGGTTATTATCTTATCTAATCAGGATGGCTCCAACTGTTTTCATCAAATCTTCCTTCAAACCCTAAAAGGTAAGACTAGCCGGGATTAATTACACCTTACAAGTTCGCCAATTTTTCAGCCAGGTCAGTGTTGGTACTTTGAGGGAGGTTCCCCGTGCTTTCGCACGGACCTAATTAGAATAAACCTCGTTTTCCCAGAGGCATAACCCCGTTAACACTTTTCTAGACACCTACTTGATCGGCTAATTGTCCTGTGTAAAACTCTCCCAGGAGTAACTCTTACTCACAGTGGGTATCAGGATCCAACTATCTCATAGTAGGTATGCAATCTCATTGCAAATTTCAACACTTGAAATTCCCGATAATTCTTTTGCCCCTAGCAACTTATGACCTTAACTTAGTCAACAAATCATAAGCGCTAGCCAAGTTCAACCCGTCATTCCTTGATTGAAATAAACCCAACCGCATGGTCCTTAACTAAATCAACAAAATCGTACGACTGCCCTAATCCTATCGCATCTTATGCTTTAGCAGATAGGCACTGATTAGCTACCGCACACTATGCCTTAACTTAGTCAACAAACGTAGCACGAATACTAAGTAGTACTTATCTGAAATGACAGAGGGCTACGACAGGTTTTTCTGAAAACCTATTGCGTAATGAACTTGATATCGTTGAAGAAACAAGTGATTTTGAAAAAGAGTGTTTTTTAGGTTTTTCTAGTTTTGCTAAAGAGATCACTCCGGGTGAAGGGATCTCGGCTCTTTCCTTATCGAATAAGGTGCAGGATATTTCATAAATACCGCTGTGCAAAGCAAGAACTATAGAAGCAATCGAAAACTAAACCGTGAGTTTGTAGGATCTGCCAGTTTTGCTAAGGAGGTCACTCCCGGTGAAGGGATCTCGGCTCTTTCCTTATTGAATAAGGTGCAGGATATTTCATAAATACCGCTGTGCAAAGCAAAAAACTGTAGCTACCCTTTTTGAAAATTTGATTCTACAACATCTTTTAGGTTTCTTTTCATTTCATTAATCTCATTAATGAATCCCATCATTTATGCTTTCTAAGCATCACAGAAGAAACGAAAGCAGTAATATTTATATATCATCATATATATATAGTATAAGAATTCGTCTGAGGTGGTAATATGATCTCATCACAGAACATCAGCAGCAGAAGAAACATATGAAATATTGGATATTCTAGGAGGTCCGTGTTTTATTTTGAGCCTGTATAAAACACGGATTCCACGGTCGCGATGAATAGCCAAACCCACATCTCTAGACCCCTACGAGAGCGGCAAGCAACCCTATCAATTCTAGGGTTAGGAGACCCGGTCTCGACTTCTCGAGATGGCCTCCTACTGGACCCTAGAACCCGGCTGCTTGTGCTCTCCCCTTGGGTCTATCCTAATGCGGAAAAGTAAATAATATACAATGGTGATATCATCCTCAACCCGGAAGTGCCCCAATAAAAGAATATTACATACGATGAATTTTACATGAATGAAAATAAAAACCCTCATCTCACATAAAACTCCGACTATTCAGAACACGACGATCCAATATAACATATCACATCAACGTATAACATCACATGTCATCAACGTAAGTAATATGCGTATCCCAATTGTCTTTGATGTATAGCAACGAAACTGGCGATACACCACATATTACACTTACGGTCGCAGAAAAGAAAATGTAAAACTACAACATTTGGAATCCACAAACTCCTTAGACATCATAAATCCGAAATATCACATACTTCGCATTTCATGCCTAACTGTATGAATTCCACATATTGTATCACATTACAGAAAAAGCTAGATGATGTTAAACATTCCGATCGAATCAACAAACACTCAAAATTTCCCAATTGCTCAACACTTGAACTTAGTTTAAAAGCATCCATCACATGCCACAGTAGCAATGAACCAGCCGTAGAAGGGTCAATCCAACACCTCACTTGTGGCACCGCTAAACCACCACAAACCTTAGGGTTTTGATTGATCATTAATTTCGATGTCGTGTTTAGAAATGATGTTTCACAATCAAAGAAATTTGTAAACCGCAATCAATAACGGTGTCAATTGTAGCGCGTTAATGAATACGGATCGTCCACTGAGATGTATGTTTTGCTCGCTATTGTTTTACATGAGTCAAAATGAAAAGATAAAAGAAAATTTGCAAGAAAATTGATTCAAGAATTTTGAAATTTAGTTTCAAGAAAAGTAAAGAACTAGATCTAAAGATCAAGAATCAATAAAATTCTAGAAAATATCCAAATCTAATGAACTATCAAGATTTGTAATGAGGCTCGTAGGAATCGATCGAATCTATAGAAGTGATGAAGACTTGTGATTACGTTTTCTTATCCATTAATGATTTGATGCTAGATCGACGACGATCAACGAGGTTTAAGGATCTATCGAAAAAACTAGGGTTTCTTCATCTCATCCTTTGTCCTTTCGATGATTATCATTCAAAAGCTAGCCTCTAGTAAATTGAATTATCGAACGTTGACCTCTAATTAAGAATGAAAACATTCAAGAAAGCATCTCGCTCTTAACTGTTAGGTCCACGTTACCCACCCCGGTTCTTTCGGGGAGGCGGAATAGGTAAAAATTAAATTTTTCCTCAAAAGGTAACATGGACCATCCATGAAGGATCTTTGCTAAATAAAAGACTAACTAAAAAACTACATGTTCTAGCTACTATGTAGAATGCTTATACCTAGGTCTTGAACACCTTCGCTTCTTTTGGTGGTTCTCCTCCTTGCTTTCTCCTTGTAGTGGCTTGAACGGCTCCTCCTCGTCGTCTCCTCTTTGCCGTAGATGGATCCACCCGAAGGCCTCGAACTTGAGCTCCTATCTCAACCTAGAGATAACTAAGGTGCTTGGTTTGCTAAACCTAGAACCTTAGTGAGTAGAGAAGAGTTATGGTGGTTTTTTCTCAAAGGTTCATGATTTCCAACTCATGGAACACTTGAACCTTGAGAGAGGAAGAGGGAGAGGTTTCTTTCTAAGAGAGAGAAAGAATATGATAGAATGAGCTCTCATAATGCAACCATGCTCACAAAAGTGAGAATAATGATGATAATAATAATAACTAAGAATTGTGATGGTTAGTTTCAATGACCATTATCATTTCATGCATTTAATCCATTTTGTAAAGAACAACAAGTAAACAAAAGTCATAGATATGAAATGATGATGGTCAACAAGTCCACAATGGTCAACCGGTCAACAAAGTCAACAAGTCAACAAAAGTCAAATGTTCAACTCAACCATGACACAATAATTCTTAATTAATATTATTAATCATATTTTCTCATTCTCATTAGGGTTTGGAAAAAGTCAACGGTCAACAAGTCAACCAAAGTCAAATGGTCAACCACCCTAATGAGAACCCTCTGCCTCTGCCTCTGTCAACTGTGCATACACACCCGCACTCGTGTTCCGAGGAACACGAATATACTGAGACAAAACCAATCCCAAAACGAATACTAGGATCTGGCTTAAAGCAAAGCCCACTAGTACTAACTGCCCGGACACCAAACGTGCACAAGTGCGTGGATGTGAACGAATCCCGTCGCAAAACCATGCGACCTCTACTCTGTTTTGCCCAAAGGCGAGTAACCCTCTGTGTGGGACTCTAAAGGCTCGACACTACGCTGGCAGTGGGTTTCACCACTGGCCGCAAGCGGTACTAGCTGTACGTAACGGTCCCCTGGTAGATGCCGACAAGAAGACTGATGAGGTGAACCCATCCGAACTCCTACTGAGCCTGAATGTGACAATCTCCGTACAGTCCGGTCTGTTCGTCTGAGAGTATCGCATGGCGGGCCTAGGGGGCGGTAAACGTCAGTCCCCTAATAGCGGTACAAGTCGTGTCGGAGTGTAGCCCAAAACACCCTGAGAAACTACTGGTAACACTACCAGCAAATCTCGCTTGCCATAGCCAGGGACGACTATGTGTAATGGCTCTCCTAGACACAGCGCGATATCAACTCCCAATACCGGGAGAGACGAATCCTGTCTAACCGTCACTGCCTCCAAGTGCTTCGGGACTGCACCCAACTACTATCTGTTTGCACGACTCAGTAGAGCCGTGGTAAGGTAGTAATCTAAGAACAGTGGGAACACACTCGAGGCGAAGTGACAGTGTCAAGTCAGCAGACTAAGCTGTACTCATGTCACCTGGGAACTGTTAACTGACGATAGGTATAGTACCAACCAACAGTTCCCGACGAGTCCTGTCCAGTGTACTCGTAACCTAACGAGCATCTACATACTATCTCCAGTACGACGTACTGATGGCTGTGGGACAGACCATCTCCCCTACTGGGAAGAGAAGCGTATGCACCAGTCTACTCTGGAGTATCGATACCCTGTCTCGATAATCCTACGACTAGGGACCAAAATAAGGATGTGCTTATAGACTACCCGGCCCCTACTAGTGTGATCGCCATCACAACGCCGGTAGTCAAGCAAAAATCCTAAGGGCTCCATCAACATGTTTTTAGCGATATGTTAAAAGAAACATATACACATATTAAGATAGAAACAAACCAAGTAGCATACTACTATATCGAGCAAGACTGTCATAAACCCATATATATATTCCAAGCCTCCAAAATGTATTATACAAACTAGTACTATACAATAATGGCCTCTAGGGCATACATATTCAACAATCTCCCACTTGCACTAAAGGCCAGTAATTGGTGTACCGCATACCCAACGTCTGCAGTAAGGCCAGCTGCTGGCGTACCGCATACCCAATAGCTCAAAAAGTCACTCGAACTGTGTTTGAGGGAGGGCCTTTGTGAATGGATCCGTCGTGTTGTATTTTGTGTCCACTCTCCGTACCTCGATCTCCTGGCGATCAATGATCTCCCTGATCAGGTGATACCGCCTTAAGATGTGTCTGGATTTCTGATGGGACCTTGGTTCCTTTGCTAAAGCTATAGCCCCATTGTTATCGCAATACAAAGGTATTGGGTCAACAATAGACGGAACCACCTGAAGTTCACTAATGAACTTCTTCATCCAGACCGCCTCTTTTGCGGCATCGCTTGCAGCAATGTATTCAGCCTCCATCGTCGAGTCTGCGACGGTATCCTGTTTGGAACTCCTCCAACATACCGCCCCTCCGTTGAGGGTAAACACAAAGCCCGAGACAGACTTGCTGTCATCTTTGTCACTCTGGAAGCTTGAATAGGTAAAGGACTCGACCGTGAGGTCTCCATTACCGTGAACCAGGAACATCTCCTTAGTCTTTCTCAGGTACTTGAGAATGTTCTTCAATGCCATCCAGTGGCCCTCACCTTGGTCAGACTGATACCGGCTCACCACGCTCAGCGCGTAAGCTACATCTGGTCTTGTACATAGCATGGCATACATTATAGATTCTACCGCCGAAGCGTAGGGTATAGTGCTTATGCGAACCCTCTCCTTGTCAGTCTTAGGCGACATCTTCTTGGAGAGGGTGATTCCATGCAATGCGGGTATATTACCGCGCTTGGAATCTTCCATACTAAATCTCTTTAGTATGGTCTCTATGTACCTAGACTGCGAATGTCCCAGTAGTCTCTTGGATCTATCTCTGTAGATCTTGATCCCCAGAATGTACGAGGCATCACCCAGGTCCTTCATGGAGAACCGTTGTGACAAGAATAGCTTGACCGATTGTAGCATAGGAATGTCATTTCCTATCAAAAGAACGTCCACGTACAAGACTAGGAACACGACAGTTCGTCCTACAATCTTCTTATAGACACAAGGTTCATCTTCGTTCTTGATGAAATCAAATTCCTTGATTGCCTCATCAAAACAGATGTTCCAGCTCCGCGATGCCTGCTTTAATCCATAAATGGATTTAAGCAACTTGCACACCTTCCCGCTGCTCCCACTGTCTACAAAACCCTCTGGTTGATCCATGTAAACGCACTCTTCTAAAGAGCCGTTTAGAAAAGCCGTTTTTACGTCTATTTGCCAGATTTCATAGTCATGGAAGGCAGCAATGGAAAGTAGGATCCGAATGGATTTGAGCATAGCCACTAGAGAAAAAGTTTCGTCATAGTCCACACCAGGTCTTTGACGAAAACCCTTTGCAACGAGTCTAGCCTTATAGGTTTCCACCGGCCCATCTACACCAAGTTTCCTTTTGTAGATCCATTTGCATCCAACGGGTTTTACCCCAGGTGTAGCAATATCCAAGGTTTACACTTTATTGGTATACATGGACTCTATTTCGGATTGCATAGTTTCCAGCCACTTATCAGAGTCCCTACCGATAATGGCCTGTCTGAAACTGGTAGGGTCATCTTCTTCCAAGATGCAATCCTCTCGATCCCCGTCTAAGAGAAAACCGTAGTATCTCTCAGGCGGATGAGAAATCCTACCAGATCTGCGGAGTGGCTGAGGTTCGTCTGGGGTTATTGAATCCAGTGGTTCCTCCAAATTTTCAGTTATATTTTGTGGTTCATGGATTTCTCCCAGTTCGACCGAACTCCCACTAGTTTCTTTTGCAAGAAACTCCCTTTCTAAAAAGGTAGCATGGCGAGATACAAACACCTTCTGTTCCTCAGTGTGGTAGAACAGATATCCTACTGAGTCTTTAGGATATCCCACAAATTTACATAGAGCTGACCGTGCCTCTAGCTTGTCCGGTTTCTGTGTTTTCACATAGGCCGGACAACCCCATATCTTAAATCGCTTAAGATACGGATTTCTTCCACTCCATACTTCATATGGAGTCTTAGGCACAGATTTGGATGGAACGTAATTCAGTAGGTATGCCGCTGTCTGAAGCGCATGTCCCCAAAATGAAAGAGGCAACTCGGCACTACTCATCATGGAGCGAACCATTTCAAATAGGGTACGATTCCTCCGCTCCGATACACCGTTGTGCTGTGGTGTATAAGGGGGAGTAAGTTGAGAGAGAATACCATTCTCTTTTAAGTAATCTAGGAATTCCGTGCTTAAGTACTCCCCTCCTCTATCAGACCGGAGGATCTTGATACTTTTGCCAGTCTGGTTCTCTACTTCGTTTCTGAATTCCTTGAATTTCTCAAAAGTTTCAGATTTGTGTTTCATCATATACACATATCCGAACCTAGAGAGATCGTCGGTGAATGTGATGAAGTACGAGAACCCACCCCTTGCATGTATAGACATTGGACCACATACATCACTATGTATGAGTCCCAAGAGCTCTGTTGATCTTTCTCCATATCCGGTGAACGGAGATTTGGTCATCTTTTCTTTGAGACAAGACTGACAAGTTTCATAAGATGAAAACTCGAACGTATTCAAGAGTCCATCTTTATGCAACTTACTTAGTCTTTTCTCTCCGATATGACCAAGTCTACAATGCCACAAGTAGGATTCATTCGTATCTGAATTCTTTTTCTTGCGTGTGTTTTGTACATTGAGAATTGTATTCTGATTTAGAACGTAGATACCATTACACAGTGTACCTTCTGCAACCAGTACCTTATGAAGGTAGATGTTCATGATATTTCTATCAAGAACAAAGTTATATCTATCTTTATCGAGTAAAGAAACTGATATGATGTTGCAAACCTTGGAAGGTGCATAGTAGTAATCGTTCAAAATCATAGTATTGCCGTTTGGCAAGACTAGGTGATATTCACCGACGGCTGCAGCATTAACTTGTGCTCCGTTCGCTACCCTGAGCGACATATCACCAGGTACAACTTTCCTACTTTTTCTCAGTCCCTGCAATAGATTACAGATATGAGATCCTGATCCGGTATCAAGTACCCAGGAGCTAGGGCTGACCGTAAAGCAGTTCTCAATTACAAGAACACCTGAAGTAGATGCAAAACTATGCTTCTTCTTCAACTGGGTATCCTTTTTATCCATACAATCCTCTTTCCCTTGCTCATACTTATGACTGTTGCCGTAAGTTAGAGCCGAACCAACATTCCCCAGCCCCGAATAAGAATTCGGTTCGGTCAAGCGATACATTTTATTATCTTGATTAGGGTGTGAAATGGTTGCTACCTGGAGAGAGAGAAAAGAAACACTCAGCGTGCGCTCTTGCAAGATTAGATTGGTTTATTAATTTATCTAATCAGGATGGCTCCCACTGTTTCCTCAAATTCTTCTTCAAACCCTAAAAGAAGAACTGGTCGGGATTAATCGCACGTCACAATACTTGCTTAACCTTTCAGCCAGGCTAGTGTTGGTACTTCGAGGGAGGTTTTCCAACGCTTTCGTGAAGTTCCTTAATTAAATAACCTCTTTTCCCTGGAGGCGTAGCCCCGCTAACACCGTTCTAGACACCTACTTGGTTTATAGCATTGATTGTTAAGTGAAATAATCTCCCGAGAGTAATCCAACTCATCAGTAGGATCGGGATCCAACTATCATTGTGCGATGACCTAGATGGATCCACTCTAGTCACCACACTCCAGAAGGTATGCTAAATCTGCAAGTTTCAGTTTCTTTAGAAACTCCCGATGTGGATTTTTGCCCCTAGGACCCAAGTGACCTTGACGGAGTTAACAAATCAAAGAATCCTAGTCAAGTTCAACCCGTCATTATCTGGATTGCATTAAACCCACCCGCATAACCCTTGACGGAGTCAACAAGGTTATACGACTGTCCTAACCAATCCCATATACTGCTACAAACAAGCACCATTCAGCTACCGTACACTACGCCTTGACGGAGTCAACAAACGCAGCACGAATACTAAGTGTTACTTGTAAGAAATGACGGAGGGCTACGGCTGGGTTTTTGGCAAAAAACCCGTTAACGTAATGAACTTGATATCGTTGAAGGAACATGATTGCCTTTTAAAATTATAGTGACGATGACTTTTGCTAAAGAGGTCATTCCCTGTGAAGGGATCTCGGCTCTTTCCTCGTCGAATGGAGTGCAGGATATTCTAAACTGAATACCTCGAAGCAAAGCAAGAATAATCGACTATAGTGAAGTTATTACCCTGACGCAAACTTTTGTCCAAGGGGTCACTCCCGATGAAGGGATCTCGGCCCTTGCCTCGTCGAATGAGGTGCTGGGCATTCATAACCGAATACCTCTATGCAAAACAAAAGAGAACGTCCTTGCAATAACAGCTTTTTGAAAATTGTTCCAACAACGTCTTTTAGATTTGTTTTTTCTTTGCATTAATATAATGCGTCCCATCAATTGATCCTACCATTGCAGAAAACAACGAAAATATGAAGTACGCTTATGCCATCCGCATTCGCCACGGGGCCCCGTCATTACCCGTTAGGTTACTTAACTAATGACAGAGCGGGGGCTGGACTAGCGCGGATGCAAAACATAAGCAACGCCTACTAGATATCATATATAGATATATACATTCGTCAGATGCAATGATAGCCATTCCAAATCACAGATGAACACATTGGATATGCTAGGAATCCGTGTTTCGTTTGAGCCTGAAACGAAAGACGGATTACACGGTCGCAATGGATAGCCAAACCCCACCCTAGACCCCTACTGGTGCGGCAAACTACACGCCAAATACCCGAAGTGAAGAAGCCTCCCTCAATACCGTGAGTAGGCCACTCAGCACTTCAACGTACACGGTAGTTTGTGCACCCCACCTTGGGTCTATCCTAGGAGCAAAAACAGTAAAAGAAATAATATATAATGGCGGCTACAACCTCATCCCGGATGTGCGGCCATAAAAATAATATTACATCAATTTACATTTTACTTCAAATGAAAGATAAAGAAACCCTCATCTCACAAAACCCTGCCTATTCATCCGCGACAATCCAACAAGTTCATATACACACTCCAACAACATTATAGATCACAGATATGCACAACCCCCACTAATCGACGTATAGCGATTAGCCGACGTTCAGTGCATATAGCATTACAGATATAACCAAATATCTAAGTTTATAGAATATCGATCAAAATACCAATTTGTAACTACCCCAAACATAACATTGTTCTCTGGAAAATTTGGGCAGAAACAAAACATCTTAAAAATCCCAAAATACCATACAGAGAAAACTGCAAGAAATTGGAGTCGCGGCCGAGTCAACTCGGCCGCGGATCCACGGCGGACCGCATGGTTCCGCCGCGCTTCCGCGACGAGTTGGCCGAGTCGTGGGCTCAAATTTCTTGACTTTTCCTAGAAAACCCTGCTTGTATTTTTCATGTCATACAAAATATTTTTAGGCCTGTTTTGAAAATCGACAGAAAATATAATTTTTCTGTGTGATTTCGGGATTTTTCCGGATCGAAGTTCTAAACACTTTGCTAACAGTTAGTTGTTGCTTAGCTAGTCTCTGATACCACTGTTAGGTCCACGTTACCCACCCCGGTTCTTTCGGGGAGGCGGAATAGGTAAAAATCAAATTTTTCCTCAAAAGGTAACATGGACCATCCATGAAGGATCTTTGCTAAACAAAAGACTAACTAAAAAACTACAAGTTCTAGCTACTATGTAGAATGGTTATACCTAGGTCTTGAACTCCTTCTCTTCTTTTGGTGGTTCTCCTCCTTGCTTGCTCCTTGTAGTGGCTTGAACGGCTCCTCCTCGTCGTCTCCTCTTTGCCGTAGATGGATCCACCCGAAGGCCTCGAACTTGAGCTCCTATCTCAACCTAGAGATAACTAAGGTGCTTGGTTTTCTAAATCTAGAACCTTAAAATGAGTAGAGAAGAGTTATGGTGGTTTTGTCTCAAAGGTTCATGATTTCCAACTCATGGAACACTTGAACCTTGAGAGAGGAAGAGGGAGAGCTTTCTTTCTAAGAGAGAGAAAGAATATGATAGAATGAGCTCTCATAATGCAACCATGCTCACAAAAGTGAGAATAATGATGATAATAATAATAATTAAGAATTGTGATGGTTAGTTTCAATGACCATTATCATTTCATGCATTTAATGCATTTTGTAAAGAACAACAAGTAAACAAAAGTCATAGAAATGAAACGATGATGGTCAAGAAGTCCATAATGGTCAACCGGTCAACAAAGTCAACAAGTCAACAAAATTCAAATGTTCAACTCAACCATGACACAATAATTCTTAATTAATATTATTAATCATATTTCCTCATTCTCATTAGGGTTTGGAAAAAGTCAACGGTCAACAAGTCAACCAAAGTCAAATGGTCAACCACCCTAATGAGAACCCTCTGCCTCTGTCAACTGTGCATACACACCCACATTCGTGTTCCGAGGAACAAGAATACACTGAGGCAAAACCAATCCCAAAATGAATACTAAGATCTGGCTTAAACCAAAGCCCGCTAGTACTAACTGCCCAGACACCAAACGTGCAAAAGTGCGCGGATGTGAACGAACCCTGTCGCAAAACCATGCGACCTCTACTCTGTTTTGCCCAAAGGCGAGTAACCCTCTGTGTGGGACTCTAAAGGCTCGAAACTATGCTGGCAGTGGGTTTAACCATAGGCCGCAAGCGGTACTAGCTGTACGTAACGGTCGCCAGGTAGATGCCGATAAGAAGACTGATGAGGTGAACCCATCCAAACTCCTACTGAGCCTGAATGTGACAATCTCCGTACAGTCCGGTCTGATCGTCTGAGAGTATCTTATGGCGGGCCTAGGGGGCGGTAAACGTCAGTCCCCTAATAGTGGTACAAGTCGTGTCGGAGTGTAGCCCAAAACACCCTGAGAAACTACAGGTAACACTACCAGCAAATCTCGCTTGCCATGGCCAGGGACGACTATGTGTAATGGCTCTCCTAGACACAGCGCGATATCAACTCCCAATACTGGGAGAGACGAATCCTGTCTAACCGTCACTGCCTCCAAGTGCTTCGGGACTGCACCCAACTACTACCTGTTTGCACGACTCAGTAGAGCCATGGTAGGGTAGTAATCTAAGAACAGTGGGAACACACTTGAGGCGAAGTGACAGTGTCAAATCAGCGGACTAAGCTGTACTCATATCACCTGGGAAATGTTAACTGACAATAGGTATAATACCAACCAACAGTTCCCGACGAGTCCTGTCCAGTGTACTCGTAACCAAACGAGCACCTGCATACTATCTCCAGTACGACGTACTGATGGCTAAGGGACAGACCATCTCCCCTGCTGGGAAGAGAAGCGTATGCACCAGTCTACTCTGGAGTATCGATGCCCTGTCTCGATAATCCTACGACTAGGGACCAAAATAAGGATGTGCTTATAGACCACCCAGCCCCCACTAGTGTGATCGCCATCACAACGCCGGTAGTCAAGCAAATATCCTAAGGGCTCCATCAACATGTTTTTAGCGATATGTTAAAAGAAACATATACACATATTAAGATAGAAACAAACCAAGTAGCATACTACTATATCGAACAAGACTATCGTAAACCCGTATATATATCCCAAGCCTCCAAAATGTATTATACAAACTAGTACTATACAATAATGGCCTCTAGGACAAACATATTCAACAATAACTAGGTTGTCAATAATTCAATTTACAAGAGTTTACAAAACTTATAGGACTTAAGAATCGTTTCATGATCTAATCATCATCATCTATTGATTCTCTTGACTCCTACACGAGCGGAGTTTTTACTCAAGCATCATAACCACGAAATCAATCAAGAATTGAAAACTAATCATAATGCTCAAATATAGAGATAAACAAGATAAAGAAATTTCACCTTTTATTAATCAACAATTTTGTTACAATTCTCTCAAGAACTACAAGAGGAAAGAACTCGATCGTCGAATTTAGCCCCGCACCGTCTCTGTGAGTCGCGGATCGTCTTGGATCACTTGCTCGGTTGAAGATCGGCGTCGCTTCTAAAATGTTGATGGCTTCTTGCTTGAATTGGCACTCGATAGATCTTGATTTTAATCAAATCGTGTCACTCAATTGGATTTGACTTTCGATTTGGATCTACAATTTTTCCCTCCAAAATGAACCACTCACTAACTAGCTAACTAAAAATGAACAACCCCCAAAACCCTAGATCTAGATCTCTTTTTATAACCCCCTTTCCTTTTCAATTCAAATTCAAATTTCCCTCTAAAATGAACCACTTTTCCCTCCAAAATGAACTACCTCATTTGAATTTTTCCTCCAAAATGAACTACCTCATTTGAATTTTCCCTCCAAAATGAGATTGTTAGAAAGAATCTTCTAGAAGAAGTTTGTTGGAGCGAATATTCTAGAATGAGGTTGTTACAAGGAGACTTCTAGAAGAAGATTGTTGAAGAGAGGCTTCTAGAAGAAGTTTGTTGGAGGGAATATTCTAGAGTAAGGTATATTCTAGGATAAAGTTGTTAGGACGAGCCTTCTGGATAAAGCCATGTGGTCATCTGGAATCTTCTCGAAGCATTGGCCATTACGGGAAGCTACGTGGGGAAATTTGATGCGATGACGTCACTATATAGCCGTGGATCCGCGGCGGGAAGCACCTATTGGCCGCAGATCCGCGGCCATTTGAAGGCTTCTATGCATTAAACTTCTGTGGTATTCTTGGGCTGACTTTGTGGCACTTTTCTGATGTGTGGAATCTCATATTTCTTTCTATATCACTGCCAGATCACAAGTCTTGGACTTGGCACATTTTTATCAGCACTTTTAACAGTTTTGGCTCTTTTCCTGAAATTTCCTGCACGGATTCTCGAGACAAGTGTTGCGCTATACAAAGATGATGCATGCAATGATAAACACTCCATTTTCCTCAAAATGCCGGTTATATTATATAACACAAGTTATTTGGTATTTTACAGTCAATTTGCTAATATGTGCTATATTCATACCGAACACCTTTAGATGATTGCAAATAGTAGGGAAATTGATGTGTTAAAAATGCAATATTTTCGACTGATCAAATTCCCCCAAACTTATTTTTGGTCGTCTCGAGCAAACTTTTTTATTAGAAAGAGAAGAAGAAAATAAAGAAAGAGAAAAACTAACTAGCACACTTTCGTAGGCAACACGATTGCACTGAGCACGTGCAACAAGCCTTTAAACCTTTAGGTGTCCCCAGTAGGAGGAGTGTTGTCTCCTGAGGGTTTTCAGCGGATTACACCCACAAAATCCAATAATAAAAGAAAGACCGTGAAACTTACATATAAAGATAAGAATTATAAAAGAAAGACTTTGAAAATTAGAGTTTCCAACTACACTAGCTTTTCGGTTGTCATGAGCCCTATCTTAATAGTCATGAAAAGATGTCAGAAATCATATCATCCCTCAATAAAACATCATCTTTATTCTTCATTCCTATCTTTCTTCCAAACATCGATCATATAACCCTACGTGTGTGTAATAGACATCCCTACACCCGGAGAATTCAATTCAAGCTATCATACTCTTGTCCATCTGCCTCAGTATTTTTTAATTGATGAATATTTAGATTTTCTCACACACTTTCATGCAACCGTTAATACTTCTTGAGATACTAACCGACCGATTACTCATGTGCTTGCTTATTAGGTGTATTTTCCTCGTCTTGCACCACCTAAGGCTTAGCAGTGACTCCCAGACCAGTTGGTCTAAGGCACTAGGTGAAGAAGCACCCTCGCTATATTTTTTTATTGCTGTCTTGGCGATAACAAAACCGGTGTTCATTTTTCTTCACCATTTTATATTTTATTCATTTTTTATTTCCTTCATACTTTGGCTTTTAGACAAGAGCATTTCAAGGTATCCTCTACTATCCCGAGTTTCAAGACGTGTGTAAGTGCGTATAGTAGGGTATCAATGTTCAAATGTTTGGCTTCCAGAATAGGAACTATTTTTCAGACTTATTTTTATCCTCAGATTAGTGACTACTTTCATCTTACTAACCTTTGGGACAACGGCTCATAACTACTTATTACTAGTTCGTTTAAGAAAACTTCTAATTTTCTTGGTTTTCTTAAATTTTTCTAATCTTTTGGATGTAATTTTTCACTATCTAATCTTTTATTATCTTATTTATATACAAATATTTTTTTTTTGAAATTTTTTAAATTTTTATAGGTTTTAAAATTTTTAAATGATATGTTTTGTGCTTATGCGAAGTATGCGAAGTGATGCGAAAATAAGCACAAACCTCCCCTAAACATGTTTTCAACAATGTCCTCGCTGTTGCTATCTGCTAAACCTGAAAAACCTATAAGCTTGGGAGGACATTTATTAACGGGGGAAAAATATTTAAGTGAAAATCCTCCCACAAACTTATTTTTGGCTCACAATATTGAGGACAACAGTTATTTCAAGAGCCAAAAATTCACCCCCCTCAAACATGAGTTAGACAATACGAAGTATTTTAAGAGGGGGTGAGTTATTTGGTCAAAGTAAGACTTTACAAAGATCGAAAGTTAATACCAACCATTCAACGATTTTATTAGTAAAGCGTATAGGTTGGTGGAAGAATGTGTTGTATCGAGTCAGAAAAAAGTGGGGAAGGGATAATAGGTGGTCTGGAAAGGGTTTGAATTTTAAATTAGAGAAAAGAAAGAAGGAGGATGAATGTGAATGATTAGGAAGAAGGAATGGTGGCGGTTCAACTTCTATAAGTTGAGGTTGATTAATCATAAAATCCGTATTGTTTAAAAATTCAAGTTCGTCAGCAAAAAGTTCTTCAAAAGTTTTATCAATGGTATGATCGAACATTTTGCTGTCAAAAAGTTTTGTGCCAGATTTTACTATACTTGATTTGTCAAAATATGTGGAGGTGAAAAACTCATCTATCTCATTTTCAAAAATATCCAAATCAAGTTGGCTTTCTGAGATTGTCGAACTTGACTTAACGGATTATGATTCATCAACACTTACTATCAATTCAGGGACAGAAGAAGAACCAGAGAGAGTGGAAGATGAAATGGGTAAACGTATCGATGTGTCGAGTGTTGCTAAACCAGATGTGGGAGATGAAGGCTGAATTTCGGTATGATCTTTGGGTATACGAATATCAACAACTTCAAGACGTATTTGGGGTTCGGGAAGAATTACAGGCTCAAGATGATGACCACAAGGAAGTGAAAGGATTTGATGAATTGGTGGGACAAACTCATCCAAAATTCCGGGTTTATCAATCAATATATCCCCAACGTCAATCACCTCATTCAAGTGAAGGTTAAAATTCTCAAACACCTCATCAAAAGTATGGTTTTCAATCAGTTTTGGTTCAAGAGTGGAGGTGTAGAGATCACAAGGATTTGGCATGGTTTCACTTGAAATGGACCCTTCGCAGTCGGGTAAATCAAACATTGCATTATTGCACAACTTGTCATACATTCTATCGTCAATTGGTGAATCCTTTGGTGCACTCGATGAATCTGTGAAACTGGAGTTGTGGATTTCAGTTTGGAAAGGGAATTTTTGATTAGGAAAGGTGTACAGCTCTCTCTCACTACCTAAATTCTCATTTTGTCCCATACCCGAATTATATACTGGAAAATTTTGGGCTGGTTCGAAATTATTTGCTTGCATCCACTCTGTTGTTACCTTCCTAAGTTGGTTCGTCAATTCCATATATTTTCTAATGACTGCTCAAGACTAGACTTGGGTCGATAAGGAGTTTCAGGATAAGATTGAAATTCTTGTGGACGGTTAAAACTCCCAAATGGCTGATTAGAAGGACCGTTTAGGGAAGGTGGAAAAGTCGGATTTGATTGATAGGAACGGAATGGTTGTGAAAATTGGGCGGGAGTAGGATCAACATTGTGATAAGAAGAATTTTGATATTGGTTCGTCGGTTGGTTATTGGTCATCATACATGGTATAAACCGATTATGAAATTCTTCTTTGGAAAGTGGAGGTGATGGTTGATATTGGTCCGAGTTGAAACTTTGGCCTCTAGCCCTAGCTATATGCTCAGCAATGGACATTCGTCTTGGGGCATCCTCACTCGGGGTATCAACTGAAACATGTGTGGAATTAGGGTACGGTTGATATTGGTTCGGATTGAAACTTTGGCTTCTAGCCCTAGCTATATGCTCAGCAATTGACATTCGTCTAGGGGCTTCCTCACTCGAAGTATCAACTGGAACAGATGTGGAATTGGGATACGGTTGATAGGACCTAAACTGAGGCGGCAAACTGTTTCTTCTCGCTTGTTCTATATGATCTCTTAAGGACATGGAAGAGCCGGACGGTATACCGAAGGGATTACGAAAACATTTAATATCTGGTTGTGGACAACAAAACTCGGCGAGAGTTTTTCTACATGGGTCACCCATTTTAAGAAGAGAAGAGGGGGAAAAGGGTAAAAAGGGTAAAAAGGGGGAGGGGGGAAATTAATTGGTTTGTTTTGAAAAACAAACGGATTTTTTGAAAATTCACACAAACATGCACAAGAAACCCTATTATCTAATGGTCACCTAGGTCAAGTCTCTAGACCGCTCCTAGACTTCCAAAAGAAAAATCGCAGGATAAATTCTCTACCGCCTCTTTATCCCTCCTGTGGCCAGGTAAGTGCCAGATAAGTGGGAGGTTCTCCACTACATAAGTAGTGGGCCTAATTAAGTAACCGCTTGCCATAGACACACTTGCCTTAGACACCACAAAAGAAACGCGGATAAGCAATAGATTACCCACGACCTCCTTCTGTCCTAAGTGAGCGCGACGGTCCTTAGAGTCATGTCTACATAACTTTTAATTAATGAGGGTGATGCGGATGCAAGTTTGTGATTTCCGGGGCTTAGGAAGGGTAATGAACTCCCCACCTAATCTGAATTTGGTCGTGCCCCTTAATTTCCGTATTAATATATGTAAACAACCAATTTCAAGAATCGCAACAAATTTATATTTTTTTTAGCGGCACTGAATTTTGCAAAGAATCCTGCAAGAAATTGATTATTGGACATGATCAGAGAGAAGAGGGGAACGCAGAGAACATACCTGAGAATTTTGGAAAAGAGCAAGCCTTAAACGGCGGCGGTTCCGCCGTAAAAACCACACAACGGCCGCGGATCCGCGGCTCTCTGGGAGGATTAGGGTTTGGAAAAATTCCTGTAGGTCCCTGTACTTCTCTGTATTCTGTAAAACTCCTCTGAATCTTGATTTCCTCAGTAGAATAATTCCAGATTTCCTCGCAAAAAAAATTCAAACGCTAAAGTTAAGCACACGATGAGAATCTTGAATGAAAACTTGATGGAATAATAATTTTTCAACTCAAATAACAAAAACAAACAAAATAGCACACATCCCCGGCAACGGCGCCATTTTATTGATCATTAATTTCGATGTCGTGTTCAGAAATGATGCTTCACAATTAAAGAAATTTATAAACCGCAATCAATAACGGTGTCAATTGTAGCGCGCTAATGAATATGGATCGTCCACTGAGATGTATGTTTTGCTCGCTATTGTTTTAGATGAGTCAAAATGAAAAGATAAAAGAAAAATTGCAAGAAAATTGATTCTAGAATTTTGAAATTTAGTTTCAAGAAAAGTAAAGAACTAGATCTAAAGATCAAGAATCAATAAAATTCTAGAAGATACCCAAATCTAATGAACTATCAAGATTTGTAATGAGGCTCGTAGGAATCGATCGAATCTATAGAAGTGATGAAGACTTGTGATTACGTTTTCTTATCCATTAATGATTTGATACTAGATCGATGACGATCAACGAGGTTTAAGGATCTATCGAAGAAACTAGGGTTTCTTCATCTCATCCTTTATCCTTTCAATGATTATCATTCAAAAGCTAGCCTCTAGTAAATTGAATTATCGAACGTTGATCTCTAATTAAGAGCGAAAACATTCAAGAAAGTATCTCGCTCATAACTAGGTTGTCAATAATTCAATTTACAAGAGTTTACAAAACTTATAGGACTTAAGAATCGTTTCAAGATCTAATCATCATCATCTATTGATTCTCTCAACTCCTCCACGAGCGGAGTTTTTACTCAAGCATCATAACCACGAAATCAATCAAGAATTGAAAACTAATCATAATGCTCAAATATAGAGATAAACAAGATAAAGAAATTTCACCTTTTATTAATCAACAATTTTGTTACAATTCGCTCAAGAACTACAAGAGGAAAGAACTCGATCGTCGAATTTAGCTCCGCACCGTCTCCGTGAGTCGCGGATCGTCTTGGATCACTTGCTCGGTTGAAGATCGGTGTCGCTTCTAAAAGGTTGATGGCTTCTTTCTTGAATTGGCACTCGATAGATCTTGATCTTAATCAAATCGTGTCACTCAATTTGATTTGAATTTCGATTTGGATCTACAATTTTCCCTCCAAAATGAACTACTCACTAACTAGCTAACTAAAAATGAACAACCCCCAAAACCCTAGATCTAGATCTCTTTTTTTAACCCCCTCTCCTTTTCAATTCAAATTCAAATTTCCCTTCAAAATGAACCACTTTTCCCTCCAAAATGAACTACCTCATTTGAATTTTCCCTCCAAAATGAACTATCTCATTTGAATTTTCCCTCCAAAATGAGGTTGTTAGAAAGAATCTTCTAGAAGAAGTTTGTTGGAGGGAATATTCTAGAATGAGCTTGTTACAAGGAGGCTTCTAGAAGAAGATTGTTGGAGATAGGCTTCTAGAAGAAGTTTGTTGGAGGGAATATTCTAGAATAAGGTATATTCTAGGATAAGGTTGTTAGGCGGAGCCTTCTGGATAAAGCCACGTGGTCATCTGGAATCTTCTGGAAGCATTGGCCGTTACGGGAAGCCACGTAGGGAAATTTGATGCGATGACGTCATTATATAGCCGCAGATCCGCGGCGGGAAGCACCTATTGGCCGCGGATCTGAAGCCATTTGAAGGCCTCTATGCATTAAACTTCTGTGGTATTCTTGGGCTGACTTTGTGGCACTTTTCTGATGTGTGGAATCTCATATTTCTTTCTATATCACTGCCAGATCACAAGTCTTGGACTTGGTGCATTTTTATCAGCACTTTTAACAGTTTTGGCTCTTTTCCTGAAATTTCCTGCACAGATTCTCGAGACAAGTGTTGCGCTATACAAAGATGATGCATGCAATGATAAACACTCAATTTCTCTCAAAATGCCGGTTATATTATATAACACAAGTTATTTGGTATTTTACAGTCAATTTGCTAATATGTGCTATATTCATACCGAACACCTTTAGATGATTGCAAATAGTTGGGAAATTGATGTGTTAAAAATGCAATATTTTCGACTGATCTGGTTTAATGGTGGTTTTGACGGTCACAAAATCGAGTTAAGGTTTCATTCTTCGAGAGGGTCCACCGCGACACTTGCACGATTTTTGAATGTTCTTTAACTAATGAAAAATCCAACACTTGGAAATTTTCCGACAGGGGAAAAAGTGAGTTATTGACATCCGTTCGAACTTTTTAACACTGTCTAAACAAATCGAAACAAAGCTAGAATTGCGAATACGAAACACTCTGATTTACCTTTTGAGTAAATAAACATCTCATGCAAATTTAGCAAAAAGAAACAACACCAAAAGTACCAAACCCCAGAGACTTGAACACCACCCAAAAACCAAACCCTAGCTCCCTCAGAAATCCGAGCAGGCCGGATTTTCTAGCCTTCTGGCTAGCCAAAATCCGAGCAGGGGGTTTGGGTTTTGGTGTGTGTTCATATTGTATCTCAGACAACATTTTGCAATTGTTTGAAAAAAAAATTTGACACCTAAAATAATTCGACAGAAACTGGGGTTTTGCATAGGGTGTTTCGGAGTTGTTTCGGTTTCGTAATCCTACACTAATCCGTCTAATTCTCTAGCTAGGCTCTGATACCACTGTTGGGTTACCTACAACGGCAATAAGGTTTCGGGAGGTATCATCCATGCCAAATTAAAATCTTGCCACTGAAGATAACCCTAAACCTAGGAACTTTAACTAGAGAATCAAACAAAACTATATGTTAACAACTTAACATCTAAGAGTTTGGGATTACAACCTTTGTAGTCTGTTCCTTCACTTCATAAGCTTTGTGTTGAGGTCCTTTCGCTGCAATCATCAAGAACTCCGACTCTCGTGAGGCTCTAAGAGGTGAATGATGCATCTTGCTTGAAGTCTTCTTGATGATCTACCTTGAAAAATCTCTAACCCAAGCTTACACTTCACTAATGAAGTAATTATAGAAGTGAACACCCTAATCTAAGTGGCTAGATTAGATGAGGATGATGAAGTAGGGATATTACTCTCTTTTGTTTTCAATTTCTCACTATTAATCACCACAACTCAAAAAGCTAGCAAGCTTTTTCGAGAGCAAGAAGAAGAAGAAGAAGCAAAACCTTTTGTGATGAATAATGAATTATTATTGTGGTTACAATTGCAACCATGAGTTAAGAATGAAGGTTTTAACTCATGTAGAGAATAAACTATGGTTAAGGATTTGGGTTGGGTTAACAAATATCTACACAAAATATCAAAGATGAAGACAAAAGTCAAACCTTCATGAAGCTTCATGAAAGCTCATCCAAAAGCTAACCCAAAAGCTAACCCTAATCCAAACCCTAACTTGGTTTAAACTCAACAACCATGTTGCATTTGTAACCTTAACATTTTACAATATTATATATCACATATATAATATATTTTGTAACAAAAGAAAATAATACAATTAACATATATCGCATAAACATCAATGTATTATCCAGTGAGAAAAAGAATTAATAAAGCGAGCTTAAATTAGTTGATGTAATGTAATATATCACGTATATAATTATACATTAAATTATCGAATCAACACTTGATCCGACAATCCGGCTATATTGCATATAACCGACTAATATAACATGTACCAATTCATCAAATCAACACTTGATTCGATGACCCGGCTATATCACATATACCCGGCCGATATCACATATCGCGAGAATAGAATACGGTATCTCATATCATATTATTCTCGGTCCCGCACATATTACATATGTGCTCCTACTCCGTTTTGCCTGAGCCAGGAAACCTCTGTGTGGGACTCTAAATAATCGTCAATACGTCGGCAGTAGGTGATGATCATATCAAACACCCACAAGCTGCAAGCGGTCAGCTAAACGTAACAACCACCCAGGTATTGAGCAATCAGAAGATCAACAAGCAAGCCTGTACATTCTCCTGTGAATCCAATCAGTAACACTCCTGTACAGTCCGGTCTCTTCGTCTGATATGTCGCATATCCAGTCTAGGGGTGGTAAACGTCAGACCCCAGTAACCGATAAGTCGTGTCGATGTGAGGCTCATAACAGGTCAAGAAACTACTGATAACTCTTACCAGTAACACTCCATATCAGCCCTAGCCAGGGACTTCCAGTTATAGCCAATCGAACACAGCACAACATCAACTCCCTATATCGGGAGAGACGAAACCCCTCCTATCGCTCATTGCCTCCATGTGATTTGGGACTGTACCCAAAAGCCACCGTTTTGCATGCCCTCTTGGATTTGGTAAGGTGGAAATCAAAGCACAGTGGGAATCACACAAGACTCTATGACGATCTCGGGTCTACAGACTAACCTGTACCAGTGTCACCAGAGAACTGCTATCTGACGATAGGTATAAATCCATCTAGGAGTTCTCGGTGATTCCGTTCAGTGTACCCAGTCTCCACTGAGCACCCGTACACCATCTTTGATGTCAAACACCAATGGATATGGGATCATCAATCGCCCATCATATGGGTCAAGATGCGTATATGCTAGTCTACTCTGGTGTATCGATGCCCTGTCTCGATACACCCTTGACTAGGAACAGTTATAGGATGTACTCGTTGACTACCCTGGCCCCACTAGTATGATCTCATCATAGTCCTAGTAGTCAAGTACATATCCCAAGGGCTTTATCAACATGTGAGAGCAAGACTGTAAACCAATACAAGTCAACATGTTAAGACAAAGTGTAACCAGATAGCATACTATCATATTGAGCAAGAGAGTCCTCTCTATATATATCCAAGCATCCACTATAATAAACATCATATGTGCAATAATGGCCTCTAGGGCATATACATAACTAACAGAAGCCACTGGCCAAGTTATCACGGGTAATTCCCAATCTTTTCAAATCCTTGTATATCTCTATATTTTTCTTGTATCTAAACCAACCTCACACCACTTAGGTACAATCTTAGTAGCCTCCCTACCTGCTTTAGCACTGTTCGACACTGGAGCATCACATTGCTTTATGTCGCAACGGTTCGTTCGAACTCATGCGATTCTAGTTAAACCGCTCGTATCCAGCTGGAATGTCAGTTCAGGTAACGATGTTCTAAAGGCAACTATGGGATACGATCTGTGTCCAGTGGTCGTCTGCAGTAGAGAATTTTATGCGGACTTCAAGGTGCTGGACATACTGAACTTCGATGTAGTCTTGAGAATAGACTGGTTGGGAACTTTCTTCACTACCATCGAATGTCGTCAAAAGAGGGTAGTGTTCGAGATACCAGATCATCCGGTCTTTTATTTGAAGAGTGGAGACCATACCCTGGAACCTAGCACCTATAAAGCTAAACCAAAGAAGGCAGTGATTGCAACTTTACAAGCAGAAGAATCGAAGTCAGAGGTAGTTCGAGAGTTCGAGGACGTATTCCGTGAAGATATAATAGGTTTGCCTCTTGATCGAGCTCTTGAATTCAGCATTGACTTACTACCTGGTGCACAACCAGTGATCAAAGCTCCGTACCGGTTAAGCCCTGAAGGATTGAAGGAGATCCGTACTCAGTTGGACAAACTTCTGCAGAAAGGTTGGATTCGTCCCAGTACTTCAAGTTGGGGATCTCCAGTTTTGGTTGTGAAGAAGAAAGAAGGTTCATACAGAATGTATATAAACTACCGAGCTCTGAACGAAGTGACGATAAAGAACAAGTATTCACTACCGCGCATCGACGATCTGTTCGATCAGCTAAGTGGGTCTTGCGTATTCTCAAAATTAGACCTTCGTTCGGGTTATCATTAGGTAAAGGTCAAAGAGTCTGATATTCTGAAGACGGCATTCAGGACTCGCTATGGTCATTATGAATTTCTCGTAATGCCATTTTGAGTGACCAATGCACCTGCTATATTTATGAATCTGATGAACCAAGTTTTCCGAGAGTATCTAGACAGGTTTGTTGTTATTTTCGTTGACGACATCCTAGTGTATTCAAAGGACCGGAAAGAACACGCCGAGCACTTAAGAATTGTCCTGGAGACATTGCGACAACATCAAATCTATGCCAAGTACAGAAAGTATAAATTTTGGCTAGATTAAGTCGGATTTCTCGGGCATATCGTTTCAGGCGAAGGAATTTCAGTAGATCCAGCTAAGGTGTCAGCTGTCAGCGAGTGGCCGGCACCAGAGACGGTGAAGGATATTCGAAGTTTCTTGGGATTAGCAGGATACTACCGCAGATTCATTGAAGGCTTTTCGAAGATTGCAGCATCCCTGCCCAAGCTCACATGTAAAGATGAAGAATTCGTGTGGTTAGAAGCATGTGAACAAGCTTTTATAGAACTCAAGTCGAGATTAACTTCTGCTCCTATTCTCGTAATACTGGACCAAACTGGAGGATTTGTTGTGCATTGCGATGCATCCGGTAAGGGATTTGGATGTGTTATATACCAGCATGGAAAAGTTGTAGCTTTTGCATCAAGACAGCTGAAAGTCAATGAGTGCAACTATCCAACACATGATCTGGAGTTGGCAGCCGTTATCTTTGCACTTAAGATTCGGAGACACTATCTTCTGGGAGAACGAGTAGATATATACACGGACCACAAAAGTCTGAAGCATGTATTTACTCAGAAGGAGTTAAATATGCGGCAGAAAAGATGGCTAGAACTCATGGCAGACTTCGACATCAACCTACAGTATCATCCAGGGAAGGTGAATGTAGTTCCTCATGCACTTAGTCGCCAGCCACTATCAATGAATCTCACCACACAGTTGAAGCTATAGCAGGAATTGCACGGGATGGAGATCAAAGTAGTTATGCCAGGTAACGGTTCGTATTTGATGAACTTACAAGTTCAGTCTACTATTGTCAATTAGATCAAGGTAGCTCAAGAAAGTGATGCCAAGCTGCAAAAGATCCGAGAACAGGTAGAATGTGGACTTCGAACAGACTTCATCATCCACAAAGATGAATCTTTGAGATATGGAAGTAGATTGTGTGTACCAAAAGGTTCTGTTCGAAAAGAGTTGATGAAAGAAGCCCACATCTCTCCGTACTTAGTACATCCTGGTGGTACAAAGATGTACAAAAATCTACGGCAACACTACAGGTGGCATGGAATGAAGCGTGAAGTAGCCAGAAGGGTAGCCAAGTGTTTGGTGTGTTAGCAACTATAACAACCCTAACTTTCTGTACGAATTTTGTTCAAAATACAGAAAGAGACACCTAAGCCTGAGCACGAGTTATAAGTTTGTTTTGCTTTTGAACAACAAGAAGGAGCTTGTAGCTCACTGGTAAGGCCTTGCAATGTTGAAACGTAGCACCAGAGTTCAAATCCCATCAGCCACATATTCTTTTTATTAAAATTTATTTTAATCTTTTTAAGCCCAAGAGTCTACACGTGCACTACACATAAACTGAAGAGTCACAGTTTAAACAAACATGTGCAAAACAATATTCATACAGACCCTGACACATGGCGGAGATCCGAGCCCCCACCCCATCGAATGGACCGGCGAGATTGAATATTCGGTCGACGCCGCCGGTTTGGTTGGAGAAAAATGCAATTTTTTTTAACCCTAGCACCCTTTGGACTCCCCCCATTAACCCCAGTCTGTTTGTTTTCTCTGCACATTTCCATAGAATTAAAAATGAGCATTACTCCAAGTTTTAATGCATTTTAATTCTTAAATTCATCACCCTAAACCCTAATCCTACCCTATAATACAACCCTACACTTTGGCTCTCTTCATTCTGAAATTTAGTATCAAAACGCTCAAAAATTTTCAAGTCCTCTTTGGTGTACAAATGGAGTTAGCGAAGGGCGAAACTCCGACGAAATTCCGAGGAGATTCCGGTGACGAAACGACGTCCCGATGCTTCCCAATCCTTCTCCTACATCTCCCCACTCATTAAAGACAGTAAGTTCTTTCTTTCCCTCTCATCTCAAATTCTAAAACTTTCAAAACATAAAACCCGACGGAAGCGGAGTTAATCTGACTTCCGATTCGGTTTTTCTTCAAAATTCAACTTTTCTTAATCCAGATCATACCATACTCTCACATATTGTTTAACAAACATCAATAAATTTATTAAAACAAGTTTCATTTTAAAAGAATAATTTTTGTAACTTTTATCGCACTTTTACAGAAAAATACCATATATTTTAAGTTTCGACATAATAACTTATTTCCTTGCTATACCTTTAGATAACTCATAAGGTAATGACCTACCTCATCACAACACACATCTTTGACATAGCACGATAAATTTTGAGACAATAGAATACGGAAAAATACGACTTTACAAACAAATACCCTAAACTTACAAAACCGTTTTCTTTAAAAAGTGTATTAAACATTTCCATGCAATTGCGCCTCTACAACCCACTTTTTAGGGACCCCGTTCAGGATGGTGCAGATTATCGCACATCTTCGGGCCTAGTAGAGAGAGATGCAGACCTCCGCAAGGAGCATTCGATCTCGATGAAATTTTTATACATTTTACTTTAGAAAATGTGATTTCTACAAGAAAATAAATAAATTATTTTCATTAAATATATATAAATCTATTATCAAAATATCTATTTTAATTAAATAAATATTCCAAGTTTTCTAAATCAAAGGAATCACTATTACATGAAAATACCATCCAAATACAACACAAGTACACTATTTTAATAAAATACCATATACAATGAAATTAGGTTCTACTCATTAGAAATTTCACAACTATAAAATATACATATATGAAAACCCTAAAGACAATAATTAAATGCTTGAGGCGTGTTTACCGCCGAAAACAGAGACGAAACCGCATGGCCGTCTTGCCTGAATTTGGGGACAGATGCTATTTGGTTTTATCCGTCCACCTCTCTGAAGATGCAGAGTTGATTTATGGCATCGTGTTTCGGAGGTTTAGACAGATGCGGCTGTTGTAGCAGACTTCGTCAGATTCTCCCTCGTTTGCGAGGGGTTTTTGATTGTGGGGATGCTCTTCCCTGCAGGCGCAAGCCCCTGCAGTTAATTACATTACCGCATCGCGGTAACCACTTTCTCCGGCTCCAAAAGGTCACTTCATGTCGTGTGTGTTTGTTTTATTTTTGGTTGCCCGTGGATTGTATATGGAGACTAATTTATGTTGTCGCCTGTAGGGCGTGAATTAGTCCAAATCTGTATTTTCTTAGATTTGGATTTGGTTTGATTTAAGGATTGTTAACCTTATTTGAGATTAAGATCAATTTAAATATTTGTTAAGGACACGTTAATCCGATATTGGACTAAGATCTACTTAACGGGGGTTCAGGATCATTTTTGATCCAACGAAAGAGATTCGGGCACTATCGTTTTAGTTTCAGGACGTTGTGGTCCACAGCTAGTTTAAGGACATTACGGTCTATTGGGGTATGCTCATGGGTTTGAGAGTGCATCCAAGAGCTGTTGGTTGTCGGGACCCTCCACCTCTCTGATATCGTTGAAGAATTACGACGACATATATCAGAGGTGTGGAGAGATGTACCCTTGAACCGAACTCCAGATTGAAGGGAGAGATCATGGTGGAAGGAACACCATTTTAGATGCCATGTATCAGGAGATCATTGGCCATCTTTGGCACTAAGATCGATTCGGGGAGACCTGAGTATAGGAGGGCTCGGCTGATTGATGGTCAAATGGTTTGAGCCTCGGGAGACTTGGCTAATTTTGGCTAAGGTTGGCCTCTCACAGTGTTAAACACTGCTATTTGGTTGACGCTCACGTGCTCCCACGTGAGGCTCATAAGTAGTGTTAGCACTGAAATTTGGAGCGCTCACGTGCGGCACGTGAGGCACCTGAAAATTGGGCATCATGCACTTGGGTCTAAATCCCCATCCGTATATAAGTGTTAAACACTTAGTCCTTATGGTCATCACCTGTGGGCATGTGAGGTGCTCTAGAATTGGGCACTGCCTCCTTCGGATTTATCTTCCTATTCTGTTCTAGGTGCTAAGCATTATTGGGGGTCATGTGGGATCACATGAGGCACCCCAAAATTTGAACTTTCTTAATTTATTCCCCGTCCCTTTTTACAAGTGCTGAACAATATTAGGGGTCACGTGACCCGAACTCAGTCATTCCTTTTTGGTCCTTAGAGGTGCACATGTGGGAACACGTGATCCGTCGTTATAGCGTTGAACGCTAATATCCATAGGGCTCTTGATTTTAGTCTTGAGAGTTTCAAGTCCTTTGTTTTATAAGAATTAAATTCTTACGCAGGGTTAAACCCTAGTTTTATTAGAGGAATTAAATTCCTATGTATTTGGAAGAATTAAATTCTTCAAATCTAGTTCTTTCCTCTAAGTTTTGGGACTGCGTAACAGAATCTCCCCGATGAGAATTAAATTCTCAACTTGTGGGGAGATCTGCTTCTGCAGACCTCAACCAGAGGAAGAACTACGTTCTTTTTTGGAAGAGTTCAACTATTGTAAAAAGAGATAAAATGATCTCTAGGTCATTTCCCTCACCCAGGGTTTCTTTTTCTTCAAAGAGAACTCCTCTTCTTCGTTTTTTTTCTCAAATCTTATGGTGGGGTCTCCTCCTTTTCTCTCTTCAGTCTCGAGTCCTTTATATAGTAGAGGCAAGTTTGTTGATTTAGTTAAGAAAATCTTTAATTGAGAGATTTTTTTGATTGATTCGGGGATTTTATCCACCGTTGGGTTTTTTTCCAATGGGCACCAATCAAAGAAGAAGATAGAGCCACATGGAGGCAGTGATCGGATCATCGATGATTCGTCTCTCCCGGTATTAGGGGTTGATGTCGCGTTGTGCATGGGTGACCATCACCAGAAATCCGTGGCCACGGTGGATGAGAATAACCGATCCAGAATCGATAGTTTCTCAGATGGTGATGGATTTCATGCTGACACTAAATGTCGCGTTGTTAGGGGTCTGACTTTATCCACCCCCCTAGACTCGACATGCGATACTCTTAGATGAACAGACCAGACTGTACGGATATTGTCACTGTCAGGCTCAGTAGGGGTTCACGATGAGTTTGCTCGTCGGTCTCCCTTTCGCTCAATACCTGGGTAGCCGTTACGTACAGCTAGTGCCGCTGACGTGCTTATGGTTAAACCCACTGCCAGCGTATTGACGAGACTTTAGAGTCCTACACAGAGGGTTTTCACGGATCAAGCGATATGGTGTGAATCACGTATGTTGGTACATACAGGTGTCCGATTAAATATGTGCACATACGGCACAGACTTTAATCGGACGGTTGATAATACTAGCGGCTTATGATTAAGCCGGATTTTTAAATCAGGTTTTGATTTAATAATTTATATATGTATTTATATTCTAGTATTATTGTTCATTGTTCGTTTTCTCTCTTGGCTATTCGTATATTTGTACGAAAACGCGTATATGTATTTCGATACATGTACTGGGAAGTATTCTATATTTATACGGAATAGCTTCTAGAAGATGGCCACCTCATTATTGGATTTTCATTTTGGAAAATCATTTTGGAAATGAGGTGGAGGAGTAAGGTGGCATGGGCATGGTCTAGGACATGTTGAGAGGTATGGTTTTTATTTTGAAATTAAAGAGATATTTTTTGGTGGGAATGAGAGAGGGGGCAGCAGCCACTTGATATGGGCTTTTTGCTTATTTTGTTTTGACTACTAGATTTCTTCACTTGCTACTCTCTCACTTTCACACAAAAAGACTTAGCCATTCTTGAGTTGCTCATGCCATTGCTTCCTCACTTCCTTCATCTTCTATGGTTGCTCACTTGAGCAATAGTGATGAGAGAAAATATAGTGACACTCTTCTACACCTCTACTCTCCATTGCTAACAACTTTAGAGCGTCGGTTGCCTCGTTTGTCGAGGCTGAAGCTTGCGCCGTTTCCCTCAAGTGGATCATCGGAGATGGAGGAAGACCGGCAACCAAACTTGATCAATGAACCACTAGGATCTTGGAATGAAGACCGAAGGACATGGATCAACTCGGTATAAACATTCTAACTTCTTTATTAGCTTGCTAGTTTAGGGTTTAAGGCAGATCCGGGAATCGGGTAATGGTAGCGCCAGTTTAGTAAATTTTTGTTCCGTATTTGGCCATGGTTTGATGGCCGGGACGCTGCCGTAACCCAACATGGTATCAGAGCCACCCTTTAAACCCTTAGCTAGCTAGTTTAGACAATGTTAAAGTATCGAAATCGAAACAACTCGAAAACGATGCACAGCAGTTTTCACTTTCTGTCGAAATTTCAGAGTCTTCAAAATTTTTTTTATACAACTACACAAGACTGCTGACATGACCACTTGACCATACCCCAAATACGAACCCAATCCACCAAAATTTGGCCGAGCACATTGCCTAGAAAACCGAGGAGGCCGGCCCTTTTAAGGCTTCAGGGTTTCATTTTTTGGGTGTGGTTTGGTCTCTGGAAAATTGGTGCAGTGGTATTGTTTGTTTTGCCCATTTTGGATATTATGTTATCTATTGTTCAAGGGCAATTCGGGGTGTTTCAAAGTCGATGTTTTAACACCGTTTAAATGTTTATACAGTACTTACATTACTATCCGTGACCGTGAATGTCATTTGATCGGTATAACTCGTCTAATTGCTATATGTCCTTTTAGACGAGTTTGCGAACGTGACATTCACGTTGATGTTCTGTGTTGTGCTGTGTTGTGGTTGGATCATCGTGGTGGATAGATATGGTGCAATGTTAGTACAGTTTAATTTTATTTGTACATTTGATGTTGCGGGGCGAGCGTCCGACATGTGGACTGCCGTCACTGCCAGTTTGTATATTATTTGTTTGGGGCACGACCGGGTTGATGTCGATGTCACCTTTGTATATTATTTTCTTTTCTGTACTAGGATTACCCCGCGGTGGAGAGCACGCATAGCCAGGTTCTAGAGGGCAACGGGTCCACATCTCATGGCGTTGAGACAGAGGGGACCACACTCTAGAATTGGCGGGCTATTCGCCGCACTCGTAGGGGGTATAGGTTGACCCACGGAGGGGTGCTCAAGTTACCGGATTCCGTGAAGTGCTGGGTGACCCATTTACGTTGTTGAAGGGGGTTGCCTCACTTCTGGTTTTGGCGGGTAATTTGCCGCGCTCATAGGGTTCTAGGTTTCATTGCACATGCTATCCACATGACAGGGAATGTTGGGTTTCATTTGCGGCTCAAGTGAAAACCGGGGATCCAAGATTATCCACCATTCTGTGATGCTTCTGTGATGTTGCTTTATATCATACCTAGGACGATTGTTATATATATTTATATATATATACTAGTAGATGCTGTATATGTTTTGCACCCGCGCTAGCCTAATTCCCGCTCTGTCGTTAGTTAAGTAACCTAACGGGTGATGACGGGACCCAGTGGCGAATGCGGATGGCATATACGTACATTTTATTTTCGTTCTTTTCTGGTGTGATTAATTGATGAGACCGCATTGATTCTTATCAATGCAAGGATAAAACAAACCTATATGATGTTGTTGGAACCAGGTTTTTAAAAACAAACTGACATTACAGATGTTCTCTTTTGCTTTGCACAGTGGTATTCGGTTATGAATATCCAGCACCTCATTCGACGAGGCAAGGGCCGAGATCCCTTCATCGGGAGTGACCCCTTGAGTAAAAGTTTGCATCAACGTAATAACTTCACTATAGTCGGTTCTTTTGCTTTGCATCGTGGTATTCAGTTTGGAATATCCTGCACCTTATTCGACGAGGAAAGAGCCGAGATCCCTTCACCGGGAGTGACCTTTTTAGCAAAAGTTTTCGCCACTATACTTTTGTAAAATCACTTGGATTCCTTCAACGATATCAAGTTCATTACGTTAAAGGTTTTTCGCCAAAAAACAGCTGTAGCCCTCCGTCATTTCAGATTAGTATTGCTTAGTATTCGTGCTACGTATGTTGACTGTGTCAAGGTGTAGTGTGCGGTAGTTCTGTAATGTTTTTCTGTCGCATGGATATGTGGATTAGTTATGACAGTCCTACGGTCATGTTGACTATGTCAAGGACTCATACGGGTGGGTTTAATGCAATCAAGATAATGACGGGTTGAACTTGACTAGGACCGTTTGATATGTTGACTGTGTCAAGGTCACTTGGGTCCTAGGGGTAAAAACACACATCGGGAGTTTCAAACATACAGGAAACTTGCCAGGCATGCGTATACCTTCTGGAGTGTGGTAACTTGAGTGGCTTACATCAAGTTATCATGCGATGAGAGTTCGATTCCGATTCCCACTGATGAGTAGGATTACTCCTTGGGTAATTCCGACTAATTCTCCTTTTAGGTTTGGAGGAGAATTTGAGGAAACAGTGGGAGCCATCCTGATTAGATAAATAAATAACCATTCTGATCTAGGTTAGAGTGCACGCTGAGAGTTTCTTTTCTCTCTCTGTTTAGCAGCGACCATGGCCCGACCCTTGACTACAACTCATGAACCAAGTTAACCAAACCTTATTAAAACACTTTGGCTTTTGGAATGTCACGGTGTCGCATATATCATTTCCACTTCTATATCACCTTTGCATTTCTCCATAACACCCCGTATCACTACGAACATCCACTTCCATTGGATAAATCCATCGTATAGTTACATACAAACTCGAAGGAACTTGTTCCAGATTCGAGGATGGATTCTGGTTCTGGAGAGATTGAATAAGATTATTCGGTTGTCTTTTCTCTTTACCTTCTCTTAGGTTGTGAGGGCTCCTAGGATTAGGAGAGGGTACACCTATTGAGCATATTGGATAGTCTTCTTCCAAACCTTAGGCAGGTGCCGATAGGTAGGGAAGGAAGAAAACCAATTAAACCTAAGTGTGGTGTACAGAAGGTAATAAGTAAAGACAAATAAAGGGATTAGAAAAACGGCAAAGAAACTTGCGACTGCTATTATTTACGACAAAAACCGTGTATACCCCTGCCACTCCTACATCCACTTTGCATTTCTCTAGAACACTCTGTATCACTACGGATATCTACTCCTATTGGATATGCCATTGTATAGTTTCATACGAACTTGAAGGAACTTGTTCCAGATTCGAGGATGGTTTCCGGTTCAAGAGAAATTGAATAGGATTATTCAGATGTCTTTTCCCTTTACCTTCTCTCAAGATGCGAGGGCTCCTAGGATTAGGAGAGTACACCTATTACGCTTATTGGATAGTCTTCTTCCAAACTTTAGGCTGGTGCAGAAGGGTAGGGAAGGAAGAAAACCAATTAGTCTAAAGGTGGTGTACAGAAGGTAATATGTAAAGACATAATAAAGGGATTGAAGTGATAGCAGCCAAGTATATAGTTACTGTCATGAATCAGGATAGTGAAAGAGGTGTTACTAGGAATACCAGTTAACCCTTTTTGAAACATTTCATATTTCAGTTTCACTGTGCGATGTTAATTGAAAACTATTTTCCCAATTGGAATCTAACTCCAGGGTATGTATTTACCAGATCAGTTTCTCACATCTGTATGTTATTACGGATGGTGAGTGAGAGTAAGATATTGGGAATTGGGTGATTAGATCCTCATTATATCGGAATTCGTTGTAATTGGTGATATTTGAGGAAATCATCTGGATTTTGCCGGATGGCAAATATTTGGTTTTGAATATCCGTTATTATGCACCAATTTCAAACTGATATATCTGTACGTTTATTTTATAAAGTGAGATATAACATTTTGATATTATGTCTGTGACATTTACCTATATCAGTTGGTGATTAGGTAAGGTGCATTCAACAGCGGTGTAATTCTTCTTAACCATGGTACAGTTTTTCAACCTGCGACGCACAGGGTTTGAGTTATTGAACTCAGAGGACTTATACAAAGTATTGTATGTTGTGCAGTGTCCATTAGGACAATAGGGTTGGTACTCATACTATATTCTGTTTACTCATAACTTCTCTAGTTCTAGACAAGTATTTCGTTAAAATACAAGATTCAGATTTTGAGAAGTTATAGGTATAAGAATAAAGTGGAGAACCATTTGTTGGAAGTATCAGGATTTTTCGAGGAAGTCGAAGATGTAGATACTTGCGTTTGGTATTCTGTTGATAGTAATGGTTTTGAGAACTTGTTTCTCTTTCAGGTTACTCATATATGGATGCGCTCCTAGCTGAGTAATGCTGATTGGCCTCTTTTCTATTTGGTTGATATGCACTAGAGACAGCTGCATGATTTTGAATCTGGTTCCAATTAAATTAGTGCTTTTGTTTCTATATTGGATATATATAGAATCAATTTATATCTTAACGATGTTAAGGTATAAGAAGTTGTCCGGCTGATGCTTAAAACCAGAATCTGGATAAACTCAAGGCGCATTTCAGTAATGGAAGTTTATGGGTTATCCCGGGCTTTGACGAGGGTTAACTTTCTACCATCAGGAAGATCAATAGTGATATTGTTCTTGACTCGCCAAAGTTTTAGTAAAATGGATTTTTCAGAAAACAGAAGTGGGAGTATGGTAGAACTGGAAGTGATTCCAGAACCACGAACGATTACTGAAGATTTATAGAACCTGAGGATTCAATTGTTTTCGACATTCCATTAGCCACTCCACAGATTTGGCGGGTAACCTCAGGCACCCGAGAGGTACTTCGGTCTTCTCAGAGACGGTGGCAAGGAGGTTCTTGTTTATCCAGACTTGCCATTGCTGCTGTTCTAGACTATAAGACTCGGCAGGAGAATGAGTATAGCGTCGTTCTAAACTAGCTTTAGAAGTTCACGTGTATATGACTCTGCCAGAGGGTTGTTGTAGTCTGTGGGAGCAGCGAAAGCATAGTGGGCAAGTAGCTTATGTCTGTTTATAGACTAAAGCGGGTATAGCGGAAATAGATCATCTATTTTTGATGTGACAGTCATAGGCTTTGACTTCATCAGAATAGGAGATGGATCTGGTAAGAAGGTAGTAGGGTGCGATGTCCTGGTATTTAGGTTGACATGCACTTTATAGGAAGAGATATTCATATATTACGATCGGTTATACTGTGGTTGTCACACAGTTGTTTTCTCCACATAGGATATGGATATAATATAAGGGTTTCTGGTTACTAGATCTATAGTTTTAGATCTATATTTGGAAAGTATCCTAATCTGGTTACTTTGACATTATTCTAAAGGTATTTTAGAATGGACGACTCCTGGCATGGTGGTGTACCTGCATGTGATGGAGTCACCCTCTCTAAAGGTGTCTTACAAACTATAGGGAAGAGGGATCTGCATGATTAGCATTTCACTTGCTTAGGCAATTGAGTTAAGCATGAAATGTCAAATACCACACCAAATGTTGTTTTTGCAGTAGCTGCAACAAGAAGATATATTAATCCAATCCTGGAGAAACGTTGGGAAGCAATTTATGAACATAAATGGATGTTATAGGGATATGGTAATGGCAGCCTCCTTCAGGAGACGGTTATCATTTCAGGCTTCCAAGGTGACCTGGATGACAGAGTGACTGTCAGAGTTATAGTTTTCCCTCTTTTGAGGGACAGTATGTTGGACAGGTGGTCCAAGCAGATACTGAGGAAAGGCATGGTGCAAGATACTGATTGAATTCAGTGGACGATACAGTCTAAGAAGTTTGCTGGATTTGGAGTTCATTTGTGAACTGGGTCTCATCAGACATCCAGACAAATTCTAAGACAGGTATTGCTCATTTCGGGAGATAACATTCTCCGCAAAGTTGAGATATAGAGAGATGCAGAAAGAAACAATGGAGCGGATCCACTCACTGAGGCTATTTCTCGAACACAATATTTTCGCAAACGGACTTTGCGAAACTGATTAGTAGAGAAGTTGGGTGTTCGGAATCACACGAGCTGTGAGTATGCGACATCGCAATAATTGGCCTTAAGTGCAAGGGAGATTGTTGGCTATAGTGCCCTCAAGGCAATTATCGTAATCGCAGGCAGGTGATTATGATGATTGAGGGAGGACCTATATCGGTAGAACAGTCTTACTCAAGATGATAGTATGCTATCTGGTTTGTTTTTATCATCATGTACATGTTGATAGAGCCCATAGGATTCTTGCCTAATTACCGGCATTTTGATGGAGATCATATACGTGGGAGCTGGGGGTCTATAAGCACATCCTTAAATGTCCCTAGTCATGGGAGTATCGAGACTGGGCATCGATACTCCAGTGTAGACTAGTGTATACTGATCGAGACCCCGACGAGGGGCGGTGGCCAGGTCTCATGAGCCATTAGTGTTACTTTGTTCACCTAAGATAGTATACAGGTGCTCATTGGGTTATGAGTACACTGGACAGACTCGCCGGGAATGTGCTAGTTGGTATTATACCTATTGTCAGATAGCAGTTCCTAGGTGACATGTGTACAGGTTATTTTGTCGACCTGAGATCGTCATTTGTCTCGTATGAGTTCTCACTGTGCTTTGATTACTACCCTACCACGGCTCGAAGGAGGCGTGCAAACACGTTTTAGTTGGGTACAGTCCCGAGCCACATGGATGCAGTGATCGGATCGTCGGTGATTCGTCTCTCCCGGTATTGGGGGTTGATGTCGCGTTGTGCACGGGTGACCATCACCAGAAATCCGTGGCCACGGTGGATGAGAATTACCGATCCAGGATCGATTGTTTCTCAGATGGTGATGGGTTTCATGTCGACACTAAATGTCGCGTTGTTAGGGGTCTGACTTTATCCACCCCCTAAACTCGATATGCGATACTCTTAGACGAACAGACCGGACTGTACGGATATTGTCACTGTCAGGCTCAGTAGGGGTTCAGGATGAGTTTGCTCGTCGGCCTCCCTTTCGCTCAATACCTGGGTAGCTGTTACGTACAACTAGTGCCGCTGACGTGCTTGTAGTTAAACCCACTGCCAGCGTATTGACGAGTCTTTAGTGTCCCACACAGAGGGTTTTCACGGTTCAGGCGATATGGTGTGGATCACGTATATTGGTACATACAAGTGTCCGATTAAATATATGCACATGCGGCACAGACTTTAATCGGACGGTTGATAATACCAGCGACTTAGGATTAAGCCGGATTATTAAATCAGAGTTTGATTTAATAATTTATATATGCATTTATATTCTAGTATTATTGTTCGCTGTTCGTTTTCTCTCTTGGCTATTCGTATTTTTGTATGAATACGCGTATATGTATTTCGATACATGTACCGGGAAGTATTTCGTATTTATACGGAATAGCTTCTAGAAGATGGCCACCTCATTATTGGATTTTCTTTTTGGAAAATCATTTTGGAAATGAGGTGGAGGAGTGAGGTGGCATGGGCATAGTCTAGGACATGTTGAGAGGTATGGTTCACATTGTTTATTTGGAAATTAAAGAGATATTTTTTGGTGGGAATGAGAGAGAGGGCAGCAGCCACTTGATATGGGCTTTTTGCTCATTTTTTTTACCTACTAGATTTCATCACTTGCTACTCTCTCATTCTCACACAAAAAGACTTAGCCATTCTTGAGTTGCTTATGCCATTGCTTCCTCACTTCCTTCATCTTCTATAGTTGTTCACTTGAGAAATAGTGATGAGAGAAAAATATAGTGACGCTCTCCTACACCTCTACTCTCCATCGCTAGCAACTTTGGAGCATCGGTTGCCTCGTTTGTCAAGGCTGAAGCTTGCGCCGTTTCCATCAGGTGGATCATCGGAGATGGAGGAAGACCGGCAACCAAACATGATCAATGAACCACTGGGAGCTTGGAATGAAGACCGAAGGACACGGATCAACTCAGTATAAACATTCTAACTTCTTTATTAGCTTGCTAGTTTAGGGTTTAAGGCAGATCCGGGAATCGGGTAATGGTAGCGCTAGTTTAGTAAATTTTTGTTCCGCATTTGGCCACGGTTTGATGGCCGGGGTGCTTCCGTAACCCAATAGTGGGTTCACTCGCATCGTGACCACCGTCGAACTTATTTATTTCAGTTGTATTTAGTAAACTCCATCAACCAGACTTATATATTTGATAGACCTAGAAGACAAGTTGTATATTCTTTCGACCTTAGAGTCGCGCACTTGTATTATTATGATTCTTCTCTGGTTTTCTTGAGGATGTTGGTTTTCTTCTGAGTTTTTGATCCTTGCCCTTCAGCGTTGTATATTATATTGCTTTTGTGGTGGTTTCCGCCATTTGGCGAAGAGCTTTCTCCCTCTTGGGGATGCCTTTATTCATTATTATGTATTTCATGTGTTATACCAGTTTGGGGGCCAGTATTTACACAGGAGACTCTGCCGAAATTTTCGGGAAAATATGATGTTTCTTTTAAAACGTTTAATGCCTTATTTTGTTAAAACTACTTGCTTTAAAACAAGTTTTCCTTCACTCTTTTCTTTAAAAATGGTTTAGATTTCTGGCCTTTTGGTTTACTTGAATTAGGTGGGGTCCTATAGACTTCACATGATTCAAGTGCCAGTCGCGTGCCATTTCGGATCGTTACAAGGACTTTGCTGTGGCTCCGAGGTAGTCTCTAGGCTGTCTTTGAACCGTCGAGATTTGGAACTAGGGGACTTTGTCATGGCTTCGTTTTGCTGACATCGTATCTGGTTCTGGTTGGAACGAGAAGGAACGTCGTTGTTGACTTCTAGGCTGTAGATGTAGCCATCAAGATCTAGCCTCTCTTTAACGAAGCCTGGTGGGACAATGTGATTCCCTTTTCGTTTGTGCCCATGGATTATATATAGTGGTCGATGTGATCTCACCTGCAGGGCAAAAGTTTCATTTTTTTGTTTCTTTCCGCGATGCTCTATCATTTCAGCTTTTTATATCGCGAAAGTCGCGATCGCCCAATCATTTCGGCTATTTTTCGCGGTGTCCAATCATTTCGGCTGTTTTTCTTTTTCTTTACTCGCTGCTTTTTATTGCGAGTTGCCTAATCATTTCGGCTATTTTTATATGCATATATTTTACTCGCTGATTTTTGTTGCGAGTTGCACTATCATTTCATCTATTTCATATGCATTTTTGGCTCGCTGATTTTTTTTGCTGCGAGTATGGAACTTGAGGTCTGATACCAATCTAAGCATCAGCATCGCTGTGACGAGAATATTTCCAGGAGCGAATCATCATTTGCCATGAAAGGACTTGGAATTTGATACCGATTTAGGCATCAGCATCGCTACAACTCGGATATTGCCAGGAGAGAATCATCATTTTCCTTTATCGATTCGAACAAAGGTGGCTTAGCAAACAGGGTTAGGATCCTGTCAACTAAGGCTCTTGCCTTCATGAGCCGTAAGGGTCTCATAAAGGTGTTTCTCCCTACGAGCCGTGAGGATCTCGTAGGTGTGTTTTCCCCTTAGGACTCATGAGGATTCTTAAGTGTGTGTTCTCTTATAAGTCGTAAGGATATTACAAGAGTGTTTTTTCCTTATAAGTCGAGAGGACTTACAAGTGTCGTTCGCCAAATGGGGAAATTTCACGCCATTGGTGGAACTTGGTGGGGGAGACGTTTATTTGTGCCCATGGATTGTATACAAGGGTCAATATTGACCCGCTTGTAGGGCAAACTGGGGGATGTGATGGCTTAAGAACAGGTTTAGATCCCTGTAGCTTAAGGCTTTTGAATCCTATGAGCCGTAAGAGTCTCATAGGGGGGAATTCTCCTTACGAGTCGTGAGGATCCCGTAAGTGTAATTTCTCCTTAGGAATCGTGGGGATCCCTAAGTGTGTTGGTCCCATGTGAGTCGTAAGGATCTCACGTAGGTATGTTCTCCATACAAGGTCGAGAGGACCTTGCAAGTGTGCCTGAAATTTTTTTTACAAGTCTGCGCCATTTCGGGTTTTCACGAACTCGCCGGCAGTCCTTCTGTTTTTACTCACGGATCCCTTTCGGGTTTTCATCCGTGCCCATTTCGCTTGTGGACGTACCATTTTTTTATGATGAAACTCTCGAGAATAGTTTCGCCGTATGTGGCCCATTTATTTGCTGATGGGATTTGAGTCGCAGTCCTCGCCGCTGGGACTTGTAGACTTGCACTCCACTATCGCCGTGTTTGAGGCGACGTTGTTAGTTTAAGGACATCTCGGTCCAATGTTAGTTTAAGGACATCTCGGTCCATAGCTAGTTTAAGGACGTTGCGGTCCGCAGCTAGTTTAAGGACGTTGCGGTCCGCAGCTAGTTTAAGGACATCTCGGTCCGTTGTTTTTGGAGGCGAGGTTTCGCTGGAAACTACTTATAGAGTTTAGACTCAGGGAGATAGCGAGCAGACACGAGCGTCGTCATCCATGATTAACCTGAGCCGTGACTTGTCAAGCGTAGTATTTCTTAAGGAACCGGTCGTTTATTGGCCGGACGGGTCTTTCGCCATGCATATCCATGAGCAAGTAGGCCCCACCTTGGTAGACCTTATCTATGATGTACGGGCCCTCATAGTTCGGCTCGAATTTCCCCTGTTTGGCACGGTTGGGGATCATAGGTCTTTTTACGACTAGCACGAGTTCGCCTTGGCGGAATGTTCTCGGCTTAGTCAATTTTTCGTATGAGCGCGTCATCCTTGCTTTGTAAGCCTCTAGGTTTTGCTGCACCATGAGACGAGTTTCATCAAGGGCGTCTAGCTCCTCAAGCCGAAGATGGGCATTCTCTTCGTCCGTTAGTTCATACCGAACCGCCACTAGTAGAGAGGGTAGCTCTATCTCCAAGGGAAGTACCGCTTCCATGCCGAATACTAACGCAAATGGCGTTGTGTTCGTGGACGTATTGAATGTAGTCCGATAGGCCCAAAGAGCTTCATGCAATCTCTCGTGTCGGTCCTTTTTATTTCCGGACACCGTTTTCTTTATGATCTTTGTCAAGGTCTTGTTGAAAGCCTCAGCTAGACCGTTAGCTCAGGGATTATGAACTAAAGAATATCTCCAATCTATTTTATGCTGCTGTGCGAAGCGGCTGATCTTATGGCTTCTGTAGGACGACCCATTATCTGAGATGATCTGTCGTGGAGTGCCGAACCGGTAGATGACATGCGTCTTGAAGAAATAGAGAATGTTCTCCGTCTTCACCTTTCTTAACGGTATTGCTTCTGCCCACTTAGAGAAGTAATCGGTTGTTGCTAGAATGAACCGATGTCCCTTGGATGATGCTGGTTCGATGGGCCCGATTATATCGGTTCCACACATTTCGAATGGCCAGCTAGACAATGTCGGGTGTAGCGGATTCGAATGCTGGTGGATGAAATCCCTATGAATTTGGCATGAGTGACACTGCTTCGCATATTCGAGACAGTTCTGAATCATCGTGGGCCAATAATAGCCCATTCTTTTGATCTTCAGCTTCATCTTTGGCCCAGCTTGATGGGAACCGCAGAGTCCGCCATGAGTTTCTTAGATGACCCTCTTTGCTTCTTCCGGTCCTAGGCATCTCAACCATAGATAGTTGAATGATCTTTTATAAAGAGTATCATCGACGAAGGTGAAAGACAGGGCTCGCTTCATGAGCTGATGTCTTGACGACGCGTCTTCGGGCGTTCGATGGGATTTGAAGTGGTCTATAAAGACTTCTCTCCAATCCTTCGCCTTTTCTTCATCCTCTAATTGGAAGGCCGCTTGTTCGGTTGCTTCCTCTTCTCTATACGTCTTCGGATATATCTCTGCTGGTGCGAGAATCCGGCGGCTTTGCATAATGATCCTTATGTCATCGAGGTTTTCGTCGGCCAGTTCTTTAGCGAGCTTGGCTAACGCATCTGCCTTCCTATTTTCTGCACGCGGTTTGCTTTCCAGGGTGTAGGAGGGGATTTGCGTTAACAATTACTGCACTCTCTTGCCATATTTTACCAACTCGGGTTTACATGTCTGATAGTCGCCCTTTACTTGGCTGACGACCAGCTGGGAGTCTCCATATATGAGGAGGTTTTCGATCCCCATGTCGACAGCAATCTCAAGACCTGCTATCAAAGCTTCATACTCAGCCTCATTATTTATTCTCGTCTCTGTTAATGAAAGGGCGAAACAAATTATCCCTCCTTGCGGAGTTACGAAGATAAGGCCTACCCCAGCTTTAATCATGGGGGTGTTTTGCTTTCGCTTCTTCAAGGAGGACGCTCCATCGAAGTAGAGTTTTCATCGGGTATCATTCCCTTCTTTCTCCCTGTCAATTGTGTCAAACATGTGTTCGTCCGGCAACTCACGGTTCAAGGGAGAGTCGGCAGGTATAGGATGCTCAGCGAGAAAGTCGGCGATGGCCTGGCCATTTATTGCCTTGAGGGGTCGACATACTATTGAGAACTCCATCAAGAGGAGGGCCCATTTGGCAAGCCTTCCTGTTAGCATGGCTCTTGACATCAAATACTTGAGAGGATCCACTTTTGATATGAGATGGACCTCATGTGCCAATGCATAATGTCGAAGCTTCGTTACCGCGAAGATCAGTTCCAGGCAATGCTTTTCGATGGGGGAGTAGTTATTTTCTGGCCCCAGGAGAACTCGATTCAAATAATAGAGAGCTCTCTCCTTCCCTTGGTCGTTCTCCTGTGCCCATAACGCGCCTAAAGAACCTTCGAGGGTTGTTGTGTACAGGATGAGGGGCTTTCCCTTGACCGGAGCGGTCAGTAACGGCGGGTTCTGCAGATATTGCTTGATTTCGTCCAGTGCGTTTTGGCATTTGCGATCCCAAACGAACGAGGTCCCTTTCTTCATTAGATGATTGTAGGGGCGGCATTTGCCAGAGAGGTTAGCTATGAACCTTCGGATATACGCGAGCTTTCCTTGGAGAGACCGCAATTGGTTGAGAGTTCTTGGCGAAGGCATTTCCATAATCGCCTTGATCTTTGACGGGTCTATTTCGATGCCCCGGTGTCGTACGATGAATCCTAGGAATTTGCCCGAGGAAACTCCAAACGCGCATTTCAGAGGGTTCATCTTCAGATTATATTTCCCAAGACGCTGGAACACTATTTTCAAATATCTTGATGGAGTCATTTGGATGCTTCGAATACCATTCAAATGTTGTCTCCGCCAAGCTGCCGACAAATTAGCGAAGCAATAGTTTGTCATCGCCCCCGGTATTACCGCACAAAGCTCTGAATTGAGCAACGTGTTGGTGCGGATTTCCCGTCCCCTTATACACATGGAATTTGGGGATCGTATATCCTGGCGGGTATTAAATTTGGTCGTACCGGCTTGGGTAAGGTCACCCAGTTCTAACGAACTGGTCTGCCGCTTCGTTTGCTTGATGAGCTCGTATTTGTTGAGCTATGTAGTCATCAAGGGTAGCTTTGGAGATCGTCTCCTCCCTAGCTGCTGATAAAGCCGGAGGAGGGTTTAATGTCTCCCCTCTGTCATCTTCAATGATTATTGGAGGGTCTTCGGCCGGGGGGTCCGGTTGGATCATCATCCCCACCATGTCTTGGAAGAGAAGCGCCATTTGTTTTATATTAGCCGCTTGTTCTGCGGCCTCTTTATCTTTCTTTTCAAGCACCCTCCGTAGGAATTCGGTGTCAGTCTCCTGCTCCTGGTGTTGTTCCGATAATGCTTTTGGTCTTTCTTTCTGTCCAGTGAGTGCGGCCATTCTTGTCAACATGTCGTGGAGCTTTTGTTGTTGCTCCTGAGCTTTTGTCACAGACCGTGTGAGTGGTCGATGACTCACGGAAGCATGACTTCTTCTTTTCCGGATGCCATGTAGACGGTATGCATAACCATGCCCCCAGACTTGGGGTGTTTGGGTCCACTGCCTTTGAAATTTGCCACGGGCAAGGGGATCTTCTCCGGCCTTCCCTTCTTATGGGAGGTCGAAGTTGAGGGGGCCGTTGCGGCAGGCGCCCATGCAGACGATACCTTTCGTGGTATGGCAGAGGGATGGTCCTCCTCTTGCTGAGCCTTCGTCTTCTTCAGTCGGCGAGAGTAATCTTTGTCAATTACAGAGTCTTGGACTTTCCGCCAAACTCTGTAGATCTTGGAGGACAACCGCTGAGGAGGCTGTTCCGGCTTCACCTGTGTTGTGTTTTCAACAGGCGGAGGCAACTTCTTCAGTATGGCGGTTGGAGAGTTCTTGCGCACCCTTATGAGCAGCTCGAAGCTGTTCCCAGTTAGAACAACAACATCAATTTCCACCATTGGAGCTGGTAGGGTAAGTCCAGAAAGGGAACTGCCCCCAGCCTTTCATACTCGGCGCCAGTGGCGACGTCGAGCATGTCGTGCAGATGGGAATGGTTCGGTTATGGGAGTGGCTTCATCATGTCCCCTACTCTGATGGGGGAGTTGTTGGTGTCAGCCTGTCGAAGACCGACATCCGCTGAGAGGGAACGGTCAATCTTACAAAGGCCGACTTTTTGGCACGGGAAGCCCCTTTGACAACTTCGTCTACCGGAGTTGGAATGGCTATCCGCTTCAGGATAACCCCTTCAGGTATCGCGGGCCTCTTCGCAGGCCTACTTGAGCTTTGGCCCAGTCTGTTAAAGACTGAGGTGTTGGAATTGGACGACCCGTTGAGAGGGGCCATGGTAGTTGCAAGCCGATCGAAGACTGACTTCTTTGGGGGCCTCTTGTGATGGCATTGAAGCATTGAAGCTCATTGGCGGGAGCATGGTCCCGAAGAACAATCCAGTGGTGGCCTGAGTCACCTGCTCTACTGGCATCGCAAAGATGGAGGCCGCTTGGGGCCCATAAGTCACTCCTCCAGCAGGGACAGAGTGGAAGTTGCTGTTGCAATTGGTGCAGTTGGAAGCCGTCGCTGCCATCTTCTCTTCTGCACGGAGCAAGACACCAAATCTTAGTACCTCGAATCCAGGGGAAACCATATTAAACCGTGATTCGTTCGCGAACAAGACACACGAAGTGTGGAGTCGAAAGAGGAAAAGGTCCCACCGGGCATGCCAGAATCAGTTTACCGCCGAAAACAGAGACGAAACCGCGTAGGTCGTCTTGCCTGAATTTGGGGGCAGATGTTATTTGGTTTTATCCATCCACCTCTCCGAAGATGCCAAGTTGATTTATGGCACCGTGTTTCGGAGTTTTAGACAGATGCGGCCGTTGTAGCAGACTTCGTCAGATTCCCCCTCGTTTGCGAGAGGTTTTTGATTGTGGGGACGCTCTTCCCTGCAGGCGCAAGCCCCTGCAGTTAATTACCTTACTGCATCGTGGTAACCACTTTCTCCGGCTCCAAAAGGTCACTTCGTGTCGTGTGTGTTTCTTTTATTTTTGGTTGCCCATGGATTGTATACGGAGACTAATTTGTGTTGTCTCCTGTAGGGCGTGGATTAGTCCAAATCCGTATTTTCTTAGATTTGGGTTTGGTTTGATTTAAGGATCGTTAACCTTGTTTGAGATTAAGATCAACTTAAATATTTGTTAAGGACACGTTAATCCGATATTGGACTAAGATCTACTTAACGGGGGTTCAGGATCATTTTTGATCCAACGAAAGAGCATTCGGGCACTATCATTTTAGTTTCAGGACGTTGCGGTCCACAGCTAGTTTAAGGACATTACAGTCCATAGCTAGTTTAAAGACATTACGGTCCATTGCGGTATGCTCATGGGTTTGAGAGTGAATCCAAGAGCTATTGGTTGTCGGGACCCTCCACCTCTCTGATATCGTTGAAGAATTACAACGACATATATAAGAGGTGTGGAGAGATGTACCCTTGAACCGAACTCCAGATTGAAGGGAGAGATCATGGTGGAATGAACATCATTTTAGATGCTATGTATCAGGAGATCATTGGCCATCTTTGGCACTAAGATCGATTCGAGGAGACCTGAGTATACGAGGGCTCGGTTGATTGATGGTCAAAAGGTTTTGGCCTCGGGAGACTTGGCTAATTTTGGCTAAGGTTGGCCTTTCACAGTGTTAAACACTGCTATCTGCTTGACACTCACATGCTCCCACGTGAGGCTCATAAGTAGTGTTAGCACTGAAATTTAGAGCGCTCACGTGCGGCACGTGAGGCACTTGAAAATTGGGTGTCATGCACTTGTGTCTAAATCCTCATCCGTATATAAGTGTTAAACACTTAGTCCTTATGGTCATCACGTGTGGGCACATGAGGTGCTCCAGAGTTGGGCATTGCCTCCTTTGGATTTATCTTCCTATTCTGTTCTAGGTTCTAAGCATTATTGGGGGTCACGTGGGATCACATGAGGCGCCCCAAAATGAGAACTTTCTTAATTTATTCCCCCTCCCTTTTTACAAGTGCTGAACACTATTAGGGGTCACGTGACTCGAACTCAGTAATTCCTTTTTGGTCCTTAGAGGTGCTCACGTGGGAACACGTGATCCGTCGTTATAGCGTTGAACGCTAATATGCATGGGGCTCTTGATCTTAGTCTTGAGAGTTTCAAGTCCATTGTTTTATAAGAATTAAATTCTTACGCAGGGTTAAACCCTAGTTTTATCAAAGGAATTAAATTCCGATGTCTTTGGAAGAATTAAATTCTTCAAACCTAGTTCTTTTCTCTAAGTTTTAGGACTGCATAATAGAATCTGCCCGATGGGAATTAAATTCTCAACTTGTGGGGAGATCTGCTTCTGCACACCTCAACCAGAGGAAGAACTATGTTCTTTTTTGGAAGAGTTGAACTCTTGTAAAAGGAGATAAAATGATCTCTAGGTCATTTCCCTCACCTAGGGTTACTTTTTCTTCAAAGAGAACTTCTCTTCTTCTTCCTTTTCTCAAATCTTATGGGGGGCTCCTCCTTTTCTCTCTTCAGTCTTGAGTCCTTTATATAGTAGGGGAAAGTTTGTAGATTTAGTTAAGTAAATCTCTCATTGAGAGATTTTTTTGATTGATTCGGGGATTTTATCTACCGTTGGATCTTTGATCTAGAGACTTCTGTTTTGCAGAAGACATTTTTCTTGTTTTTGATAAAATTACGAAAATATTTTCCCAAACAGAGCTTATTCTGTAGCTTGGTGATTTTTAATCACCTTTGGATATTTAATCCAACGGTGCTCTGTTTTACAGAGCACAATCTATCTTGTTTAGAAAGATTGGGGAAATATTTTCCCATACAGAGCTTATTCTATAGCTTGGTGATTTTTAATCACCATTGGATCTTTAATCCAACGGTGCTCTGTTTTACAGATCATAATCTTTCTTGTTTAAAAAGATTGGGAAATATTTTCCTATATAGAGCTTATTCTGTAGCTTGGTGATTTTTAATCACCATTGGATCTTTAAACCAACGGTGCTCTGATTTACAGAGCGTAATCTTTCTTGTTTAGAAAGATTCAAGGAAATATTTTCCAAATAGGGTTTTGATCCCTCTTATTTAGAATTTAATTCTATCGGCTCAGAAGGCATTATGATCCCTCACGTGTAGCACGTGACCCATAGCATTAGACCGGTTTTCTTATACGTAGCAGTCCTAGAGAAATTGTTGGAGATAGTGCCCTCAGAGTCAATTATTAGGTCACAGGTACGTGATTGTAATGATTGAGGGAGGACCTATCCCGGTAGGACAGTCTTACTCGAGATGATAGTATGCTATCTGGTTTACCTTTATCATCGTGTACTGCTTTAGGTGACATGACACGTCGCTATTACACGTTGATAGAGCCCCTAGGATTCTTGCTTGACCACCAGCAGTATGAGGGCGATCATATAAGTGGGAGCTGGGGGTCTACAAGCATATCCTTAAAAGGTCCCTAGTCGTGGGAGTTTCGAGACCGGGCATCGATACTCCATTAGTAGACTAGTGTATACAGTCGAGACCCCGACGAGGGGCGGTGGCCGGTCTCACAAGCCACTGGTGTCAGTTGGATCACCTAAGATGTATACAGGTGCTCATTGGGTTATGAGTACACCGGACAGGACTCGCCGGGAACATGCTAGTTGGTCATATACCAGACGTCAGATGGCAGTTCCCTGGTGACATGTGTGCAGGTTAGTTCATCGACCTGGGGATCGTCATTTTTCTCGTGTGAGTTCCCACTGTACTTTGATTACTACCCTACCACGGCTCAAAGGAGTCGTGCAAACAGGTTTTAGTTGGGTACAGTCCCGAGCCACATGGAGGCAGTGAGCGTATCTTCAGGGGTTCGTCTCTCCCGGTATTGGGGGTGAGGTCGTGCTGTGTCTAGGAGAGCCATTACACAAAGTCCTTGGCCAAGGCAAGGAGATTTACTGGTAGGTATTCCAGTAGTATCTCAGGGTGTTCTGGGCTACACTCCGACACGACTTGTACCGCTTTTGGGGGTCTGACTTTTACCAACCCCCTAGGCCCGCCATGCGATGCTCATAGACGAATGGACCGGACTGCAAGGATATTGTCACTGACAGGCTCAGTTGGGTGTCGGGGTGAGCTTCCTCATCGACGTCCATTTTGGTCAATAGCTGGTGGCCCGTTACGTATTGGCTTATACCTCTGACGTGCTAGTGGTTAAATCCACAGCCATTGTATTGACGAGTCTTTAGAGTCCACCACACTTTCAGTTACTCAGCTTTCGGGCGAAACGCTGTAGAGGCCGTATGGAGATATGGCAGGGTCCGATCAGATACGTGCGGTATTGCACGGATCAGGATCGGACGGTTTGTACTAGTAGCCGTATAGGTATATGGCAGGGTTCGATCAGATACGTGCGGTATTGCACGGATCAGGATCGAACGGATATTACTAGCCGGCTTTGGTTTAAGCCGGTCCTAGTTTAGTACAGTGTAGATTTTGTCTCTTTACATTTGTATCCGGACGGAATACAGATGCGGGTGTGTATGCACTGTATCGGGGTTTTCCTGTAATTTATTGCGGGACCAGTTTTCTGGAGTTGCCAGTTTGCATTCCGTTCCGGCCGGTTTTCCTTTGTTCTTTCCCGGCCGGACTTTTCCGATGGAGGGGGTTATTTGCAATTGTGCAAATAACATTTGTGGAGGGGGTTTCTTGTAAAAGATTGATTATGATAGCTTTCATTTCTTTTCTACCATGCTTTTGCTTTATGAGATTTGATTGTGATAAAGTGAGGGTATGGGTTCAATAGTATGAAGCATGGTGTATGTTTCTTTGTCTCTTGATGTGGTCACCCTTTCTACATCTCCTACACTCACCTCCCTTCTTGCTTCATATAGTTTTTCCTCCACCATTATTCTCAGAAGATGCATAAGTTTTTACCATGGTTGAGTGAGAAGAAGAAAAGAGAAGGAGAGAGCTTCATTCATGAGAGTTTTCTTTCTTGATCTAGTTTTCATGCTAGAAAAATGCAAGCACCATTTTTCTAATCCTTGTTTCCTCCATCCTCCTCATTGGCAACAACATAACCCCAAAGAGACAAGCATCTTCTACACTACATTCTACAGCATATCTTGAGCATGTCGAGTTGCCGGCTTCATACTCGAGTTGCCTCGGTATTGAGGCGGGAGCCCGTAAAAGACGAAGGCGATGTGGTGCCCTTTCCGGCGAGGAGGCGACGATGTGGAGCCAAGACTTTCCGCGGGAGATCGGGATGATGAAGAGAAGACCGGAGGACTTGGATCGTCGGTATATCTCTATTCCCATTCTTGTAAGTAGCGTAGACTTGTTAATGGTTACGATCCGGAGTTTAGTGCGCGGTGGTGCCGGTTTGCAAAGTCCGCAAAATTTAAGTTTATCACCGCTTCCGCATTCCGGCGTCGGATTGACGGCCGGGGAGCCGCCGTGCACTTACAGTGGTATCAGAGCCGCGCCATTAACTTAGTCTAGCTTTGTGTAATGTGTTTGCATTTCCGATCGATCAAAAAGTTCCAAAACTGCATTTTAGTTCGCATCAGTTTCTGTTGAAAATTTTTGGTCTCGAAAAATTTTTCAGGTTATAAAATATTGATGTACTGGAAAATCTAAGAGTTCTGTAAAAATTTGACGAAGTAACTCCACAGTTGGAGCGCGGAACCGCCGCGAAAACCCTATTTTTGCGGCCCTTCCGCCGCGCACTATTCACATCACTTCACCATTTTTTTACAGAGGCCTTCTGGGTTTAAAATATGGGCTTTGGAATATTAAAGTTTGGCCAATTGTTTCTGTGAGTGCTACAGTTTTCTTTGGGGCCCACTTGTTAATTGTTTGATCAATCGGAAATTTTTTAAACACATTTTTCACAGTATTTACATTATATCTGCGACCGTGAATGTCACTCGATCGGTAAATCCGGTCTAACTGCTATAGCCCGGTTAGACGGATTTGCGAACGTGACTTTCACGTTGATGTTCTATGTATTTGCTGTGATGTTGCGGATCGGTCGTGGGGGATAGCCTGGATGCAATGCTAGTACAGTCTTTGTTGTATTATGTACATTTGATATTGCGGGGCGAGCGTCCGACATGTGGACTGCCGTCACTGCCAGTTTGTATTATTATTTTGGGGCACGACCTGGTTGCGGTCGATGTACCCGGTGTATGTATATTTTACTTTCTGTACTAGGGTTACCCCGCGGAGGGGTGCACGGATAGCCGGGTTCTGGAGGGCAACAAGCCCGCATCTCATGGCATTGGGACGGAGGGGGCTTCACTCTAGGATTGGCGGGCTATTCGCCGCACTCGTAGGGGGTACAGGTTGACCCAGGAGGGGTGCCCAAGTTACCGGATTCCGTGAAGTGCTGGGTGGTCCATTCACGGCGCTGAAGGGGGCTGCCTCGCTTCAGGTTTTGGCGGGTAACTTGCCGCGCCCGTAGGGGTCTAGGATTTCATTGCACAGGCTATCCACACGACCAGGGGAACGTCGGGTTTCAGCGGCTCTGTGAAACCCGGGGATCCCAGATATCTGTATTGTTTCTGTGATGCTGTACATTCTCTGAGATGTTGCATTTCTTTCACGCCTTGAGCGAAATATAATATATTGGTATATATATTAGTAGATGTTGTATATGTTTTTCACCCGCGCTAGTCCAGTCCCCGCTCTGCCGTTAGTAAGCTAACCTAACGGGTGATGACGGGACCCAGTGGCGAATGCGGATGGCATATACGTACGTCAGTATATTTTCGTTCTTTGTGGTGTGATCAATTGATGGGACTGCATTGATTCGGATCAATGCAAGTTAAACAAACCTAATCTGATGTTGTTGGAACACTTTTCAAAAAGCTGTTATTGCAAGGACGTTCACTTTTGTTTTGTATCGTGGTATTCAGTTGGAATATCCTGCTCCTCAGTCGACGAGGCAAGGGCCGAGATCCCTTCACCGGGAGTGACCCCTTGGACAAAAGTTTGCGTCAGGGCATTAACTTCACTATAGCCGATTACTTTTGCTTTGCACCGTGGTATTCAGTTGGAATATCCTGCACCCCATTCTACGGGGAAAGAGCCGAGATCCCTTCACCGGGAGTGACCTCTTTAGTAAAGGTTTTCGTCACTATATTTTCTAAAAAGCTATCCGTTCCTTCAACGATATCAAGTTCATTACGTTAAAGGTTTTCGCCAGAAACCATTCGTAGCCCTCCGTCGTTTCATATGGGTAGTCAATAGTATTCAAGCTGTGTTTGTTGGCCTTAGTCAAGGCACAGTGTTTGGTAGCTATTGGGTATTCATATGCTGCATAGATAGATGCGTTGGTTTGGGACAGTCGTATAGCCTTGTTGGCCTTAGTCAAGGGCTTGTACAGGTGGGTTCAAATCAACCTGGACAATGACGGGTAGAACTTGACATGTGACTTATGATTTGTTGGCCTTAGTCAAGGTCATAAGAGCATGGGGCAGAAATCACATCGGGAGTTTCAAAAGAACTGAAACTTACCAGATATGCGCATACCTTCTGGAGTGTGATACCGTGAGCGGATTCCGTCACGTTATCATGCGATGAGAGTTGGATCCCGATTCCCACTGATGAGTTGGTTTACTCCTCGGGTGACCCCGACTAATTCTTCTTTCTGGTTTGGAGGAGAATTTGAGGTACAGTGGGAGGATTCCAGATTAGATAAATTGGTAACCATTCTGATCTAGGTTAGAGTGCACGCTGAGTGTTTCTTTTCTCTCTCTCTCTGGCAGCGACCATTTGACCCGACCCTAAGACTTTGACTCAGTGACCAAGTTGACCGAACCTTCTTTAACACAGGCTTTTGGATTGTCAGAGTTGCAGACCTCATTGCCACTCCTACTTTTACCCTTTTCTCCAGGACACCCCGTATTACTGCGAACGTCCACTTCCATTGGACAAAACCATTGTATGGTTAGATACGAACTCGAAGGGATTCGAGGATGGTTTCCGGTTCTGGAGAAAACGGATAGGATTATTCAGTTGTCTTTTCCTTTTACCCTCTCTCAGGTTACGAGTACTCCTTGGTTTAGGGGTAGTACACCTATTACGCAAATTGGATTGTCTTCTTCCAAACCTTAGGCTGGTGCCGACCGGTAGGGAATGAAGAAAACCAATTAGCATAACGATGGTGTGCAGAAGGTATTAAGTTCAGACAAAGCAAGGGATTAGTAAGAGGACAAAGTAAATTGCAACAGGTATTCACGACCAAACCAATTATTCCTTCGCCAATCCTAAATCACCTTTGTATTTCTCCAGGACACTCCGTATCGCTACGAAGATCCACAGTTTATTTGGATACTCCATCGTATGGTTATATACGAACTCGAATGGAACTTGTTCCAGTTCGGGGATGGATTCTGGTTCAGGAGAAATAGGAATAAGGTTTATTCGGTTGTTTTTCATCTTCACCCTCTCTCATTGCGAGTGTTCCTAGGATTGGGACAGTACACCCATTATGCTTATTGGATAGTCTTCTTCCAAACCATAGGCTGGTGCCGAACGGTAGGGAAGGAAGAAAACCATTTGGCCTAAAGGGGTGTACAGAAGGTAAAGACTAAAGACATATGAAGGGATTTGGAGAGGTGGCAAAGAACTATACGGTTACAGTCGTGAATCTGGAAGAGGCATTACTAGGAATACCAGAATACCCCATCGGAACATTTCAATGTTTCAGTTTCACTGTGTAATGTTAAAGGAAAACTGATTTCCCGATTAGATACTTACTCCAGGGTATGTATTTACCAGGTACGATTCTCACATCTGTATGGTTTTACAGATGATGAGTGGGAGTAAGTTATTGGGAATTGGGTGATTATCCTCATTATATCGGGATTCGTTGTAATCGGTGATATTTGAGGAAATCACCTGGGCTGTTTGCCGGTCGGCAAATATTTGGTTTTGAATATCCGCTGTTATGAACCAATTTCAAATTGATATATCTGTACGTCTATTTTCATAGAGTGAGATATACCTTTATGAAATTATGTCTACGACATTTACCTATATCAGTGGATGGTTAGGTAAGGAGCATTAAACAGCGGTGTAATTCTTCTTAACCATAAGTACAGTTTTAAACCTACGACACACAGTGAATGAGTTATTAGACTCAAGGGACTTATACAGAGTATTGTATGTTGTCCAGGGTCCATCAGGACAGAGGGGATGGTCCTCGTACTATATTCGGTTTACTTATGACTTCTCTAGTTTTTAGACAAGTGTTTCGTGGAAACACAGGATCTAAGTTTTGAGGAGTTATAGGTATTTGAATAGAGTAGAGAACCAGGTATAGCAAGTATCGGGATTCTTCAAAGAGATCGAAGATGTAGATACTTGTGTGTGGTATTCAGTTGATAGTAATGATAAAGAGATCTTGCTTCTCTTTCAGGTTACTCATAATTGGAAGTATTCCTAAGTTGAGTAACGCTGATCGGCCTCCTTCCATTTAGTTGACATGCACTGGAGACAGCTGCATGATTTGAATCTGGTTCAATTAAATCAGTGCCTCTGTTTCTATATTGGATATAGAACAGTTCATATCTTAACGATGTTAAGGTACGGGGAGTTGTCCGGTTCATGATTAAAACCAGACACTGGACAACTCAAGGCACGTTTCTGTAATGGCTGTTTGTGGGTTGACCCAGGCTATGACGAGGGTTGATTTTCTACCATCTGGATGAACAATAGCGATATTGTTCTAGACTCGCCACAGTTTTATTAAAAATGGATTTTTTCAGAAAACAGTAGTGGGAGTATGGTGGAACTGGAAGTGATTCCAGAACCACAAACGATTACTGAAGATTTGATAAGGAACCTAAAGATTCAATCCGGTTTGACATTCCATTGGCCACTCCGCAGATTAGGTGGGTAACTTCAGGCACCCGAGAGGCACTACGGTAGCCTCAAGGACGGTGACAGGGAAGTTCTTGTTTACCCACAATTACCATTGCTGTTGTTCTAGGCTGCGAGACCCGGCGGGAGGATGAGTATAGCATCGTTCTAAACTAGTTTTAGAAGTGTACGTCTATATGACTCCGCCAGAGGGTTGTCGTAGTCAGTGGGAGCAGCGGAAGCATTGGTGGACCGGTTGCTTATGTCTATTTATAGACTAGAGCAGATGTAGCGGAGATAGATCATCTATTTCTGACATGACAGTCATGGGTTTGACTTCATCAGAATAGGGGATGGATCTGTTGAGAATGTAGTAGGGTGTGATGTCCTGGTATCTGGATGACATACACAGAATAGGAAAAGAAACTCCTATACTACAATCGGTTGTACTTTGGTCGTCACACAGTTGTTTCTCCACATAGGAATTGGGTATTATATCAGACATACTGGTTACTAGATCTATGGTTTTAGATCTAGATTTGGGTGGTTTCCCAATCAGGGTACTTGACAGCATTCTAAGAGTATTTAGGATGGACGACTCCTGGCACGGTAGTGTACCTGCAGGTAATGGAGTCACCCTCTCCAAAGGTGTCTTACAGACTAAAGGGGAGAGGGACGTGCATGATTGGCAGATCACTTGCTAAGGCAATTGAGTCAATCGTGAGATGTCAAGTACCACACCAGATGTTGTTCTTGCACTAGATGCAATAAGTTGACATTAATCCAATCCTGGAGAAACAGTCGGAACCAGTTTTAGAACATAAGTGGATGTTCTAGGGAGATGATAACGACAGCCTCATTCAGGAGACAGTTATCATTCCAGGCTTCCAAGATGACATGGACGACAAGGAGGTTGTCAGAGTTATAGTTTTCCTTCTGATGAGGGGCAGTATTTTGGACAGGTGGTCCAAGGCAATACTGAGGGAGGCATGGCGCGCAGGATACTGATTAAGTTCAGTTGACGATACAGTCTAAGAAGTTTGGATTTGGAGTTCATTTATGAGCTATGTCCCATCAGACATCCAGACACATTCTAAGACAGGTATTGCTCTTTTCGGGAGAGGGCTTTCTCCGCGAACTTGAGATATAGAGAGACATAGAAAGAAACAACTAAGCGGATCCACTCACTGAGGCTATTCCTCGAACGCAATAGTTCCGCAAACGAGCTTTGTGAGACTGACTAGTAGAGGAGTTGGATGTTCGGTATCACACGGGCTGTGAGTATGCGACATCGCAATAATTAGCCTTGAGTGCAAGTGGGAGATTGTTGGAGATAGTGCCCTCAGAGTCAATTATTAGGTCACAGGTACGTGATTGTAATGATTGAGGGAGGACCTATCCCGGTAGGACAGTCTTACTCGAGATGATAGTATGCTATCTGGTTTACCTTTATCATCGTGTACTGCTTTAGGTGACATGACACGTCGCTATTACACGTTGATAGAGCCCCTAGGATTCTTGCTTGACCACCAGCAGTATGAGGGCGATCATATAAGTGGGAGCTGGGGGTCTACAAGCATATCCTTAAAAGGTCCCTAGTCGTGGGAGTTTCGAGACCGGGCATCGATACTCCATTAGTAGACTAGTGTATACAGTCGAGACCCCGACGAGGGGCGGTGGCCGGTCTCACAAGACACTGGTGTCAGTTGGATCACCTAAGATGTATACAGGTGCTCATTGGGTTATGAGTACACCGGACAGGACTCACCGGGAACATGCTAGTTGGTCATATACCAGACGTCAGATGGCAGTTCCCTGGTGACATGTGTGCAGGTTAGTTCATCGACCTGGGGATCGTCATTTGTCTCGTGTGAGTTCCCACTGTACTTTGATTACTACCCTACCACGGCTCAAAGGAGTCGTGCAAACAGGTTTTAGTTGGGTACAGTCCCGAGCCACATGGAGGCAGTGAGCGTATCTTCAGGGGTTCGTCTCTCCCGGTATTGGGGGTGAGGTCGTGCTGTGTCTAGGAGAGCCATTACACAAAGTCCTTGGCCAAGGCAAGGAGATTTACTGGTAGGTATTCCAGTAGTATCTCAGGGTGTTCTGGGCTACACTCCGACATGACTTGTACCGCTTTTGGGGGTCTGACTTTTACCAACCCCCTAGGCCCGCCATGCGATGCTCATAGACGAATGGACCGGACTGCACGGATATTGTCACTAACAGGCTCAGTTGGGTGTCGGGGTGAGCTTCCTCATCGACGTCCATTTTGGTCAATAGCTGGTGGCCCGTTACGTATTGGCTTATACCTCTGACGTGCTAGTGGTTAAATCCACAGCCATTGTATTGACGAGTCTTTAGAGTCCACCACACTTTCAGTTACTCAGCTTTCGGGCGAAACGCTGTAGAGGCCGTATGGAGATATGGCAGGGTCCGATCAGATACGTGCGGTATTGCACGGATCAGGATCGGACGGTTTGTACTAGTAGCCGTATAGGTATATGGCAGGGTTCGATCAGATACGTGCGGTATTGCACGGATCAGGATCGAACGGATATTACTAGCCGGCTTTGGTTTAAGCCGGTCCTAGTTTAGTACAGTGTAGATTTTGTCTCTTTACATTTGTATCCGGACGGAATACAGATGCGGGTGTGTATGCACTGTATCGGGGTTTTCCTGTAATTTATTGCGGGACCAGTTTTCTGGAGTTGCCAGTTTGCATTCCGTTCCGGCCGGTTTTCCTTTGTTCTTTCCCGGCCGGACTTTTCCGATGGAGGGGGTTATTTGCAATTGTGCAAATAACATTTGTGGAGGGGGTTTCTTGTAAAAGATTGATTATGATAGCTTTCATTTCTTTTCTACCATGCTTTTGCTTTATGAGATTTGATTGTGATAAAGTGAGGGTATGGGTTCAATAGTATGAAGCATGGTGTATGTTTCTTTGTCTCTTGATGTGGTCACCCTTTTTACATCTCCTACACTCACCTCCCTTCTTGCTTCATATAGTTTTTCCTCCACCATTATTCTCAGAAGATGCATAAGTTTTTACCATGGTTGAGTGAGAAGAAGAAAAGAGAAGGAGAGAGCTTCATTCATGAGAGTTTTCTTTCTTGATCTAGTTTTCATGCTAGAAAAATGCAAGCACCATTTTTCTAATCCTTGTTTCCTCCATCCTCCTCATTGGCAACAACATAACCCCAAAGAGACAAGCATCTTCTACACTACATTCTACAGCATATCTTGAGCATGTCGAGTTGCCGGCTTCATGCTCGAGTTGCCTCGGTATTGAGGCGGGAGCCCGTAAAAGACGAAGGCGATGTGGTGCCCTTTCCGGCGAGGAGGCGACGATGTGGAGCCAAGACTTTCCGCGGGAGATCGGGATGATGAAGAGAAGACCGGAGGACTTGGATCGTCGGTATATCTCTATTCCCATTCTTGTAAGTAGCGTAGACTTGTTAATGGTTACGATCCGGAGTTTAGTGCGCGGTGGTGCCGGTTTGCAAAGTCCGCAAAATTTAAGTTTATCACCGCTTCCGCATTCCGGCGTCGGATTGACGGCCGGGGCGCCGCCGTGCACTTACAGAAAAGCATCACGTGTTGGCATGTGAGCTGATGTTCAGGAATGTCACATGTGACACGTGACCCCCATGAAGTTAAGCCCAACAAAGAGTATCACGTACTGACATGTGAGCTTCTCTGGCCTGTTATTTGTTTTAGGAAGGCGCCTATATACTTTGTATATAGATGCTCACATGCCTGCATATGAGACTCAATTTCAGCCTTATCTGTTGAGTGCAATGCCTATAATCTTTGCTCCAAGGCGCATCACGTGTGGGCACATGATGCTCCATTTGGGGAATTTTTCCCATCGCTTTTTGTTCATTATTTATTTTTTATAAGGGAACAAGGTGTAGTTTGAAATTATGCCAAAACTATTTTTACACAACCCCCCCTCAAGTTATACTAAATTACAATAAGGATCCTTTTAAACATAGGTTTAAGCGGGACCAGTCTCTTGAGCCTCAGGGAGCCGGAGATATGGGTGCTTGCCTATTTAAGGTAGACAATCTAACAAACGGTGTTATCAACACGGTAATTGTCTTGGAAAAAGACACAAATCCTGCCGTCCATGTGCAGCAGTTACCGATAACATCAAAACTAATTCAGGATTTCAAGTTCTTTTTAAAAGTGTCTGAGTCAGACTGAGTCTCAATCTAATCAATCTGACTTGAATATGATTCAAGTATAACTTACAATACAACAATTCAATATGAATCCGCCTGTACAATCTATTTTAATATATAACTTGACTGAACCGAACCATTGATATACATCCATCTACATAATTCTCCAGTTACATCCATTACTAATATCATGGTTCCGTCAAGTCTTCCATTTACTACAGACAATACAATACAATCAGTACAATCAACACAATAATATACTACGTGGTTTATAAGGGGTAGACTGGTACGGAATATGTTAAAGGTGGCATGAGGTTGTCACTTAAGACGTAATTACATCCATGTCGTTGTTCCATAGTATTTTCGACGGAGCCTTGTACTATGGGTTACCAAAGTCCACGGTGTAAGTTGGACTCCTCTCGTATACACTGGCATCTTCTGTACCAAGCTACAAACAACTGCGTGAATATTATAATCAAATATTACTAGTTTTACTCTCTTTCTGTATATTCTATCTCCACCCATCTTTGGGACTTACCGAGCGATTGTTCGCTGACGAAATTCCTTTCTTCTTCTTTTGGAATGTTGTCAGGTGGATCGGACCTTCTGAAGGCAGAGCCCGGCAATGAGGACTTAGATCAGATAGCCTTTGACCCAGAGATCTAGTTATTTGTACATATTTTCATTTCTGTTTTGCCACTGTTTAGGCATTGCTTTCATTCCATGTATTTACTTTTCATTGTATTGTAATAAGAATGTTAATAAATAAAGTTGCTGTTCATTTACATCTTGTCTCTAGTGTACTTTATTTTATATTGCTTGGATACGCTTAGCGTGTTTACTTCTGAGTAAATGCATAGTGGACCTCGTCGCGCCCTTTGCCTGTACGCCGGGAACCAGGGTGTGACAGGTTTTGTTGGTGGCCCATGCAGGTCAGCTTTGTATAGTCATGCAGGTCAGTTCTGCATGGACATGTAGGTCAATTCTACATGAAGTCCTAAGCAATATAACACAAGAACCAGCAACTGAAAACATTGTTTACAATTCATATTCCTTGAATCTTCCAATTCCATATATTTTGAATCTGTCCTAACCCAAAATTTTCTTTCAAGGTTATGGATTCCCCAAACAACACCAGTATAAATGTCAACAACACTCCCATACCTCTACCGCTTACATTTGCCGTAGCTGCTCCGATCAATGAGCAGACGGTACTGCTTGAGGCAATCCGCAGCCTCCTGGAAGGACAGAAGTAGCATGCTGCTATCTTGATGAACCGTCCAGAGGCGGAAGCCCCAGGGGTAAAACAATTCCGAGATTTACACTCCAAGCAATTTTCAGGAAAAGAGAGCCCTCTAGAAGCTGAGGAATGGGCTCAAAGTATTGAGGATGACCTGGCAGCAGCACAAGTGCCAGAGGTCGCTTGGGTTCGAGTTGCAAAGCTGCAGCTCACTGATAATGCACGGGTCTGGGGGAAGGTGGAAGAAAGACTTCTTGACCAACCGATCGAATGGAAGACTTTTCACGAAATGTTCGACGCGAAATACTTCCCTGAGACTGCTAGATTCGATATGAAACAGCAGTTCATCCACCTACAGCAGGGTTCGATGTGGACCAAATCCATGGATGAGTACGATGCTGAGTTTACCGTGCTCAATCGGTAAGATATGTCTCAATGTTTCGATTTTCAAATATCACATACTACACAGCTAACACAATACCTTATCAGATTCGCAGCACATTTGATTCCGACTGCTGAGATCCGGTCAAGACGATTTCCGCAAGGGTTAGATTCATAAATCTAAGATGCCTTAGCTACAAGGGATTTCCCAACCCATGATTTGGCTCTGAAAGCTGCCCAAAGATACAAGGCAGTATTGAAGAGGAAGGGCATACCTCAATCTGCCAGAGTAAAGCGCCATGTCACTCAGATGGCAGAAGGAGCCTCTTCAAGGCCAACTGTTGAACCCAGGAGACCAGAAGAAATCAATAAACAGCCAAGTCTAGATTTTTGCTTCTATTGCAAGAGGGATGGACACTTGTGGAAGGACTGTAGGCGCGCAAAAGGCCTATGGTTAGTTTGCGGCGCATCCAATCACGGAATTGGAACCTGTCCCTATAGACGCAATTCAGCTCACCCACCCACCAACTATCCGCAGCGGCCAGCTATCCAGGCTCCTGCACCTCATCTTGCACTCCCAGCTCCACCTCTACACGGACCTCCTGCACAACCTAATCGCCAATTCCATCAGGCACAGAGGAACATACCTCGAGGGCAGAGGAACATGCCCCGAGGGCAGAGGAATGTGCCTCCAGCTAGGAGGAATGTACCCCGGCGTCAGGCGTTCACATTAGCAGCCGAAGGAGCCGAGACTGTAGACCAAGGTAACCCTGGTAATTCCCTCACCTATTTTTTTCAATCCTACCAAAACTTTTGCATTCTTTCATACTTCCAAATACTTTTCATACACTATCAATAGTTCCATCACTAAATTGCTTTGAATCTGTTACACTTTCCTTCTACAAATTTCGAGAACGAAAATTTATAAGGAGGGTAGAATATAACAACCCTAACTTTCTGTACGATTTTTTTTCAAAATACAGAAAGAGACACCTAAGCCTGAGCACGAGTTATAAGTTTTTTTTTCTTTTTTTGAACAGCAAGAAGAAGTTTGTAGCTCACTGGTAAGGCCTTGCACTGTTGAGACGTAGCACCAGAGTTCAAATCTCATCAGCCACATATTCTTTTTATTAAAATTTCTTTTAATCTTTTTAGAAGCCTAATAGTCTACACGTGCACTACACGTAAACTGAAGAGTCACAGTTTAAACAAACATGTGCAAAACACTATTCATACAGACCCTGACACATAGCGGAGATCCGAGCCCCCACCCTATCGAATGGACCGGCGAGATTGAATATTCGGCCGGCGGCGCCAGTTTGGTTAGAGACAAATGCAATTTTTTTAATCCTAGCACCCCTTGGACTCCCCCCATTAACCCCATTCTGTTTGTTTTCTCTGCACATTTCCAGAGAATTAAAAATGAGCATTACTCCATGTTTTAATGCGTTTTAATTCTCAAATTCATCACCCTAAACCTTAATCGTACTCTATAAATACAACACTACACTTTGGCTCTCTTCATTCTGAAATTTAGTATCAAAACTCTAAAAAAATTTCAAGTCCTCTTTGGTGTACAAGTGGAGTTAGCGAAGGGAGAAACTCCGACGAAATTCCGAGGAGATTCTAGCGACAAAATGACGTCCTGACGCTTCCCAATCCTTCTCCTACCTCTCCCCTCTCATTAAAGCCAGTAAGTCCTTTCTTTCCCTCTCATCTCAAATTCTAAAACTTTCAAAACATAGAACCCGATGGAAGCGGAGTTAATCCGACTTCCGATTCGGTTTTTCTTCAAAACTGAACTTTTCTTAATCCAGATCATACCATACTCTCACATATTGTTTAACAAACATTAATAAATCTATTAAAACAAGTTTCACCTTAAAAGAATCATTTTTGTAACTTTTATCGCACTTTTACAGAAAAATACCATATATTTTAAGTTTCGGCATAATAACTTATTTCCTTGCTATACCTTTAGATAACTCACGAGTTAATGACCTACCTCACCAAAACATACATCTCTGACATAGCATGATGAATTTTGGAACAATAGAATACGGGAAAATAAGACTTTATAAATAAATACCCTAAACTTACAAAACCGTTTTCTTTAAAAAGTGAATTAAACATTTCCATGCAATTGCGCCTCTACAACCCACTTTTTGGGGACCCCGTTCAGAATGGTATGGATTATCGCACATCCTCAGGCCTAGTACAGCGAGATGCAGACCTCCGCAAGGAGCATTCGATCTCGATTGAATTTTTATACATTTTTCTTTAGAAAACAAGATTTTTACAAGAAAATAAATAAATTATTTTCATTAAATATATATAAATCTATTATCAAAATATCTATTTTAATTAAATAAATATTCCAGGTTTTCTAAATCAAAGGAATCACTATTACATGAAAATACCATCCAAATACAACACAAGTACAATATATCAATAAAATACCATATACTATGAAATTAGGTTCTACTCATTAGAAATTTCACAACTATAAAATATACATCTATGAAAATCCTAAAGACGATAATTAAATGCTTGAGATGTATTTTGAAATTATGCCAAAACTATTTTTACATAAAACACCCTCATGTTATACTAAATTACAATAAGGACCCTAGTAAACATAGGTTTAAGCGGGACCGGTCTCTTGAGCCTCAGGGAGCCAGAGATATGGGTGCTTGCCTATTTAAGGTAGACAATTTAATAAACGGTGTTATCAACACGGTAATTATCTTGGAAAAAGACACAAGTCCTGCCGTCCATGTGCAGCAGTTACCGATAACATCAAAACTAATTCAGGATTTCAAGTTCTTTTTAAAAGTGTCTGACTCAGACTGAGTCTCAATCTAATCAATCTAACTTGAATATGATTCAAGTATAACTTACAATACAACAATTCAATATGAATCCGTCTGTACAATTTATTTCAATATATAACTTGACCGAACCGAACCATGGATATACATCCATCCACATGATTCTCCAGTTACATCCATTACTGATATCATGGTTCCGGCATGTCTTCCATTTACTACAGACAATACAATACAATCAATACAATCAATACAATAATACACTATGGGGTTTAAAAGGGGTAGACTGGTACGGAATATGTTAAAGGTGGCACGAGGTGGTCACTTAAGACGTAATTACATCCATGCCGTTGTTCCATGGTAATTTTTATGGAGTCTTGTACTACGGGTTTCCAAAGTCCATGGTGTAAGTTGGACTCCTCTCGTATACACTGGCATCTTCTGTACCAAGCTACAAACAACTGCGTTAACATTATAATCAAACATTACTAGTTATACTCTCTTTCTGTCTATTCTATCTCTACCCATCTTTGGGACTTACCGAGCGATTGTCTGCTGACGACATTCCATTCTTCTTTCTTTGGAATGTTGTCAGGTGGATCGGACCTTCTGGAGGCAGAGCCCAGCAGCGAGGGCTTGGATCAGATAGCTTTCGACCAAGAGATCTAGTTTACTTGTACATATTTTCATTTCTGTTATGCCGCTGTTTAGGCATTACTTTCATTCAATGTATTTACTTTTCATTGTATTGTAAAAATAATGTTAATAAATAAAGTTATTGCTCATTTACATCTTGTCTCTTGTGCACTTTATTTTATATTTCTTAGATACGCTTAGCGTGTTTACTTCTGAGTAAATGCGTAGCGGACCTCGTCGCGCTCTCTACCTGTACACCGGGAAGTGGGGCATGACAGCAAGTAAAGGCTGAACATCACAGAACTGCTGGTCTACTTCAACCGTTACCTATCCCAGAATGGAAATGGCAGTACATTACCATGGACTTCGTGACTTCTCTTCCTCGCAGCATAAAAGGTAACGACGCAATATGGGTTTTTGTGGATCGACTCACCAGGTCGGCTCACTTTATTCCCTTTCTAGTTGGCCAATCTACCGAGACGTTAGCAAAGAAGTACATGAAGGTAAGCATGAATCTAAAGTAAGATTTAACCTCAAGATGTACTATTTTTGATACCCATGAACTCATATAGGAGATCGTGAGATTACATGGAGTACCAGTATGCATCGTCTCTGATCGTGATACCAGATTCCGATCGCAATTTTGGCAGAGTCTGCAAGCTAGCCTAGGAACGAGTATGAACTTCAACACGTCTTACCATCTACAAAAGGACGGACAGTCTGAGCGGACAATTCAGATTCTGGAGGACATGCTAATAGCTTGTTTGTTAGACTTCGGAGGTTCGTGGGAAGATCACCTACACCTTATGGAGTTTTCATACAACAACAGCTACCAGGTGAGTATTGGAATGGCACCATTTGTAGATCTCTATGGATGAAAGTGTCATTCACCACTAAGTTGGAACGACATCGGAGATCATAAACTCCTTGGACCAGAGATGATTGTGGCAACTGTGGACGTAGTTCGCACAATCTGGGAAAGAATGTGCGTAGCCCAAGACCGACAGAAGCACTGGGCTAATGCAAAGTTCGACACCTGGAGCTCCAACCTGGAGATCATTTTTTCCTAAAGATCTCTCCAAACCATGGAGTAATCCTCTTTGGCAAGAGGGATAAGCTCAGTTCGAGATATATAGGACCGTTCGACATTCTCGAACGAGTCGGAGAAGTGGCATACCGTTTAGCACTACCACTCTTATTGGAAGGAGTCAGAACGTGTTTCACATATCCCTGCTTCGAAGATATGTGAGCGACCCCAGCTACATCATTGATCACTCTGTGCTCACTGTACAGACATACATAACTTGAGAAGCAACAACTCATTGAAATCCAAGAAAGAAAGGTAAAGACACTTTAGAACAAGAAAGTAAACTTGGTCCGAGTGATGTGGAGAAAAGATTCACTAAGAGAATCAACATGGGAACGAGAAGATGACATCCGTGCAAGATACCCATTCTTATTTGTAAACTAGTCCTTATGTAATTGTAAATTTTAAGGACGAAATTTTTATAAGGTGGGTAGAATATAACGACTCTAATATTACTGTAAGAAAATTTTAAGTTAATGTACAGAAAGGAGTTTACAAGCCTGAGTACACTTTATAAGTTAATTTTTGTTAAGAACAACAAGAAATAACTTGTAGCTCATTGGTAAAGTTTTGCACTATTGTGACGTAGCCCCTGTGTTTGAACCCCATCAGCAACCTTGTATTTTTCTTGATTTTTCTTTTAAAATTTTTGGAAGCCCAAAAGTTTACACATGCACTGCAAATAGAATTGAAAAGTCTGAAAAATTAAACACGAGCAAAATGTTGTGTACACAGAGTAGGACACATGGCGAGAATCCAACGGCTCCATTCACACAACGTACCGGCGAGATGCTCTGAATTGCCAGCGGCGATGGGCCCACATGGGTAAAAAGTCCCCGTGCTTTGCCCACATGACCCTTAGCCTACTCCCATTACCCCTGCACTGTTTGATTTCTCTAAAATTAAACAGAGACTTCAATTTCATCTTTAAATCAAATTTAAATGCATTTTAATTTATTCTTTCAATTCCAAAACCCTAATTCCACACTATAAATACAACCCCATACCCTAGCCCTTCCTCATTCTGAAAATTCTAGCAAAAAATATAACATTTTCTCAAGTACAAGAAGAGTACAAGTGGAGTTAGCCAAAGACCAACTTCCGGCGAGAAATTGAGGCAATTCCGGCGACCCCGCAACGCCACGGCGACTACCCCCTCTCCTTTTACCTTCTCTTAATCCAACCAACTCGTAAGTCCCTTCCCATCCTTATTCTCTTTCTCTAAAATTCTTTTTTTCAAAATATGTCGGTAAGTGGAGTTAACACCGACTTTTGATTTTAAAACCTTGAAATCACACTTTTTCTTAATCATTGCTCATCAATATTCTTATCCTATGTTTAGAACCATCAAACTTATGTTTAGAACCAACTTTCACTCCATAACATCATGCTAAATAACTTTAATTTAACTTTTACGCTAAAATACCATGAACTTCATATATTCATCTTTTAGTTCCTTTGATAATTATACCTTTAGAAAACTTCACGAGGTAATGATCTACCCCTCACATACACACATTTTTACATAGCACGATGTCCCTTGAGCTTAGTTTTGTTACCATATTACATTAAAATACCATCATCTATAAAAACCCGGTCTTCTTTTGAATTGTATTATCAAAACTCTTTGCAAATATGCCTCTACAACCCTCTTTAGGGGACCCTCTATTGGATGGTGTGGATTATCGCACATTCTCGGGCTAGTAGAGCAAGATGCAGACCTCCTCACGGACCATTCGGTCTCGAAAGATTTTTAATACGATTTTTTTTTAAAAACGAAATTTTCTATTTAATAATAAAATTAATTTTTAATAATTATATAAATATTATTAAACCACATATTTTCAAGATATAACAAAATTCCATGTTTTCTAAAAAAAATAAAAGAATGACAAGTTTCATCAAAGTACCTTCAAGTTATCCAAAAGTCAAGTTTTACAGTAAAATACCATGAACTATCCAAGCTAAACTATTATCTCTAAAATACTTCACATTCTTAAAATTCACAATTATGTAAACCCTAAATAGTATAAATAAATATTCGAGGTTTATTTTCAAAGTATATAAAATATTTTTCATAAAACCCCATCGAGTTATATAAAATTACATTTAAGGACTTTAGTAAATATAGGTTTAGACGGAATCAATTATCTTGAGCCTCAGGGAGCCGGAGAAAATGAGTGCTTGCCTATTTATGGTAGAAAAACTTAACGGTGTTATCATTGGTAATTTTCCTGGAAAAAGACACAAATCCCGCTGTCCATGTGCGGTAGTTACCGATAACTCCTAAATCTAATTAAGGATCCAAGTCAGTTCTAAGTGTCTGACTCAAGTCTTAGTCTAAATAAAGCATGAATTCAACTCAAAATAGAATCTAATTCAAACAAGAATCCAAACTCTAACATGTATACTTGAATCTGAACCTGAATACCAGAACAAGATCAACATGCAAACATGTTTTGACTTGACCGAACCATGGCTATAACTTGAATTGATTATATGACTACTTGTTTACACACTGAACCTGATTACATGAACAACTTGTATCCATAGTTTCAGCAAGCCTTGTAACTATAATCAATACAATACATTACGAGGTTTAACGGGATAGATTGGTACGGAATGTATTAAAAGTGGCACAATGATGGTCATTAAAAGACACCTACATGAACTCTCGTGTCATTGTCCCGTGGGTTTTGATGGGGCCTTGTACATACATATTACCATAGTCCACGGGATAGTTGGACTCCTCTCGTATACACGGATACATTTTGTACCAAGCTACAAACAACTACGTTGGTATAACAAACATATACTTGTTCAAATTACCAGTTCTATTTTCTCTACTTGTCCTAATCTATTCTTTCTTTTGGGAATTACCGAGAGTTAGTTCGCTGATTACATTCCTATCTCTTTCTTTCATTGGAATGTTCGTTATGAGGATCGGACTCTCAGGAGATCGAGCCCAGCCAGGACGACTTGGACCAGTTCACAAAGCAGCTAGACTTCAAGCTTTTACTTATACTTACTTTTCATTTCATATGTCACTGTTTAGGCATTTCTTTTTATCCTTGTATTTTCCTTTTCAAAGCAATGTATTATAAAGATGAATGTTAATAAAAGTTGCTGTTACATTATATCTCTTGTCATTTCTTGTGCATTTTATATATATTGCTTATTTACGCTTAGCGTGTTTACTTCTGAGTAAATACGTCGCGAGTCCGTCACGTCTCCTTCTATGTACACTGGGAAGCGGGGCATGGCATAGTGATTGGCACCTGCCAAAGGCCGAGAACGACACAGGCGGCAGATTTATGATGCTACTGAAACTGAAGAAATTCCAACTGCCCGACATGCCCGACGTTGTTATTGGCACCGACTAAGATAGGAAGGGGCAGTTCCCCATCCGGGTTGACTCCGCCTGCACCGATTATCCAAGATGCTGTTCTAATTGGGAACAGTTTTGAACCGCTGAGGATGGTCAAACGTAACTCTCCTTTCGCAGTGCTGAAGAAGTCTCCACTTCCTGTGGAGATACATGATGAACCAAAGGATGTACACTTTATCAAACGGATTTCTTCAACCATCCACAGAGTTTGGAATGAAGTCCAAAACTCCGTCATTGATGACAGCCACTCTCGGCGACTGAAGAAGCTCAAAGGTCAACAATATGATAATAAATACCCTCCCAAATTCAAGAAGGTTCATGCTCAGAAGGTTTCGGTTATGATGGTTCCTTCCAAAGAGGCTTCTCACAAAAGAAAGAGGCTAGATAGAGTTGTGGAGCCCGAGGAAAATTCCAAAGGCCAACATTCCAAATGCCCCAAGTCTGGGGGCATGGTAGTTCACATGGTATATATGATGAGCTCCAAAGATGATACCCAAGCTTCTGTTCCCATAGACCAATCACTCATTCTATAACGAAAGACCAACCAAAGTTGTAGGGGATATTGGCTCAAGCGGTAGAACTCATGAGTCCACCGCCTAATGCAAACCCTGACAACGCTCCCGAAGAAAGAACGGGGTAGGAGTCTAATATCAACTACCTGAGGCACATCCTTGGAAAGAAGGATGAGAGAGCTACGAAAATGAACGCTAATATGAACAAGATGGCCCTCCTATTCCAAAGCATGATAATGATGATAGCCCAACCGGAACCACCGGCAGATGAGCTGTCGGTAGTTTTTATCGATGACAAAAGAGACACTTCAGATCCTCTACAAACCCCATCAGCGGCGAATGAGGAGACGATCTCCAAAGAAAAGATGGATGAATATATCGCTCAGCAATTTAAAGTTCTTCAGGCCAGCGAAGCGGCAGGTATGATGATTAAGACCGATCGACCGTACCCAGCATGGTATGACCAGAGGCAATACCCTCAAGGATATACGATTCCAACATTCTAAGTATATAAGAGGACCGGAAATCCTTGTCAGCATATCACTCAATTCAAATCTAGTGTGGCAATACCAAAGGAGATGATGTATTGCTTCTCCGCCAATTCGTTAGCAATATATCAGGCATTGCTTTCAAGTGGTATTCGGAGCTTCCTAACAACTCCATTAAGACTTTTGATGAAATAGAGATGCTCTTCTGCCAAATATTCGCCAGAGCGAGTGAAATCATCACTATAACAGCATTGTACAATAAAAGAATCAAGACAAATGAGACATGGGTTCAATATGCTATCCGATGGCGAAACATGTAGTCTAAGTGCGAGCAGCGCATCAACAAAGCTCCAGCCATTGAAATGTTTATAGCAACCATCGATCGACACTCACAAGTATGCCCATTCATGGCCTTTTTGAAACCTACAACCTTCCAGGAGCTTATTGATAAGCTAGCTCAGCTGGATTTGATGGATCAAGGTCCTTCCTCTTCGGGCGGAGACTCACGAAACCATAAAAGGAAAGGCAAGGCGGCATTTTTCGCCAATGCATAGCAGCAGCAGAGCAGCACCAATGTATTCGGTCGCCAAAACAACAATTTTACGGGCCGACTCTTGAGGAAAGGATGGGGCGTGAATATCCGTTCCCTCGCAATAAAACAAAGAAGCTGTTCATGTTTTCTATGAAGAATGGCGTGCTGACGTTGCCCAAGCCACGGTGACCAACCCAAGCTAACGAGATCAACAATCCAAATTACTGCCCCTACAATCGGGTGGTAAGCCATCCGATCGAAAACTGTTACGTCTTCAAAAACTGGGTCAAGGACCAATATAAACAGGGTAAATTCATGCTATCAGATAAATGGAAGATGAATCCACCCCAGAAGCATACCCCTAAGGGGGCCAATACACAGGGGGCATCCTGTTCATTCGTAGAAGAAACCCCATGGAAGGTGATGCTTTCTCCCAAAACAAAGAAGATGCTCAAGGACTTATGAGCATGTCCTGCAATCAGGTGGAAAAGCCCACTTGAACTGGAGATCACAGAAAGGATACTGAAGACACGTCCCGCACCGAAGACTGATAACAAAAGGAAAAGCCCCCAAGTTATGTCTTCCAAGAAGAAGAAAAAAAAAGCAAAGAAGCCCATGCAACCTACTGAATATGTAGACAGCCGTATAGTGATACAAAAGTATATAAATACGCTGGAAGAATATAAGCAGATGGAGCGCTCACCGGTCACTCTTGAAGAGTCTCTTCGACATATACTCAAGGGTACCAGTGAGGATGAAGGGAACTCAGAAGAGGAGACAGAAGAACGTGTGGAAAGCTGCCACATGGTCTCTCATTCTTCCATATATGATGAAGATTCTCCAGCTGCATCCGAAAGCGATATAGACGAACAAGAGGCAGAATCAATTCTAGAGGCTCCAAGCTTGCCTCATGATGAAATAATTGAAAAGTTCTTAAACGAAACTCTTCAAACAAGTTAAGAAAACTAAAGGCGTGAAATGGCCATATATGAAAAGGCCAGACAACAGCGTCTAAACAGGCAAGCTACGGAGGAGGTGAGTTATGTAGCTCCCCAACCAATGCAAAATATATTGCCGAAGAAGAAAAGCAAGGTCAAGGCCGAGAAGCACTTCGCTAAGGCCTTATTGAAAGAGATGGAGCTACCACCCGTGAAGATGTATACTTCAGGAGTTTTAGACTTTGAAGGTGGAGAGGAGCACCTAAAATATTGTTTCTATCACCGGAGAGTGTCACCTCATTGATGAATGTTGAGCATGTAGGGTTCCTAGGCACCCTAAGGAGGTCTCACAAGGCATCAACCATGCCAATTTCAAAAAATCTAGGTGCCGAGAAACCCGACTACGGACCGTTGGCTAGAAATCTAGGCGAAAAAGTAAACTAGTTAACACTTAACTAAGAGATACGGAAATACAACCTTTGTAGATCCGGTTCTCCACCTCCATAGCTCCGCAATGAAGTCTCCTCGCTGTCCATAACAAGTCCCGGGCTCTAGCGTCGGCTTCATCGGAGAATGGACGGGCTAGGTCATCGATGTCCATGCCGAAGATGATCTACGTCGAGGCATCGCTAAATCAAGCTCCGACTTCACCAAGTCAAAAAACTTGTGAAGAAAACACACTCTACTACTTGGCAAGAGGTAGAGGATGAAAAAATAGGAGGTGGGTTCTCTTTAGAATTGGATTTCTCACTCTCAAGCTCAAGTTGCCATTGATGGCCTCAAGGTTTCAAACTTGAAGATGAAGAAGAAGATGAGCTAGAATTATGATAAGTCTTCTTTTAAAATGAAAAGAAAAACAATACTTATCATAATCAAACTAAGGTTAAGTGTAGAGAGCAAACCATGGTAAGTGGGAATAGTTAGGGTTTAACATGAAGACAAAATGGTCTTTGAGTCAAACCTTCATGAAGCTTCATCAAGCTTCATGACAAAAAGAAAACCATTTTGTTTTCATAAAATTATTTAAATAAAAAGGAATGGATAAATAAATGAGTGATTAAAACAAAACCCTAATTATCTACTTAACCATGGTTTTATTCTTTATACTTAACCATATAAATATGCATCATCAAATATGATACATACAAGTGCACAAAAGTATATCACATATACATCATGCACAAACCAAGTGAGAAAATCCATTTAAAGTGAACCATTACTAGTTAATGCAAAGTAATATATCAAATATATAATTATACATTAAATCATTAAATCAATACTTGATTCAATGATCCGGTCATGTCGCACACAACCGACTAGTATACAATGTATCGGCTTATCGAATCAACGCTTGAATCGATAACTAGGTTATATCGCATACAACCATTCGATACATTCATCGCGAGAATGGAATACGGTATCACATACACACATTATTCTCGGTCCCGCACATATCTCATATGCGCTCCTATTTCGTTTCACTTGAGCCAGGAAACCTCTGTGTAGGACTCTAAAGACTCGTCAATACGCCGGCAGCAGGTGATGATCATATCAAACACCCATAAGCCGCAAGCGGTCTGCTAAACGTAACGGCCACCCGGGTATTGAGCGATCTGAAGATCGACGAGCAAGCCCGCTCACACTCCAGTGAATCCAACCAGTACCACTACCGTACAGTCCGGTCTGATCGTCTGATATGTCGCATATCTTGCCTAGGGGTGGTAAACGTCAGACCCCAATAGCTCGATAAGTCGTGTCGATATGAGGTCTATAACTGTTCGAGAAACTACTGGTAACACTTACCAGTAAATCTCAACAACCCTAGCCAGGGATTTCCGGTTATAGCCAATCGAACACAGCGCAACATCAACTCCCTATACCGGGAGAGACGAATCCCCTCCTATCGCTCATTGCTTCCATGTGACTCGGGACTGTACCCAAAAACCACCGTTTTGCACGCCCTCTTGGACGTGGTAAGATGGAAATCAAAGCACAGTGGGAACCACACAAGACTCTATGACGATCTCGGGTCAACAGACTACTCTGTACCAGTGTCACCAGAGAACTGCCATCTGACGTGAGGTATAATACCATCTGGGAGTTCTCGGCGAGTCCGTCCAGTGTACCCAGTCTCTACTGAGCACCCGTATATCATCTCTGATGTCAAACACCGATGGATATGGGATCATCCATCGCCCATCTGTAAGGGTCGAGAAGGTATACGCTAGTCTACTCTGGTATATCGATGCCCCGTCTCGATATACCCTCGACTGGGGACTTTGAAGGATGTACTTATGGACTACCATGTCCCCACTAGTATGATCCGCATCATATTCCAGGTAGTCAAGCACACATCCTAAGGGCTTTACCAACATGTAACAGAGAGACAATCAGTATACACGTTAAGGTAAAGTTCAACCAGATAGCATACTATCATGTCGAGCAAGAAAGTCCTCCCTATATACGTCCCAGCATCCACTACAATATACATCCTATGTACAGTAATGGCCTCTAGGGCATACATATAACTAACAATCTCCCACTTGCACTAAGGCCATCTGATAGCAGTGGTTGCAGTATCTCATACTCAACCATCCCATAAAAGTCTCTCTCTGGGAACAGGCCTTTGTGAGTAGATCCGCTGTGTTGTCCTCTGAGTCTACTCTCCTAACCTCGATCTCCCTGGAGATCAACCATCTCCATGATCAGGTGACACTGCCTTAGAATATGTCTGGATCACTGATGGGACCGGCGTTCCTTGGCATAAGCCACAACTCCATTGTCTCACAATGGTAGGAACATAGTTCATCTCATGAACCATTATACATCCAAACAGCCTCTTTGGTAGCATCTTAAGTTGCGATGTATCCTGCCTTTATCGTCTAGTGTGCCACGGTATCTAGCTTGGAACTCTTCCAACATACCGTCCCTTTACTGAGGGTAAAGACAATGCCTGTGACTGACTTTCAGTCATCTTTATCACCCTGGAACCCTTCCAGTGATTCTCCCCAGGATCGGTTGATACCGTCTCACTACAACTAGTGAGAGTCCTAACATCCAATTAGATCTATCTCATAGATCCAAAAACCCAGGATTTAGGAGGTATCACTTTGATCCTATATGGAGAATCATTGTGATAAACGGAGATTGATCGAGCGTAGCATAGGAAACTCTTTCCCTATCAAGAGTATGTCATCCACGTACTCTACGAGGATCAGCACCATACTCCCTACTACCTTTTTGTTTATACAAGGTTCATCTACCATTTTGATGATGTCAAACTCTTTGACTAATCCATCAAAACAGATGTTCCAACTCCGCGATGCCTGCTTTAATCCTATAAAGCATCTTGCTCACGTTTCCGCTGCTCCCACTGTCTACGAAGCCCTCTGGCTGTGTACTTATAGACGCTCTCTTCTAAATCATCATTTAGAAAAGCAGTCAAGACACCCAACCGCCAGATATCGTAGTCATGGTATGTAGCCGTGGCAAGTAGGATCTGGATGGACTTAAGCATAGCTACTTAGAAAAGGTTTCATCATCATCCATACTTGGTCAATGATGTAGACCTTTAACAAGTCTAGCTTTGAAAGTCTCAACTCTTCCATGTACACCAAGTAATCTTCTCAAGATATACTTGCTCCTGATGGGGATTTAACCCTTCAGATATTGCAACTAAAGTCCATACTTTGTTGGTGTATAAGGATTCCATCTCAGATCGCTAAGCATCCAGCCATTCTTACAGAGTCTTACTCCTGATGGCCAGCTCGAAACTAGTTGGGTCATCATCTCATGATGCAATCCTCGCTCCCACTGTCATAGAGAAACAGAAGTATCTCTCAGGTGGGTGAGGAACCCTACTAGATCGGCGGAGAGGCCGAGGTTCGTTGGAATCTACTGAATCCTTTGGTTCTATCAAATCATCAGCTGCAGTCTGTATAGCTGGAACATTTCCAGTTCTACATAACTGACCTTGCCTCGAGCTTGTCCGGATTATGCTTTTAGACATAGGCCGGTCAACCCTAAATCTTAACCAGCTTAAGACATGGGCTATTCCCTTTCCATATCACATATGAAGTGGTAGGCAACTGATTTGGTTGGAACCCTATTCAATAGGTATGCAGCTTCTCAAGTGCATAACTCCCAAAAGGAAAAAAGTAACTCAGTAATACTCATCATAGAGCACACCATATCATATAGGGTGTGATTGCTCCGCCCCGATATACCATAGTGCTATGGTGTATTCGGAGGAGTAATGCCGAGAGAGAATCTCATTCTCCTTTAGAATAATCCAGGAATTTCCGTGCTCAAGTATTCTCCTCCTTGATCTTATCAAAGGACATAATACTTGTACCCTCATTGGTTCTTTACTTCTAACTTATATTCTGTGAATATCTCAAAGGTTCAGACTTGTGTTTCAACAAGAACATATGTCTGAATCTTGAGAGATTATCAGAGAATGTAACGAAGTACAAAGAACCAGTCCTGGCATATGTAGACAGGGGACCTAACATACATCAACATGTATCATCCCAAGAGTTCATTAACTCTTTCTCTGTTTCCAGTAAACGGAGCTATGGTCATCTTATCTCTGTGACATGACTGGCGAGTTTCACAAGATGTAAATTCAAACTGATTTAAATATGCATCTAAATGTAACTCTAGCTAGTCGGGTCACATTGATCTGACCTAGTCTACAATACCTCAAGAAGAATTCGTTCATTTCTGAACTCTTCCTCTTTTGTGTGTTCCGTATATTAAAGAACTGTAATTTGATTTAAAACATCAATGCTTTTAGATAACGTGCCTGAACCGATCAACTTTTGATACAGGAAATGTTCAAAATATTATCCAACAATACAAAATTTTATCATTTCTTTACTGATAAAGAGACTGATATGATTTTGTATATCAGGTTCGGTATCTAATAACATTCGTTCAGAATCAATGTATCGGTAATACAGGGTGACAGTGACCGACAGACTTGGCTGCAACTCTTGCCCCGTTTTCTGCCTCATGAAACTTATCACCCGTTCTCAGTTCTCTACCTATCTGTAGCCCTATGTAACAGATTACATATCTGGGATCCTGATCCGGTATCATATACCCAGGACGTAAAGGATACTGAGAAACAGTTCTGTATAATGAACAAACCCGAAGATGATGCATCAGCATGCACTCTCTTCGTTTGGGCGGCACGGGAAATCTGGTATTCCCCAATTTCCTGCTCTGTCTTATAACAATTATAAGTTGGAGCGGGACCAACGTTCCCCAGCTCAGTATAACAAGCGGGTTCGGTCAATAATCCGTATTATTATCTTGATTAAGGCGTGATATGGTCGCTACCTGGAGAGAGAGAGAAGAAAACACTCAGCGTGCGCTCTGTCAAGAATAGATTGGTTATTATTTTATCTAATCAGGATGGCTCCCACTGCTTTTTATCAAATCTTCCTTCAAACCCTAAAAGGAAAGACTAGCCGGGATTAATTACATACTATAAGTTCGCCAATCTTTCAGCCAGGCCAGTGTCGGTACTTTGAGGGAGGTCCCCCGTGCTTTCACACGAACCTAATTAATGTAAACCTCGTTTTCCCAGAGGCGTAACCTCGTTAACACCTTTCTAGACACCTACTTGATCGGCTAATTGTAATGTATAAAACTCTCCCAGGAGTAACTCTTACTCGCAGCGAGTATCGGAATCCAACTATCTCATAGAAGGTATGCAATCTCATTGCAAATTTCAACACTTGAAATTCCCGATAATTTTGCCCCTAGCACCCTATGACCTTGACGGAGGTCAACAAACCATAGGCTACTAGTCAAGTTCAACCCGTCATTTCTTGATCGAATTAAACCCACCCGCACGACCCTTGACGGAGGTCAACAAGGCCGCACGACTATCCTAACTCAATATGCATCATATGCATAAACAGATAAATACTAGTTAGCTACCGCACACTACGCCTTGACGGAGGTCAACAAACGTAGCACGAATACTAAATAGGATTTATCTGAAATGACGGAGGGCTACGACAGGTTTTTCTGAAAACCTATTGCGTAATGAATCTTGATATCGTTGTAGAATCAAATGATTTTAAAATGGAGTGCTTTTGAGGCTTTTCTAGTTTTGCTAAAGGAGTCACTCCCGGTGAAGGGATCGTCGGTCCTTTCCTCGTCGAATGAGGTGCGGGATATATCATATATATCACTGTGCAAAGCAAAAACTCTTAAAAGCAATCAAAAGACAAACCGAGTGTGTAGCATCTGCCAGTTATTGCTAAAGGAGTCACTCCCGGTGAAGGGATCTCGGTCCTTTCCTCATCGAATAAGGTGCAGGATATATCACATATACCGCTGTGCAAAGCAAGAACTGTAGCTACCTGTTTTAATTTTGAAATTCGATTCTACAACATCTTTAGGTTTCTTTTACTTTCATTAATCACATTAATGAAGTCCCATCAATTATGTACCTAAACATCACAGATAAATACGACGTACACTTATGCCATCCGCATTCGCCTCGATGTCCCCTCATGCACCGTTAGGTCAGGTAACTAACGGCAGAGCGGGGCAGGGCTAGCACGGGTGTAAAACATAAGTAACGTCTATATAATATATCATATATACTATATACAGTATCCATCACAGAACATATCACATGATCACATCACAGATATCGCAGCAGAAGAAACATATGAAATATTGGATATACTAGGACGTCCGTGTTTTCAATACGAGCCAGTACAAAACACGGATTCCACGGTCGCGATGAATAGCCAAACCCACACCCCTAGACCCCTACGAGAGCGGCAAGCAACCCTACCAATTCTAGAGTTAGGAGACCCGGACTCGACTCCTCGAGTTGGTCTCCCACTGGACTCCAGAACCCGGTTACTTGTGCCCTCCTCCTTGGGTCTATCCTAGTGCGGAAAAGTAAATAATATACAAACGGTGACAACTTCCGCAACCTGGAAGCGCCCCAATAAAAGAATATTACATACAAGTTTTTACATGAATGAAAATGAAAAACACTCATCTCACATAAAAACCCCCGGCTATTCAAACACGACGATCCAATATAACATATCCAGCAACACATAACATCACATGTCATCAACGTAAGTAAATATGCGCATCCCAATTGTCGTTGACATATAGCAACGAAACCGGCGATATCACATATTACACTTACGGTCACAGAAAAGAAAGTGTAAAACTACAACAGTTAGAATCCGCAACCACCTCAGACATCGCATGCCTGACCAAATGAATTACTTAGACATCGCATGCCTAACAATTATAAACCCCGCATTTTAGTCTCATTATCGAAAACACTTTTCAATATCAAGTCGGGTAATTCAACAAGATTCCCGACATCCTGATCGAATGCTCGTCGCAAACTTCAGTAGACGGCCGCATCCCCGATACCGTCGACGAAGTGCACCAAGGCGGAACACCGCTGCCGCGAGCACCCGAACGGATGCTTTCGGCGACGGGGTTCTCCTACAGTCACTTGGTCGGGGCTATGGAGTGAGGCTGTCTATTAAGTTTACCCGGCGAGTATCCGCGTACGCTACGTGATTGCAACGGACTTTTGATCACATCAAAATTCCGTGGCAACCGATCAAGTGAGACTAAACTGCTACGTTTATAACATTCATTTAGTTATCTCATAACTACTTGTGAATTCCAATTATTGTATCCCATTCCGGATAAATAGAAAATGTCAAACTTTCCGATCGAACAATCGAACACCCAAGTTTTCCCGATACAGATCAACACATGAAATAAGTCTAACAACATTCAGTTCGTGCCTCAGTAGCAACGGTCCAGCCGTAGAAGGGTCAAGCGAACGCCTCACATGTGGCACGCCGTACTGCCCCAAACCCGAAGGTTCAAAGGGCAGTTCAAGACGGTCACATAATCGAGTTAAGGTTTGTTGTCTTCTAGAGGGTCCATCGCGTTACTTGCACTACTTAGAACGTCGTTAAACTTCGGAAAAATCCAACACTTGGAAATTTCCCGACAAGGGAAAAATTGAGTATTTATATCCGGTCGAACTTTTTAACATAATCAAAAAATTATCCGGAAAGCCAAATAGACAAAATTTGATACCCCGATCGAAACACCGAATCCCCAAAACAACTCCAGAAAATTCAACTCTAGAATAAATTTTAAAAATACCCAGAAAATCCAGCATAAAATAATAGGAGTTACTGTGCAAACAGTGTACGATGACGTCATCATTCCGCAGCGGAACCGCCGCAGAAGGCAGGCTTCTGCCGCGGTTCTGCCGCGGTTTATACTGTTCATCGAAAAAAATTTGCATCATAATTCTTATTTTTTCCTGCTGAATTTTTTAACAATTTTTAATTCGGAAAAATCCACGTTTTCAGAAAACGTCCAGAGAGCATTTTCCGGTTGGGGTTTCGAGTCGTTCGGACTTCAAAATCCGTATAGACTTCGCCTAAGGCTCTAGCTAGGCTCCGATACCACTGTAGGGTTCCTAGGCACCCTAAGGAGGTCTCACAAGGCATCAACCATGCCAATTTCAAAAAATCTAGGTGCCGATAAACCCGACTACGGACCGTTGGCTAGAAATCTAGGCGAAAAAGTAAACTAGTTAACACTTAACTAAGAGATACGGAAATAAAATCTTTGTAGATCCGGTTCTCCACCTCCATAGCTCCGCAATGAAGTCTCCTCGCTGTCCATAACAAGTCCCGGGCTCAAACGTCGGCTTCATCGGAGAATGGACGGGCTAGGCCATCGATGTCCATGCCGAAGATGATCTACGTCGAGGCATCGCTAAATCAAGCTCCGACTTCACCAAGTCAAAAAACTTGTGAAGAAAACACACTCTACTACTTGGAAAGAGGTAGAGGATGAAGAAATAGGAGGTGGGTTCTCTTTAGAATTGGATTTCTCACTCTCAAGCTCAAGTTGCCATTGATGGCCTCAAGGTTTCAAACTTGAAGATGAAGAAGAAGATGAGCTAGAATTATGATAAGTCTTCTTTTAAAATGAAAAGAAAAACAATACTTATCATAATCAAACTAAGGTTAAGTGTAGAGAGCAAACCATGGTAAGTGGGAATAGTTAGGGTTTAACATGAAGACAAAATGGTCTTTGAGTCAAACCTTCATGAAGCTTCATCAAGCTTCATGACAAAAAGAAAACCATTTTGTTTTCATAAAATTATTTAAATAAAAAGGAATGGATAAATAAATGAGTGATTAAAACAAAACCCTAATTATCTACTTAACCATGGTTTTATTCTTTATACTTAACCATATAAATATGCATCATTAAATATGATACATACAAGTGCACAAAAGTATATCACATATACATCATGCACAAACCAAGTGAGAAAATCCATTTAAAGTGAACCATTACTAGTTAATGCAAAGTAATATATCAAATATATAATTATACATTAAATCATTAAAGCAACACTTGATTCAATGATCCGGTCATATCGCACACAACCGACTAGTATACAATGTATCGGCTTATCGAATCAACGCTTGAATCGATAACTAGGTTATATCGCATACAACCATTCGATACATTCATCGCGAGAATGGAATACGGTATCACATACACGCATTATTCTCGGTCCCGCACATATCTCATATGCGCTCCTATTTCGTTTCGCTTGAGCCAGGAAACCTCTATGTAGGACTCTAAAGACTCGTCAATACGCCGGCAGCAGGTGATGATCATATCAAATACCCACAAGCCGCAAGCGGTCTGCTAAACGTAACGGCCACCCGGGTATTGAACGATCTGAAGATCGACGAGCAAGCCCGCTCACACTCCAGTGAATCCAACCAGTAACACTACCGTACAGTCCAGTCTGATCGTCTGATATGTCGCATATCTTGCCTAGGGGTGGTAAACGTCAGACCCCAATAGCTCGATAAGTCGTGTCGATATGAGGTCTATAACTGTTCGAGAAACTACTGGTAACACTTACCAGTAAATCTCAGCAACCCTGGCCAGGGATTTCCTGTTATAGCCAATCGAACACAGCGCAACATCAACTCCCTATACCGGGAGAGACGAATCCCCTCCTATCACTCATTGCCTCCATGTGACTCGGGACTGTACCCAAAAACCACCGTTTTGCACGCCCTCTTGGACATGGTAAGATGGAAATCAAAGCACAGTGGGAACCACACAAGACTCTATGACGATCTCGGGTCAACAGACTACTCTGTACCAGTGTCACCAGAGAACTGCCATCTGACGTGAGGTATAATACCATCTGGGAGTTCTCGGCGAGTCCGTCCAGTGTACCCAGTCTCTACTGAGCACCAGAGAACGATGCTCGATACCTTGGCCAGGAAAAGATTACCATCTCAGAGTTCGACTCACGTTCTTCATGAACACTTGGCTCCATGGTGTTAAAGCTTTGCTTCAGGCAACTCGTCACGGATGTCAAGTTCCACGTCATCGAAGGTAAGAAAAGTTATAAAGCTTTACCTGGTAGATCTTGGCTGCATAAGTACAATGTCATTCCTTTACACAACACCAGTGATGAAGTATTTCAAGGATGGCCAAGTGCACACCATCACAGGAGAGCTCAACCTATATTTTGTGAATGAAGTACGGAAATATGAAGATGCTAAGTGTTGGATATAGCGCCCTCAAGACAATTATTGTAATTGCAGGTAGGCGATTATGATAATTGAATGATGACCTATACAGGTAGAACAGTCTTACTCGAGATGATAGTATGCTATCCGGTTTGTCTTTTTCATTATGTGTATACATTTTGATAAAGCCTATAGGATTATTGCTTGAATACCAGCTTTATGATGGCGATCATATACGTGGGAGCTGGGAGGTCCATAAGCACATCCTTAAATGTCCCTAGTCGAAGGAGTATCGAGACTGGGCATCGATACTCCGGAGTAGACTAGTGTATAATTTTCGAACTCCCGACGAGGGGCGGTGGCCGGTCTCACAAGCCATTGGTGTTGAGTCACCTAAAATAGTATACAGGTGCTCACTGGAGGTGAGTACACCGGACGGACATGCCGAGAACTTGTAGATGGTATTATACCTATCGTCAGATGGAAGTTCTCTTATGGAATGAGTACAGATTAGTCTTTTGACCTGAGATTTTCATTTGTATCATGTGAGTTTCCACTGTACTTAGATTACTATCCTACCACGGATCAAAGGAGTCATGCAAACAGGTTTTAGTTAGGTAGTGTTCCGAGCCACATAGAGGCAGTGAACAATCATCAGGGATTCGTCTCTCCAGGTATTGGAAGTCAATGTCGCGCTGTGTTAGGTCAGTCATCACCAAAAATCCTTGGCTAAGGTGGATGAAATTTACTGATGTGATATTAGTAGTTTCTCAGTAGGTGATGAGCTTCAAAACGACACGACTTATCGGGTTAGTAGGGGTCTGACGTTATCCACCCCTAGACCCGGTATGCGAGACTCTTAGACGAAGAGACCAGACTATACAGATATTGTCACAGACAGGCTCAGCAGGGGTATGGATGAGTTTGCTCGTCGGCCTTCCTTTCGCTCAATACCTGGCCAGCCGTTACGTACAGCTAGTGCTACTGACGTGCTTGTGGTTAAACCCACTGTCAACGTATTGACGAGTGCTTAGATTCCCACACAGAGGATTTTCCCGAGACAGGAAAAATGATGTAGTGGTCGTATATTGATACGTGCAGGGTTCTGATTAGGTATGTATGCTAGCTACACAGACTTTAATCGGGCGGATGATAATACTAACCGGCTTTGGATTAAGCCGGATTATTAAATCAAGATTTGATTTAACAATTTACATATATATATTTCGATATGTATATTCTTGTATTATGTTCATTGTATTTTTCTATCTCTTGAGTATTCGTATTTTAATATGAATACAGGCATGTATTTGCGAGAATGTATTCTTATATTCATATAAGAATACTTCTAGAAGGAGGACACCTCATTTCTAGGATTTCTTTTTAAGAAATTGTGAAATGAGGTGGAAGAGAGAAATGGTAGAGCGTATGGGTAAATGAATTGTTAATTCATTTGCTCATACTATTCAAGCATGGTTGCATTTTAATTTGTAAAATGGTTTTAACAAAAGAAATGAGAGCATGCTTGATTTGTGAGAGTTATTCATTCTACCATTATCTTTCTCTCTCCTCCAATGGCTCCTCTTTCATCTTCTCCCTCTTACCCTCTCATGAGATGAGAAACAAAGAGGAAAAGAGAAGAAAAAATTACTAGAACACTCAAACTAAATCCCTAAGCTTCACTTCTTAGCAAGTTGTGAACCTTAGTTGCTTCACTAGGTTATTTTGTGTGAAGCTAGAGCTTGGACTAGATTCTCTTAGATGGATCATCTTTGGCGAAGGAAGACTGGCTTGCAAGCACGATCCGGAGCTATTCAGAGCTTGTTCGAGTCCAACCGTATTAGAGCTCTTGAAGATAGCTTGAGGATGTGAGTATTGCTGACATAGCAGATTAGCATAGCACACTTGGTTTTTGTTTACAAGTTCTAGCTCTTTAGTTCGATTCATGATTTTGAAATTTTAGCAAAATAGAAATTTTTTAAATCCACGTTTCCATCTTCTAAATTAGCTTGCTATTGTGCATAAGTTTTCAACAGTGGTATCAGAGGCAGGCTAAAGGCTAGACTTGTTTGCACTAATTTAGTGTTTCGATCGACGGAATTTTTCCGATTCACAATTCCAAAATAGTGCTTACTGTTTGAATTTCAAAGTTGTTCAAAATATTTTTCCGGTTGCACGAAAATTATGTGCAGGCAAAACAAGAGCTAAGAAAAAAATTTGGGCACCTAAGCCCAAAATTCAGCTACTAAACCGCCGTAGAATATGACATTTGGCCACTGATCCGCGGCCAAATTTTGGCTACACCGCACCAAATATTTTTTGGGGCTCTAGTACATGGAATTGTGATTTTTGTAATATTTAGTTTTGGTCCACATTTGTTTGTGTACTGGTTTGTACTTTGGGCCAATGCAGAAAGTTTTAATCGATCGAGATTTTAAACTCATGGTTTTCTGTGCACTAGTTTCTGTGACCGTGAATATCATAGCGCGGTATAATCCGACTGGTTGCTATATGAACAATCGGATGGGTTTACGAACATGATATTCATGTTGATGTTCTGTGTTTCTCTGTGATTATGGTTATGTTAGATTTGTCGTGATGGATAGCTCGGTATACGTAGTATTAGATGTAATTCTCTGTGATGTAATGTATATTCATATTGTGTGGTGAGCGTCCAACATGTGAACTGCCATTACTGCGACTTGTATATTATTCTTTGGGGCGCGTTTAGGTTGCAGACGTACTCACCGTTCTATATTCAGGTTTTTATTACATGCACTAGGATTACCCCGCGGCTGAGTGCTCGAGTAGCTGGGTTCTGGAAGGCAACGAGCCACCATCTCATGGCGTTGAGACCGGGATGCCTTACTCTAGAATTGGCGGGCTATTCGCCACACTCGTTGGGGGTATAGGATTGACCCACGGAGGGGTGCCCAAATCACCGGATCATGAAAGTGCTGGGTGGCCCACTCACTTTGTTGATTGGGGTTGTCTCGCTTCTGAGATTGGCGGGTGGCTTGTGATTGAAAGGATACGTTCGTGTTCAAGTTCTAGTTTAAATACCGCAATCAAGACGGTTTCGCTTGTAGCTAGCCGGTTGAGTACGGGTCGTCCGCAGGGAGATGGGAGTCCTTTTCAAAGTGTTTTGACGAGTTAAGTCCTGTTTTCAGATTGTGTTGTGGTTATCTAAGTGTTAAGTTGATATTTAAAGAGAGCTTGTTAGGGTTAGGATTAGGTTAGTTTGAGTTAGGAGTCTCCACATCTTTCGTTGCCCCTCTTAAGATCGGTGTTACGGTAATCGGCAACAACGGGGATTAGCACGACTAGGAAGGACTTTGCGAGTATAAGCTAGGCTTTCCAACGCATAAGTCTTCCTTTTGGTGCTTGTCCGTCCGTTCTTGGCTCTTATCCATAACCTCCGGTTAATTCAACCACAACCGGTCTCACTACGGAATCACCGCTATCATGTAGGATAGGGTGCCGTAAGGAGCGGATTGTGGTTCAATTAACGGGAGTCGATTTAAGTTGTTGGGCAAGGAAAGAGTGAGAGAGATTTCCTTCTCTCAAACTTCCTTTATCCTACCCTAACAAGTATAAAACTACTCACACTTCATAATACGGAAAAATAAAACAAACAAAAGAGAAAGATAGAAAGAAGGAGGCTAGAAGAATACGACTAACTATTTGCGACCTCACCTTGGTGAGGATCAAGCGTAAGTATCATTGTCGTATGAATGATAAAGAAAAAGAGAGAAGAAAGAAACAATCAAGCAAATAACAACAACTACTTAACAATTAAAATTACAACAAATTACAACAAGTAAAGAAAGAGACAAGCATGATAATAAATGGTCTTCTTTATTCATCACTCTTCACTCAAAAGCTCACTACAAGTTTAATGGAGAAGAGGTGAGAAGAGGAAGAAGAACAACACTAAAACTAAGCAAAATGAGAATACAAAAATTGACCCTTTCTTCACAAAATTCTGGGCTATTTATAGGCCAAGAAATGAAACCCTAGGGCAACCACCAGAACCCTGATGCAATGACCAAACTGTCCCTGGAAGCTCGTGCCCTGAATCCCCTGTACGGCCGCGGATCCGCCGCCTATGCCCCCCTATGGCCGCGGATCCGTGCCCCTCTTGTCGACTTAGGGTGTGGTCTTCTGTGCACTTTTCCTGTTCTCCTGTCCCCTCTTGTCTGCTGTGTGTATTTTCTGAAAAATCTCTCCCATTTCTTCCAGAATTTCTATTGAGGAAAGGTGGACTTTTTTGTGGATGATTGCCTCGAGCTCCGCGTAGATCTCTTGGATTTGGTGCTACCATTGAGCCTTGTGCATGAGAATGACATTGAGTTGACATTTTGTCTTCCTAAACTGGTATCTGGCAACATACGGATGAAGAGCGGAGACCGTGTTTTATCTGTGGTTGGCAGGAACCGGATTTTGTCGTGTTTTCCATGAATTTCTCCGTTTGAGAACCGGGAACCTGTATCCTGCAATTGACTAGCAAACACGGCTCAAGAGTATCTACCGATATGCAATGTGATAAAAATTGGGCGGTATGAAAATGCAAAAATCTGATATGAACAAATACCCCCAAACTTATCATTTGCTCGTCCCGAGCAAAGCCCATTTATTCACAAAAAAAAAAAATTCCTAACCTCACTTTCGCAGGGAACGCGATTGCACTGAGCATGTGCAACAAGCCGTTAAACCTCTAGGTGTCCCTAGTAGGAGGAGTGTTGTCTCCTGAGGGTTTTCAGCGGATACTACCCACAAAATCCGGTCAAGTTGGTTTCGTAAAATAACTAAGATTCAAACCCTACAGTTTTGTTTCAGAAAATAACAATTCTATAATCCTAAGTCTAGACTATCGAACCTTTATTTTTCACACCTCGCTTCTTATTTAACTACAGATTTTATATGTCTTTACGTGCAGTGCAAATAGTGTCGTTAAGTTCCAGAAGGATCGATTAAAGTCATCATGTCGCACAATAAAGCCCAGATAACAATTTTAAAAGGATCACATAAGTTTTATAACGAGTTAAGCATTTTTCAAGTTTCGTTTTCCAGTAAGGTTTCAACTTCAGAATTTCTATCTTCCTTAACAGGAAACTAAGTCGTATTTTTCACTCCACATTTTTCTTGTTTTCATTTCATACACACCTCTGTGAACGTGCAATAGTCTTTATCATAGAATAAAACCTTCATATCTCCGTTAATTTTTTTTTTAAAAGCCTGTCTTTTATCAAGATTATTCTCACACAAAGAACCGTTAGGAATTTTAACTCGGAGAGAACACTTGCTTGACTTTGTTTTAAACTGGACTTTCTAGGCTTCTTAGCGAGCTTTGGGCCAATGCACCCAAACCAGTTGGTTTTAGGGCATTAGGTGTAGAAACACCCCAGCGGACTTAATTACTCAAGTTACCTAGGTCCAAAAACAAAAGACAGTTTGTCGTGAAAATCAGATGATTTAATACGAACGGAGATATAACCGGCAGTTCAAATATTTTTTTGGATAAAAGACGTGTTTAGTGGGTTTGGTGTGTAATCATTCCAATCAAGTTTCCGATGGGTTATTTTTCAGACTTAGCTCCAATTACGGCATCAATAACATTCCTTCATATTCGCTTTACTTCATAAACTATTCTTGACATTACTTATTTCAGAACAAACCTATTTGATCCTTAGAAAATCATTTATCTGTTTAAAAGTTTAAACATGAAAGACTTGTCATCTAATTCCCAAAATCTTACGACACGTGTAGTGTGATGTAAAGACGTATATCAGCTATAGTTAACTTCAAAGGAGAGTTATCTTTCAGGTTTTTCAAAATCCAAACATAAGATCTAGTTATTCCTATTTTATCAAACAAAAACCGTCGAATGTTGAATCAGAGTTCTTCCACAAGCTAACTTGACAAAAAAGTTTTTATATTTTTTAGAAAATTTTCAAATTTTTATGGATTTTATGGATTTAAATATGCAGATGCAAAATATACATATGAATACGAAGGTAAGAAATGCGTACCGAGCGTACCCCCAAACTTAAACTGGACAGTGTCCTCACTGTCGTTGCATGAAGAGAGTAGTTGGAAGGTTCAAAATTGTCGGTTAGCAATATACAATTTTTTTATTTGTTTTTGTTTTTAAAGAAAAGAAAAAAGAATATACACAAATAGATACAAAATGGTTTGTACATACCCCCAAACTTATTTGGAACAGTGTCCACTGTTTTTGGCTGGATAACCGAAGTTTGGAGGTAGGAAGAGGAAGATCATTCAGGGTAAACCGGCTCCTGTAAGAACAGGAGCTCCTCTGTTGGTTCGGCGCTAAGGTACGGTTTGCATCGGTGTCCATTCACTTTGAAGAGTGAACCGTCCTTTGGATTCTCCAAATCCACAGCGCCCTGCGGATACACATTCTGCACAAAATACGGCCCTTTCCAGCGAGATCTGAGCTTTCCAGGATGGAAATGAAGTCGGGTGTCGTAAAGCAGTACCTGCTGACCAGGTACGAAGGTTTTGCGCAAAAGGTGTTTATCGTGAAACACCTTCGTTCGATTCTTAACGATAACCGCGTTGTCGTAAGCCTCATCCCTAAGCTCGCATAGTTCGTTCAGCTGCAGCTTCCGATGGCTGCCCGCGTCTTCAAGAGACAGATTCAGCTCCTTTATCGCCCAAAATACGCGATGCTCGATTTCAACAGGTAGGTGGCAGGCTTTTCCGTACACAAGCCGATAGGGAGACATGCCAAGGTCGGTCTTATAAGCGGTTCTAAATGCCCAAAGGGCATCAGTGAGTTTCAGCGACCAATCCTTACGGTTCTTAGAAACCGTCTTCTCCATTATCTGCTTGATTTGCCGATTTGAAACTTCGGCCTGCCCGCAGGTTTGGGGGTGGTAGGGCGTAGAGAGCTTATGATTAATGGAGTATTTCCGCATCAAGGCCTCGAAAGTCTTATTGCAGAAATGACTTCCATTATCGCTAATGATCGCTCGAGGGTGGCCAAACCGGGAGAAAATGTTTTCTTTAAGGAACCTAACGACAACCTTGTTGTCGTTAGTCCGGCTCGGCACAGCCTCGACCCATTTAGAGACGTAATCAACAGCTAGAAGAATGTACAAGTTCCCAAAAGAGCTGGGAAACGGCCCCATGAAGTCTATCCCCCAAACATCGAAAATCTCCACAACCAAGATCGGTTGGAGCGGCATCTCGTTCCTCCGGGATATCCGGCCCATGTGTTGGCACCGGGAGCAAGTCTTGCAATAGTCGTGAGCGTCTTTGAAAAGTTGTGGCCAGTAGAAACCACATTGCAAGATCTTCTCAGCTGTCTTTCTGGGCCCAAAATGCCCGCCACACGCTTGATCGTGGCAAAAGGACAGCACACTCTTGAATTCCTCATCAGGGACACACCGACGAATAATCTGGTCGGGACAGTACTTGAACAAGTAGGGTTCGTCCCAGTAAAAGTGTTTTACTTGGGATAAGAAGCGAAGTCTGTCCTGACTTGACCATTCGGTCGGTAGTAATCCCGTGGCCAAATAGTTCACAATATCTGCGAACCAGGGTTCGCACGATACTGTCAAGAGTTGTTCATCCGGGAAAACGTCGTTGATCGGAATTGGAAGCGAAGGCGAAGAAGGAAGTCGTGAGAGATGGTCGGCAACTACGTTTTCACATCCTCGTTTGTCCTTAATGACAAGGTCAAACTCTTGAAGCAAGAGGATCCAACGTATTAACCGAGACTTGGCATCTTTCTTCGCAAAAAGATGGCGCAGAGCAGAATGGTCAGTGTAGACAATGACTGGAGAGCCGATGAGGTAGGGCCTGAACTTTTCTAAGGCAAATACAACAGCCAAGAATTCCTTCTCAGTTGTTGTATAATTGAGTTGGGCGTCGTTCAGGGTTCGGCTCGCGTAATAGATTACGTGCGGCATCTTGTTGATGTGCTGTCCAAGGACAGCACCAATGGCAAAGTCGGATGCATCGCACATAATCTCGAATGGGTGCGTCCAGTCAGGTGAAGAAAGAACGGGAGCAGAAGTGAGTAAGCGTTTCAGTAACTCGAAGGCAGTCACACAGCTCGAGTTGAAGTCGAAAGGTGTATCCTTGGCCAGCAAAAGAGTCAAGGGCCTAGCAATCTTGCTAAAGTCCTTGATAAACCGTCTATAAAAACCGGCATGGCCAAGGAAGGCTCGGATATCTCTGACGCATCGGGGAGGAGGCAGATTGGAAATGACCTCAATCTTTGCTTTGTCAACCTCTATGCCATTTTGCGAGATGATATGTCCTAAGACAATACCTTCGCGCACCATGAAGTGGCATTTCTCCCAGTTCAAAGTGAGATTCTTGTCCTTACATCAGGTAAGGACAGCGTCAAGATGCAGCAAACACTCGTCAAAGGAGTCGCCGAAGATGGAGAAGTCATCCATGAAAATCTCCAGAAATTTTTCCACCATGTCAGAGAAAATTCCCATCATACACCGCTGGAAGGTAGCGGGTGCATTGCATAACCCAAAGGGCATGCGTCGATATGCAAACGTGCTGAAAGGACAAGTGAAAGTGGTCTTGTCCTGGTCTTTTTCGGCGATGGGAATTTGATTATAGCCAGAGTAGCCATCAAGAAAACAATAGTACTCATGTCCGGCCAATCGTTCAAGCATCTGGTCAATGAAAGGTAGCGGAAAGTGGTCTTTCCGCGTTGCGGCGTTGAGTTTTCTGTAATCAATGCAAACTCGCCACCCAGTTTGGGTGCGAGTTGGGATTAACTCATTCGCCTCGTTGGTTATGACCGTGATGCCCGACTTCTTGGGGACAACATGAATGGGGCTAACCCACTGGCTATCAGAGATAGGGTAAATGATACCACTATCTAGACATTTGACGATCTCCTTCTTCACAGCCTCCTTCATGACTGGATTAAGACGTCTTTATGGATCCCGGGCTGGTTTGGCATCATCCATCAGATGAATGTGATGCTCAACGATGAGGGGACTAATCCCCTTGATGTCCGCCATGGACCAGCCAAAAGCTTGCCTGTTGCTGTGCAAGACCGCGAGAAGGGCTTTCTCTTGCTCGGGAGCTAGAGAAGCCGAAATGATGACAGGGAGGGTCTCGTTCTCACCTAAGTAAGCATACTTAAGGTGAGACGGCAACGGCTTGAGTTCGAGCGTTGGAGGTGAAATGATGGAAGGCAAGACTGGTGCAAAGGTCTCGAACTCAAAGGACTCCAGCAAAGGTTCAAAGCGAGTGTAGGCAACCGAGTTGGATGGTTCAGGTAACTCATCCGGAAAGTCGAAAGATTCAAACTCGGGTTGTGCGCGGCTAAGATCGTTCAAGAACGTGAAACACTCGTATTCGTTGTCGGGCGCAGAAGCAGCAGCAGGTTCGAAGAGAAACGCACTAGTGACGGTAAGATTATCGTGTTCAAACAGAAACTCCTCGAATTCACACTCTTCTGGGGTGATCTCCTGGATCGAGCAGACATCCAGTATATGAGCATTAGGTTCGGCGGGCTGATTCCCCAACCTAAAGATGTTGAGTTCAATTGTCATGTTTCCAAAAGAGAGGTTCATCGAACCATTGCGACAATTGATCACAGCATTTGAGGTTGCGAGAAATAGGCGACCGAGTATCACCGGAATTTGATTCCGGGGGTTAGCTACAGGCTGTGTGTCTAATACAATGAAGTCAACGGGGAATATGAAGTCCCCGACTCTTATCAACACATCCTCTAGCTCACCCCTAGGGTGGGTGATCGATCGGTCGGCCATTTGGAGAGTGCAGTGTGTGGGTTTCAACTCTCCGACGCCTAATTGCTCGTATACTGAATACGGAAGCAAGTTAACACTGGCACCAAGATCTAATAGTGCGCGATTGATGTTCTTATCCCCAATAGTAATTGAAATCGTAGGACAGCCAGGGTCCTTCCGTTTTTGTGGTAAAGATTGGGTAAGAGCATCACTCACAGCACTAGCCAAGAAAACTTTCTTTGGTACCTGAGACTTCCTCTTTTTCGTGCACAAGTCCTTTAAGATTTTCGCGTAAGACGGGACTTGTTGGACAGCATCTAAAAGAGGAATGTTAATGTTAACTTGCTTAAATAACTCCAGAATCTTCTCCATTTGTGGATTTTGTTTGTTAGACCTCAACCGGTTTGGAAATGGAACATTTTGAAAATTGGTTGAGTCTAATGCTGGAGGAGGAGATTGTGGAGTTGGAACGGATCCCAGAATAGGTATTTTCGTGGAGTGAGAAGTGGGTCCATTCAGAGCAGAAGAAGAGGAAGGAGAGCCTGTTGAAGAATGGAGAATAGGCTCAGAAGACGAAGAAGAAGAAGAAGAAGAAGCGGCCGGGGTGTCATCGTTGATTCGCTTGCCAATGTTGTTTTGCAGCATCCTTCCCGATCTCAGTGTAGTCACGGCACTCACATTATGGTTTTGTTGTTCAAGAGCAACATGTGCATTATGTGGGTGACCGGGATTTGGAAGTGGCTGGGACGGGAGCTTCCCCTTCTCTCGCTCGCTCAAGGCCGCGTTCAGCTGTGCAATCTGGGCCTCGATGGTCTTGATGCTTTGCCCGTGTGCGGCAGTGTGTTGCACTAAGGATTGAATCGAAGACTGGATGTTGGCGGTGGATTGAGTCGATTGTTTAACAAACGCCTCCAGACTACGCTCGAGCGAGGAAACCTTATCGTTGTTTGACGGAACAAAGTTGTTTGGTGGAAAAGAATTGTTGGGTGCAAAGTTGTTCGTCTGGTTTTGGAAAGGTTGGGGTTGGAAGGGCTGCTGATATTGATGTTGAGTTTGTTGTAGCGCTTGTTGTTGCGGTGGAGGGGCCCTTTGGAAATTGTTGCCTTGGAATTGATTCTGATTCTGATTCCAGGCGAAATTGGGGTGGTTCCTCCAACCGGGATTGTAGGTGGAAGAGTATGGATCATTCCTCGGTCTTTGCTGGAAGGCAGCATTAACCTGATCCTGTCCTTGCGAGGGTGGATTGTAAGGACACTCTTCTGTCAAGTGAGAAGGATCGGAACAACAAGCGCAGATGGTACGAAGGGGGAGAACAGGGGCAGGAGCAGGAGCAGAAAATTTGCTTTCTATCGCTTCAAGCTTTCGTGTTATCGCAGCCATTTCAGCTTTCATCGCAATAGAGACGTCAAGTTGGTGGATTCCTACCCTAGACTGACCGGTAGAAGTGGAGGTAGAAGAAGAAGAAGTCGGTCTGGTGCTCTCCCACTGTAGCGTTTGCTCCGCAAGATCGTCAAAGAACTGCCACGCTTCCTCGTCAGATTTCGATAGGAAGTGGCCCTGACAGATGGTTTCCAGCAACTGCTTCGTTGCTGGGTTCAGTCCCTCGTATAAGGTTTGGCAGAGTTGCCATTTCTCTATACCGTGGTGAGGACACTGAACAAGAAGGTCTTTGTACCGGTCAAAGCACTTCCAGAAGGGTTCAGAAGGAAGCTGGGAGAATTGGTTGATTTCATTTCGAATTCTTGCGGTCTTATGATTAGGATAGAATTTTTTTCAGAAACGCTTTAACAAACTCGTCCCAGCTGGTGATTGAGTGGGAAGCGGTGTTATACAGCCATTTTTCAGCGAGATCGCATAAAGTGAACGGAATGACCCGTAGACGTATAGCATCGTCCGACAGCTGGGTTGTTTTCATCATGGCACAGACGTTTTGAAATTTGTTGATGAAGATATAGGCATCTTCAGATTCAAGCCCATGAAAACGTGGGAGCATGTTGATGAAATGGGGCTTAATTTCAAAGTTGTCCCCATTGGCCGGAGGAAGAGAAAGGCAGGTGGGAAGTGCAGAACGGGTGGGGTAGAAACGATCCTGGAGCGCAATTCGCTGTGGCGCTACAACAGGCGGAGGTGGTGGGATATTGGTCTCCGTAGGAGGTGGAGCCAATCCAGGGGTGGTCAAAGAGATGTTCGGATTAAATCCCGACATCGCGGAAGAAGAGGTTGGTGAAGGTGAAGGTGAAGGTGAAGATGTATGAACAGAATTCCGGTCAACGTCGGCGTTGGCCGGCAAAGGAAGGAGTGAAAGAGGAGTGGACGGAGTATCGACTTCGGAGTCGATCGCGTAGTCGGTCGCGACTAACGTAACGCGGACTAGACGGGCGCTAGTGTCCCGAGTCCAAGCGGACATACACTAAACGAGTTTAGTATAGTCAAAGCGGAGAAGGTGAGGGTAAGAAAACGTCAATGAAGAAAGGCGATGGGTGGTGGGTGAAAATGGATTTGGCGACAAAGGGCAAGTTTTTATAAAAGTTTTTGATTTTTTCTTTTTTTTTTTTAGAAAGAGATTTACAGAAATATGTACGGAAATACGGCTTAAGCAATCACAAACAAGATATGCACAATCACACCTAGATCTACGGTCGCCTAGGTCTAGTAGACCTGCTCCTGAACTTGATTGTCGAAGTTAAACAATGTCGAGAAACGGGCTTAAAAATACACTGATCACGAGGCCAGGTAAGTGCAGAGATAAGGGGAGGTTATCCAACGCTTTCGCGAAGTTCCTTAATTAAATAACCCTTTCTCTTTCGGCGGTTGCGCCTTTAACACTTTCCTAGACACCCCGTAAACAATATACGGTTAAGCGAGGTTCTAAACAAGGTTTATCTTCTCCTAATGAGCGCGAAGTCCTTAGGGCTGAAGTCTAGTATTTTTTAATTTACAATGGACAATGCATATGCTTTAGTGATTTTTAGGATCCTGGGAAGGGTGATGAAATCCCCACCCAATCTGGATTGGTTTCAAGCCCCTTAAGTCCGTATTAAAGAAATGCAAAGCAGTAACAAATCAACTGCAAACAATTTTTATTTGCGGCGCAAAGAATCCTGCACAAGAACAGTTTATTGGAAGGGGGAGAAGAGTTTGCGCAAAGAAGGCTGCAGAAAACACAATTCAGTGGAGTTCAGAGGAGAGGGGAGAGGCAGAGGGACTTACAGAGAGATTTTGGGGCTCTGAAGCCACCAAGTGGCCGCGTTTCCGCGGCCAAACGCATGCAATGGCCGCGGATCCGCGGCTATGTAGGGGAATTGGGGCTCTGAAAAATTTGGGTGTTCTCTGTTGGGTGTCCTCTGCTTGTCAGGATGTACTGAATCTTGATTTGCTCACTGTATTTGCTCCAGATTTGTACAGTAGACCGGATGCTTCGTTTTGTCCGTCGCGGTGTAGCCGCGAAAATGTGGGTCTATCTTCCCACGTCTTTGGCACTGTACTTGAACTCCGTATTTCCAACGTCTTTGGCGTCGATCTTGAGCTTCGTATTTCCTGCACACTTGCACAAAAACTAATCAAGAATAACAAGATGGTTTCTTTTACAAAGTATATTTTTTTCGTTTTTTTTTTATACTTACAAATTAACCCGAAATTACACAAGGAAATAAACTACCGTCTCCCCGGCAACGGCGCCATTTGATTGAAAGGATACGTTCGTGTTCAAGTTCTAGTTTAAATACCGCAATCAAGACGGTTTCGCTTGTAGCTAGCCGGTTGAGTACGGGTCGTCCGCAGGGAGATGGGAGTCCTTTTCAAAGTGTTTTGACGAGTTAAGTCCTGTTTTCAGATTGTGTTGTGGTTATCTAAGTGTTAAGTTGATATTTAAAGAGAGCTTGTTAGGGTTAGGATTAGGTTAGTTTGAGTTAGGAGTCTCCACATCTTTCGTTGCCCCTCTTAAGATCGGTGTTACGGTAATCGGCAACAACGGGGATTAGCACGACTAGGAAGGACTTTGCGAGTATAAGCTAGGCTTTCCAACGCATAAGTCTTCCTTTTGGTGCTTGTCCGTCCGTTCTTGGCTCTTATCCATAACCTCCGGTTAATTCAACCACAACCGGTCTCACTACGGAATCACCGCTACCATGTAGGATAGGGTGCCGTAAGGAGCGGATTGTGGTTCAATTAACGGGAGTCGATTTAAGTTGTTGGGCAAGGAAAGAGTGAGAGAGATTTCCTTCTCTCAAACTTCCCTTATCCTACCCTAACAAGTATAAAACTACTCACACTTCATAATACGGAAAAATAAAATAAACAAAAGAGGAAGATAGAAAGAAGGAGGCTAGAAGAATACGACTAACTATTTGCGACCTCACCTTGGTGAGGATCAAGCGTAAGTATCATTGTCGTATGAATGATAAAGAAAAAGAGAGAAGAAAGAAACAATCAAGCAAATAACAACAACTACTTAACAATTAAAATTACAACAAATTACAACAAGTAAAGAAAGAGACAAGCATGATAATAAATGGTCTTCTTTATTCATCACTCTTCACTCAAAAGCTCACTACAAGTTTAATGGAGAAGAGGTGAGAAGAGGAAGAAGAACAACACTAAAACTAGGCAAAATGAGAATACAAAAATTGACCCTTTCTTCATAAAATTCTGGGCTATTTATAGGCCAAGAAATGAAACCCTAGGGCAACCACCAGAACCCTGATGCAATGACCAAACTGTCCCTGGAAGCTCGTGCCCTGAATCCCCTGTACGGCCGCGGATCCGCCGCCTATGCCCCCCTATGGCCGCGGATCCGCGCCCCTCTTGTCGACTTAGGGTGTGGTCTTCTGTGCACTTTTCCTGTTCTCCTGTCCTCTCTTGTCTGTTGTGTGTATTTTCTGAAAAATCTCTCCCATTTCTTCCAGAATTTCTATTGAGGAAAGGTGGACTTTTTTGTGGATGATTGCCTCGAGCTCCGCGTAGATCTCTTGGATTTGGTGCTACCATTGAGCCTTGTGCATGAGAATGACATTGAGTTGACATTTTGTCTTCCTAAACTGGTATCTGGCAATATACGGATGAAGAGCGGAGACCGTGTTTTATCTGTGGTTGGCAGGAACCGGATTTTGTCGTGTTTTCCATGAATTTCTCCGTTTGAGAACCGGGAACCTGTATCCTGCAATTGACTAGCAAACACGGCTCAAGAGTATCTACCGATATGCAATGTGATAAAAATTGGGCGGTATGAAAATGCAAAAATCTGATATGAACAGCTTGCCGCACTCGTAGGGGTCTAGGATCCGATATTACGAGCTATCCACATGACTGGGAAAATTGCATTTCATATTTGGCTCCATTGAAATGCACTTCCACATTTCCATATTGTGTTTGCTTCTGCTTTGATGCTTCTGTGATGTTACTTGATGTCATGCGTGAGACAAATTTTTATATATGTTATATATATATTTAGTAGATGCTATATATGTTTTGCATCCACGCTAGTCCTGTCCCCACCCTGCTATAAGTTAAGTAACCTTACGGTGAAGACTCAGGACCCTATGGCGAATGCGGATGGCATATATTTGCGTGCCTATTTTCATTTCTTTTCTGGCTTGATATGATTAATTGATGGGACTGCATTAATTCTAATTAATGAAAGGAAAATAAACCTATATGATGTTGTCGGAACCAATTTTTAAAACTACTCAGTTTTCTTCAAAACCATAGTCATATTCTTTTGCTTTTCATAGAGATATTCAATTAGGAATATCCTGCACCTCATTCTATAAGGAAAGAGCCTTGATCACTTCACGGGGAGTTCGCTCTTAAAGTTTATGTTAGTAGTTTTTAAAGCGGAGAATAAACCACTCCATTTCAAAGCCATTCGAGTTCCTTCAACAATATCAAGATCATTACGTTAAAAGTTTTTCGCCAAAAACTAGCCGTAGCCCTCCGTCATTTCCTACGAGCAGTGATTAGTATTCGTATTACGTTTGTTGACCTTGTCAAGGCATAGTGCGCGGTAGCTAATTGGTGCTTGTTTGTAGCATGCGATGCGATTGGTTAAGACAGTCGTTCGACCTTGTTGACTTTGTCAAGGGTCTGTGCGGGTGGGTCTAATGCAATCAAGATAATGACGGGTTGAACTTGACCAGGACCCTTTGACTTGTTGACCTTGTCAAGGTCACTTGGATCCTAGGGGCAAAAACCATATCGGGAGTTTCAAATATAAAGAAAACTTGCCATGCATGCGCTTACCGTCTGGAGTGTGGTGACTTGAGTGTCTTCCATCAGGTTATCACGCAATGATAGTTGGGTCCTGATTCCTACTGATGAGTAGGTGTTACTCTCGGGTGATTTTCAGATGATCCTGATTAGTTCTCCTTTTAGGTTTTGAAGGAGAATTCGAGGAAACAGTAGGAGCCATCCTGATTAGATAAAGTGATTAACCAATCTAATCTCGGTTAGAGTGCACGCTGAGTGTTTCTTTTCTTTCTCTCTGGTTTACGACCATGACTTACCTTAAATTAAAACTCATGAACTAAGTTAATTGAACCTTCTTACACACTTTGGCTTCTTAGATTGTCATGATTCACGACAAAATAGCAAATATTCCTGCTACTCATACTTTACATTTGCCTCTTTGCAGAACACTCTGTATCACTAAGGAGATCCATATTGTTTGGAATGGCTATCTCGTATAGTTACATATGAACTCGAAGAAACTTATTTCAATTCGAGGATGCCCACAAGTTCTATAGAAATTGAATATGATTATTCGGTTGTCTTTTATCTTTACCTTCTCTTAGGTTGTATGGGCTCTTAATATTAGGAAATTACACCTATTTTGCTTATTGGATAGTCTTCTTCCAAACCTTAGACAGGTGCCGAAAGGTAGGGAAGGAAGAAAACCAATTAGCCTGAGTATAGTGTACAGAAGGTAAGAAATAAAGACATATAAAGGGATTGAAGTTGTTAGTGTATATGCCCCAGAGGCCATTACTGTATCATACTAGTTTGTATATTACTTAATGGATGCTTGGGATATTCACCTTGTATATACAATCTTGCTCAAAATAGTAGTATGCTACTTGGTTTGTTTCTACTTCAATGTGTACATGTGTTTATTTTTGTATATCGCCTATACACATTAGTAGAGCCCTTAGGATCTTTGCTTGATTACCAGCGATGTGATGGCCGTCACACTAGTGGGGCTGGGTAATCTATAAGCACATCCTTATGCAGGTCCCTGGTCGCAGGACTATCGAGACAGGGCATCGATACTCCGGAGTAGACCAGCGCATGCGCTTCTCATCCCAGTGTGGGAGACGGTCTGTCCCACAGCCGTCAGTACGTCGTACTTGAGATAGTATGCGGGTGCTCGTTAGGTTACGGGTACACTGGACAGGACTCGTCGGGAACTGACTAGTTGGTATTATACCTATCGTCAGTTATCAGTTCCCAGGTGACATGAGTACAGCTTAGTCCGCTGACTTGACACTGTCACTCCGCCTCGAGTGTGTTCCCACTGTACTTTGATCACTACCCTACCACGGCTCAAAGGAGTCGTGCAAACAGGTAATGGTTGGGTGTAGTCCCGAAGCACTTGGAGGCAGTGACGGTTAGACAGGATTCGTCTCTCCCGGTATTGGGGGTTGACATCGCGCTGTGTCTAGGAGAGCCATTACACGAGTAGTCCCTGGCCAGGGCAAACGAGATATACTGGTAGGTTTCCAGTGATTATCTCAGGGTGTTTTGGGCTTCGCTCCGGCACGACTTGTACCGCTATTGGGGGACTGACGTTTACCGCCCCCTAGGCCCGCCATGCGATGTATCAGACGAACAGACCGGACTGTACGGAGAATGTCACACTCAGGCTCAGTAGGAGTTCAGATGGGTTTCGCCTCGTCGGTCTTCTTGTCGGCATTACCTGGGGACCGTTACGCACAGCTAGTGCCGCTTGCGGTCTGTGGTTAAACCCACTGCCAGCGTAGTGTCGAGTCTTTAGAGTCCCACACAGAAAGCTTTTCGTCTTTAGGCAAAAGAGTAGAGGTCGCATGGTATTGCGACAGGTCGCGTGGTTATGCGACAGGGTTCGGTCACATCCGTGCACTTGTGCACGTACAGTGTCCGGACAGTTTACACTAGCGGGCTTTGGTTTAAGCCAGATCCTAGTGTACCTTATGGGATTGGATTTATCCAGTTTGCATTCGTGTTCCTCGGAACGCGGATGCGGGTGTGTATGCACAGTTGACAGGGAGGCAGAGGCTGCGGATTCTCATTAGGGTTGTTGACAGTTGACCGTTGACTGTTTGACTTTATGCTCAACCCTAATGAGAATATGATATGTGATTAACTATTATATTAATTAAGTATTATGGTGATATGGTTGTTGACTTGTTGACTTTTGTTGACTTGTTGACTTTGTTGACTTGTTGACTTTTGTTGACTTGTTGACCGGTTGACTAGGCTTGACTAGTTGACCATCATGATAACCATGGTTATCATTTCATGCCAAAGACTTTTTCTTGCTTGCTCATTTGAGTAAAATGAGTGCATGACATGATAAGGTTATGGTTGCTTCTAACCATCACATAAGACTTTTTTTTGATATGATGAGTTATGATCACTTTGGATTATGAGAGGGTGAAAGACAAAAGAGTTGCTCATTCTTTGTTGCTCATTCTTTCTTGCTCATTCTCTCTCTTGTTCTTGAGCTCTCCTCTTGCTCTCACCCTCAACCTCTTGCTCCCTCTCTAGATCTATGGTTCTCTTGTCTCATGAGTTGAGAATCAAGAACCATAGATAAAATCCCATTCTAAATCATCTCTACTCATTCTAGTTCACTAGGTTTAGCAAACCAAGTGAACTAGTTTCTTCAAAGAACGAAGAAGGAGCTAAAGGCTGGAGCTTTCAAGTGGATCTATCTTCGGCGTACGGAGACAACGAGAAGGAGCCATCGAACCACCATCGGAGCTTGAAGAGAAGGAGTTCAAGTTTAGGTATAACCATCTTCATCCGAGTAGCTAAATATCTTTAGCTTAGTTTGCTAGTTTTAGTTTAGGTAAAGATCCCGACCTAGCTTAGTCCATGTTGCCTCTTGCGTTAAAATTTTGATTTTATACCGTTTCCGCCTCCCCGTAAGAACCGGGGGTCGCAACGTGGACTTACAGTGGTATCAGAGCCTAACTAAACTTAAACTAGCTTGGTAGTGAAGTGTAACGAAGTTCGGAACCGGAAAAATCCAAAAACCAAACTTTTACAAAAAACTGAGTTTCTGTTGAAATTTTTTTGGCTCAAAATGAAAAACTTTACACTTGTAAATTCGGCTCAGGGTTTTGTGTGAACACCCAAGAAAAACGATACAGTAATTCGTCCAAACCGCCGCCCTTCCGCCGCGCGAGCTAGGCATCCGCCGCGGAACCGCCGCGCTTTGTCGTCTTCTGTGCATCGTTTTTCGTGCAGTGTGTGTATGTGTTGGTTTTGGGATTTTTGGAATATATTATATGTGCCCAGATTTTCCAGAAAAGAAATTTCCTTTTGGGGTCCTATAATTCCGTATTTTTTCCGAACTTCACTGCACTTTGACTATGATGGTTATATCTGTGATGTTTGCATGTATTGAACGTTGGCTAATCGCTATAAGTCGATTGGTCGGGGTTATACATGATCTGTAATGTGCTGGAATGTGTATATAAATATGTTGGATTGTCGCGGGTGAATAGCTGGGGGTTGTGAGACGAGAGTTTTCTTTTCTTGCAATTCATGTAAATTTGTAAATTGATGTAATAATTATTTGTATGGCCGCACAACCGGGTCGGGGTTGTAGCCGTCATTGTATAATTTCTTTTTACTGTTTTTGCTCCTAGGATAGACCCATGGAGGGGTGCACAAACTACCGGGTATGCCGAAGTGTCGAGTGGCCTACTCATGGAGATGAGGGAGGTTGCTACGCTTCGGGTACTTGGAGGGTAGTTTGCCGCACCCGTAGGGGTCTTGGGTGGGGTTTTGGCTATTCACCGCGACCGTGTAATCTGTTTTTGTTACAGGCTCGTACAAATTACAGATTCCTAGTATATCCAATGTATTTATCTGTGATCTGAAATGTTTATCATTGCAGTATATCTATATATGATATTATTTAGGCGTTGCTTATGTTTTATAGACGCGCTAGCCCAGCCCCCGCTCTGTCGTTAGTTAAGTAACCTAACGGGTAATGACGGGGCCCCGTGGCGAATGCGAATGGCATAAGCGTACGCCATATTTTGGTTGTTTTCTGCAATGGTAGGATTAAATGATGGGACGCATTAAAAGAACTAATGCAAGAATATCACGCATTAAAAGAACTAATGCAAGATAATAAACCAAGTCATAGTCGTTGGAACACTTTCGAAAAACCACTCGGTTCTTTTCAAAAACAACTTTTAAATGCGGAGCTTGAGCCACTCCTTTTAAAAGCTATCTCGTTCCATCGACCAAATCAAGTTCACTACGTTCACGGTTTTGCCAAAACCATTCGTAGCCCTCCGTCGTTTCGTATGAATATTCAATAGTATTCAAGCTGTGTTTGTTGACCTTCGTCAAGGCATAGTGATTGGTAGCTATTGGGTATTCATATGTAGCATAGATAGATGCGTTGGTTTGGGACATTCGCATTACCTTGTTGACCTTCGTCAAGGGTATATACGGATGGATTCAAATTAACCTGGATAATGACGGGCAGAACTTGACATGTGACTTATGATTTGTTGACCTTCGTCAAGGTCATAAGAGCATGGGGCAAAAATCCACATCGGGAGTTTCATAAGTACTGAAACTTGCTAGATTTGCATACCATTTGGAGTGTGATGATTCTGGTAGGATTCCTTCAGTTTCGTCACGCGATGATATTTGGATCCCGATCCTACTGTGAGTATATGCTACTCCTCGGGAAATTTCTCACTTAACGATCAATGCTATAAACCTAGTAGGTGCCTAGAAAGGTGTTAGCGGGGCTACGCCCCCAGGGAAAAGAGGTTCTTTAATTAAGGAACTTTGCGAAAGCGTTGGAAAACCTCCCTCGAAGTACCGACACCGGCCTGACTGAACGGTTAAGCAAGTATTGTACGGTGGGATTGATCCTGACTAATTCTTCCTTTATGGTTTGAGAAGGGATTCGAGAAACAGTGGGAGCCATCCTGTTTAGACAAATTAAAAACCACTCTAAACTTGCAAGAGCATCATGCTGAGTGTTTCTTCTTCTCTCTCCTAATTGCAGCGACCAATCAACATGACTGGACTTAAGTTACTCCTAGATAAAAACAAACTGACAGGGCCAAACTACAAAGATTGGCTCAGGAATGTCAAGATAGCAATCACTTATGACAAGCTGGGGTATCTTCTTACCACCAAAGCTCCCCCTGTCCCTGGTCCAACTTCCAGTGTCGCGGATAAGGAAATCCGCAAGACTTGGGAGATTGATAGCGCGAAGGCCAAGTGCCTCCTGCTTGCCTCGATGGACAACGAACATCAGAGGAGGCATGAGAATATGGACATGGAGTCCATATTGCTCCATACAAAAGAACTGTATGGAGAGCAATCACGTATCGCAAGATACGAAGCGTCGAAAAAGTTATTTTCGACAAGAATGGCCGTCGGATCATCAGTAGCCGAGCACGTGCTAAAGATGATCGGCTTCATTGAGGAGCTCGCTGACCTAGGGATCACATTGGAGAGTGAGCTATATACGGATATAGTTCTCCAGTCCCTTCCTTCCACTTACGCCCAGTTTATACTGAACTTCAACCTACAAGAAAAAGAGGTTGAACTATCAGAGCTCCTCAACATGCTGAGGAGCGCAGAGGGCACCCTACAGAAAGGTAGGGATACATCCACTTTGTTTGTAGGAGGATCATCTTCTTCTAGGTCCAAGGCGAAAGCCAAGGAAAAGAAGAAGAAGGCCCCCGCCAAACCAAGGGGCGGTGTTAGTAAAGTGGATACGAAGGGAAAAGGTAAAGCAACAAAGATAGCGGGGAAGCTTGTGGATAAGGAAGAATGCTTCTATTGTCATAAGAAAGGACACTGGAAGAATGATTGCAGGGCCTGGAAGGCCAGAACACAGGAATTGAAGCAGGTTGCAGCTTCAGCTTCAGGTGTGTATGTTATTGAAAACTGTCTTTCAATAAACTCTACTTCCTGGGTATTGGATACCGGATCAGGATCTCATATCTGTAATTCTTTGCAGGCGTTGAGAAACCGTAGGGTTTTGAAGGCAGGTGACATGACCCTCAGAGTTGCAAACGGAGCTAGCATGGATGCTAAAGCCGTGGGGGACTATCACCTGGGAATGTCAGATGGACATGTTTTGGTTTTGCGTAATTGCTTTTTTGTACCCAACGCAACTTGTAATATCATTTCTGTATCTTTAGTTTCTAAAGAAGGTTATGAATTTGCGTTTGTAAGTAATGTTGTAAACATTCACCTTAATCAAGTTCTGATTGGGTCAGGTACATTAAGTAATGGTATATACGTGTTAAACACCACAGATTTTCAACGTCCAGGATACACACAAAAGAAAATCTCCAGAACTAAATCAGACTTTCTTATGGCATTGTAGATTGGGTCACATCAATGAGAGAAGGTTGACTAAGTTACATACAGAAGGATATTTGAATGCGTTCGAATATCAATCGTATGCCACTTGTCAATCTTGTCTCAAAGGAAAGATGACAAAGACTCCGTTTACTGGACAAGGAGTAAGAGCGAGCGAGCTCTTGGGACTCGTACACAGTGACATGTGCGGTCCAATGTCTACACATGCCCGAAGCGGACATACTTACTTCATTACTTTTACGGATGACTTCTTAAGGTACGGTTATGTCTTCTTAATGAAACATAAGTCCGAGGCCTTTGGAAAATTCCAGGAGTATAAGAATGAAGTAGAGAAACAGACCGGCAAAAGTATTAAGATTCTAAGATCGGATCGAGGTGGAGAATACTTAAGTGCCGAATTCCTGAATTACTTAAAAGAGAATGGTATTCTCTCTCAGCTTACTCCTCCATACACTCCACAACATAATGGTGTATCGGAGAGACGGAACCGAACCCTATTGGATATGGTTCGGTCCATGATGAGTAACGCTGAGTTACCGCGATCATTCTGGGGATATGCACTAGAAGCAGCTGCGTATCTCTTGAACAAGGCCCCCACCAAGACTGTGCCTACCACCCCATATGAGATGTGGACTGGGAAGAAACCCTGTCTAAAGTATCTTAAAGTATGGGGATGTCCAGCTTTTGTAAAGAAGCAGCATGCGGACAAGCTTGAGGCACGTTCAGTACAGTGTAAGTTTGTGGGATACCCAAGGAACTCCAGGGGGTATCTTTTCTATTCCGCTGAGGAGCAAAAGGTCTTTGTTTCTCAGCATGCCCGCTTCTTGGAAACTGAGTTTTTGGAAACCCAGATAAGTGGGAACACAATAGAACTGGAAGAAATTCCAGAACCACGGACTGTTACTGAAAGTTTAGTGGAACCAGAAGGTTCGGAAGAACAGGACATTCCTACGCCGCTCCGCAGAAGTAGTAGGCAGTCTCATCCGCCCGAGAGATACTACGGTTTTCTCATAGACGGGGATAGAGAGGATTGCATCATAGATTATGATGAGCCTACTAGCTTCCAGCAGGCCGTTCAGAGCGTTGACTCAGTGAAATGGCTGGATGCAATGCGGACCGAAATGGAGTCCATGTACACCAACAAGGTATGGACGTTGGACATTGCTCCAGACGGGGTAAAACCCGTAGGATGCAAGTGGATCTTCAAAAGGAAGATTGGTGTGGATGGACAGGTTGAGACCTATAAAGCTAGGCTGGTAGCAAAGGGTTTTCGTCAACGACCTGGCTTGGACTACGACGAAACCTTTTCTCCAGTAGCCATGCTGAAATCCATTCGGATCCTTCTTACCATTGCTGCCTTCCACGATTATGAGATCTGGCAAATGGACGTAAAGACAGCTTTTCTAAATGGAAATTTAGAGGAGTGTGTCTATATGGACCAGCCAGAGGGTTTCATTCAGAGTGGGAGCAGCGGAAAGGTGTGCAAGTTGCTTAAGTCCATCTATGGACTAAAGCAGGCATCGCGGAGTTGGAACATCTGTTTTGATGAGACGGTCAAAGAATTTGGCTTTATCAAAAATCCAGATGAACCATGCATCTATAGTAGATTTGTAGCGAGAACTGTAGTATTCCTCGTTTTATACGTGGATGACATTCTCTTAATAGGAAATGACATTCCTATGCTACAATCTGTCAAGGGGTTCTTGTCACACAGGTTCTCCATGAAAGACCTGGGTGATGCTTCATACATTCTGGGTATCCGGATCTACTGTGACAGATCCAAGAGGATATTAGGACTTTCGCAGTCCAGGTACATCGACACCATACTGAAGAGGTTCAGTATGGAAGATTCCAAGCGCGGTAACCTACCGGCTTGTCACGGGATCACCCTCTTTAAAGAGATGTCTCCCAAGACTGATTTAGAGAGGGATCGCATGTCTATTATACCCTACGCTCTGCGGTAGGCTCTATAATGTATGCGATGTTGTGTACCAGACCGGATGTAGCTTATGCACTGAGTGTGGTAAGCCGGTATCAGTCTAACCCTGGGGAGAAACACTGGATAGCGGTAAAGAACATTCTCAAGTACCTGAGAAGGACTAAGGAGATGTTCTTGGTGTATGGCGGAAAAGACCTCCAGATCGAGGCCTTTGCTGACTCCAGCTTCCAGAGTGACAAGGATGATTCCAAGTCCATGTCGGGTTTTGTCTTTACCCTCAATGGAGGGGCGGTGTGTTGGAAGAGTTCCAAACAGGAAACCGTTGCTGACTCGACGATGGAAGCGGAATACATCGCTGCATCTGATGCCGCAAAAGAAGCTGTCTGGATGAGGAAGTTCTTGAAAGAACTTCAGGTGGTTCCGTCCATTGTTGATCCAATACCTCTGTATTGCGACAACAACGGGGCTATAGCTTTAGCGAAGGAACCCAGGTCCCATCAGAAATCCAGGCACATCTTGAGGCGGTATCACCTGATCAGGGAGATCGTAGATCGCCAGGAGATCGAGGTTCGGAGAGTCGCTTCAGAAGATAACACTGCTGATCCATTCACCAAGGCCCTGCCCCAGACTCAGTTCGAGCGGCTGATCGAGATGATAGGTCTTCGATACGCCAGTACATGGCCTTAGTGCAAGTGGGAGATTGTTAGTGTATATGCCCCAGAGGCCATTACTGTATCATACTAGTTTGTATATTACTTAATGGATGCTTGGGATATTCACCTTGTATATACAATCTTGCTCAAAATAGTAGTATGCTACTTGGTTTGTTTCTACTTCAATGTGTACATGTGTTTATTTTTGTATATCGCCTATACACATTAGTAGAGCCCTTAGGATCTTTGCTTGATTACCAGCGATGTGATGGCCGTCACACTAGTGGGGCTGGGTAATCTATAAGCACATCCTTATGCAGGTCCCTGGTCGCAGGACTATCGAGACAGGGCATCGATACTCCGGAGTAGACCAGCGCATGCGCTTCTCATCCCAGTGTGGGAGACGGTCTGTCCCACAGCCGTCAGTACGTCGTACTTGAGATAGTATGCGGGTGCTCGTTAGGTTACGGGTACACTGGACAGGACTCGTCGGGAACTGACTAGTTGGTATTATACCTATCGTCAGTTATCAGTTCCCAGGTGACATGAGTACAGCTTAGTCCGCTGACTTGACACTGTCACTCCGCCTCGAGTGTGTTCCCACTGTACTTTGATCACTACCCTACCACGGCTCAAAGGAGTCGTGCAAACAGGTAATGGTTGGGTGCAGTCCCGAAGCACTTGGAGGCAGTGACGGTTAGACAGGATTCGTCTCTCCCGGTATTGGGGGTTGACATCGCGCTGTGTCTAGGAGAGCCATTACACGAGTAGTCCCTGGCCAGGGCAAACGAGATATACTGGTAGGTTTCCAGTGATTATCTCAGGGTGTTTTGGGCTTCGCTCCGGCACGACTTGTACCGCTATTGGGGGACTGACGTTTACCGCCCCCTAGGCCCGCCATGCGATGTATCAGACGAACAGACCGGACTGTACGGAGAATGTCACACTCAGGCTCAGTAGGAGTTCAGATGGGTTTCGCCTCGTCGGTCTTCTTGTCGGCATTACCTGGGGACCGTTACGCACAGCTAGTGCCGCTTGCGGTCTGTGGTTAAACCCACTGCCAGCGTAGTGTCGAGTCTTTAGAGTCCCACACAGAAAGCTTTTCGCCTTTAGGCAAAAGAGTAGAGGTCGCATGGTATTGCGACAGGTCGCGTGGTTATGCGACAGGGTTCGGTCACATCCGTGCACTTGTGCACGTACAGTGTCCGGACAGTTTACACTAGCGGGCTTTGGTTTAAGCCAGATCCTAGTGTACCTTATGGGATTGGATTTATCCAGTTTGCATTCGTGTTCCTCGGAACGCGGATGCGGGTGTGTATGCACAGTTGACAGGGAGGCAGAGGCTGCGGATTCTCATTAGGGTTGTTGACAGTTGACCGTTGACTATTTGACTTTATGCTCAACCCTAATGAGAATATGATATGTGATTAACTATTATATTAATTAAGTATTATGGTGATATGGTTGTTGACTTGTTGACTTTTGTTGACTTGTTGACTTTGTTGACTTGTTGACTTTTGTTGACTTGTTGACCGGTTGACTAGGCTTGACTAGTTGACCATCATGATAATCATGGTTATCATTTCATGCCAAAGACTTTTTCTTGCTTGCTCATTTGAGTAAAATGAGTGCATGACATGATAAGGTTATGGTTGCTTCTAACCATCACATAAGACTTTTTTTTGATATGATGAGTTATGATCACTTTGGATTATGAGAGGGTGAAAGACAAAAGAGTTGCTCATTCTTTGTTGCTCATTCTTTCTTGCTCATTCTCTCTCTTGTTCTTGAGCTCTCCTCTTGCTCTCACCCTCAACCTCTTGCTCCCTCTCTTGATCTATGGTTCTCTTGTCTCATGAGTTGAGAATCAAGAACCATAGATAAAATCCCATTCTAAATCATCTCTACTCATTCTAGTTCACTAGGTTTAGCAAACCAAGTGAACTAGTTTCTTCAAAGAACGAAGAAGGAGCTAAAGGTTGGAGCTTTCAAGTGGATCTATCTTCGGCGTACGGAGACAACGAGAAGGAGCCATCGAACCACCATCGGAGCTTGAAGAGAAGGAGTTCAAGTTTAGGTATAACCATCTTCATCCGAGTAGCTAAATATCTTTAGCTTAGTTTGCTAGTTTTAGTTTAGGTAAAGATCCCGACCTAGCTTAGTCCATGTTGCCTCTTGCGTTAAAATTTTGATTTTATACCGTTTCCGCCTCCCCGTAAGAACCGGGGGTCGCAACGTGGACTTACAGAAGTGAGGGCAAAGAAATTGGGACTACTGTCATGAATCTGGATAGTAGAAAAGGCATTAGTAGGAATATCCGGCCACCCCCTCAAAACATTTTCATGTTTCAGTTTTCCTATGCGATGTTAATTGAAAACTATTTTCTCAATTAGATTCTGACTCCAAGGTATGTATTTATCAGACTTGGATCTCACATCTGAAGGACAATACAGATGCTGAGTAGGAGTATATTATTGGGAAATTGGGTGATTAGATTCTCAATATCAGAATTCTTTATAATTGGTGATATTTGAGAAAATCGCCTGGGTTTTGCCTTACGACAAATATTTAGTTTTGAATAACCGTTGTTATGCACCAATTTTTAAAATTGAATATCTATATCTTTATTTTATAAAGTGAGATATAAATTTTGAAAATTGTTTTCTAAACATTTACCTTTATCAGTTGAGGATAAGATAAGGTGCATTGAATAACGGTAAAGACATTCTTCACCAAAATACAGTTTTCAACTTACAACACACGGACTTTGAGTTAGTATACTCTAGGGACCTATACATGGTAATGTATGTTGTCCGATATCAATTAGGACAAGAGGTTGTTACTTGTACTTCATTCAGTTTACTTATGAGTTTTCTGATTTTAAACACGTATTTCGTTGAAATAGAAGGTCCAAATTTTGAGAAGTTATAGGTATAAGAATAAAGTAAAGAACCATGTGTTGGAAGTATCAGGATTCTTCGAGGTGATCGAAGATGTAGATACTTATATTAGGTATTTCATCATAGTAATATTGAGAATATGATTCTCTCACAGTTACTCATCTGTGGGTGCGCTCCTTGATTTGTAATGCTGCACGGCCTTTTTCCATATGTGATATACACTGGACACAGTTGCATGATAATTGAATATTGTTCCATCTAAATTAGTGCCTTTGTTTCTAGTGGACATAGAATGGTTGCATATCTTTAGGATGTTAAGATATGGAGTTATCCGGTTTCTGTTTAAAAGCTGAATCAGGAAAAACTCAAGGCACGTTTCTATAATGGCAGTTTGTGGGTTATTTCAGGATTTTAGTAAGGGTTTAACATCTATCATTTCAAGATAAAAAGTTATTTTGTTCTTGACTCGCTACCATTTTTATATAAGGAATCTTTTTGCAAAAGAAATAAGTGGGAGTATAATAGAACTGGAAGTGATTCCAGAACCACAAATGGTTACTGAAAATTTAATAGAACTCGAAAATTCAATTGGATTCGACAATCCATTAGCCATTCCACGGATTTAGTAGGTAATCTCAGCCACCCGAGAGGTACTTCGGTTTCCTTAAAGACGGCGACATGGAGTTTTTAATAACCAAAGCTTGCCACTACGCTGTCCTTGACTATGACATCTGGTAGGTGAGTGACTATAACGTCATTCTAAATTGAATTTAGAAGTGCACGTGTATATGACTCTGCCAGAGGGTTGTTGTAGTCAGTGGGAGCAGCAGAAGCGTGGTGGGCAAGTTGCTTATGTCCATTTATAGACAAAAGCAAGGAGAGCGGAATTGGTCATCTAATTTGATATAAAAGTCAACGATTTTGATTTCATCAGAACAACAGATGGACCTGGTAAGAAGGTAGTTGGGAGTGATGTCCTAATATTTGGATGACATGCTTCTAATAAGAAGTGATGTTCCTACACCACGATCGGTCAAACTTTGGTTGTCACAAAGTATTTCTCTATATAGGATATGGACAATATATCAAGAATTCTGGTAACTAGATCTATGGTTTTAGATCTAGATTTGGGAAGTGTCCCAATCGGGGTACTTGGACACCATTCTAAAGTAGTTTAGAATGGATGACTCCTGGCGTAGTAGTCTACCTGCAGGTGATGGAGTCTCCCTCTCAAAAAATGATGTCTTCTAGACTGATGAGGAGAGGAATTTGCATGATTGATATATCACTTTTTTAGACAATTGAGTCAATCATGAGATGTAAAGTACCACACCAGATATTGCTTTTGCACTAGCTGCAATAAGCATATATTAATCCAATCCTGGAGAAACATTAGGAAGCAGTTATGAACATAAGAGGATGTTCTTGGTATATGGTAATGGCGGCCTCCTTAAGGAGGCGGTTATCATTTCAGGCTTCCAATGTGACCTATATGACAGGCGGCTGTCAGAGTTAATAGTTTTCCCTCTTTTGACGTCCAGTATGTTGGATAGGTTTCCAAGTAGGATACTAAGGTAGTCATTGCGCTGGGTGCTGATTATATTAGCAATGGATACAGTCTAAGAAGCTTGTTGGATTTGGTGTTCATGTTATGAACAAGTTCCTATCAGATATCCAGACCCGTTCTATGACAGATATCACTCATTTCGGGAGATAGTCGTTCTCCGCGAAGTTGAGATATAGAGAGATGAAGATAGAAATATTGGAGCGGATCCACTCACTAAGGCTATTTCTCGAACACGTAATTTTCTCAAAACGAGTTTTGAGAAATTGACTAATAGAGAAGTTGGGTATTCGGTAGCACACAAGCTCTGAGTATGTGATACCACAATAATTGGCCTTAAGTGCAAGTGAGAAACTGTTGGATATAGTGCCCTCAAGGCAATTATTGTAATTGCAGCTAAGCGATTATGATAATTGAACGAGGACCTACACAGGTAGAACAATCTTACTAGAGATGATAGTATGCTATCTGGTTTTTCTTTATCATTATGTGTATATAAAGCCCGTAGGATTGTTTCTTGACAACCAGTATTATGATGGCGATCATATACGTGGGAGCTGGGAGGTCCATAAGCACATCCTTCCCTAGTCAAGGGAGTATCAAGACCGGGCATCGATACTCGGGAGTAGACTAGTGTATACTTTTCGAGACCCCAACGAGAGACGGTGGCCGGTCTCATAAGCCATTGGTGTTGAGTCACTTAAAATAGTATACAGGTGCTCACTGGAGGTAGTACACCGGACGGACTCGCCGAGAACTTCTTAATGGTATTATACCTATCGTCAGATAGAAGTTCTCTTGTGGCATGAGTACAAGTTAGTCCTTTGACCTGAGATTTCATTTGTCGCATGTGAGTTCCCACTGTACTTAGATTACTGCACTACCATGGCTCAAAGGAGTCATGCAAATATGTTTTAGTTGGGTACAGTCCTGAGCCACATGAAGGCAGTGAACAATCATCGGGGATTCGTCTCTCCCGGTATTGGAAGTCAATGTCACACTGTGTTGGATCAGTTATCACCAGAAATCCTTGGCCAAGGTGGATGAGATTTATTGATGTGATATCAGTAGTTTCTCAGTGGGTGATGAGCTTCAGATTGGCATGACTTATCGGGTTAGTAGGAGTCTGACGTTATCCACCCTCTAGATGCGGTATGCGATACTCTTAGATGAAGAGACCGGGCTATATGTAAATGGTCACAGACAGGCTCAGTAGGGGTATGGATGAGTTTGCTTGTCGTCCTTCCTTTCTCTCAATATCTGGATAGCGGTTACGTATAGCTAGTGCCGCTGACGTGCTTGTGGTTAAAGCTACTGCAAGTGTATTGACGAGTCTTTAGAGTCCTACACAGAGGGGTTTTCTGGTTCAGGCAAAATGATTTAGTGGCCATATATTGACACATGCAAGGTTCCGATAAGGTATGTGTGCTAGCCACACGGACTTTAATCGGGCGGATGATAATACTAGTCGGCTTTGGATTATGCCGGATTATTACTTAAAGTTTTGGTTTAATAATTTACATATATATATTTGGATATGCTAGTATTATGTTCATCGTATTTTTCTATCTCTTGGGTATTTGTATTTTGATACGAATACGGGTATATATTTGCGTGGACGTATTCTTTTATTCATACAAGAATACTTCTAAAAGGAGGACACCTCATTTCTAGGATTTCTTTTCCAAGAAATTATGAAATGAGGTGGAGGAGAGAAATGGTGGAGGCTATGGTAAATGAATTGTTAATTAATTTGGTCGTACTATTCAAGCATGGTTGCATTTTAAATTGTAAAATGGTTTTAATAAAAGAAATGAGAGAATGCTTGATTTGTGAGAGTTCTTCATTCTACCATTATCTTTCTCTCTCCTCCAATGGCTCCTCCTTCATCTTCTTCCTATTACCCTCTCATGAGATGAAAAACAAAGAGGAAAAATGAAGAAAAAATACGAGAACACTCAAACCACATCCCTAAACTACACTTCTTAGCAAGTTGTGAACCTTTGTTGTTTCACTAGATTATTTTGTATGAAGCTAGAGCTTGGACTAGGTTCTCTCGGGTGGATCATCTTCGGCGAAGGAAGACCGTCTTGCAAGCATGATCCGGAGATCTTGAGAGCTTACTCAAGTCCAACAACATTGGAGCTCTTGAAGATAGTTTAAGGATATGAGTATTACTAATATAGTAGATTAGCATAGCACGCTAGCTTTTTGTTTACAAGTTCTAGCTCTTTTGTTCAATTCATGGTTTTGGAACTTTAGCAAACTAGAAATTTTTGAAATCCATGTTATCGTCTTCTAAAATTAGCTTGCTAGTGTGCCTATGTTCCCAACATCTAAGTACTTCCTAACGAATTTCGAAGATACTGAGAAGTGCGGTAAGCCGAAGGATAAACAAGTACAAGAGGCCAACATCCCAGTCTTTGGAAGCGATTATGAGGGAGAAAAAGAGATAGTGCTCATGGGTCAACCCCTGAGGGAAACCAATAAACATAGCTCCTCAACCCCCATTCCAGTCTTCGGCAGTGACTCGGAAGAAGAAGTTGATGCTGCGTTTTCTACCCACCTACAGGTGAAGATTCCCTTTGAAACAAACCAAGCTCTACATATTATGATGATTCCGTTTTGCTACGTCAATGAAATCGATGCACTCAGCACCCACAACATGTAGGAGTTGGTCTCCTTTCATGTACCTCCCAGATATAAAGGCGAAAGGCCGATTCTCTTCGACAAATCGGAAGAGACCGGAGTGGAAAAAATAGATTTGGCAAGGGTTCGATCCAAACCTCGACAAATTGCAGTCTATACGCATGTCGAGATACATCACAAAGGGATTGAAGAATTCCTGAAGCGTCAAGGAGTACCATTTCAGCAGACCATTCGACAAGCTCGGTTCTATAAAAGAATCTGGGAAGTGCCCGGGACTCACCAAATCAAGCCGAACGGGAAGATAGATACTACTGGATTAGGATATGTACAACCCAAGAAGCGGCAGCAAACTTACAGCTGCCATGTCATAATGAAGAGGAAGAGGCTTTGCCGATATGCAGCACGGCCGAGCAGGGGGAAGGGCCCACAGAAAGAAGTCCAAGCTCGTCACTAGAAGAACGGATTGATAGGATGATAAGAAAAGCCTGTCAAACAAGCAAAGATAGTCAAAGTTGTTAGTTGGCCATTTATGAAATGGCCAGGCAATAGCGCCTATACGAACAAGATGCGGAAGAAATGAGACATGAGTCTCCTCAACCTTGGCTGCCTCTATCTTCCTTCGTAAGAAGAAGATTTCAGGCCAATAAAGACGGAAACAAGGCGATGGTCGCTATCAATACTCAAATACAACAGATTAGTCCTTGGATGCCTATCCACCAGAATAAGGTCGGCTGTGGTCCTTCCTTAATAAAGAAGATAGGGCAAGAATACTCGTTCTCTCGTGATAAGACAGGGAGATATTCGCCCTCGTCATGAAGCATCAGATGTTATCACTTCCAAGACCTCGGCGACCTGAACAAGTCAATGTGGTCGTGTTAGTTATATGTATGCCCTAGAGGCCATTACTATACATAGGATGTATATTGTAGTGGATGCTTGGACATATATAGGGATGACTTTCTTGCTCGATATGATAGTATGCTATCTGGTTACTCTTTACTTTAACGTGTACACTGATTGTCTCTCTGTTACATGTTGGTAAAGCCCTTAGGATGTGTACTTGACTACCTGCGGATCATACTAGTGGGGACATGGTAGTCCATAAGTACATCCTTCAAAGTCCCTAGTCGTGGGTGTATCGAGACGGGGCATCGATATACCAGAGTAGACTAGCGTATACCTTCTCGACCCATACAGATGGGCGATGGATGATCCCATATCCATTGGTGTTTGACATCAGAGATGATATACGGGTGCTCGGTGGAGACTGGGTACACTGGACGGACTCGCCGAGAACTCCCAGATGGTATTATACCTTACGTCAGATGGCAGTTCTCTAGTGACACTGGTATAGGTTAGTCTGTATACCCGAGCTCGTCATAGAGTCTTGTGTAATTCCCACTGTGCTTTGATTTCCACCTTACCACGTCCAAGAGGGCATGCAAAACGGTGGTTTTTGGGTACAGTCCCGAGTCACATGGAGGCAATGAGCGATAGGAGGGGTTTCGTCTCTCCCGGTATAGGGAGTTGATGTTGCACTGTGCTCGATTGGCTATAACAGGAAGTCCTTGGCCAAGGTTTCTTTAGGGATTTACTGGTAAGTGTTACCAGTAGTTTCTCGACCCGTTATGAGCCTCATATCGACACGACTTATCGAGTTATTGGGGTCTGACGTTTACCACCCCTAGACGAGATATGCGACATATCAGACGAACAGACCGGACTGTACGGTAGTGTTACTGGTTGGATTCACAGGAGTGTGAGCGGGCTTGCTCGTTGATCTTCTGATCGCTCAATACCCGGGTGGCCGTTACGTTTAGCAGACCGCTTGCGACTTGTGGGTGTTTGATATGATCATCACCTACTGCCGGCGTATTGACGAGTCTTTAGAGTCCTACACAGGGGTTTCCTGGCTCAAGCGAAACGAAATAGGAGCGCATATGAGATATGTGCAGGACCGAGGATAATACCAGTATGTGATGCTATATTCTATTCTTGCGATTTGTGACATTGATCGGTTGTATGCGATATAGCCGGGTTATCGGATCAAGTGTTGATTCGATAAGTTGTTACTATTGATATTAGTTGGTTATATACGATATGACCAGATCGTTAAATCAAGTGTTGATTTAATGATTTAATGTATAATTATATATTTGATATATTACTTTACATTAACTAGTATTGGTTCACTTAAGATTGATTTTCTCACTTGAATGTGCACATTGTTTATATGTGATATATGCAAGTGTACATGTTTGTACCATGCTTGATGATACAAACAAGTTGTGTGTATGAGACTTGAACCAAATTAAGGTTAGATTAGGGTTTACTATTTTCCTAAGCATATAACAAAAAAGTGTGACTTTGGTCAAAGTTATCAAGCTTCATGAAGCTTGATAAACATTGACAAAGTCAACTCTTTTGTCATATGTTTAACGATATTAGTTAACCCAACCTTTAACCTAATGGTTTGGTTAAATCTCTACATGAGTTAAGCATGATGGCTTAACTCAACCATGGTGCCATTATTTATTGGATAAGTTTCATTTTGGAAATTCATATGATTTCTTCTTCTTCATCATCTTCATCAAGCTCACAAAAGCTTGCTAGCTCCAATGGTGCCATGAGAAAAAGAGTGAGAAATCCAATTCTAAAGTGAACCCACTTCCTATTTCTTCATTCTCTACCACTTGCCATGTAGTATAGGGTGTTCACTTCACAAAGTTTTTGACCAAGTGAAGGAATAGCTTGAGTTTGAGTCTTCCCGACGTAGATCATCTTTGGCCTCGAAGTCAATGACCTAGCCCGATCATTTCTCCGATGAAACCATCACTAGAGTCCGGGACCCGATGATCGCAGCGGAGGGACGTCAACACGGAGCTTTAGAAGTGGAGGACCGGATCTACAAAGGTTATATTTCCATTCACTTAGTAGCAAAGTTGTTTGCTTGCATGTTCTTTCGCCTAATCTCTAGTTAACGATCTAGTTTCGGGTTTCTCGGCACCGGAAAATTTGAATTTGGCATGGTTGATGTCTTGTGGAACCTTTTGTGTGTGCATAGTAACCCTACAGTAGTATCAGAGCCTACTAGAGCATTAGGCGATGTGCTAACGAAGTTAAAACCCCGGTCGAACCCGGAAACGCAAAACTAAACCCCTCTCTGTACATTTTTCAAAATCTGGGATTTTTCTGAATTAAAAATGCCCAAAAAATTCAGCAGGGTTTTTTAAGAATTGTCGTGAAAAACGAGCCCCTAAGGCCTCCACATGGCCGCGGAACCGCGGCAATAATCCACTTTGTGCAGCGGTTCCGCGGCAAGAAAGGGGAATTAGGGACGGGTGTTTGCACAGTAATTCTAGTTTCTGCTTATATATTTTCTGGGTATTATTTTATTCTGGCTCAAGTGTTGAGTATTTTGGGGTTTATTTTGTATTCGTCGATTCGATCGGGATATTTTAAATTCGTTATGTTTTCCGGATAATTTTTGAATATGTTAAAATGTTCGACCGGATATAAATACCCATTTTTTCCCCCGCCGGAAAATTTCCAAGTGTTGGATTTTTCCGTAGTTTAAGAACGTTCTAAGTAGTGCAAGTAACGCGATGGACCCTCTAGAAGACAACAAACCTTAACTCGATTATGTGACCGTCTTGAACTGCCCTTTGAACCTTAGGGTTTGGGGCAGTATGGCGTGCCACATGTGAGGCGTTGGCTTGACCCTTCTACGGCTGGACCGTTGGTACTGTGGCATGAAATGGATGTTTTTGAACTTATTTCAAGAGTTCAGCTGTTTCGGGAAAACTTGGGTTTTTGAATGTTCGATCGGAAAGTTTAACATTTTCTATTTATTTGGAATATGATACAATATTTGGAATCCATAAGTAGTTATGAGATAACTGATTTGGATATTATAAACATAGCACTTTAGTCTCTCTTGATCGGTTGCCATGGAATTTTGATGTGATCAAAAGTCCGTCGCAATCACGTAGCGTACACGGATACTCGCCGGTAAACTTAATAGACAGCCATGACTCATAGCCCCGACCAAGTGACTGTAGGAGAACCCCGTCGCCAAAAGCATCCGTTCGGGTGCTCGCGGCAACGGTGTTCCGCCTTAGTGCACTTCGTCGAAGGCATCCGGGGGTGCGGCCGTCTACTAAAGTTTGCGACGAGCATTCGATCAGTTTATCGGGAATCTTGTTGAATTGCCCGACTAGATATTGAAAAGTGTTTTCGATATAGAGACTAAAATGCGGGGTTTATAATTGTTAGGCATGCGATGTCTAAGGAATTCATTGGTTAGGCATGCGATGTCTAAAGAGTTTGCGGATTCCAACTGTTGTAGTTTTACACTTTCTTTTCTGCTACCGTAAGTGTAATATGTGATATCGCCGGTTTCATTGCTATATGTCAACGACAATCGGGATACGCATGTTTACATACGTTGATGACATTTGATGTTATGTGTTGCTGGATATGTTATATTGGATCGTCGTGTTTGAATAGCCGGGATTTTTTATGTGAGATGAGTGTTTTTCATTTTCATTCATGTAAAAACTTGTATATAATATTCTTTTATTGGGGCACTTTCAGGTTGCGGAAGATGTCACCGTTGATGTATATTATTTACTTTTCCGCACTAGGATAGACCCAAGGAGGAGAGCACAAGTAACCGGGTTCTGAAGTCCAGTGGGAGACCAACTCGAGGAGTCGAGTCCGGGTCTCCTAACTCTAGAATTGGTAGGGTTGCTTGCCGCTCTCGTAGGGGTCTAGGGGTGTGAGTTTGGCTATTCATCGCGACCGTGAAATCCGTGTTTTATACTGGCTCGTATTGAAAACACGGACGTCCTAGTATATCCAATGTTTCATATATTTCTCCTGCTGCAATATCTGTGATGTGATCATTTGATATGTTGTGATAGATACAGTATATATTATATATGATATATTATATAGGCGTTACTTATGTTTTACACCCGCGCTAGCCCTGCCCCGCTCTGCCGTTAGTTACCTAACCTAACGGTGCACGAGGGGACATCGAGGCGAATGCGGATGGCATAAGTGTACGTCGTATTTATCTGTGATGTTTAGGTGATTTAAATGATGGGACTTCATTGATGTGATTAATGAAAGAAAATAAACCTAAGATGTTGTGGAATCGAATTTTCAAAAACTGGTAGCTACGGTTCTTGCTTTGCATCGCGGTGTTCCTTGTAGAACATCCTGCACCTTATTCGATAAGGAAAGGGCCGAGATCCCTTCACCAGGAGTGACCCCTTTAGCAATGACTGGCAGATGCTACACCCTTCGGTTTGTCTTTTGATTGCTCCTATAGTTTCTTCTTTGCACAGTGATATATATGATATATCCCGCACCTCATTCGACGAGGAAAGGGCCGACGATCTCTTCACCGGGAGTGACCCCTTTAGCAAAACTAGAAAAGCCTAAAAAACACTCCATTTTAAAATCATTTGATTCTACAACAATATCAAGTTCATTACGCAATAGGTTTTCAGAAAAATCTGTCGTAGCCCTCCGTCATTTCAGATAAGTACTAGTTAGTATTCGTGCTATGTTTGTTGACTATGTTAAGGCGTAGTGTGCGGTAGCTGATTAGTGTTTATCTGTATAAGCATATGATGCGATTGGATTAGGGTAGTCGTGCGACTTTGTTGACTATGTTAAGGGTCGTGCGGGTGGGTTTAATTCAATCGGGAAATGACGGGTTGAACTTGACTAGCACTTATGATTTGTTGACTATGTTAAGGTCATATAGCTGCTAGGGGCAAAATATTATTGGGAATTTCAAGTGTTGAAATTTGCAATGAGATTGCATACCTTCTATGAGATAGTTGGATCCCGATACCCGCTGCGAGTAAGAGTTACTCCTGGGAGAGTTTTACACATTACAATTAGCCGATCAAGTAGGTGTCTAGAAACGTGTTAACGGGGTTACGCCTCTGGAAAAATGAGGTTTACTATAATTAGGTTCGTGCGAAAGCACGGGGGACCTCCCTCAAAGTACCGACAATGGCCTGGCTGAAAGATTGGCGAACTTGTAGCGTGTAATTAATCCCGGCTAGTCTTTCCTTTTAGGGTTTGAAGGAAGATTTGATAAAAACAGTGGGAGCCATCCTGATTAGATAAAATAATAACCAATCTGATCTTGCAAGAGCGCACACAGAGTGTTTTCTTCTCTCTCTCTCTAGGTAGCGACCATATCACGCCTTAATCAAGATAATAAAACGGATACATTGACCGAACCCGCTTGTTATACTGAGCTGGGAACGTTGGTCCCGCTCCAACTTATAATTGTTATAAGACAGAGCAGGAAATAGGGGATTACCAGAATTCCCGTGCCGCCCAAACGAAGAAAGTGCATGCTGATGCATCTTCTTCGGGTGTGTTCATTACAGAGAACTGTTTCTCAATGTCCTTTACGTCCTGGGTATTAGATACCGGATCAGGATCCCACATATGTAATATATTACATGGGCTACAGAAAGGTAGAGAACTGAGAATGGGTGATAAGTTTCATGAGGCAGAAAACAGTGCAAGTGTTGCAGCCAAGTCTGTTGGTCACTGTCACCCTGTATCACCAGAATACATTGATTCTGAACAAATGTTATTAGATACCGAACCTGATATACAAAATCATATCAGTCTCTTTATTTAGATAAAGAAGGATATAATTTTGTATTGTTGGATAATGTTTTGAACATTTCCTATATCAAAAGTTGATCGGTTCAGGCACGTTATCTAAAAGCATTGATGTTCTAAATCAAACTACAGTTCTTAGTATACGGAACACACACAAGAGGAAGAGTTCAGAAATGAACGAATCCTTCTTGCGGCATTGTAGACTAGGTATATCAATGCGACCCGACTGGCTGAAGTTACATTTAGATGTATATTTAAATTAGTTTGAATTTATATCTTGTGAAACTTGCCAGTCATGTCACAGAGATAAGATGACCATAGCTCTGTTTATTGGAAACAGAGAAAGAGTTAGTGAACTCTTGGGTTTGATACATGCTGATGTATGAAGGTCCCCTTTCTACAAATGCCAAGACCAGTTCTTTGTACTTCATTAAATTCTCTGATGATCTCTCAAGATTCAGACATATGTTCCTGTTGAAACACAAGTCCGAACCTTTTGAGATATTCACAGAATATAAGTTAGAAGTAGAGAACCAAATACGGGTAAAAGTATTATGTCCTTTGATATGATCAAGGAGGAGAATACTTGAGCATGGAATTCCTGGATTATTCTAAACGAGAATGAGATTCTCTCTCAGCATTACTCCTCCGTATACACCATAGCACGATGGTATATCGGGGCGGAGCAATAGCACCCTATGTGATATGGTGTGCTCTATGATGAGTACTACTGAGTTTCCTATTTCCTTTTACGGAGTTATGCACTTATGAAGTTGCATACCTATTGAATAGGGTTCCGATCAAATCAGTTGCCTACCACTTCATATGAGATATGGAAAGGGAAGATCCCATATCTTAAGTTTGTTAAGATTTGGGGTTGTCCGGCCTATGTCTAAAGAGCAAAATCCGGACAAGTTCGAGGCAAAGTCAGATCTGTGGAAGTTTGTTGGATATCCCAAGCATACGCAAGGGAATATCTTCTACCTAACCGAGGAACAAAAATGTTTTGTTTCTCAGCATGCCACTTTTATGAAAGGGAATTTCTTGTGAAGAAATTATTGGTTATGAGGTAGAACTGGAAACAGTTCCAGCTATACAAACTGCAGCTGATGATTTGGTAGAACCAAAGGATTCAATAGCAACCAACGAACCTCAGCCTCTCTGCCGATCTAGTTGGGTTTCTCACTCACCTGAGAGATACTTTGGTTTTCTCTATGACAGTGGGAGCGAGGATTGCATCATGAGCTGATGACCCAACTAGTTTCGAGCTGGCCATCAGGAGTGGGACTCTGTAAGAATGGCTGGATGTTTATCGACCTGAGATGGAATCCTTATACACCAACAAAGTATGGACTTTGGTTGCTTTATCTGAAGGGTTAAATCCCCATCAGGAGCAAGTATATCTTGAGAAGATTACTTGGTGTACATGGAAAAGTTAAGACTTTCAAAGCTAGACTTGTTAATGGTTTGCATCATTGACCAGGAATGGCTTAAGATGAAACCTTTTCTAAGTAGCTATGCTTAAGTCCATCCAGATCCTACTTGCCACGGCTACATACCATGACTACGATATCTGGCGGTTGGGTGTCATGACTGCTTTTCTAAATAAAGATTTAGAAGAGAGAGTCTATAAGTACACAGTCAGAGGGCTTCGTAGACAATGGGAGCAGCGGAAACGTGTGCAAGATATTTTATGTGATAAAGCAGGCATCGCGGAGTTGGAACATCTGTTTTGATGAGATAGTCAAGGAGTTTGACATCATCAAAATGGAAGATGAACCTTGTATATACAAAAAGGTAGTAGGGAGTATGCTGGTGATCCTCGTAGAGTACGTGGATGACATACTCTTGATAGGGAAGGAGTTTCCTATGCTACGCTCGGTCAATCTCCGCTTATCACAAGGATTCTCCATATAGGATCAAAGTGATACCTACTAAATCCTATTCTTGCCAATTAGATTAGGGTGTTCACTTCGTTAGTAAATGAGAGCTTGTGTTAAAGAAACTTCAAGGTAGACCATCTTTGTTATCGAAGATCGGAAGCAAGCATGCATCTTTCTCTTCGTGGAGCCTCTCTAGAGTCCGGGAACATGATGATTGCAGCGAAGGGACCTCAACATGGAGCTTATGAAGCGAAGAACCGGACTACAAAGGTTGTAATCTCAAACACTTAGAAGTAAAGTTGTTTACTTGCTATATGTTTTCGCCTAATCTCTAGTAAAGATCTTGGTTAGGGTTGTTCGGCACGTCTAAATTTTAAATCGGGCATGGTTGATGCCTTGTAGACCCTTGTGAGAGTGCCTAGTAACCCTACTCTAGAGACCATTATTGATGATATATTGGATGCTTGGACATATATATAGTGGACTTTCTTGCTCGATATGATAGTATGCTATCAGGTTACCTTTATCTTAACATGTTGACTGGTATTTATACTGTCTTTCTCTTACATATTGATAAAGCCCCTAGGATATGTACTTGACTACAAGGACTATGATGAGATATACTGGTGGGGCTAAGGTGGTCCACAAGTACATCCTTTAATCAGTTCCTAGTCGTGGGAATATCGAGACTAGGGCATCGATATTCCAGAGTAAACTAGCGTATACGCTTCTTGACCCATATGATGGGCGATGGATGATCCCACATCCATTGGTGTTTGACATCAATGATGGTATACGGGTGCTCAGTGGAGACTGGGTACACTAAACAGGACTCGCCGAGGACTCCTATGTGGTAGTATACCTATCGTCAGCAGTCTTCTGGTGACACTGGTACATGTTAGTCTGTAGATCCGAGATCGTCATAGAGTCTTGTGTGGCTCCCACTGTGCTTTGATTTCCTCCCTACCACGCTCAAAGGAGACATGCAAACAGGTGGATTTTGGGTACATTCCCGAGTCGCATGGAGGCAATGAGCGATAGGAGGGGTTTCGTCTCTCCCAGTATTGGGGGTTGATGTTGCGCTATGCTCGATTGGCTATAACTGGAAGTCCCTGGCCAGGGCTGCTGCCGAGATTTACTGATAAGTGTTATCAGTAGTTTCTCGAACCGTTATAGGCCAGAAATCGGCATGACTTATCACGTTACTGGGGACTGACGTTTATCACCCCTAGACATGATATGCGACATATCAGACAAAGAGACTGGACTGTACGGTAGTGTTACTGATAGGCTTTATGGAGAGTATGGACGAGCTTGCTTGTTGATCTTCATATCGCTCAATACCCGGGTAGCCGTTACGTCCAGCTAGTACTGCTGACAGCTTGTAGGTGATTGATATGATCATCACCTACTGCTGGCGTATTGACGAGTCTTTAGAGTCCTACACAGAAGTTTCCTGGTTCAAGCGAAACGATGTAGGACACATATGTGATATGCGTGTGGGCCTGATTAAATACGTGTATGTGATACCGTATTGTAATCTTGCAGTTATCTGTTATCGGTTCGGTTATATGTGATATAACCAGATTATCGAATCAAGTATTGATTTGATAATATGATATACAGATAAATGATATTAGTCGGTCATATGCGATATAACCGGATTATTAAATCAAGTGTTGATTTAATAATGTGATATATATTATATGTGATATAATTATATCTTAACTAATATCATTAGCTCACTAATTATTCTTCATAATATATATATATGATATATATATATATATAATGAAGCATGGCATGATTTCTATTTTTGAGAAAAATAGAAAAAGAGGTGGAAAATGAGAGCATGGTTGCAAGCATGGGCTTTATTCATAGTTTATTCATCTTGACTCGCTATTCAAGTATGGTTGCAATTTTATATTGCAAAATTCCATGCTTGAATGAGTAGGGGTTAAGAGTTGACATTCATTTTAGTCTCATTCTCAACATTTAGCCATTTTTCTTGAGTTGCTCTCTAGCTTCATCTTCCTCCTCAAATGTCATGGTTCAAACTTCAACCCTCACATGAGATGTGAATCATGAAGCTTGAACACAATCTTGTGTTCTTTTAACATCCCCTACTTCACCATCCCACACCAAACTAGCAATTTGGTGTGGTGTGTTTGCTACACTAAAGGAGTTTAGTGTAGAGTTATCTTGGGCTAGAGGGACTTCGGGTGGATCGTCTTTGGCACGAAGATCACGAAGGAGGGTCGTTCAACTCGAAGAGGAGCCTTGTAGAGTCGCTTGGACTTCAACCCGGAGCTTTAGAAGAGAAGGACTCGAACTACAAAGGTTGTATGCTCTTTTCTTCTCTTGGTTTTAATCACATCACAAAGGCAACCCTAATAATCTAGTAATGATCTTATTAGTCTAACTTAGCACCTAATAAAAAATTAAAATGTGGCATGCTTGATGCCTATAGAACCTCATGGTGGTGCTAAGGTCGACTTTCATGGTATCAAAGCCAAGCTAGAACATTAGGGTAACTTGTAGCGATGTTAGAAATCCGCCGTTTTTGTCACGCAAAAACTACCGATAAAAACAGTTTCAAATTGATGTTTTGAGTTGTTTGCACACCCCCGCGGGCTCACAGTTTGAACCAAGAAGCCGTGGGGTGGAGCGTACGCACCCCAGGGACACCTCTAGAGGGACCATAGGCCGGGCCCACACCCCAATACCACCATTTGGTGGCCTTGGGGGTGGGTGACCCGAGAGCACCCCAAATGGGTGCTCTCGGGTTTACCTTCTTCTGGGGGCCACCTCGAGGTGGCTCCCAGGGGTGGGTACCCCCCCGAGGCCTCTCCATTCGACTCTTAATTTTGGTTCTTCTCCCCCGCGAAGATTAGGGCGGGTTTCGAGTTCATTCCGATTCCCGGATTGGCTCAAAACGATCGGTTTTGGAACTTTAGCTCACTAGATTTTTCGTATTTTGGAAAAATTGGTCACGTTTGCTAATTGCGTGCGGAATTCTAATGTCGCGGTTACTTTACAAGCTTTGTGATGTGTGTGATACAATTATTAGAATCCGGATTAATTAGTTTTATGAAAACTAGTTAGTATATTGTAAAGCTAGCCGTTTAGTCTCAATTGATTGATTGCCATGAAGTTTTGATTCGGATCGAAACTCTGTCGCAATTGCGTATTGTACACGATCACTAAGTCGGGAATCTTGTTGAATTATCCGACAACCAATTGAAAAGAGTTTTCAATTTGAGACTAAAATGCAAGTTTTATAAGTTAGGAATGAAATTCGGAATATGTGATATTCCGGGTTTATGATGTCTAAGGATATTGCGGATTCTAATTATTGTAGTTTTCCGTTTTCTTTTCTGTGATCATAAGTGTAATATGTGGCGTATCCCAATCTCGTTGCTATTTGTCAATGAGGTTTAGGGATACGCATATTTGCTTACATTGATGATATGTGATGTCATGTGTTGCTATTGATATGATTTATTGGATCATCGTGAAAGAATAGCCGGTGGGTTTTATGTGAGATGAGCATTTTTATTTTCATTCATGCAAAATCTATATGTAATATTCTTTTATTTTGGCACTTCCGGGTTGAGGATGATGTCATCACTTTTGTATATTATTTACTTTTCCGCATTAGGATAGACCCAAGGCGGGGAGCACAAGTAACCGGGTTCTAGAGTCCAGTGGGAGACCATCTCAAGAAGTTGAGACCGGGTCTCCTAACTCTAGAATTGGCAGGGTTACTTGCCGCTCTCGTAGGGGTCTAGGGATGTGGGTTTTTCTATTCATAACGACTTTGGAATCTGTGTTTTAAATTATTGGCTAAATTTAAAACACGGACATCCTAGTATATCCAATATTTCATATGTTGCTTCTGCTGCTTGATTCTGTGATGTTGATCATATAACTGCATGAGACGAATGTACTATTATATATATGATATTTAATAAACGTTGCTTATATTTTGCACCCGCGCTAGACTAGCCCCCGCTCTGCCGGTAGTTAAGTAACCTAACGATGCATGACGGGGCCCCGTGGCGAATGCGGATGGCATAAGCGCACGTTCTATTTTCTTTTCATTTTTCTGTAATGTTCAGGAAACATTAAATGATGGGACTTCATTAATAAAATTAATGAAAAGAAAGAAACCTAAAGATGTTGTGGAACCAAACTTTTAAAAAGGGTAGCTCTAGTTTTTGCTTTGCACGGTGGTATTCCTTGATGAATATCCATCACCTCATTCGATGAGGAAAGAGCCGAGATCCCTTCACCGGGAGTGACCTCTTTAGAGAAACTAGTAAATGCTACAATCCACTTGGTTTATTCTTTTGACTGCTTCACTAGTTCTTTGTTTGCATAGTGGTATTGCTGAATATCCTGCACCTCATTCGATGAGGAAAGAGCCGAGATCCCTTCACCGGGAGTGACCTCTTTAGCAAAACTAGCAAAAGCCTCAAAAACACTCCTTTTCAAAATCATTAGATTTTACATCGACATCAAGTTCTTTACGCTCATGGTTTTCTTAAAAACCTGCGTAGCCCTCCGTCATTTCATATAAGTGCTATTTTAGTATTCGTGCTACAGTAGTTTGGCCTCCGTTAAGGCGTAGTGTACGGTAGCTGATTAGTACTTATCTGCAACATGAGATGTGATTGGATTAGGGTAGTCGTACGGCGTTGTTTGGCCTCCGTCAAGGGTCGTGCTGGTGGGTCTAATTCAATCAAGAAATGAACGGGTTGAACTTGACTAGCGGCCTATGGGTAGTTTGGCCTCCGTCAAGGTCATAGGAAGCTAGGGGTAAAAACATTATCGGGAATTTCAAGTGTTGAAATTTACAATGAGATTGCATACCTTCTATATGATAGTTGGATCCCGATACCCACTACGAGTAACAGTTACTCCTGAGAGAATTTTGCACTTTACAATTAGCTAATCAAGTAGGTGTCTAGAAAGGTGTCAACGGGGTTATGCCTCTAAGGAAATGAGGTTTATTTTAATTAGGTCCGTGCGAAAGCACGGGAAACCTCCCTCGGAGTACCGATACATGTTTGGCCGAACGATTGGCGAACTTGCAGGGTGTAATTAATCCCGGCTAATCTTACCTTTTAGGGTTTGAAGGCAGATTTGATAAAAACAGTGGGAGCCATCCTGATTAGATAAAATAACCGATCTAATCTTGCAAAGAGCGCACACAAAGTGATTATCCTTCTCTCTCTCTCCTGGTAGCGACCAATGAAATGCCTTAATCAAGATAATAATATGGATGCTTTGACCAAATATACTTATTATACTTGGCTAGGTTCCGCTCTATCTTATGATTGTCATAAGTCTGAGCAAGAAATAAGGGAATATACGGATTCCCACGCCACCCAAACGAAGAATAAGCATGTTGATGCATTATCTTCGGATGTGTTCGTAACCAAGAATTGTTTCTCAGTTTATCTCTACGTCCTGGGTTTTGGATACCAGATCAGGATCCCATACATGTAATTTGTTACATGGGCTATGGACAGGTGGAGAACTGGAAAAGGGTGATATATCTCTAGCAGTAGAGATGGTGCAATTGTTGCAGCCAAAGAAGTTGGCAAATATCACCTAGTGTTACCAATTGGTAATACATTGATTCTTAGCGACTGTTATTTCGTACAAACAAATATTGTGAATATTTTCCTAAATCAAGTGTTGATTGGGTAAGGTACGTTGTATAACAGTGTACACGTTCTGAATCAAACTACATTTCTAAACGTACACACACAAAAGGAGCAATTCAGAAATGAATGAAGTCTTCTTGTGGTATTGTAAACTGGGTCATATCAGTGAAACAAGACTAGCTAAAGTTCCATAAGGATGCATATTTGAATCCATTCGAATTAACATCTTATGAAACTTGCCAGTCATGTCTCAAATCCAAGGTGACCAAATCCCCGTTTACTGGAAACGGAGAAAGAGCGACTAAACTTTTGGACAGATACACAGTGATGTATGCAGTCCAATGTCTATATATGCCAGGGATGGTTCCACGTACTTTATTACATTCACCGATGTTCTCTCAAGATACGGACATGCGTTCTTGTTGAAACACAAAACTGAATCTTTTGAGAATTTCAAGGAATATAAATACGAAGAAGAGAACCAGATGGGTAAAGGTATTCAAATCCTTCGATATGATCGGGGAGAAGAATACTGAAGCACGGAATTCCAAGACTATTTAAAAGAGAATGAGATTCTCTCTCAGCTTACTCCTCCGTATACACCACAACACAACAGCATATCGGGGTGGAGGAATCGCACCCTATGAGATATGGTTCGCTTTATGATGAGTATTGCTGAGTTGCCTATTTCCTTTCACGGACATGCATTTGAGAAGCTGCATACCTATTGAATAGAGTTCCAATCAAATCTGTTGCATACCACTCCATATGAGATATTGAATGGGAAGAGACCATCTCTTAAACGAGTTAAGATATGGGGTTGTCCGCCCTATGTTGAAAAGCAAAATCCGGACAAGCTTGAGGCAAAGTCAGTTCTGTGCAAGTTTGTAGGATATCCCAAGCATTCGCGAGGGAATATCTTCTACCACACCGAGGAACAAAAGATGTTTCGTTTCTCGACATGCCACCTTTTTACAAAAGGAATTTCTTGTGGAAGAAATTAGTGGCGATGAGGTTGAACTGGAAGAACTTCTAGCAAAGCAAACTATAACTGACGATTTGGTGGAACCGGAGGATTCAATAGTCCCTGATGAACCGAAGCCACTCCGCAGATCTAGTTGGGTTCCTCATCCACCTGAGAGATACTACGGTTTTCTCATAGGCGGTGGGAGCGAGGATTACATCATGGAGATGATGACCCAACTAGCTTCGAGCAGGCCATCATAAGTGGAGACTATGTGAAATGGCTGGGTGCTATTCGATCTGAGATGGAATCCATGTACACCAACAAAGTATTGACTTTGGATGTTGCTCCTGAAGGGTAGAACCCATCAGGAGAAAGAGGATCTTTGAGAAAGATAATTTGGTGTAAACAGAAAAGTTTAGACTTTCAAAGCTATGCTTAAATCCATCAGGATCCTACTTACCATCGCTGCATACCATGACTACGAAATCTGGCAGACTGCACGTCAAAACCACTTTTCAAAATGGTGATTTAGAAGAGAACGTGTATATGACACTGCTAGAGGGCTTTGTATATAGTAGGAGCAGCGGAAGCATGTGCAAGCTGCTTAAACCCATCTACGGGTTAAAGCAGGCATCACGGAGATGGAACACTTGTTTAATGAAGTTGTGAAAGAGTTTGACTTCCTCAAAAAGGTAGATAAATCATGTATAAATAAGAAGGTTGTAGAGAGTATGGTTGTCTTCCTCGTATTGTACGTGGATGACATACTTTTGATAGGAAAGGGTGTTCCTATTCTACACTCGGTCAAGCACCTCTTATTACACAGGTTCTCCATGAAAGATCTAACTGATGCCTCCTACATCCTGGGGTTATAGATCTATAGAGATAGATCTAAATAGATTTAGGATTGTCCCAATCCAGGTACATAGACACCATGCTAAAACAGTTTTAGTATGGATGATTCTAAGCGTAGTAATGTACCCGCTTGTTCAGGAATCACTCTCTCCAAAGAGATGTCTCTCGAGACTGATTTGGAAAGGGCTCGCATACAAGGGATACCCTATGCTTTGGCAGTCAGGTAAATCATGTATGCGATGTTATGTACCAGACCAGATGTATCTTACTCACTAGGTGTAGTGAATAAGTATCGAAAAGATCTTTAGGAAAACCACTGGACAGCTGAAGAACATTCTTAAGTGCTTGAGAAGGACTAAAGAGATGTTCTTGGTGTATGGTAACGGTGAACTCCAGATGGAGTCCTTTACCGATTCGAGCTTCCAGAGTGATAAGGACGACTGAAAGTCAGTCACAGGTTTTGTCTTCACCCTCAGGAGGGACGGTATGTTTGAAGGGTTCCAAGCTATATACCGTAGCAGACTCGTTGATAGAGGCTAATTATATCGCTACCAGCGATGCTGCCAAAGAGGTTGTCTGGATGAATAGAGTTCATGAGATGAACTAGGTTCCAACCATTAGGCATTCAATACCTGTGTATAGTGAAGACAATGGAGCTGTGGCTTTGGCCTAGGAACCCCGGTCCCGTCAGCGATCCAGACATATTCTTAGACAGTATCACCAGATCAGGAAGATAGTTGTATCTCCGGGAGATCGAGGTTAGGAGAGTTGACACAGAGGATAACACAGCAGATCCGCTCACCGAGGCCATCCCCCAGATGCTATTCAAGAGACTTTTGGGACGTTGGGTATGAGATACTACAACAACTGGCCTTAGTGCAAATGGGAGATTGTTAGTAATATGTATGCCCTAGAGACCATTATTGATGATATAGTGGATGCTTGGACATATATATAAAGAACTTTCTTGCTCGACATGATAGTATGCAATCAGGTTACCTTTATCTTAACATGTAGACTAGTATTTATATTGTCTGTCTCTTACATATTGATAAAGCCCTTAGGATATGTACTTGACTACCAGGACTATTACGAGATCATACTAGTGGGGCCTGGGTGGTCCACAAGTACATCCTTTAATCAGTTCCTAGTCATGGGAATATCGAGACCAGGGCATCGATATTCCAGAGTAGACTAGCGTATACGCTTCTTGACCCATATGATAGGCGATGGATGATCCCACATCCATTGGTGTTTAACATCAAAGATGGTATACGGGTGCTCAGTGGAGACTGGGTACACTAAACAGGGCTCGCCGAGGACTCCTATATGGTAGTATACCTATCGTCAGATAGCAGTTCTCTGGTGACACTGGTACAGGTTAGTCTGTAGACCAGAAATCGTCATAGAGTCTTGTGTGGCTCCCACTGTGCTTTGATTTCCTCCCTACCATGCTCAAAGGAGACGTGTAAACAGGTGAATTTTGGGTACAGTCCCGAGTCGCATGGAGGTAATGAGCGATAGGAGGGGTTTCGTCTCTCCCAGTATTAGGGGTTGATGTTGCGCTATGCTCGATTAGCTAAAACTGGAAGTCCCTGGCCAGGGCTGCTGCCGAGATTTACTGATAAGTGTTATCAGTAGTTTCTCAAACCATTATAGGCCAGACATCGGCATGACTTATCACGTTACTGGGGACTGACGTTTACCACCCCTAGACATGATATGCGACATATCAGACGAAGAGACCGGACTGTACGGTAGTGTTACTGATAGGCTTCATGGAGAGTATGGACGAGCTTACTTGTTGATCTTCATATTGCTTAATACCCAGGCAGCCGTTACCTCCAGCTAGTACCGCTGACGCCTTGTAGGTGATTGATATGATCATCACCTACTACTGGCGTATTGACGAGTCTTTAGAGTCCCACACAGAAGTTTTCTGGTTCAAGCGAAACGATGTAGGACACATATGTGATATGTGTGTGGGCCAGATTAAATACGTGTATGTGATACCGTATTATAATCTGGCAGTTATCTGTTATCGGTTCGGTTATATGTGATATAACCAGATTGTCGAATCAAGTGTTGATTTGATAATGTGATATACAGATAAATGATATTAGTCGGTCATATGTGATATAACCGGATTATTAAATCAAGTGATGATTTAATAATGTGATATATATTATATGTGATATAATTATATCTTAACTAATTTCATTAGCTCACTAATTATTCTTCATAATATATATATATATATATAATAATATATTATATATATATATATAATGAAGCATGGCATGATTTCTATTTTTGAGAAAAATAGAAAAAGAGGTGGAAAATGAGAGCATGGTTGCAAGCATGAGCTGTTAGTTATATGTATGCCCTAGAGGCCATTACTGTACATACGATGTATATTGTAGTGGATGCTTGGACATATATTGGGAGGACTTTCTTGCTCGACATGATAGTACGCTATCTGGTTGTACTTTATCTTAACATGAACTCTGATTGTCTCTATATTACATATTGATAAAGCCTTTAGGATAAGTACTCGACTACTAGGACTATGATGAGATCATACTAGTGGGGCCACGGTAGTCAACGAGTACATCCTATAACTGTTCCTAGTCGAGGGTGTATCGAGACAGGGCATCGATACACCAGAGTAGACTAGCGTATACGCATCTTTACCGATATGATGGGCGATGGATGATCCCATATCCATCGGTGTTTGACTTCAAGGATGGTGTACGGGTGCTCAGTAGAGACTGGGTACACTGGAAGGACTCGCCGAGAACTCCCAGATGGTATTATACACCACGTCAGATGGCAGTTCTCTGGTGACACTGGTACAGGTTAGTCTGTAGACCAAAGATCATCATAGAGTCTTGTGTGATTCCCACTGTGCTTTGATTTCCATCATACCACGTCCAAGAAGGGCGTACAAAAAGGTGGCTTTTGGGTACAGTCCCGAATCACATGGAGGCAATGAGCGATATGAGGGGATTCGTCTCTCCCGGTATAGGGAGTTGATATTGCGCTGTGTTCGATTGGCTATAACTCGAAATCCCTGGCCAGGGTTGCTGAGATTTACTGGTAAGTGTTATCGGTAGTTTCTCAAACTGTTATAGACCTCATATCGACACGACTTATCAAGCTACTGGGGTCTGACGTATACCACCCCTAGGCGAGATATGCAACATATCAGACGAAGAGATCGGACTGTACGGGACTGTTACTGATTGGATTCGCAGGAGAATGTACAGGCTTGCTTGTTGATCTTCTGATCGCTCAATACCTGGGTGGCTGTTACGTTTAGCTGAACGCTTGCAGCTTGTGGGTGTTTGATATGATCATCACCTACTGCCGGCGTATTGACGATTCTTTAAAGTCCTACATGGAGGTTTCTTGGCTCCGGCAAAACGGAGTAGGAGCACATATGTAATATGTGCGGGACCGAGAACAATACGTGTATGTGATACCTTATTAGATTCTCGCGATATGAGATATCGGCCAGGTATATGTGATATAGCCGAGTCATCGGATCAAGTGTTGATTCGATGAACTGATACAGATTATATTAGTCGGTTATTTGTGAAATAGCCAGATTATCGGATCAACTATTGATTCGATAATTTAATGTATAATTATATATTTGATATATTAAATTACATTAACTGATATAAGCTCACTAAAAGATTCTTTTTCTCACTCGGGTAATACATTGATATATATGCGATATATGTTAATTGTATTATTTTATTTTGTTACAATAAATATTGTATATGTGATATATAATATTGTAACATGTTAGGGTTATTAATGCAACATGTTTAGTGGAGATTAAACATGATTAGGGTTTGATTTGTGTTAATCTATTCTAGAACCTTCTGGAAGGTTTTGTTTTGTTTTGTGCATAGATATTTGTTTACATATTTTTGCAAGATATTTGTTTAACCCAACCCAACCCTATAACCTTAGTTAAATCTCTACAAGGGTTAGATTGACCATAGTTGCATTTCTGACCTTATCATAGTTTTCATTATTCATCACAAATGGATTATTCTTCTTCTTCTTCTTCCTTTAGCTTTGAAATGCTTTCTTGCTTTGATTTTTGTGATGAAAGTGAGTGAGAATAAGAAAACAAATGAGAGTAAAAATCCTATTTCATCATCCTCATCTACCCTTGCCATTTAGATGAGGGTGTTCACTTCATTTTGTGAGTGAGAGCTTGTGTTAATGAAACTTCAAAGTAGATCATCTTTGTTATCGAAGATCGGAAGCAAGTTTGCATCTTTCTCTTCGTGGAGCCTCTCTAGAGTCTGGATGCACGATGATCGCAGCGAACGGACCTCAAGACGGAGCTTTAGAAGTGAAGGACAGGATCTACAAAGGTTGTAATCCCTCTCACTTAGTGTTAAAGTGTTTAACATGTTTGTTTCGCCTAATCTCTAGTCTAAGATCTTGGTTTAGGGTTGTTCGGCACGGCTAAATTTTAAATCGGGCATGGTTGATGCCTTGTAGACCCTTGTGCGTGTGCCTAGTAACCCTACATGAGCTTTATTCATAGTTTATTCATCTTGACTCACTATTCAAGCATGGTTGCAATTTTATATTGCAAAATTCCATGCTTGAATGAGTGGGGTTCAAGAGTTGCCATTCATTCTAGTCTCATTCCCAAAACTTAGCCATTTTTCTTGAGTTGCTCCCATGGTTGCTCTCTATCTTCATCTTCCTCCTCAAATGTCATGGTTCAAGCTTCAACCCTCACATGAGATGTGAATCATGAAGCTTGAACACAATCTTGTGAGCTTTTAATATCCCCCACTTCACCATCCCACACCAAACTAGCAATTTGGTGTGGTGTATTTGCTACACTAAATATGTTTAGTGTAGAGTTAGTTTGGGCTAGAGGGACTTCGGGTGGATCATCTTTGGAGCGAAGATCACGAAGGAGGGTCGTTCAACTCGAAGAGGAGCCTTGTAGAGTAACGTGGACTTCAACCCGGAACTTTAGAAGAGAAGGACTCGAACTACAAAGGTTGTATGCTCTTTTCTTCTCTTGGTTTTAATCACATCAGAAAGGCAAACCCAAGTAATCTAGTAATGATCTTGTTAGTCTAACTTAGCACCTAATAAAAAATTAAAATGTGGCATGCTTGATTCCTCTAGAACCTCATGGTGGTGCTAAGGTTGACTTTCAAGATTTATGTTTCATCAAGAATACATGTTCATACATTGAGAAATCATCCATAAAAGTAATGAAATACGAATAACCACTTCTTGCATGTATAGACATTGGACCACACACGTCGCTGTGTATGAGTCCCAAGAGCTCGGTGGCTCTTACCCCGTGTCCAGTGAACGAAGTCTTTGTCATCTTTTCTTTGAGACATTATTGATAAGTTGCATAAGACAAATATTCAAACGGATCCAAATATCCCTCTTTATATAACTTTGTCAACCGTGTTTCATTGATGTGACCCAGTTTACAATGCCATAAGAAACCTTGATTTAATTCTGGAGACTTTCTTTTAAGTGTGTTCTAGACATTGAAAACCTGAGCTTGATTTAATATGTATATACCGTTATCTAGTGTACCTAACCCAATCAAACTATGATTAAGGTGGATGTGAACGACATCGTTTACAAATGTAAAATCATAACCTTTTTTAAATAGTAAAGATACAGAGATGATATTACATGTCAAACTAGGTTCACAAAAACAGTTACGCAAAACCAAAATATGCCCACTTATCAATCCTAGGTGATATTCCCCTACGGATACAGCATCCACGCTCGTTCCGTTAGCAACCCTTGAAAGTGTGTCTCAGCACTACCACAAGGTTTAGACAAGCATCAAGTATGCAATTTTAAAAAATCTAGAGTGCTCAGCTACACTAACCTAGAATCGAACTAGAGAATTAGGGTTTGTATGCAAGTAAAGACAATCTAAACTAAGTGAAGAGGGTTAAAACCTTTGTATACCAAGTCTTTCACTTCAATAACTCCAAATAGTAGTCCCTAGACTCCAAGTAGTGGTTCCTAGAACTCTTCTTGGCTCCACTTGTCGAAAGGAACGAACTTGCTATGCGATCTTCGAAGCCGAAGATGATCCACCTTGAAGTCTCTTTAGGTCAAGCTAACTCTTCACTAATCAAGAAATTAGTGAAGCAAACAACCTATACTAAAGTTCTAGGATAGTGTAGGTTGATGAAGTAGGATATTTGGCTCACTTTAAATATATTTTCCTCTCACTTTTACCAACTCAAGAAAAACCCTAGAATGGTTTCAAGAGGAAGAAGAAGAACTTGGGTGAATTAGAAAATATCTTGTGTACTTATGAGATAATAAACTAAGAGATAAAGATAAATATGAGATGAATAAATATCTAAGGAAAAAACAAAACATAAGAGATGAGCCATGGCTTCTCAATGCTTCTCCAAGCATCCAAAGCCATGACTCATTTCTAGTGTTTATATTTTTCTCTTTAATTTAATTCAGCCCAATTATCTTAACCCTAGTGTAAGTCTCATATACCCATGTTCTATGTATCATCTAGCATGACACAATAGTGTATTATATATTAAATAATATATATATCATATATATATATATCATTATATATATAATTAAGAGAAGAAAATCATTAGTGAGCTAATATTAGTTGATATATATTAATATATCAAATATATATATATATATATAATTATTAAATCAACACTTAATTCAATAATCTGGCTATATCATATATAACCAACTAATATCATTTATATGTATATCACATATAACATATCATTGAATCAACACTTGATTCAACAATCCGGTTATATAACATATAACCTAACCGATATCACATATCACGAGATTAGAATACGGTATCACATACACATATTTAATCAAGCTCCCGCACATATCGCCATATGTGCCCTACTTCGTTTCGCTTGAGCTAGGAAACCTCTGTATGGGACTCTAAAGACTCGTCAATACGCCAGCAGTAGCTATTGATCACATCAGTCACCCACAAGCCATCAGCGATACTAGCTGGACGTAACGGCTACCCAGGTATTGAGTGAATAGAAGATCAACAAGCAAAGCTTGTCCAAACTCCCGTGGATCCTATAAGAAACACTTACCGTACAGTCCGGTCTCTTTGTCTGATATGTCGCATATCAAGTCTAGGGGTGGAATCGTCAGACCCCGGTAACTTGATAAGTCATGCCGATGTGTGGCCTATAACCGTTCGAGAAACTACTGATAACACTTACCAGTAAATCTCATCAGCCATGACCAGGGACTTGCTGTTATAGCCAATCGAGTATTGCGCAACATCAACTCCCAATACCGGGAGAGACGAAATCCCTCCTATCGCTCATTGCCTCCATGTGACTCGGGACTGTACCTAAAATCCACCTGTTTGCACGACTCCTCTGAGCCTTGGTTGGGAGGAAATCAAAACTCAGTGGGAACCACACAAGACTCTATGACGACCTCGGGTCTACAGACTAACCTGTACAAGTGTCACCAGGGAACCACTATCTGACGATAGGTATAGTACCAATTAGGAGTTCTCGGCGAATCCTGTTCGGTGTACCCATTCTCCAATGAGCACCTATGTACAATTTCTGATGTCAAACACCAATAGTTATAGGATCAACCATCGCCTCATACAAGGTCAAGAAACGTACACACTAGTGTATACTGGAATATCGATGCCCTGTCTCGATACTCCCACGACTAGGAACTATTAAAGGATGTACTTGTGGACCACCCTGGCCCCACTAGTATGATCTGCATCATAGTCCTGGTAGTCAAGCTAACATCCTAAAGGCTTTATCAACATGTATCAGAGAGACAGTATAATAATACTAGTGTACATGTTAAGATAAAGAGCAACCAGATAGCATACTATCATGTCGAGCAAGAAAATCCTCTATATATATGTCCAAGCATCCACTATATCATACAATAATGGACTCTAGGGCATACATATTCCTAACAATCTCCCACTTACACTAATGCCAGTTGTTGTAGTATCTCATACCCAAAATCCCAAAAAGTCTTTCGAATTGCGTCTGGCGGAGGGCCTTCGTGTGTGGATCCATTGTATTGTCCTTCATGTCAACTCTCCAGATCTCGATCTCCCGGCGATCAACTAACTCCCGGATCAGGTGATACCGCCTAAGAATATGTCTGGATCACTGATGAGACCGGCAATCCTTGGCCAAACCCACAGCTCCATTGTTATAAAAATACAAAGGTATTGGATGCTCAATGGATAGAACCACACCAAGTTCAGCTATGAACTTCTTCATCCAGACAGCTTCTTTGGCAGCATTATTGGCAGCGATGTATTCAGCCTCCATCTTCGAGTCTGCCACGGTATCTTGCTTGGAACTCTTCCAACATACTGCCCCTCCATTGAGGATGAAGACAAAACCCGAGACCGACTTACTGTCGTCCTTATCACTCTGGAAGCTCGAATCGGTAAAGGACTCCACCTGGAGTTCTCCATTTCCATACACCAAGAACATTTCTTTAGTCCTTCTCAAGTACTTAAGAATGTTCTTCATAGCTGTCTAGTGCTTCTCCCCGGGATCTGATTGATACCTGCTTACCACACTAAGTGCATAAGCTATATCTGGTCTGGTACATAACACCGCGTACATGATTGACCCAACTGCAGAAGCATAGGGTATCCCTTGCATGCGAACCCTCTCCAAATCAGTTTGGGAGACATCTTTTTAGAGAGAGTGATTCCTGAACAAGCTGGTAGATTACCACACTTAGAATCTTCCATACTAAACCTCTTTAGTATGGTGTTAATGTACCTACATTGGGACAATCCCAACATCCGTTTAAATCTATCTCTATAGATCTTAATCCCCAGGATGTAGGAGGCATCTCCTAGACCTTTCATGGAGAACTTTTGTGATAAGAAGAGCTTGACCGAGTGTAGCATAGGAACATCATTTCCTATCAAGAGTATGTCATCCATGTACAATGCGAGGAAAACAACCTTACTTTCTACTTCCTTCTTGTATATACAAGGTTCATCTACGTTTTGGATGAAGTCAAACTCTTTGACTGCCACATCAAAATAGATATTCCATCTCTGCGATGCCTTCTTTAATCCGTAGATTGATTTAAGCAGCTTGCATACATTTCTGCTGCTCCCACTGTCTACGAAGCTCTCTAGTTATGTCATGTACATGCTCTCTTCTAAATCACCATTTAGAAAAGCGGTCTTGACGTCCATCTGCCAGATTTCATAATCATAGTTTGCAGCAATGGCAAGTAGAATCCTGATGGACTTAAGCATAGCTACTGGAGAAAAGGTTTCATCATAGTCGACACCTGGTCGTTGACGAAAACCTTTTGCTATAATTCTAGCTTTGAAGGTCACAACCTTCCATCTACACCATGTTTCTTCTTAAAGATCCATTTGCTCCCAATGGGTTTTACCCCTTCAAGAGAAACTTCCAAAGTCCATAATTTGTTGGTGTATATGGATTCCATCTCAGATCGCATTGCATCAAGCCATTTCATAGAGTCTCCACTTATGATGGCCTGCTCGAAACTAGTTGGGTCATCATCTTCCATGATGCAATCCTCGCTCTTACCGTCTATAAGAAAACCATAGTATCTCTCAGGTCGATGAGGAACCCTACTAGGTCTGCGGAGTGGCTGAGATTTGTTGGGTACTATTGAATCCTCTGGTTCCACCAAATCATCAGTTGTAGTTTGTGTAGATGGAACTTCTTCCAGTTCTACCCCATTATCACTAATTTCTTTAACAAGAAATTCCTTTTCTAAAAAGGTGGCATATTGATAAACAAACACCTTTTGTTTCTCAGTGTGGTAGAAGATATATCCATGTTAATTCTTTTGATATCCCACAAACTTGCAAAGAACTGATCATGCCTCAAGTTTGTCTGGATTCTGTTTTTTAACATAAGCTGGAAAACCTCATATCTTAACTCGTTTAAGATATGGTCTCTTTCCACTCTATATCTCATATGATGTTTTAGGCACTGATTTAGATGGAACTTGATTCAATAGATATGCAGCTGTCTCAAGTGCATAACCCTAAAAGGAAATGGGTAAACTCAGTAAGACTCATCATAGAGCGCACCATATCTAATAGGGTGCGATTTCTCCGCTCCGAAACTCCATTGTGCTGTGGTGTATACAGAGGAGTAAGCTGGGAGAGAATCCCATTTTATTTTAAGTTATCTCGGAATTCCGTGTTCAAGTATTCTCATCCTCGATCAGATCGAAGGACTTTAATACTTTTACCCGTCTGGTTCTCAACTTCATACTTATATTCCTTGAATTTCTTAAAAGTTTCAGATTTGTGTTTCAACAAGAACACATGTCTGAATCTTGAGAGATCATAGTGAATGTAATAAAGTACGAGGAACCATTCCTGGCATGTGTGGACATAGGACCGCATACATCATATGTATCAATCTCAAGAGTTCAGTAGCTCTTTCTCCGTATCCAGCAAATGGAGTTTTGGTCATCTTGCCTTTGAGACATGACTGGCAAGTTTCATAACATGTGAATTCAAACGGATTCAAATATCCATCTTTGTACAATTTCGCTAGTCTTGTTGCATTGATATGACCAAGTCTACAATGCCATAAGAAGAATTCGTTCATTTCTGAATTTTTCCTCTTGTGTGTGTTCTGTATATTTAGAACTGTGGTTTGATTTAAAACGTATATACTGTTATACAACGTACCAAATCCAATCAACACTTGATTTAAGAAAATGTTCATAACATTTTTCTCTAGTTCAAAGTTATATCCTTTTTTATCTAATAAAAAATTGATATTATATTGCACATCATTTTTGGTACGAAATAACAGTTATTCAGAATCAATGTATTGCCATTTGGTAATACAAAGTGATATTCGCCAACTGTTTTGGCTGTAACAATTACACCATTCTCCACTACTAGAGTTTTATCACCCTTTCCCAGTTCTCTACTTCTTCTTAACCCATGTAACATATTACATACGTGGGATTCTGATTCGGTATCCAATACCCAGGACGTTGAGCATACTGAGAAACAGTTCTCAATTACGAACACACCCGAAGAAGATGTATCATCATGCTCTTTCTTCGTTCAGGTGGCATGGGAATCCTGATATTCCCCTATTCCTTACTCAGACTTATGACAGTCATAAGATAGAGCGGAACCAACGTTTCCCAGCTCAGTATAATAAGTGGGTTCGATCAATACATCCATATTATTATCTTGATTAAGGCGTGTCATGGTCGCTACCTGGAGAGAGAGAAGAAAACACTTTAGCGTGCGCTCTTGCAAGATTAGATTGGTTGTTATCTTATCTAATCAGGATGACTTCCACTTTTTTTATTAAATCTTCCTTCAAACCCTAAAAGGTAAGATTAGTCGGGATTAATTTCACCCTACAAGTTCGCCAATCGGTCAGCCAGGCACGGTATTGGTACTCCGAGGGAGTCTCCACGTGCTTTCGTATGGAACTAATTAAATAATTTCGTTTCCGCAGGGGCATAACCCTGTTAACACCTTTCTTAGACACCTACCGGATCAGCTAATTATAAAGTATAAAACTCTTCCAGGAGTAACTCTTACTCGCAGTGGGTATCGGGATCCAACTATCTCATAGAAGGTATGCAATCTCATTGCAAATTTCAACACTTGAAATTCCCAATATCTGTTTTTACCCCTAGCAACTTATGGCCTTAACACGGTCAACAAATCATAAGCGCTAGTTAAGGTTAGCCCGTCATTTCTTGATTGAATTAAACCCACCCGTACGACCCTTAATAAGGTCAACAAAACCGTACGACTACCCTAATCCAATCGCATCATATGAGGAAGATAAGCACTAATCAGCTACCGTACACTACGTCTTGACAAGGTCAACAAACGCAACACAAATACTAAATAGTACTTATTTGAAATGACGGAGGGCTACGACTGGTTTTGAATAAAACCTTTAACGTAATGAACTTGATATCATTGTAGAATTAAGTGATTTAAAAAGGAGTGGTTTAAGCTCCGATTTTAAAATCAAGTAGTTTTCAAAACAAACTGAGTAGGTTGTAGCATTTGCTAGCTTTTACTAAAGAGGTCATTCTCGATGAAGGGATCTCAACTCTTTCCTCATCGAATGAGGTGCTGGATATTTATAAAATAATACTTCTATGAAAAGCAATAACTACATCTATCTTTTTGATAAATTTGATTCTACAACATCTTTAGCTTTTATTTCTTTCATTAATCTCATTAATGGCGTCCCATCATTTATGTTTCCTAAATATCACAGAAGAAACGAAAATAAAACGTACGCTTATACCATCCTCATTCGCCATGGAGGCCCGTCATGCACCGTTAGGTTATTTAACTAACGGCAGAGCGGAGGCAGGACTAGCGCTGGTGCAAAATATATGTAACGTTTATTATGTTTATCATATATGTATGTATATATATATATCATTCGTCTCAGGTAGTTATATAATCACATTACAGAACTCAGGCAGCAGAAACAAACATATGAAATATTGGATATACTAGGAGGTTCGTGTTTTAAATTCAGCCAGTAATGAAAAACATGGATTCCATGGTAATAATGAATAGCCAAACCCACATCCCTAGACCCCTACGTGAGCGGCAAGTGATCCTGCCAATTCTAGAGTTAGGAGATCCGGTCTTGATTCCTCGAGATGGTCTCTCACTGGACTCTAGAACCCAGTTATTTGTGTTCCCCGCCTTGGGTCTATCATAATGCGGAAAAGTAAATAATATACATCAATGGTGACATCATCCTCAACCCAGAAGTGTCCTAATAAAAGAATATTACATACAGTTTTTACATGATTGAAAATAGAAAAACTCTCATCTCACGCAAAAACCGCCGGCTATTCAATCACGACGATCTAATATAACATATCACAGCAACACATAACATCACATGTCATCAAAGTAAGTAAATATACGTATCTCTAATGTCATTGACGTATATCAATGAGATCTGGGATACCCTACATATTTAATCTTGCATTTATGTCTCGTATTGAAAACACTTTTCAATATCAAGTCGGGTAATTCAACAAGATTCCCAATTAAATGATCGAATGCTCGTCGGGAACTTTAGAAAATTGCCACACCCTCGGTGCTGTCAACGAAGTGCACTTAGGCGGAACACCATGGCCACGAGCATCCGACTAGATTCTTTTGTCCTCGGGGTTCTCCTTCAGTCACTTGGTCGGGGCTATGGGGCATGGCTATATAGTGGTGTTTCCCGGCAACTATCCGCGTACAATACAAGATTGCGACGGAGTTTTGATCCGAATCAAAACTCCGTGGCAATCGATCAAAAGAGACTAAAATGCGTGATTGACAAAACACAAACTAATTTTCACAAAACTAATTAATGTGGATCCCAAATATTATATCACATATCATATATATCTAAACGATGTTAAACATTTCGATCGATATCTCAAACGCCCAAAAATCACAGAGACTGCAACACTTGAGTCTCATTAAAAAGCACCCAGAAAGTGCCAAATTACATAATAAAGAAGCACAAGACAATAGAGTTCCTAACTCGCTAATAGTGTCGTGAAACTGCGGCTAAACCCAAGTTTATGCCGTGGTTGCGTGGCCAATTGGTCGAGTTGGGAGCTCGTATTTCTTGGGGCTCCATAGAAAACCCTGCACAATTTTCTGCATATTTTTAATTAGCAAAATATCAACTTTTGAAAAAATGGATAGAAACTTGTAAAAAATGGGTTTTTGAACTTCGATCGAACACTTTAACGTCATCATGATCTTGCCTAATGCTCTAGCTTCGCTCTAATACCATGAAAGTGTGTCTTAGCGCTACCACTAGGTTTAGATAAGCATCAGTTATGCAATTTTAAAAAATCTAGAGTGCTAAGATACACTAACCTAGAATCGAACTAGAAAATTAGGGTTTGTATGCAAATAAAGACAATCTAAACTAAATGAAGAGGGTTACAACCTTTGTTGACCAAGTCCTTCACTTCAATAGCTCCAAGTAGCAGTCCCTAGACTCCAAGTAGTGGTCCCTAGAACTCTTCTTAGCTCCACTTGTCGAAAGGAACGAACTTGCTATGCAATCTTCGAAGCCGAAGATGATCCACCTTGAAACCTCTCTAGGTCAAGCTAACACTTCACTAATTAAGGAATTAGTGAAGCAAACAACCTATACTAAAGTGCTAGGATAGTGTAGGTTGATGAAGTAGGATATTTGGCTCACTTTAGATATATTTTTCTCTCACTTTTACCAACTCAAGAAAAACCCTAGAATGGTTTCAAGAGGAAGAAGAAGAACTTGGGTGAATTAGAAAATATCTTGTGTACTTATGAGATAATAAACCATGAGCTAAAGATAAATATGAGATGAATAAATATCTAAGGAAATAACAAAACATAAGAGATGAGTCAGGGCTTCTCAATGCTTCTCCAAGCATCCAAAGGCATGACTCATTTCTAGAATTTATATTTTTCTCTTTAATTTAATTCATCCCAATTATCTTAACCCTAGTGTGAGTATCATACACCCACGTTCTATGTATAATTTAGCACGACACAATAGTGTATTATATATTAAATAATATATATATCATATATATATATATATGTCATTATATATATAATCAAGAGAAGAAAATCATTAGTGAGCTAATATTAGTTGATATATATTAATATATCAAATATATATATATATATATATATAATTATTAAATCAACACTTGATTCAATAATCTGGCTATATCATATATAACCGACTAATATCATTTATATGTATATCACATATAATATATCATTGAATCAACACTTGATTCAACAATCCGATTATATCACAGATAACCTAACCGATATCACATATTGCAAGATTAGAATACGGTATCACATACACGTATTTAATCAAGCTCCCGCACATATCACCATATGTGCCCTACTTCATTTTGCTTGAGCTAGGAAACTTCTGTGCGGGACTCTAAAGACTCGTCAATACGTCAGCAGTAGGTAATGATCACATCAGTCACCCACAAGCCATCAGCGGTACTAGCTGAACGTAACGGCTACCCAGGTATTGAGCGAATAGAAGATCAACAAGCAAGCTTGTCCAAACTCCCACAAAGCCTATAAGCAACACTTACCGTACAGTCCGGTCTCTTCGTTTGATATGTCGCATATCAAGTCTAGGGGTGGAATCGTCAGACCCCAGTAACTTGATAAGTCATGCCGATGTGTGACCTAAAACCGTTCGAGAAACTACTGATAACACTTACCAGTAGATCTCATCATACATGGCCAGGGACTTGCTGTTATAGACAATCGAGCATTACACAACATCAACTCCCAATACCAGGAGAGACAAACCCCTCCTATCGCTCATTGCCTCCATGTAGCTCGGGACTGTACCTAAAATCCACCTGTTTGCATGACTCCTTTGAGCCGTGGTACAGAGGACATCAAAGTACAGTGAGAACCACACAAATCTCTATGACGATCTCGGGTCTACAGACTAACCTGTACAAGTGTCATCAGAGAACTGCTATCTGACGATAGGTATAGTACCAACTAGGAGTTCTCGGCGAGTCCTATTCGGTGTACCCATTCTCAATTGAGCACCTGTGTACAATATCTGATGTCAAACACCAATGGTTATGGGATCAACCATCGCCCCATACAGGGTTAAGAAACGTACACACTAGTCTACACTGGAATATCGATGCCCTGTCTCGATACTCCCATGACTAGGAACTATTACAGGATGTACTTGTGGACCACCCTGGCCCTACTAGTATGATCTGCATCATAGTCCTGGTAGTCAAGCTAACATCCTAAGGCTTTATCAATATATATCAGAGAGACAGTATAATAATACTAGTGTACATGTTAAGATAAAGAGCAACCAGATAGCATACTATCATGTCGAGCAAGAAAGTCCTCTATATATATATATGTCCAAGCATCTACTATATCATACAATAATGGCATCTGGGGCATACATATTCCTAACAACCCTGAGAGTCATATCACCTGCCTTTAAAGCTCTACGGTTTCTCAGCGCCTGCAATGAATTATAGATATAAGATTCTGATCCGGTATCTAATACCCAGGAATTAGAGTTGTTTGACAGACAGTTTTCAATCATAAACACACCTAAAGCCGAAGCCACAACGTGCTTCGAATCCTGGTTTCTGGCTCTTCAGGCCCTGCATTCCTTCTTCCAATGGCCTTTCCTATGACAATAGAAACATTCCTCCTTCCCTACTGTCGGCCCCGAAACTTTTGCCTTGCCCTTTCTCTCTACCTTACTGACACCGCCTTCCGGCTTGGTGGGGGCCTTCTTCTTCCACTTGGCTTTCTCCTTGGATCTATAATAGAAAGATTCCCCAATAAGCAGAGCAGGTGTCTCCCCGGTTTTCTGTATGGTGCCCTCTGCACTCCTCAACATGTTAAGGAATTCTGGAAGTGAAACTTCCTTATCCTGAATATTGAAATTCAAGATAAACTGGGCGTAGGTAGAGAGGAAGGACTGTAGAATCAAGTCTGTATACAACTCGTTCTCCAACGTAGTCCCAAGTTCCGCGAGCTCTTCAATGTAGCTAATCATCTTAAGGATGTGGTCCCCCTACAGATGACTCGACAGCCAACCTCGCCTGAAACAATTTCTTCGAGGTCTCATATCTTGCGATACGAGATTGCTCTCCATATAAATCTTTAGTATGGAGGAAGATGGAAGCTAAGTCCATCTTCTCGTGCCGCCTCTTGTGTTCATTATCCATTGAGGCCAACACGAGGCACTTGGCTCTCGCACAATCTATTTCCCATGTCTTACAGATCTCAACATCCGCGATGGTGGAATCTGGACCTGGGTTGGCTGGGGTTTTGGTAGTAAGGAGGTAGCCAGCTTGTCATAGGTAATGTCCATCTGGACATTCCTTAGCCAATCTTTATAGTTTGGCCCTGTCAATTTATTTTTATCCAGCAGTAACTTAAGCAAGTCATTTTGGTCGCTACAGTCAAAGGAGAGAGAAGAAAACACTCAGCATAATACTCTTGCAAGTTTAGATTGGTTATTAGTTTATCTAAACAGGATGGCTCCCACTGTTCCTCAAATCCTCCTTCAAACCAAAAAAAAAGAATTAGTCAGGATTAATCTCACTCTACAATTCTTGCTTAACCTTTCATCCAGGCTAGTGTTAGTACTTCGAGGGAGGTTTTTCAACGCTTTCGTGAAGTTTCTTAATTACATAACCTCTTTTTCCTGGAGGCGTAGCCCCACTAATACCGTTCTAGACACCTACTTGGTTTATAGCATTGATTATTTAGTGAAAAATTCTCCCAAGGAGTAACATAACTCACGGTGGGATCGGAATCCAACCATCATTGCATTACAACTTTGAAGGAATCATACCAAAATGATCACACTCCAGATGGTATGCAAAACTAGCAAGTTTCCTTTTCTTTTGAAACTCCCAATGTGGATTTTTGCCCCAGGCTCTTATGACCTTGACGAAGGCCAACATATCATCTGACGCAAGTCAAGTTCTACCCGTCATTGTCCAGGTTAATTTGAACTCATTCGTACAAACCCTTGACGAAGGCCAAAATAGCTGTATGCATGTCCCAAATTAACGCATCTATCTATGCTACAGATGAATACCCAGCAGCTACCAATCACTATGCCTTGGCGAAGGTCAAAATGCATAACTTGAATACTACTGAATACCCATCTAAAATGACGGAAGGCTACGGCTAGTTTTGGCGAAAACCGTAAACGTAATGAACTTGATATAGTCAAAGGAACCATGATAACTTTTAAAAAGAGTGGTTTAGGCTCCGCATTTAAAAGTTGTTTTTCAAGAAAACTGAGTGGTTTTGAAATTGTTCCAACAATTTAACTTTGGTTTGTTTTCTTTGCATTAATCAATATTAATGTGGTCCCATCATTTAACCCTATCATTGCAGAAAGAAACAAAAATAGAACGTACGCTTATGCCATCCGCATTCACCATGGGGTCCCATCATGCACCGTTGGGTTACTTAATTAACGGCAGAGCGGGGGCTGGACTAGCGCGGGTGCAAAACATAAGCAACATTTATTATATATAATATATATCCATTCATCTCACGCAACAATAGGCATTCGAGATCATAGCAACACAGATGAATATATTGGATATTATAGGATTTTCGTATTTCGTTTTAGCCTAGAACGAAAGATGGATTCTACGGTTGTGATGAATAGTCAAACCCCACCCTAGACCCCTACGGGTGCGGCAAACTACCTGCAAATTCCCGAAGTGAAGCAACCTCTCTGAATAAAATGAGTAGGCCACTCGGCACTTCAAGAACTCGGTAGTTTGTGCACCCCACCTTGGGTCTATCCTAGGTGCAAAAAAAAGTAAATGAAATAATACAACGGTGGCTACAACCTCAACCCGGATGTGCCCCGCAAAAATAATATTACATCAATTTACAAATTTACATGAATGAAAGAAAAGAACACTCTTCTCAAAACCCCCGGCTATTCATTCATGACGATCCAATACTTCATATACACAAACCAACAAGATACAGATATGTGCAACCCCCACTAATCGACATATAGCAATTAGTGGACGTTTAGCAACACATATACAAACTGAAATTTATAAACGATGTTAAAACTGGGATTTCGAAATACTCCGTATTGCCCCAACACAAAAATAACAGAATATGAAATCTGGGAAAAATCAAACAACATCTAAAAACCTAAATCCAAGATTCCAGAAAACCACAAAAATTCCAAGACCAAACTCCCTAGAAGGGCCGGCGAGGCTGGGAAATATGCACTTTTGGCCAACCAAACTTTGGAGATTTTGTCTCGTTTTTCTATGGTGTTCTAGTTACAACTAAAGGAGCACTCTACAATTGTTTAAAAAAAATTTAGAGGCTCTTTTGAAATCGACAGAAACTTGGATTTGGTTTTAACCGTTTCGGAGTTATTTTGGTTTCGTAACCTCAAACTTCGTTTAACAAGATAGTTAAGATTTGAGTAGGCTCTGATACCACTGAAAGTCGATGTCGCATACACCACGCACTTGTGGGGAGGTGGAATTTACAAAAAACAATTTTTCATACTTTGCAACACCGACCTAAACTCCAGGATCGTAACAGAAACCTTAACTAGCTATACTACTTGGAGGTTCTAACTACTCGGTAAGAGTTTTATACCTCCTTGTTACTTGTCCTTCGAGTCTTCTTCTCCTCTCCTTGCTGAGCTCCTCGAAGATCTGGATCACGCCTGAACGTCAGTCTCCTTGTGTTGAAATGATCCACCCGAGAGTCTATACCTCAAGCTCCAACCTCTAAACCGAGGTAACTAAGGTACCTAGTTAGCTAAACTAGATAGCTTAGGAGATGTACAGTGTTTATTGGAGTATTTAATCTCAAGAGACCTAATGGTTCACAACTCATGTGAGGGTTTTTGGTCTTGATAAAGAAGGACAGAAAAATGGAGAGAGAAAGTAAATGAGCAAATGAACAATGTTGGCTAGTGTGAAGAATGGCTCATACTCATCTCTCATGAAGCATGGATTATTTTCCAATAGAAAATAACAACCATGCTTCAATAGTAAACACAAACCAATAAACAAATCAAATGAGCCATACTTCACCATGCTACAAATATCTCCATTTTCCACCTTATTAATCTATTTCCATAAATAGATAAATCCAAATAATGAGGTATCCCCTTCTAGAAGCATCTCTTGTGAAATTACAAAAATGCCCTCACCGTATATATATACCCGTATTCGTATTCCGAAAAATACGAATACAATGAGATAATAATAATCCAATAATATAATACTAGAATCTAGCTTAAACCAAAGCCCACTAGTATTATCCGTCCGAACAACATCCGTGAAACCAGTATACGTATATGATCGGAACCCTGCCGTAAAACCATACGGCCTCTACATCGTTTTGCTTGAAGCAGAGAAACCCTCTGTGTGGGACTTTAAAGACTCGACAGTACGATGGAAGTAGGTTTAACCACAAGTTCGTCGGTGGCACTAGCTGTACGTAACGGCTACCCAGGTATCTGTCGATAAGAAGGCGGATGAGCAAACTCATCCGAACTCCTACTGAGCCTATCTGTGATAATCTCTGTACAATCCGGTCTGTTCATCTAAGAGTATCGCATATCGGACCAAGAGGGTGGTAACCATTAGACCCCTAATAGAGCAATAAGTCGTGTCAGTGTAAAGCCCAATACACCCTGAGAAACTACTGGTGTACCTACCAGTATATCTCGCTTGCCCTGGCCAGGAACTTTATGTAATGGCTATTTGAACACAGTACGATATCAACCCCCAATACCGAGAGAGACGAATCCTATCTAACAACTACTGCCTCCAAGTGCTTCGGGACTGCACCCAACCACTACCTATTTGCATGAATCATTTGAGCCGTGGCAGGGTAGTAATCTAAGTACAGTGGGAACACACTCGAGAAGAATAGTGATGTCAAGTCAATGGACTAACATGTACACATGTCACCCGGGAACTGCTAACAGACGATAAGTATAATACCAACCAGCAATTCCCCCGCGAGTCCGTCCAGTGTAACTCATAACCCAATGAGCACCTGTATACTATCTCCGGTATCGCATACCAATAGCTGCAGGACAGGCCATCTCCCGAACTGGGATAAGAAGCGTATACACCAGTCTACTCTGGAGTATCGATGCTATGTCTCGATAATCCTACGACTAGGGACAAGTATAAGGATGTGCTTACAGACAACCCATCCCCTGTTGGGATTCCTTAGCACCCTACTGGGTTTTTACAGCAACCACCATGCCAAATTAAAAAATTCTAAGGTACTAATCAATCCTAAGCTAGGATCAAGTTAGAGTAAATAGACAAAACCAAACATGTAAACAACCATTACAAGTAGTGAACAAGAAATACAACCTTTATAGACCGGTCCTTCACTTCTAAATCTCTGTGTAGAAGTCCTTTCACTGCGAGTGTCGATCTCCCGAACTCTAGTATGGGTTCCCTTGGAGAAATGAACAAGCTTGCTCGAAGTCTTCGAGGCCGAAGATGATCTACGTCGAGGAGACTCAAAACCAAGCTACCTCTTCACTAGGTCAAGAACTTTGTGAAGAGAACACCCTATACTACCCAAGCAAGTGTGTAGGATGATGATGTAGAAAGTGGGCTCACTTTAGATTTTATTTTCTCACTCATTTTCACCATTTATCAACAACCTAGAAAGCTTTTGAGTTGAGATGAAGAAGAAGAAGAATGAACTCAAGAATAAATCAAGTGGTGAATTAGGCAACCATCGGTGAGTTAATATCATATATTAAACCATTGTAGAGACTAAACCATGGCTAAAATCATAATGGTTAGATTTAAAATATCTTAACTAAAACAAAATGAGTGGACTTTGGTCAATAGTCTACAAGCTTCATGAAGCTTTCAAGCCATGAAAAAATCCATGTCATTTTGATTTACTTAAAACAAATAAGACCTTAAATTATAATTAGCATGGTGTAAGTCATACACACACCCAAGTTTTCATGTATCATCAAGCATGACACAAACTATGTACACAAGTATATATAACATATACACTTAATGCACAATCAAAAGAGAAAAAGCAATCTTAAGTGAGCTAACACTAGTCAATGTAAATTAATATATCGAATATATAATTATACATTAGATTATGAAATCAACAGTTGATTTAACAATCCGGCTATATCACATATAACCGACTAATATCATGTGTATCAATTTATCGACTCAACACTTGATTCGATAACCCGGCTATATCGCATATAACCGACCGATGATACAAATCACGAGAATAGAATACGGTATGACATACACATATTAATCTCGGTCCCGCACATATCTCATATGTGCTCCTACTACATTTCTCCTGAGCCAGGAAACCTCTGTGTAGGACACTAAAGACTCGTCAATACGCCGGCAGTAGGTGATGATCATATCAAATACCCATAAGCCGCAAGAGGCGTACTAAACGTAACGGCCACCCGGGTATTGAGCGATCAGAATATCAACAAGAAAGCCTGCTCATACTCCTGTGAATCCAATCAGTAACACTACCGTACAGTCCGATCTCTTCGCCTGATATGTCGCATATCTCTCCTAGGGGTGGTAAACGTCAGACCCCAATAGCTTGATAAGTCATGCCAATGTAAGGTCCATAACGGGCGAGAAACTACTGATAACACTTACCAATAAATCATATCTACCCTGGTCAGGGATTTCAGTTATGGCCAATCGAGCATAGTGCAACATCAACCCCCAATATCGGGAGAGACGAATCCCCTCCTATCGCTCATTGCCTCCATGTGACTCGGGACTGTACCCAAAAACCACCTGTTTGCACAACTCAGTAGAACCATGGTAGGATGGAAATCAAAGCACAGAGGGAAACAGAAAAGACTCTATGACGATCTCGGGTCGACAGACTAACCTGTACCAGTGTCACCAGAGAACTGCTATCTGATGTAAGGTATAATACCATCTAGAAGTTCTCGGCGAATCCGTTCAGTGTATCCAGTCTCCACTGAGCACCCGTATACCATCTCTGATGTCAAACACTAATGGATATGGGATCATCCATCGCCCATCACATGGGTCGAGAAGATATACGCTAGTGTACTCTGGAATATCGATGCCCCGTCTCGATATTCCCATGACTACGAACATTGAAGGATGAACTCATGGACTACCCAGGCCCCACTAGTATGATCTGCATCATAATCCTGGAAGTCAAGTACACATCTTAAGGGCTTTATTAACATGCAACATAGAGAAAGTAAGTATACATGTTAAGATAAAGAGCAACCAGATAGCGTACTATCATGTCGAGTAAGAAAGTCCTTCCTATATATGTCCCAGCATCCACTATAATATACATCTCATGTACAATAATAGGCTCTAGGGCATACATACAACTAACAATCTCCCACTTACACTAAGGCCATCTGTTGTAGTATCTCATACCCAACGTCCAATAAAAGTCTCTCGCAGGAAAGGCCTCAGTGAGTGGATCCGCCGTGTTAACCTCTGAGTCTACTCTCCTAACCTCGATCTCTTGGAGATCAGCCATCTCTATGATCATGTGATACTGCCTTGGATTATGTCTGGGTCGCTGATGGGATTGGGGTTCCTAGGCCAAAGTCACACCTCTATTTTCACACAATGGTAGGAACCTTGTTCATCTCATGAACAAATATACACCCAGACTGCCTCTTTGGTAATATCTTTGATAGCGATGTATCCAGCCTTTATCGTCTAGTTTCCCCCGGTATCTAGCTTGGAACTCTTCCAACATACCATCCCTCCAATAAGGGTAAAGACAGTGCCTGTGACCGACTTTCAGTCAACCTTACCATCCTGGAAGCTCGAATCGGCAAAGGACTCCTACTGGAGTTCACCGTTACCAAACTCTGAGAGCATTTTTTTAGTGCTTCTCAAGTACTTACGAAGGTTCTCTAAAGCTGTCCAGTGATTCTCCCCAGGATCATTTGATACCCTCTCACTACACCTAGTGAGAATCCTAACACCCACTTAGATCTATCTCATAGATCCAAAAATCAGGATTTAAGAGGTATCACCTAGATTCTACATGGAGAGTCAATATGATAAGAAGAGATTGACCGAGTGTAGCATATGAAACTCCTTTCGTATCAAGAGTATGGCATCCACGTACAATACGAGGAAGACCACCTTACTCTCTACTATCTTTTTGTATATACAAGGTTCATCTACCATTTTGATGAATTCAAACGCTTTGACTACCACATCAAAACAGACGTTCCAACTCCGCGATGCCTGCTTTAACCCATAAAGCAACTTGCACATGTTTCCGCTGCTCCCACTGTCTATGAAGCCCTCTGGCTATGTACTTATAGACGTTATCTTCTGAATCAGTATTTAGAAAAGCATTCATGACACCCAACCGCCAGATATCGTAGTCATGGTATGTAGCAATGGCAAGTAGGATCTGGATGGACTTAAGCATAGGTACTGGAGAAAAGGTTTCATCAAAAACCACACCCGGTTAATGACGAGAACCATTTACAAGAAGTCTAGCTTTGAAAGTCTCAACTTTTCCATCTACACCAAGTAATCTTCTCAAAATACACTTGCTTCTGATGGGGGATTAACCCTTCAGATAAAGCAACCAAAGTTCATACTTTGTTGGTGTATATGGATTCCATCTCAGATCGCTAAGCATCCAGCCATTCTTAAAGAGTCTCCACTCTTGATGGCATGCTCGAAACTAGTTGGGTCATCATCTCATGATGCAACCCTCACTCCCACTATCATCGAAAAACCCTAAGTATCTCTCAGGCGGATGAAGAACCCTACCAGATCGGCGGAGAGGCTGAGGTTCGTCGGGAACTATTGAATCCTCCGGTGTTAGTGTTATATGCCGTAGAGGCCATTATTGTATCATACTAGATTGTATATTACTTAATGGAAACTTGGGATATTCACAGTTGTATTAACAGTCTTACTCGATATAGTAGTATGCTACTTGGTTTGTATCTATCTTAATATGTGTATATGTTTCTTTTAACATATCGCGAATACATATTGGTAGAGCCCTTAGGATCTTACTTGACTACCAGCGTTGTGATGGCAATCACACTAGTGGGGGCTGAGTATTCTACAACCATATTCTTTTTCAGGTCCCTAGTCGTAGGATTATCGAGACAGGGTATCGATACTCCGGAGACTAGTGTATACGCTTCTCGTCCCAGCAGGGGAGATGGTCTGTCCCACAGCCATTAATACGTTGTACTGGAGATAGTATGCAGGTGCTCGTTGGGTTACGGGTACACCGGACAGGACTCGCAGGGAACTGTTGGTTGGTATTATACCCGTCGTCAATTAGCAGTTCCCAGGTGACATGAGTACAGCATAGTCCGTTGACTTGACACTGCTACATCGCCTCGAGTGTGTTCCCACTGTTCTTAGATTGCTACACTACCATAGCTCTATTGAGTCGTGCAAACAGGTAGCAGTTGGGTGCAGTCCCGAAACACTTGGAGGCAGTGGCGGTTAGATAGGATTCGTCTCTCCCGGTATTAGGGCTTGATATCGCGCTGTGTTTGGAAATCCATTACGCAAGGTCCCTGTCCAGGGCAAGCGAGATTTACTGGTAGGTGTTCTAGTAGTTTCTCAAGGTGAAATGGGCTTCACTCCGACATGACTTATACCGCTTTTAAGGGACTGACGCTTTCCACCCCCAGGACCGATATGCGATAGTCATAGACGAACAGACCGGAATGTACGGAGATTGTCACATCAGGCTCAGTAGGAGTTCGGATGGGTTTCCTCATCGGCCTTCTTATCGACATCTACCTGGGGACCGTTACGTACAGCTAGTACCGCTTGCGGCCTGTGGTTAAATCCACTGCCAGCGTAGTGTCAAGTCTTTAGAGTCCTACAGAGAGGGTTTCCCTACTACAGGCGAAACGATATAGAGGTCGTATGGTTTTTACGACAGGGTTCAGACATATACGTATACTTGTGCATGTATGATATCCAGACAGATTATACTAGCGGGCTTTGGTTTAAGCCAGATCCTAGTATTGGATTATTGGATTTAAGCAGTCTCAGTATATCCGTGTTTTTCGTAAATACGGATGGGATGGGCGTTCTCGTAATTTGTCGGGAAGCTTCTTGAAGGAGATGACTCATTTGTGTTTTAATCTTTATGATTTAAACTAAATGAGGTGGAGGAGAAGAGGTGTTATTATCATTAATTGCACCATGACTCATAAGATGATTCATCTCAAGAATTAAATGAAGCAAGGATGATATTTGTGCAAGATATTTTTAATGCTTCATGATAATTCAAAGTGAGTAGGGTTCAATTCATTATCACAAAAACGCTTCTCTCTCCTGAAGCTCTCTCTTCTTTATACTAACCATAACCCTCTCATGAGTTGAGAACCCTAGGGTTAGCAAGACTAATCAATCCTTAATCAATCTGTATATCATCTAGGTCACTTAGATTAGCACTCTAAGCCACTTAGTTACCTCAAGTTGGAGGTTAAAGCTTGAAGAAGGAACTCTCGGGTGGATCTTCTATTACATCGAGGAGACCGACGAGGAGGAGAACAAAAAGAATAAGAAGGACAAGTATCTTGAGGTATAATCATCTTTCATATTAGTTAACAACTTCTAGTTAGTTTGTTAGTTAGGGTTTAGCAAAGATCCTTATGGTTAGTCGATGTTACTTGAACGAAAATGATCGTTTCTATTCCGCCTCCCCGCAAACCTGTGGGGTGTGTAACGTCGACTTACAGTGGTATCAGAGCCTAGCTAAACCATAACTAACTTGTTAGCAAAGTCTTTAGAAATTCGATCGCGTTTTAATCCCGAAAACACGATATTTTCATCAAGTTTCTGCCGATTTTAAATTGAGGTCTAAATTTTTTTTCACGGACCTTAAAAATACAAGCAGGGTTTTCTAAGATCACTGTAGAAATTTGGGCGCCTAAATCTGTGAGACGACCGCAGAACTGCAGCCGAACCAAGCGTTCTGCCGCGGATCCGCAACCGAGTCAACTCCGAGTTGGTCCAAATTTCCTCAATTGGTCTTCTGTGTTGATATTGGGTTTTCTGGGATATTTTGTTTCTGCTCAGTATTTTTGTGTATAGAGAAATACTTGGAGTAGATTCAAATGTGGTGATTGATCGAAATTCTAAGAACTTTGGCTAACAGGATTATATCTGTGTTGTGATTAATGTGTTCGTAAACATCCCCTAATTACTAGTATATCGGTAAGTTGGGGGTTGCACATTTCTGTAATGTTTTTGCTGGTTTGCGGATATGGACTAGTTGGATTGTCATGAATGAATAGTCGGGGATGTGAGACGGGTGTTTCTTTCATTCATTTGTAAATTGTAAATTGTTGTAATATTCTTTTGCGGGGCACATCCGGGTTGAGGTTGTAGCCACCATTGTATTATTTCATTTACTATTTATTGCTCCTAGGATAGACCCAAGGTGGGGTGCACAAACTACCGGGTAGTTTGAAGTGCTTAGTGGCCTACTCACGTTGTTGAGGGAGAATGCTTCACTTTGGGTATTTAGAGGGTAGTTTGTCGTACCCGTAGGGGTCTAGGGTGGGGTTGGCTATTCATCACGACTGTGTAATCCGTCTTTCATTGCAGGCTCAAACGAAATGCGAATCCCTAGTATATCCAATATGTTCATCTGTGATCTGGAATGTCTATTATTGCGTCTGACGAATGTACAATATCTATATATGATATCTAGTAGGCGTTGCTTATGTTTTGCATCCGCGCTAGCCCAGCCCTCGCTCTGTCGTTAGTTAAGTAACCTAACGGGTGAATGACGGGGCCTAGTGGCGAATGCGGATGGCATAAGCGGACGTTGTATTTTCATTGTTTTCTGCAATGATAGGTTAAGTGATGGGACGCATTATATTAATGCAAAGAAAATAAACCAAAGTTGAATCGTTGGAACAATTTAAAAGAAACCACTCGGTTATTTTAAAAACAGCAGATTTTCAATTGCGGAGCTTAAACCACTCCTTTTAAAAGCTATCAGGTTCCTTCGATTATATCAAGTTCACTACGTTCACGGTTTTGCCAAAACCATTCGTAGCCCTCCGTCATTTCAGTTGGATATTCAGTAGTATTCAAGCTATGTATTTTGACCAATGCCAAGGCATAGTGTTTAGTAGCTGCTGGATATTCATCTGTTGCATAGATAGATGCGTTGGTTTGGGACAGTCGTACTGCCATTTTGGCCAACGTCAAGGGTATGTACGGGTGGGTTCAAATTAATAGGGATAATGATGGGTAGAACTTGACATGTGACTTATGGTTTTTTGGCCAACATCAAGGTCATAAGAGCATGGGGCAAAAATCCACATCGGGAGTTTCTAAAGAAACTAAAACTTGCTAGTGTTGCATACCATTTGGAGTGTGATAATTTTGGTAGGATTCCTTCGACCTTATCACACGATGATATTTGGATCCCGATCCTACTGTGAGTATATGCTACTCATCGGGAGATTGTTTCACTTAACGATCAATGCTATAAACCAAGTAGGTGTCTAGAAAGGTGTTAGCGGGACTACGCCCCTAGAGAAAAGAGGTTATTTAATTAAGGAACTTCGCGAAAGCATCGTAAAACCTCCCTCGAAGTACCGACACTTGCCTGGCTGAAATGTTAAGCAAGTATTGTACGGTGAGAATAGTCCTGACTAGTTCTTCTTTTATAGTTTGAGGAAGGATTCGAGAAACAGTGCGAGCCATCCTGTTTAGATGAACTAAAAACCACTCTAAACTTGCAAGAGCATCATGCTAAAGTGTTTATTCTCTCTCTCCAAATTGCAGCGACCAGAACATGACGGGCCTTAACTTATTATTAGATAAAAATATTTTGACAGGGCCAAACTATAAAGATTGGTTCAGGAATATCAAGATGGCAATCACTTATAACAAATTGGGGTATGTCCTTACTACTAAAGCCCCTGCCGTCCCAAGTCCAGAATCCAGTGTCGCGGATAAGGAAATCCGCATGACCTGGGAGATTGACTGCACGAAAGCCAATTGCATCGTGCTTGCCTCTATGGACAATGAACATCAGAGGAGGCACGAGAATATGGATTTTGAATCCATATTTCTCTACACCAAGGAACTGTATGGAGAGCAATCTCGTATAGCTAGATACGAGACCTCGAAGAACTTATTTCAGTCGAGGCTGGCCGTCGGATCATCTATAGGGGAACATGTCCTTAAGATGATTGTCTACATTGAGGAGCTCGCGGACCTCGGGACAACATTAGAGAACGAGCTGTATACAGAATTGGTTCTCCAGTCCCTTCCTTCCAACTACGCCCAGTTTATCTTGAATTTCAATATTCAAGGTAAAGAAGTTGAACTTCCTGAACTCCTTAACATGTTGAGGAGTGCAGAAGGCACCTTATAGGAAGCAAGGGAAACACCCGCTCTGTTTGTTCGTGGTGCTTCCTCTTCTAGGTCCAAGGTGAGAGCCAAAGAAAGGAAGAAGAAGGCCCCTACCAAACCGAGAGGTGGTATACGTAAGGTGGAAGCCAGGCGAAAGGCAAAGGTTGCAGTGCCGGTAGTAGCAAAGGACGAATGCTTCCACTGTAGTAGAAAAGGCCATTGGAAGAAGGATTGCAAAGCTTGGAATGCCAAGAACTAGGACCCGAGGCAAGTTGTGGCTTCGGCTTCAGGTGTGTTTGTAATTGAAAATTGTATGTCAATCAACTCTACTTCTTGGGTATTGGATACCGGATCAGGATCTCATATATGCAATTCATCGCAGGCACTGAGAAGACGTAGAGTACAGAAGGCTGGTGATATGACCCTCAAGGTTGCTAACGGAGCGAGCGTGGATGCTATGTCCGTAGGGGATTATCACCTTGGATTGACGAGTGGACAAATTTTAGTTTTGCGCAACTGTTTTTGTGTACCTAGTTTAACGTGTAATATCATATCAGTATCCTTGTTATCAAAAGAAGGTTATGATTTTACGTTTGTAAGCGATGTTGTTAATATCCACCTTAATCATTGTTTGATTGGGTCCGGTACACTAAATAATGGTATATACGTGTTAAACCAATTGCAGATTTTCAATGTCCAGAACACACTAAAAAGAAAGTCTCCGGATATAAATCAGGCTTTCTTATGGCATTGTAGACTGGGTCACATCAATGAGAAAAGGTTAACAAAGTTACATAAAGAAGAATATTTGGATCCGTTCGAATATCAATCTTATGCCACTTCTCAATCATGTCTCAAAGGAAAGATGACAAAGACTCCGTTCACTGAACACGGAGAAAGAGCGAGCGAGCGAGCTCTTAGGACTCATACACAATGATGTATGTGGTCCAATGTCTACACATGCAAGAAGCGGTTTTTCATATTTCATTACTTTTACGGATGATTTCTCTAAGTATGGATTGATTTTCTTGATGAAACATAAATTCGAGGCCTTTGAGAAATTCCGAGAATATAAGAATGAAGTAGAAAACCAAACCGGCAAAAGTATCAAGACACTGAGATCTGATCGAGGTGGTGAATACTTAAGTGCCGAGTTCCTGGGTTACCTAAAAGAGAATGGAATTCTCTCTCAGCTTACTCCTCCATACACTCCATAACACAACGGTGTATCGGAGAGACGGAACCAAACCCTATTTGATATGGTACGTTCCATAATGAGTAATGCTGAGTTACCGCGATCTTTCATGGGTTATGCACTAGAATCAGCTGCATATCTTTTGAACAGGGTTCCTACCAAGACTGTGCCTACCACACCATATCAGATGTGGAGTGGGAAGAAACCCTATCTTCAGTATCTCAAGATATGGGGTGTCTAGCTTTTGTTAAAAAGCAGCATGTGGACAAACTCGAGGCACGCTCAGTACTATGTAAGTTTGTGGGATCCCTAAAGAATTCCAAGGGGTATTTTTTCTATTACGTAGAGGAACAAAAGGTTTTTGTTTCTCGTAATTCCCATTTTCTAGAACATCAGTTTTTAGAAAAGGAAACAAGTGGGAGCGCAATAGAACTGGAAGAAATTCCAGAACCAATAGCTATTACTGAAAGTTTGATGGAACCAGAAGTCTCAAGAGAACTGGACATTCCCGCACCACTCCGCAGGAGTAGTAGGCCATCTCATCTGCCTGAGAGTTACTACGGTTTTCTCATAGATGGGAATAGAGAGGATTGCATCATTGATAATGATGAACCTACTAGCTTCCAGCAGGCCATTTAGAGCGGCGACTCGGTAAGATGGCTGGATGCAATGCGGACCGAGATGAAGTCCATGTACACCAACAAAGTATGGACTTTGGACTTTGCTCCAGATGGGGTAAAACCCATAGGATGCAAGTGGATCTTTAGAAAGAAGATTGGTGTAGATGGACAGGTTGAAAGCTATAAGGCTAGACTTGTTGCAAAGGGTTTTCGTCAAAGGCCAGGTTTGGACTATGACGAAACCTTTTCTCCAGTGGCTATGCTCAAATCCATTCGGATCCTTCTTGTCATTGCTGCCTTCCACGATTATGAGATATGGCAGATGGACGTAAAGACGGCTTTTCTAAATGGAAATTTGGACGATTGCGTCTATATGGATCAGCCAGAAGGTTTCAATCAGAGTAGGAGCAGCAGGAAAGTGTGCAAGTTGCTTAAGTCCATTTATGGACTAAAGCAGGCATCGCGGAGTTGGAACATCTGTTTTGATAAAACGGTCAAAGAATATGACTTTATCAAATATCCAGATGAGCCATGTATTTATAGTAAGGTTATAGCACGAACTGTCGTATTTTTCGTCTTGTACGTGGATGGCATTCTCTTGATAGGAAATGATATTCCTATGATACAATCTGTCAAAGGATTCTTGTCACACAGGTTCTCCAAGAAAGACCTGGGTGATGCCTCATACATTCTGGGGATCCAGATCTATCGTGATAGAACTAAGAGGATGTTGGGACTTTCGCAGTCCAGGTACATCAACACTATACTGAAAAAATTCAGTATGGAAGATTCAAAGCGTGGTAATTTACCGGGTTGTCACGGAATCATCCTCTCTAAAGAGATGTCTCCCAAGACTGATTTGGAAAGGGATCGCATATCGATTATACCCTATGCTTCTGCGGTAGGCTCTATAATGTATGCGATGCTGTGTACCAGACCAGATGTAGCTTACGCACTAAGCATGGTAAACCGGTATCAGTCAGACCCAGGAGAGAAGCACTGGATAGCAGTAAAGAACATTCTTAAGTACTTGAGAAGGACTAAGAATATGTTCTTGGTTTACGGCAGAAAAGACCTCCAGATCGAGGCTTTTGCTGACTCCAGCTTCCAGAGTGACAAGGATGACTCCAAATCCATGTCAGGTTATGTCTTTACCCTCAATGGAGGGGCGGTGTGCTGGAAGAGTTGCAAGCAGAACACCGTTGCTGACTCGACGATGGAAGCGGAGTATATCGCAGCTTCTGATGCCGCAAAAGAAGCAGTCTGGATAAGGAAGTTCTTAACAGAACTTCAGGTGGTTCCATCCATTATTGATCCAATACCTCTGTATTGTGACAACAACGGGGCTATAGATTTAGCAAAGGAACCCAGGTCCCATCAAAAGTCCAGACACATCTTGAGGCGGTATCACCTGATCATGGAGATCGTAGATCGCCGGGAGATCGAGGTCCAGAGAGTTGCTACAGAGAAGAACACCGCAGATCCATTCACAAAGCCTTTACCTCAGACGTAGTTCGAGAGGCTATTCGAGATGATAGGTCTGCTATACGCCAGCTCATGGCCTTAGTGCAAGTAGGAGATTGTTAGAGTTATATGCCCTAGAGGCCATTATTGTATATTACTTAATGGAAGTTTGGGATATTCACAGTTATATTAACAGTCTTGCTCGACATAGTAGTATGCTACTTGGTTTGTATCTATCTTAATATGTGTATATGTTTCTTTTAACGTATAGCGAATACATATTGATAGAGCCCTTAGGATCTTACTTGACTACCAGCGTTGTGATGGCAATCACACTAGTGGGGGCTGAGTAGTCTACAAGCACATCCTTTTTCAGGTCCATAGTCGTAGGATTATCGAGACAGGGCATCGATACTCCGGAGTAGACTAGTGTATACGCTTCTCATCCCAGCAGAGGAGATGGTCTGTCCCACAGCCATTAGTACGTTGTACTGGAGATAGTATGCAGGTACTCGTTGGGTTACGGGTACACCGGACAGGACTCGCAGGGAACTATTGGTTGGTATTATACCCGTCGTCAGTTAGCAGTTCCCAGGTGATATGAGTACAGCATAGTCCGTTGACTTGACACTGCTTCTTTGCCTCGAGTGTGTTCCCACAGTTCTTAGATTGCTACCCTACCATGGCTCTATTGAGTCGTGCAAACAGGTATCAGTTGGGAGTAGTCCCGAAGCACTTAGAGGCAGTGGCTGTTAGATAGGATTCGTCTCTCCCGGTATTGGGGGTTGATATCGCGCTGTGTTTGGAGAGCCATTGCGCAAGGTCCCTGGCCAGGGCAAGGGAGATTTACTGGTAGGTGTTCCAGTAGTTTCTCAAGGTGTAATGGGCTTCACTCCGACACGACTTATACCACTTTTAGGAGACTGACGCTTGCCGCCCTCTAGGCCCGATATGCGATAGTCGTAGACGAATAGACCGGACTGTACGGAGATTTTCACATCTGGCTCAGTAGGAGTTCGGATGGGTTCCCTCATCGGCCTTCTTATCGACATCTACCTGGGGACCATTACGTACAGCTAGTACCATTTGCGGTCTGTGGTTAAACCTACTGCCAGCGTAGTGTCGAGTCTTTAGAGTCCCACACAGAGGGTTTCCCTGCTTCAGGAGAAACTATATAGAGGTCGTATGGTTTTTACGACAGGGTTCGGACATATACGTGTACTTATGCACGTATGATATTCGGACAGATTATACTAGTGGGCTTTGGTTTAAGCCAGATCCTAGTATTGGATTATTGGATTTATGCAGTCTCAGTATATCCGTGTTTTTCGTAAATACGGATAGGAGGGACGTTCTCGTAATTTGTCGGGAAGCTTCTAGAAGGAGATGACTCATTTGTGTTTTAATCTTTATGATTTAAACTAAATGAGGTGGAGGAGATGAGGTGTTATTATCATTAATTGCACCATGACTCATGAGATGATTCATCTTAAGAATTAAATGAAGCAGGGATGATATTTGTGCAAGATATTTTTAATGCTTCATGATAATTCAAAGTGAGTAGGGTTCAATTCATTATCACAAAAACACTTCTCTCTCCTCAAGCTCTCTCTTCTTCATACTAACTTTAATCTTCTCATGAGTTGAGAACCCTAGGGTTAGCAAGACTAATATATCATTAATCAATCTCTATATTATCTAGGTCACTTGGATTAGCACTCTAAACCACTTAGTTGCCTCAAATTGGAGGTTAAAGCTTGAAGAAGGAACTCTCGGGTTGATCTTCGATTACATCGAGGAGACCGACGAAGAGGAGAACAACAAGAACAAGAAGGACAAGTATCTTGAGGTATAATCATCTTTCATAGTAGTTAACAACTTCTAGTTAGTTTGTTAGTTAGGGTTTAGCAAAGATCCTTATAGTTAGTCGATGTTACTTGAAAGAAAATGATCGTTTTACCTATTCCACCTCCCCGCAAACCTATAGGGTGTGTAACGTCAACTTTCATCAGGTTCTACCAAATCATCAGCTGTAGTTTGTATAGCTAGAACTCCTTCAAGATTTACCTCACGACCACAAATTTCTTTCATAAAAAAATTCCTTTTTCCCAAAAAGATGGTCATGCCGAGAAATAAAACATCTTTTGTTCATCGGTACAGTAGAAGATATTCCCTTGCAAATGCTTGGGATATCGAACAAACTTCCACAGAACTGACCTTGCCTCAAGCTTGTCCGGATTTTGCTTTTGAAATAAGCCGGACAACCCCAAATCTTAACTTGCTTAAGAGATGGGCTCTTCCCATACCATATCTCATATGGAGTGGTAGACACTGATTTGATTGGAACCCAATTCAATAGATATGCAACTTCTCAAGTGCACAACTCCCCAAAAAAGATAATAGGTAACTCAACAGTACTCATCATAGAGCGCGCCATATTAAATAGGGTGCGATTGCTCCGCCCTGATACACCATTGTGCAGTGGTGTATACGGAGGAGTAATGCTGAGAGAGAATCTCATTCTCCTTTAGAATAGTCCAGGATCTCTATGCTCAAGTATTCTCCTCCCTGATATCATCATAGGACTTAAATACTTATACCCGGTTTTGGTTCTCTACTTGTGACTTATATTCTTTGAATTTCTCAAAATCTTTAGAGTCGCGTTTCAACAGGAACATGTGTCTTAATCTTGAAAGATCATCAGTGAATGTAATGAAGTATAAAGAACCAGTCTTGACATGTGTAGACAGGGGACCCAATACATCATTATGTATCAATCCCGAGAAATTACTAACTCTTTCTCTGTTTCTAGTAAACGGAGCTATGGTCATTTTATCTTTGTGACATGACTGGCAAGTTTCACAAGATATAAATTCAAACTGATTTAAATATGCATCTAAATGTAACTTAGCAAGTTGGGTCGCATTGATATGACCTAGTCTACAATGCCTCAAGAAGAATTCGTTCATTTCTGAACTTTCCCTCTTGTGTGTGTTCTATACGTTGAGAACTGTGGTTTGATTGAGAACGTATATGCCATTAGATAACGCGCCTGAACCGATCAACACTTGATATAGAAAGTGTTCAAAACATTATCCAACAATTCAAAATTATATCCTTCTTTATATGATAAAGAGACAGATAAAATGTAGTATATCAGGTTTGGTATCTAATAACATTCGTTCAGAATCAATATATTTGGTAATACAAGGTGATATCCACCAACTGATGTCACGACCCGAAATTGGAACGTGACGGCCTCTAAACTACGCAACGTCTACAGGCGTAACGCAATTTAAGTAAGCCAAAAACCCTGCAATCTAAACCATCAAAAGTAGTAAGTGATAAGAATATTGTTAAAACTTTTGAAAATCTCGAGTACAAATTCTTTAAAGTCCAATTTAGTTTCTTAAAAATTTTGGCAGCTAAAAACTAACCCCAAAAATGGGTACAACATAAATATAAGTAAAACATCCCCAACGGGAGCAAAATCTACACCCAAAGGCGGAAACAACCACCACAAAAGATATACAATGCCGTCGCGAAGAAATAAAAGACGATATAAATAAAAACTGCATAAAAGACCTCCAAGTCACAAAATAACATACAATATCGTCCTAACATTAAATCTCTAAGTCATACATAAAAGTGGTAGATGGAGAGTACATGGTACAAAGATAACAATAAACAATATCGGATAGCCACAAAACCCACCTATAGCAAAACTGCGCACAGTCAGCCGAAGCGGTATCCGCTGCAAAAGATGATACGAAAGATGAAAACCCTACCGCGACTGCCCTGGGGGACCACATGCAAAACACTGTGGCATAACGGGGGTGAGTTGCCAACTCGTGAATAGTAAATAACATATGCAGGTAATCGCAAGTATGCACGTACAGCGCGAATCTAATGCATGCAAGCTGATAACAATAAATGGCAATATGTATGCAATAGTCATGTAAGGTACTCTATCAGGTACTACTACTACATGAACAATACATATAAAATAAATGCGGAGTATGGGATAAAAACATGTCATCCTTACGGAATCCTGACCTCGTGATATGACCAAAGTCCATCAAGACAATCTAAATCCCAAATTTCCACAAATCAGCCCCCAAATTGGCCCTCATATCATGTAAGTCTCATAGATCCTGAGTTTCCAATATCAAATAAACCTCATATATCCAATATCCAATATCAAGTAAATCTCATATATCATGTATCCAATATCAAGTGAATCTCATATATCCAGAGTGAGTATGTTTGCAAGATTTTTACGATGATGTATATAAATTAGATATGTATACATATATATTAGAGTCCCATTCAACTAATATATATATATATATATATATATATATATATATAACAGCGTCTCATTCCACTGTTAAATATATTTAGGAGTAAAAATATCATGAAAACAAGTGTCTAACATCGACACATAAATACTGATCTATCAGGCGCTGTCACCACGACTGGCCCTCCTGATAGGTACGTATCATACGCTATCCCGAAAACTCAAGTACCTAGCTCTGACACTCGAAATTCGACGTATCCATACGTACATGACTCCGGTCGGTATCCCCATGATAACCGCCGAGTCATAGGTACTGTCACCGGTAGGTATGTTTCCCCTACTAACTCATCGTCTACTCCATGAAATTCTTGCCTCGGGGTACCTCCGGGCCCCACCATGTACCCGCACACAGCTCCCTCCGTTCCTCGCGTGGGGTATATATATATCATAACCGATAAATCTCATGGTGGATGCTGAAATATTATATCAAGAGAAACCGGGTTTTTTAAATAATGCATAATTTCATGAAACTACCACGGTCCTCAAATCCAGAAAAGATCATGAAAAATCCATATCTCAATGCGAAAATCCATGAATATAATATATGCAACATAAAACTGTAATGTGAGCATATATAAAAGAAAAGCCGCTATTTAACTGCAACAAGTTTATATATATATATATATATATATATATATATATATATATCATGCTGTTCCTAATTTCTCCAAGTCCATATAACATCAAATAAAAATGAACATGTAGCTATAGCCGCTATTTAGGGTTTGGATTTATACCTCCACAAAAGATCAAAATCAAGCAACAAAACTCATCATCTTTGCCTCCAAAATGATGTCTTGAAATAAGATCCAAGCTTGCTTAAGTGAAGAAGAAAGAAGGGTTTGGATTTAATTATGAATTTATGTGATTTATTTGTGATTTTTCATGAATTTGTGAAGCTTTAAAGTGAAGAAATGGGGCAAAAGAGAAGAGAGGGCAGCAAGCATGAAGGGTTCGGCCAAGGTAAGAAGAGCTAGGGTTTTGTTGAATTTTTTAGAAATTTCTAGAAGAAAATAGCAATAATTGCATAATAAAACAAAAAGCTTTATGTCTTATTAATTTCTTTTCTTTAAAAAATTCCATTTTAAACCACAAATATCTAGATAATTAGGTGAGATGCTTAGAAACATAATCTAGTGATTAACTTAGTATAGATTCACATTAGTAGTAATTAACCCAAACCAAAAAATAATTACCACTAATAAAGTGCACAAATAAAGTATTAAAATAATATTTTAATTAGGGAAAAATATTAAAATGCACAAAAATTACCAGTGGCTTACAAAAACCCGCAAACAAGCAATTTCCTAGCTAAACTAGGTGCATTGCATTCTATACTACAAAAGATCGCTTCTAGGTTTTACGGAAAATACAATTTATTTTACCTAAAACGGAAAATTCGCAAAACGATTTCTAAAACGTTACAATCTTCCCCCCTTAAAGAAATTTGGTCCCCGAATTTAAAATTCATCTACGCGTACATTCAAAGGGATGAGGGAAAGTCTTCCGCATCTCGCTCACAGCCACTCAAGTGATCACCTCACTAGACGGCTACGCCAAAGAACCCTAACAGATAGCAAGACCCTTGACTGATGTCCCTCCACCTGCCGATCCACTAAAACTGTCGGCTGCTGGTGAACGAAAGATCGCGTCCAAGCTAAATGGTTTGATGTTGAATCATGTGAGAAAGGTCATGAAGGTAATTGCGTAGTATCGACACAAGGACTATGGGGTGAATACTCAAAAATTTGGGCGGAAGTGCCATATTAGGCAACGGTACTAACTCGCTTCAAGGATCTCAAAAGGACCTACAATTCTGGAACTAAGCTTCCCAAAACTCAACACGCCATCTATCGGAAAAATCCGTAGGAATACATGACCTCCCACTGCGAACTCAAGTCTGCGACAACGACGGTCAACGTAAGACTTCTTTCTGCACTGTCTTCTCTCATCCTGACCTGAATCAACTGGATCTTCTCCGCAGTCTCATGACTAGCTGGGGTCCAAAAATCATACTCTCGCAGAGTCAGCAAAACAAACTGGCGATCGACACGACCTAACAAACAAAACCTAAAGGTTGCCAATTGGAATGTCTCCTGATAACAGCTATCGAAGGAGAACCCTAACAATGGAAAGTGACGATCCCAACTGCCAACAAACACCTAGTACGTACGCACAAGCCTATCCTCCAGAGTCTGTATAGTCCGCTCTCACAAACCATCGGCCTACAGATGGAAAAGCGGAGCTAAACCTCAACCAGTACCCAAGGCTTCCTAAAGCTTCTGCCTACGACGGCTAGCGAACGGGGTGTCTCTATTGGATACAATGCATGAAGGAACTCCATGCAAACACACAAACTTAACAAAGAACAACTGACCAAACTGAGCATAACCGGACAACAAACACCCATGTGGAGTCACACCCTGTCTAGACCTGGGTAGACACCTCAACGAAAATCATGGAGATCTGCTCCTATTCCCACTCTGGATTTGTTTGCAACTCTCCAGCCGGTCTCCAAATGCTCAACCTCAGCTCACCAACAAGTCAGACACCTCGAAACGAAATCCGAAACATCACTCTTCATCCCTGCCCACCCGTAAGTAACTCTCAAGTCACGTTACATCTTGGTGGCACTTGGATGAACACTGAAAGCTGACGGCTGTGCCTGCTTTGGGACCTCGCGAATCTACCTATCAGTATCAGGTACACACCAATGAGTCCAGAATGTAGCACACCCTGGTCAGAAATCAAGAACTCCGAATCTTTACCCTATCGAACATGCTCAGAATCTCAGACAAACGAGCATTGGCGGGCTGTGCCACATGAAAACGATTAAGTAAAAGTGGACGGGCGCGGACATAAGCAAGCGGTCCCTTCAGTAGAGGCGAACTTAAGCTGTACTCAATGATCGTACAAGAACTATAAATCTGCAGAAGACTGTTGGCTATAATGCCCTCAAGGCAATTATCGTAGTCACAGGTACGTGATTGTGATGATTGAGGAAGAGCCTATACCGATAAAACAGTCTTACTCGAGATGATAGTATGCTATCTGGTTTGTCTTTATCATCATGATAGAGCCCATAGAATTCTTTCTTGACCACCAGCATTATGATGGCGGTCATATACGTGGGGGTTGGGGGGCTATAAGCGCATCCTTAAATGTCCCTAGTCGTGAAAGTATCGAGACTGGGCATCGATACTCCAGTATAGACTGGTGTATACTTATCTAGACCCTGACGAGGGGCGGTGGCCAATCTCACAAGCCATTGGTGTTCGTTGTTCACCTAAGATAGTATATAGGTGCTCATTGGGTTATGAGTACACTGGACGGACTTGCCGGGAACATGCTAGTTGGTATTATACCTATTATCAGATAGCAGTTCCCTGGTGACATGTGTACAAGTTAGTCTGTCGACCTGGGATCGTCATTTGTCTCGTGTGAGTTCCCACTGTGCTTTGATTACTAACCTACCACGCTCAAAGGAGACGTGCAAACAGGTTTTAGTTGGGTACAGTCCCGAACCACATGGAGGCAGTGAGCGGATCATCAGGGATTCGTCTCTCCCGGTATTTGGGGTTGATTTCGCACAGTGCACGGATGGCCATCACCTGAAATCCTCGGCCGGGGTAATGGAGAATTACTGATTTGGATCAGTAGTTTCTCAGGAGGTGATGGGTTTCATACCGACACGAATTATCGCGTTATTAGGGGTCTGACTTTATCCACCCCCTAGACACGATATGCGATACTCTTAGACGAACAGACCGGACTGTACGGATATTGTCACTGACAGGCTCAGTAGGGGTTCGGATGAGTTTGCTCGTCGGCCTTCCTTTCGGTCAATACCTGGGTAGCCGTTACGTACAGCTAGTGCCGCTGACGTGCTTGTGGTTAAACCCACTGCCAGTGTATTGACGAGTCTTTAGAGTCCCACACAGAGGGTTTTCACGGTTCAGGCGAAATAGTATAGGTGACGTATGTTGATACGTACAGGTGTCCGATTAAAAATGTGCACAGGCTGCACAGACTTTAATCGGACGGTTGATAATACTAGCGGGTTAGGATTAAGCCAGATTGTTAAATCAAGTTTTAGTTTAATAATTTACATATGTATTTATATATATGTATTCTAGTATTATTGCTCACTATTTATTTTCTCTCTTTGGCTATTCGTATTTTCGTACGAATACACGTATGTGTATTTCGATACATATACCGGGAAGCATTCCGTATTTATACGGAATGGCATCTAGATGATGCCACCTTATTATTGATTTTCTTTAGAAAATCATTTGTTTTAGATGAGGTGGAAATGGTGACTTGGCATGGGTATGGGTTATTTGGTCAAAGCATGGACTTTGGCATTGTAGTGATTGGTATGGTGCTTTGTTTATTGAAATTTGGCAATGACATTTTGTGGGGGCATGAGAGAGAGGGCAGGCCATAATTCTTGGTGGGGGATTTTGTTCATTTGGTAATTTTTGAGATGGTGCTCTTCTTACTCTCTCACTCTCATGCTCACACAAAAAATACTTAGCCATTTTTCATGCCTTGCCATCATCACCCTCTTCATCTTCTTCTTGAGATGCTCACTTGAGATCATGGTTGAGAGAAAGTTTTAGTGACACTATCCTACACTCCCCACTCTCCACTACTAGCAATTTTGAAGAGTCGGTTGGTTCGCTTGGCGAACCTGAAGCTTGCGTCGTTTCCCTCGAATGGATCATCGGAGATGAAAGAAGATCCGCATCGCTAGGAGCTTGGAAATGGTTGAAAACCCGAAGGACTTGGTTCATTAGGTATAACCATTCTATCTCTTTGTGTTTGGTTTGCTAGTTTTAGTGTTTATGGGTTCGATCTTGGGATTGGGTTTCGTCGGCGCCAGATTTTTATTCGTCGTTTTAGTTCCACACCGGCCACTTTTGATGGCCGGAGTGCCGGCATAACCCAGCAGTGGTATCAGAGCCACCAATAAACCATTACTAGCTAGGTTGCACGAAGTTAGAACATCGATCGATCAAAATTTCAAAATCAATTTTCCGTTTTGCCCAGTTTCTATCGATTTCTGAAAGTGCTCCAAAAATTATTTCCAGAGGCTTAAAAATCCGTGCAGGCGATTTTATGGGTGCAGAAAAAATTTGGGCTCCTGAAGCCTCCAAAGCGCCGCGGAACCGCCGCACTTACCCCCTATTAGCGGCGGTTCTGCGGCCATTTAGTGGCGACGGGCCATAAAAATTTTCCTGTAGCTCATAACTTGGAATTGTGATTTTTTATGATATATGTTTTTGCCCCAAATTTATTTGAGTACTGGATTTGCTTTTGGGGCCTTTACGGAAATTTTAATCGATCGAAATTTTAACTGTGTAATTATCAGTACTTAGTTTAGCATCTGCGACCGTGAATGTCACTCGATCGGTAAACCCGTCTAATTGCTATATGCTCTTTTAGACGAGTTTGCGAACGTGACATTCACGTTGATGTTCTGTGTTGTGCTGTGTTGTGGCTGGTTTGTCGTGGTGGATAGCCGGTAGTGCAATGTTAGTAGTACAGTTCAGATTCTTGAATATTTGTATTGCGGGGCGAGCGTCCGACATGTGGACTGCCGTCACTGCCAGCTTGTATATTTGTATTGCGGGGCGAGCGTCCGACATGTGGACTGCCGTCATTGCCAGCTTGTATATTATTTGTTTGGGGCGCGACCGGGTTGAGGTCGATATCACCCTTGTATATTATTTTCTTTTCTGTAAAAGGATTACCCCACGGTGGAGTGCACGAATAGCCGGGTTATAGAGGGCAATAGATCAACATCTCATGGCGTTGAGACGGAGGGTACCTTACTCTGGAATTGATGGGCTATTCGCCGCACTCGTAGGGGGTATAGGTTGACCCAAGGAGAGGTGCCCAAGTTACCGGATTCTGTGAAGTGCTGGGTGGTCCATTCACTTTGCTGAAGGGGGTTGCCTCGCTTCAGGTTTTGGCGGGTAACTTGCCGCGCTCGTAGGGGTCTAGGACTTTCTTTGCACAGGCTATCCACACGATCAGGGGAACGTCGGGTTTTCATTTATGGCTCAATGGAAACCCGGGGATGCCAGATTATCTGTATTGTTCTGTGATGCTTATTACTTTTCTGTGATGTTACATTTATCATGCCTGGAGCGATTATTATATATTTATATATATACTAGTAGATGTTGTATATGTTTTGCACCCGCGCTAGTCCAGTCCCCACTCTGTCGTTAGTTAAGTAACCTAACGGGTGATGACGGGACCCAGTGGCGAATGCGGATGGCATATACGTACATTATATTTTCGTTCTTTTCTGGTGTGATTAATTGATGGGACTGCATTGATTCTTATCAATGCAAGAATAAAACAAACCAATATTTGATGTTGTTGGAACTAATTTTAAAAACTGACATTACAGATGTACGCTTTTTCTTTACACAGTGGTATTCGGTTATGAATATCCAGCACCTCATTCGACGAGGCAAGGGCCGAGATCCCTTCATCGGGAGTGACCCCTTGAGTGAAAGTTTGCGTCAACGTAATAACTTTACTATAGTCGATTATTTTTTCTTTGCATCGTGGTATTAAGTTTGGAATATCCTGCACCTCATTCGACAAGGAAAGAGCCGAGATCCCTTCACCGGGAGTGACCTCTTTAGCAAAGGTTTTCGCAGCTATATTTCTATAAAAGCTATCCGGTTCCTTCAACGATATCAAGTTCATTACGTTAAAGTTTTTTCGCCAAAAACCATTCGTAGTCCTCCGTCATTTCAGACGGGTAGCACTTAGTATTCATGCTATGTTTGTTGGCCTACGTCAAGGCATAGTGTATGGTAGCTATTTGTTACTTTTCTGTTGCATAGATAGATGCGTTGGTTTGGAACAGTCGTACTACCTTGTTGGCCTACGTCAAGGGTATGTACGGGTGGATTCAAATTAACCTGGATAATGACGGGTAGAACTTAACATGTGACTTATGATTTGTTGGCCTATGTCAAGGTCATAAGAGCATGGGATAAAAATCACATTGGGAGTTTCAAACATACAGGAAACTTGCCAAGCATGCGCATACCTTCTGGAGTGTGATAACTTGAGTGGCTTCCATCAAGTTATCATGCGATGATAGTTGGATCCCGATTCCCGCTGATGAGTAGGATTACTCCTCGGGTAATTCCGACTAATTCTCCTTTTGGGTTTGGAGGAGAATTCGAGAAAACAATGGGAGCCATCCAGATTAGATAAAGTGATTATCCATTCTGATCTAGGTTAGAGTGCACGCCTAGTGTTTCTTCTCTCTCTCTCTCTCTCTCTTTGGCAGAGACCATGGCCCGACCCTAGACAATAACTCAATGACCAAGTTAACCGAACTTTCTTAAAAACACTGGCTTTTGGATTGTCCGAGTTGCATACATCATTGCCGCTCCTTCTTCTACCCTTTGTGTTTCTCTAGAACACCCCGTATTATTACGAACATCCACTTCCATTGAATAAAACCATCGTATGATTATATACGAACTCGATGGAACTTTTTCGAGGATGGTTTCTGGTTCTGGAGAAAATGAAAAGGACTATTCAGTTGTCTTTTATCATCACCTTCTCTCAGGTTGTGAGTACTCCTAGGATTAGGAAACAGTACACCTATTACGCTTATTGGATAGTCTTCTTCCAAACCATAGGCAGGTACAGAAAGGTAGGGAATGAAGAAAACCAATTAGCCTAAGTGTGGTGTGCAGAAGGTAATAAGTAAAGACAAATAAAGGGATTAGAAAGAGGGCAAAGTAAAATGCGACTGCTATGATTCACGACCAAACCACGTATTTCATCACCACTCCTACTTCACCTTTGTATTTCTCCAGAACACCCCGTATCACTACGAACATCCAATTCCATTGGATAAATCCATCGTATGGTTATATACGAACTCGAAGGAACTTTTCGAGGATGGATTCTGGTTCAGGAGAAATAGAATAAGGATTATTCGGTTGTCTTTTATCATCACCTTCTCTCAGGTTGCGAGTACTCCTAGGATTAGGAGAGTACACCTATTACGCTTATTGGATAGTCTTCTTCCTGTGGATATAGTGCCCTCAGAGTCAATTATTGGATCACAGGCACGTGATTGCAATGATTGAGGGAGGACCTATGCCGGTAGGACAGTCTTACTCGAGATGATAGTATGCTATCTGGTTTATCTTTATCATCGTGTACTGCTTTAGGTGACCAGACAGGTCGCTATTACACGTTGATAGAGCCCCTAGGATTCATGCTTGACTGCCAACAGTATGAGGGCGATCATATACGTAGGAGCTGGTAGTCTATAAGCACATCCTTAAAAGGTCCCTAGTCGTGGGAGTTTTGAGACAGGGCATCGATACTCCAGAGTAGACTAGTGTATACAGTTGAGACCCCGACGAGGGGCGGTGGCCGGTCTCACAAGCCACTGGTGTCAGTTGGTTCACCTAAGATGTATACAGGTGCTCATTGGGTTATGAGTACACCGGACAGGACTCGCCGGGAACCTGCTAGTTGGGATTATACCAGACGTCAGATAGCAGTTCCCTGGTGACATGTGTACAGGTTAGTTCATCGACATGAGGATCGTCATTTGTCTCGTGTGAGTTCCCACTGTACTTTGATTACTACCCTACCACGCTCAAAGGAGACGTGCAAACAGGTTTTAGTTGGGTACAGTCCCGAGCCACATGGAGGCAGTGAGCGGATCTTCAGGGGTTCGTCTCTCCCGGTATTGGGGGTGAGGTCGCGCTGTGTCTAGGAGAGCCATTACACAAAGCCCTCGGCCGAGGCAGGAGATTTACTGGTAGGTATTCCAGTAGTATCTCAGGGTGTTCTGGGCTACACTCCGACACGACTTGTACCGCTTTTGGGGGTCTGACTTTTACCAACCCCCTAGGCCCGCCATGCGATGCTCATAGATGTGTAGGGTTCCTAGGCACCCTAGTGAGGTCTCACAAGGCATCGAACATGCCAATATAAAAATTTATGGGTGCCGAGAGACCCGACTACGGATCGTTTGCTAGAAAACTAGGCGAAAAAGCTAACAAGTTAACACTTAACTACAAGATACGGAAATACAACCTTTGTAGATCCGGTGCTCCACCTCCATAGCTCCGCAACGAGGTCCTCTCCACTGTCCAAATCAAATCCGGGCTCAAGCGTCGGCTTCGTCGGAGAATGGGCAAGCTAGGTCGTCGATGTCCATGCCGAAGATGATCTACGTCGAGGCATCGCTAAATCAAGCTCCGACTTCACCAAGTCCAAAAACTTGTGAAGAGAACACACTCTATTACTTGGCAAGAGGTAGAGGATGAAGAAATAGGAAGTGGGTAGACTTTAGAATTGGATTTCTCACTTGTTTTCATCAATCACCATTGATGAAGTGAACTTTCTTCATGTGAAGAAGATGAAGAAGAAGAAGAAGAAAGAAATATGATAAGTTAATTATATTTTGAAAAGAAAATGAATACTTATCATATTAGAACCATGGTCAAGTGTAAAGAATTAACCAAGGTTAGATTAATGGTTAGGGTTTAAGATGAAGACAAGAATGGTTACAAAGTCAAAGCTTCATGAAGCTTCAACTAAACTCCAAAATTAGCAACCATTCTTTTCTTATCTATTCAAAATAAATAAATAAATAAATAAGTAATAAAAAGAAAACCCTAATCATTAGTTTAACCATGGCTTAATTCATTACACTTAACTATAGTTAAACATGTATCATCAAACATGATACAATCAAGTGTACAAAAGTATATCACATATACAATGTGCACAAACCAAGTGAGAAAATCCGTTTAAAGTGAACCAATACTAGTTAATGCAAAGTAATATATCAAATATATAATTATACATTAAATCATTAAATCAACACTTGATTCAATGATCCGGTCATGTCGCACACAACCGACTAGTATACAATGTATCGGCTTATCGAATCAACGCTTGAATCGATAACTAGATTATATCGCATACAACCATTCGATACATTCATCGCGAGAATGGAATACGGCATCACATACACGCATTATTCTCGGTCCCGCACATATCTCATATGCGCTCCTATTTCGTTTCGCTTGAGCCAGGAAACCTCTGTGTAGGACTCTAAAGACTCGTCAATACGCCGGCAGCAGGTGATGATCATATCAAACACCCACAAGCCGCAAGCGGTCTGCCAAACTTAACGGCCACCCGGGTATTGAGCGATCTGAAGATCGACGAGCAAGCCCGCTCACACTCCAGTGAATCCGACCAGTAACACTACCGTACAGTCCGGTCTGATCGTCTGATATGTTGCATATCTTGCCTAGGGGTGGTAAACGTCAGACCCCAATAGCTCGATAAGTCGTGTCGATATAAGGCTCATAACGGGTCGAGAAACTACTGGTAACACTTACCAGCAATTCTCTGAGCAGCCCTGGCCAGGGACTTCCTGTTATAGCCAATCGAACACAGTGCAACATCAACTCCCTATACCGGGAGAGACGAATCCCCTCCTATCGCTCATTGCCTCCATGTGACTCGGGACTGTACCCAAAAACCACCGTTTTGCATGCCCTCTTGGACGTGGTAAGATGGAAATCAAAGCACAGTGGGAACCACACAAGACTCTATGACGATCTCGGGTCAACAGACTACTCTGTACCAGTGTCACCAGAGAACTGCCATCTGACGTGAGGTATAATACCATCTGGGAGTTCTCGGCGAGTCCGTCCAGTGTACCCAGTCTCTACTGAGCACCCGTATATCATCTCTGATGTCAAACACCGATGGATATGGGATCATCCATCGCCCATCTGTATGGGTCGAGAAGGTACACGCTAGTCTACTCTGGTATATCGATGCCCCGTCTCGATACACCCACGACTAGGGACTTTGAAGGATGTACTTATGGACTACCATGTCCCCACTAGTATGATCCGCATCATAGTCCAGGTAGTCAATCACACATCCTAAGGGCTTTACCAACATGTAACAGAGAGACAATCAGTATACATGTTAAGGTAAAGTTCAACCAGATAGCATACTATCATGTCGAGCAAGAAAGTCCTCCCTATATACGTCCCAGCATCCACTACAATATACATCCTATGTACAGTAATGGCCTCTAGGGCATACATATAACTAACAATCTCCCACTTGCACTAGGGCCATCTGATAGCAGTGGTTGTAGTATCTCATACACTGCATGTTTGTATTATTATTTTGGGGCACGACCAGGTTGCGGTCGATGTACCCGTTGTATGTATATTTTACTTTCTGTACTAGGATTACCCTGCGGAGGGGTGCACGGATAGCCGGGTTCTAGAGGGCAACGGGCCCGTATCTCATGGCATTAAGACGGAGGGGGCTTCACTCTAGAATTGGTGGGCTATTCGCTGCACTCGTAGGGGGTACAGGTTGACCCAGGAGGGGTGCCCAAGTTACCGGATTCCGTGAAGTGCTGGGTGGTCCATTCACGTTGCTGAAGGGGGCTGCCTCGCTTCAGGTTTTGGCGGGTAACTTGCCGCGCCCGTAGGGGTCTAGGATTTCATTGCACAGGCTATCCACACGACCAGGGGAACGTCGGGTTTCAGTAGCGGCTCTGTGAAACCCGGGGATCCCAGATATCTGTATTGTTCTGTGATGCTGTACATTTCTGTGATGTTGCATTTTATCACGCCTTGAGCGAAATATTATATATTGATATATATACTAGTAGATGTTGTATATGTTTTGCATCCGCGCTAGTCCAGTCCCCGCTCTGTCATTAGTTAACTAACCTAACGGGTAATGACGGGACCCAGTGGCGAATGCGGATGGCATATATGTACATCGGTATATTTTCGTTCTTTGTGGTGTGATCAATTGATGGGACTGCGTTGATTCGGATCAATGCAAGTTAAAAACAAACCTAATCTGATGTTGTTGGAACATTTTTCAAAAAACTGTTATTTGCAAGGACGTTCACTTTTGTTTTGCACAGTGGTATTCAGTTGGAATATCCTGCTCCTCAGTCGACGAGGCAAGGGCCGAGATCCCTTCACCGAGAGTGACCCCTTGAACAAAAGTTTGCGTCAGGGAAATAACTTCACTATAGCCGATTACTTTTGCTTTGCATCGTGGTATTCAGTTGGAATATCCTGCACCTCATTCTACGGGGAAAGAGCCGAGATCCCTTCACCGGGAGTGACCTCTTTAGCAAAGGTTTTCGTCATTATATTTTTAAAAAGCTATCATGTTCCTTCAACGATATCAAGTTCATTACGTTAAAGGTTTTCGCCAGAAAACATTCGTAGCCCTCCGTCGTTTCATATGGATAGTCAATAGTATTCAAGCTGTGTTTGTTGGCCATAGTCAAGGCACAGTGTTTGGTAGCTATTGGGTGTTCATATGTAGCATAGATAGATGCGTTGGTTTGGGACAGTCGTATAGCCTTGTTGGCCCTAGTCAAGGGCTTGTATGGGTGGGTTCAAATCAACCTGGACAATGACGAGTAGAACTTGACATGTGACTTATGATTTGTTGGCCATAGTCAAGGTCATAAGAGCATGGGGCAAAAATCACATCGGGAGTTTCTAAAGAAACTGAAACTTGCCAGATATGCACATACCTTCTGGAGTGTGATAGCGTGAGCGGATTCCGTCACGTTATCATGCGGTGATAGTTGGATCCCGATTCCCACTGATAAGTTGGTTTACTCCTCGGCTGATCCCGACTAATTCTTCTTTTAGGTTTGGAGGAGAATTTGACGGTACAGTGGGAGGTTTCCAGATTAGATAAATTGGTAACCATTCTGATCTAGGTTAGAGTGCACGCTGAGTGTTTCTTTTCTCTCTCTCTCTGGCAGCGACCATTGACCCGACCCTAAGACTATGACTCAGAGACCAAGTTGACCGAACCTTCTTTAACACTGGCTTTTGGATTGTCAGAGTTGCAAACCTCATTGCCACTCCTACTTTTACCCTTTTCTCCAGGACACCCCGTATTACTACGAACGTCCACTTCCATTGGACAAAACCATCGAATGGTTATATACGAACTCGAAGGGATTTATTCGAGGATGGTTTCCGGTTCTGGAGCAAACGAATAGGACTATTCAGTTGTCTTTTCCTTTTACCTTCTCTCAGGTTGCGAGTACCCCTTAGATTAAGGGATAGTACACCTATTACGCAAATTGGATAGTCTTCTTCCAAACCATAGGCAGGTGCCAACCGGTAGGGAATGAAGAAAACCAATTAGCCTAACGATGGTGTACAGAAGGTATTATGTAAAGACAAAGAAAGGAATTAGAAGGAGGGCAAAGTAAATTGCGACTGCTATTCACGACCAAACCAAGTATTTCATTACCACTCCCACTTCACCTTTGTATTTCTCCAGGACACTCCGTATCACTACGAAGATCCACAGTTTATTGGATACTCCATCGTATGGTTATATACGAACTCGAAAGGAACTTGTTCCAGTTCGGGGATGGATTCTGGTTCGGGAGAAATAGGAATAAGGTTTATTCAGGTGTCTTTTATCTTCACCTTCTCCCGCATTGCGAGTGTTCCTAAGATTGGGACAGTACACCCATTATGCTTGTTGGATAGTCTTCTTCCAAACCATAGGCTGGTGCCGAGCGGTAGGGAAGGAAGAAAACCAATTGGCCTAAAGGGGTGTGCAGAAGGTAATGACTAAAGACATATGAAGGGATTTGGAGAGGTGGCAGAGATTTATACGGTTACAGTTGTGAATCTGGAAGAGGCATTACTAGGAATACCAGGATACCCCTACGAAACATTTCAATGTTTCAGCTTCACTGTGTACTGTTAAAGGAAAACTGATTTCCCGATTAGATACTTACTCCAGGGTATGTATTTACCAGGTATAATTCTCACATCTATATGGTTTTACAGATGATGAGTGGGAGTAAGTTATTAGGAATTAGGTGATCATCCTCGTTATATCGGAATTCGTTGTAATTGGTGATATTTGAGGAAGTCACCTGGGTTGTTTGCCGGACGGCGAATATTTGGTTTTGAATATCCATTATAATGCACCAATTTCAAATTAATATATCTGTACGTCTATTTTTATAGAGTGAGATATACCTTTTTGAAATTATGTCGATGACATTTACCTATATCAGTGGATGGTTAGGTAAGGAGCATTAAACAACGGTGTAATTCTTCTTAACCATAAGTACAGTTTTCAACCTACGACACACAGGAAATGAGTTATTAGACTCAAGGGACTTATACAGAGGATTGTATATTGTCCAGTGTCCATTAGGACAGAGGGGATGGTCCTCGTACTATATTCAGTTTACTTATGACTTCTCTAGTTTTTAGACAAGTGTTTCGTGGAAACACAAGGTCCGAATTTTGAGAAGTTATAGGTATATGAATAAAGTAGAGAACCAGGTGTTGCAAGTATCGGGATTCTTCAAGGTAATAGAAGATGTAGATACTTGTGTACGGTATTCAGGTGATAGTAATGATTAAGAGAACTTGCTTCTCTTTCAGGTTACTCATAATTGGAAGCATTCCTAAGTTGAGTAACGCTGATCGGCCTCCTTCTATTTACTTGACATGCACTGGAGACAGCTGCATGATTTGAATCTGGTTCAATTAAATCAGTGCCTCTGTTTCTATATTGGATATAGAACAGTTCACATCTTTAACGATGTTAAGGTACGGGGAGTTGTCCGGCCTATGCTTAAAACCAGACTCTGGATAACTCAAGGCACGTTTCTGTAATGGCTATTTGTTGGTTGACCCAGGCTATGACGAGGGTTGACTTTTCTAACCATCTGGAAGATTAATAGTGATATTGTTCTAGACTTGCCACAGTTTTAATAAAAAAATGGATTTTTTCAGAAAACAGAAGTGGGAGTATGGTAAACTGGAAGTGATTCCAGAACCACAAACGATTGTTGAAGATTTTGATAGGAACCTAAAGATTCAATCTGGTTTGACATTCCATTGGCCACTCCGCAGATACGGTGGGTAACTTCAGGCACCCGAGAGGTACTCCGGTAGCCTCAAGGACGGTGACAGGGAAGTTCTTGTTTACCCAGGCTTGCCATTGCTGTTGTTCCAGACCGTGAGACCCGGCAGAGGATGAGTATAGCGTCGTTCTAAACTAGCTTTAGAAGTGTACGTCTATATGACTTTGCCAGAGGGTTGTCGCAGTCAGTGGAGCAGCGGAAGCATTGGTGGACAGATAGCTTATGTCTATTTATAGACTAAAGCAGATGTAGCGGAGATAGATCATCTATTTCTGATGTGACAGTCATAGGTTTGACTTCATCAGAATAGGGGATGGATCTGTTAAGAAGGTAGTAGGTGTGATGTCCTAGTATTTGGATTACATACACAGAGTAGGAAGTGATATTCCTATACTACGGTCGGTTATACTTTGGTCGTCACACAGTGGTTTCTCCACATGGGACTTAGACTTTATATCAAACATACTGGTTAATAGATCTATGGTTTTAGATCTAGAATTAGGTGGTTTCCCAATTAAGGGTACTTAGACAGCATTCTAAGAGTATTTAGAATGGACGGACTCCTGGCACGGTAGTGTACCTTGCAGGTGATGGAGTCACCCTCTCTAAAAGGTGTCTTACAGACTAAAGGGGAGAGGGATGTGCATGATTGGCAGATCACTTGCTTAGGCAATTGAGTCAATCATGAAATGTCAAGTACCACACCAGATGCTGTTTTTGCACTAGATGCAATAAGTTAACATTGATCCAATCCTGGAGAAACAGTCGGAAGCAGTTTTAGAACATAAGTGGATGTTCTAGGGATATGATAACGACAGCCTCATTCGGGAGACAGTTATCATTCCAGGCTTCCAAGGTGACATGGACGACAAGGAGGTTGTCAGAGTTATAGTTTTCCTTCTGACGAGGGGCAGTATTTTGGACGGGTGGTCGAAGGAAATACTGAGGGAGGCATGGCGCAGGATACTGATTAAGTTCAGTTGACGATACAGTCTAAGAAGTTTGGATTTGGAGTTCACTTATGAGCTAGGTCCCATCAGACATCCAGACACATTCTAAGACAGGTATTGCTCATTTCGGGAGATGGGTTTCTCCGCGAACTTGAGATATAAAGAGACATAGAAAGAAACATCAAGACGGATCCACTCACTGAGGTTATTCCTCGAACGCAATAGTTTCGCAAACGACCTTTGTGAGACTGACTAGTAGAGGAGTTGGGTGTTCGGTATCACACGGGCTGTGAGTATGTGACATCGCAATAATTAGCCTTGAGTGCAAGTGGGAGATTGTTGGATATAGTGCCCTCAGAGTCAATTATTGGATCACAGGCACGTGATTGCAATGATTGAGGGAGGACCTATGCCGGTTGGACAGTCTTACTCGAGATGATAGTATGCTATCTGGTTTATCTTTATCATCGTGTACTTCTTTAGGTGACCAGACAGGTCGCTATTACACGTTGATAGAGCCCCTAAGATTCATGCTTGACTGCCAGCAGTATGAGGGCGATCATATACGTGGGAGCTGGTAGTCTATAAACACATCCTTAAAAGGTCCCTAGTCGTGGGAGTTTCGAGACAGGGCATCGATACTCCAGAGTAGACTAGTGTATACAGTCGAGACCCCGACGAGGGGCGGTGGCCGGTCTCACAAGCCACTGGTGTCAGTTGGTTCACCTAAGATGTATACAGGTGCTCATTGGGTTATGAGTACACCGGACAGGACTCGCCGGGAACCTGCTAGTTGGGATTATACCAGACGTCAGATAGCAGTTCCCTGGTGACATGTGTACAGGTTAGTTCATCAACCTGAGAATCGTCATTTATCTCGTGTGAGTTCCCACTGTACTTTGATTACTATCCTACCACGCTCAAAGGAGACGTGCAAACAGGTTTTAGTTGGGTACAGTCCCGAGCCACATGGAGGCAGTGAGCGGATCTTCAGGAGTTCGTCTCTCCCGGTATTGGGGGTGAGGTCGCGCTGTGTCTAGGAGAGCCATTACACAAAGCCCTCGGCCGAGGCAGAAGATTTACTAGTAGGTATTCCAATAGTATCTCAGGGTGTTCTAGGCTACACTCCGACACGACTTGTACCGCTTTTGGGGGTCTGACTTTTACCAACCCCCTAGGCCCGCCATGCGATGCTCATAGATGAACGGACCGGACTGTACGGATATTGTCACTGACAGGCTCAGTAGGGTGTCAGGATGAGTTCGCTCATCGACGTCCCTTTTGGTCAATAGCTGGTAGCCCATCACGTATGGCTAATACCTCTGAAGCGCTAGTGGTTAAATCCACAGCCATAGTATTGACGAGTCTTTAGAGTCCCCCACATTCAGTTGCTCAAGTTTTCGGGCGAAACGCTGTAGAGGCCGTATGGAGATATGGCAGGGTTCGATCAGATACGTGCGGTATTGCATGGATCCTGATCGGACGGTTTATACTAGCGGGATTTGGTTTAAGCCGGATCCTAGTATAGTACAGTGTAGATTTTGTCTCATTGCATTTGTATTTCGGTCGGAATACAAATGCGGATGTGTATACACAGTTACGGGGTTTTCCTGTGATTTATTACGGGATCAATTTTTGAAGTTGCCAGTTTGTTTTCCGTTTCGGCCATTTTCCTTTGTATCTTTCAATGGCCAAAGATTGGTGGAGGAGGGCTTATTTGCATTTGTGCAAATAAGCATTGAGGAGGGTGTTATTTGCATATTGTTGTATCATGATTATTCCTCCACCATTTGACTTCCATGGTTCATGATTGTTTGACCTTTGTTTTGATGGTGATGGGAATTGATTGGGTTTTTGGAGTGTTGGTTTTGTTTGTGATGATTTTGTTCTCATCATCACTCATCATCCTTTCTTGCATAACACTCGAACACCCCCCTCTCTCTCTTGTGTTGGACTCCCCCCTTTGAGTTTTTCTCTCCCTCTTGCTTTTTGGCCGGCCATTCCATGGAGGGGCTGCCCAATTTTTGGGTGTGGGAATTTTGCTCTTTTCATGGTACAAAATTCCCAAAGTTTCATCTCCAAAAAGTCTTAGTTCATATCCTCCACCAATGGCAACTCCCTAAACCTCTAGAGACACAAATAGCTCACTACACTATTCTACAGCAAATCTTGGGCACGTCGACTCGCCAACTTCGTGCCCGAGTTGCCTCGGTATAGTGGTGGGAGCCCGTAAAAGAAGCCGGCGACGTGGTGCCCTTCCGGCGACGAGGTGGAGACATGAGATTCCGCGGGGAGATCGGGACGACGACGAGAAGACCGGAGGACACGGATCACTCGGTATATCTCTCTTCCCATCTTGTAGTTAGCTAGGACTAGTTTAATGGCCCGATCCGGGTTGATAGTGCACGGTGGTGCCGGTTTGAAAAGTTAAAGTAAAGTATCGCTTCCGTATTTTGGCCTCGGGATGACGGCCGGGGCGCCGCCGTGCACTTACACTTCCAAACCATAGGTTGGTGCCGAACAGTAGGGAAGGAAGAAAACCATTTAAGCCTAATGAAGGTGTACAGAAGGTAACGACTAAAGACAAATAAAAGGATTTGGAGAGATGGCAAAGAAATATATGGTTACAGTCATGAATCTGGGTAATGGAAGAGGCATTACTAGGAATACCTGGATACCCCTTCGAGACATTTTCATGTTTCAGTTTCACTGTGCATTGTTAATTGTAAACCGATTTCCCAATTAGACCCTTGCTCCAGGATATGTATTTACCAGGTATGATTCTCACATCTGTATAGTTTTACAGATGATGAGTGGAAGTAAGTTATTGGGAATTAGGTGACCATCCTGATTATATCGGAATTCGTTGTAATTGGTGATATTTGAGAAAATCTCCTGGGTACAGTTTTCAACCTACGCACAGGGTTTGAGTTATTCAACTCAAGAGACTTATACAAAGTATTTTATGTTGTCCAGTGTCCATTAGGACAAAGGGGAAGGTCATCGTACTATATTCTGTTTACTTGTGACTTCTCTAGTTTTAGACAAGTGTTTCGTAGAAATACAAGGTCTAAGTTTTGAGAAGTTGTAGGTGTAAGAATAAAGGAGAGAACCACGTGATGCAAGTATCAGGATTCTTCAAGGTGATTGAAGAAGTAGATACTTGTGTTTGGCATTCAGTTGATAGTAATGGTTTTGAAAACTGGATTCTCTTTCAGATTACTCATATATGGATAGACTCCTAGTTGAGTAATACTGATTAGCCTCATTCCATTTGGCAGATATGCACTGGAGAAAGCTGCATGATTTTGAATCTGGCTCCAATAAAATTAGTGCCTTTGTTTCTGTATGGTATATAGAATCAATTTGTATCTTAACGATATTAAGATATAGGGAGTTGTCCGGCTGATGCTTAAAACCAAAATCTGGAAAAACTCAGGGCACGTTTCAGTAATGGTCGTTTGTAGGTTCTCTCGAGCTTTCACGAGGGTTAACTTTCTACCATCAGGAAGATCAATAGTGATATTGATCTTGACTTGCCACCAGTTTTAATAAAATGGATTTTTTCAGAAAACAGTAATGGGAGTATGGTAGAACTGGAAGTGATTCCATAACCGCAAACGATTACTGATAATTTAATAGAACCTAAGAATTCAATTGAATTTGACATTCCATTAGCCACTCCGCAGATATGGTGGGTAACCTCATGCACCCGAGAGGTACTTCGGTCTTCTCAGAGAAGGTGACAGGGAGGTTCTTGTTTACCCAGACTTGCCATTGCTGCTATTCCAGATTATGAGACCCGGCAGGAGGATGAATATAGCGTCGTTCTAAACTAGCTTTAGAAGTGTACGTATATATGACTCTGCCAAAGGGTTGTTGTGGTCAGTGGGAGTAGCGGAAGCATAGTGGATAAGTAGCTTGTGTCTATTTATGCGGAGATAGATCATCTATCTTTGATGTGACAGTCATGGGTTTGACTTCATCAGAATAGGGGATGAATCTGTTAAGAAGGTAGTAGGGTGTGATGTCCTGGTATTTGGATGACATACACAGAGTAGGAAGTAAAATTCCTATACTACGATCGGTTATACTGTGGTTGTCACACAGTGATTTCTCCATAAAGGATTTGGATATTATATCTGGCATTCTGGTTACTAGATCTATGGTATTAGATCTAGATTTGGGTAGTTTCCCAATCTGGGTACTTAGACAGTATTCTAAAGACATTTTAGAATGAACGACTCCTGGCATGGTGGTAAACCTGCAAGTGATGGTGTCACCCTCTCTAAAGGTGTCTTACAGACTAAAGGGGAGAGGGATGTGCATGATTGGCATATCAATTGCTTAGGCAATTGAGTCAATCATGATATGTCAAGTACCACACCAGATATTTTTTTTGCACTAGATACAATAAATAGTGATATTAATCCAATCCTGGGGAAACGTTAGGAAGCAGTTTATGAGCATAAGTGAATGTTCTAAGGATTTGATAAAGGCAGCCTCCTTCGGGAGATGGTTATCATTCCAGGCTTCCAAAGTGACATGGATGACAGAGTGACTGTCAGAGTTATAGTCTTTCCCTCTTACGAGGGGCAGTAGTTTGGACAGGTGTTCCAAGCGGATACTGAGGGAGGCATGGCACATGATACTGATTAAATTCAGTTGACGATACAGTCTAAGAAGTTTGGATTTGGAGTTCATTTATGAACTAGGTCCCATCAGATGTCCAGGCATATTCTAAGATAGGTATTACTCAATTCGGGAGATGGATTTCTCTGCGAACATGAGATAAAGAGAGACATAGAAAGAAACATTGGAGCGGATCCACTCACTGAGGTTATTCCTCGAACACATTAGTTTCACAAGCAGGCTTTGCGAACCTGATTGGTAGAGGAGTTAGGTGTTCGGTATCACATGGGCTGTGAGTATGCGACATCGCAATAATTAACCTTAAGTGCAAGTGGGAGATTGTTGGCTATAATGCCCTCAAAGCAATTATCGTAGTCACAGGCACGTGATTATGATGATTGAGGAATGGCCTATACCGATAAAACAGTCTTACTCGAGATGATAGTATGCTATCTGGTTTGTCATTATCATCATGATAGAGCCCATAGGATTCTTGCTTGACCACCAGCATTATGATGGCGATCATATACGTGGGAGTTGGGGGTTTATAAGCGCATCTTTAAATGTCCCTAGTCCTGGGAGTATCAAGACTGGGCATCGATACTCCAGTATAGACTGGTGTATACTTATCTAGACCCTGATGAGGGGCGGTGGCCGGTGTCACAAGCCATTGATGTTAGTTGTTCACCTAAGATAGTATACAGGTGCTCATTAGGTTATGAGTACACTGAACGGACTCGCCGGGAACATGCTAGTTGGTATTATACCTATTGTCAGATAGCAGTTCCCTGGTGACATGTGTACAGGTTAGTCTGTCGACCTGGGATCGTCATTTGTCTCGTGTGAGTTCTCACAGTGCTTTGATTACTACCCTACCACGCTCAAAGGAGACGTGCAAACAGGTTTTAATTGGGTATAGTCCTGAGCCACATGGAGGCAGTGAGCAGATCATCAGGGATTCGTCTCTCCCGATATTTGGGGTTGATGTCGCAAAGAGCACAGGTGGCCATCACCTGAAATCCTCGGCCGGGGTAATGGAGAATTACTGATTTGGATCAGTAGTTTCTCAGGAGGTGATGGGTTTCATACCAACACGAATTATCGCGTTATTAGGGGTCTGACTTTATCCACCCCCTAGACTCGATATGCGATACTCTTAGACGAACAGACCGGACTGTACGGATATTGTCACTGACAGGCTCAGTAGGGTTTCGGATGAGTTTGCTCGTCGTCCTTCCTTTCGCTCAATACCTGGGTAGCCGTTACGTACAGCTAGTGCCGCTGACGTGCTTGTGGTTAAACCCACTGCCAGCGTATTGACGAGTCTTTAGAGTCCCACACAGAGCGTTTTCACGGTTCAGGCGATATAGTGTAGGTGACGTATGTTGATACGTACAGGTGTCCGATTAAATATGTGCACAGGCTGCACAGACTTTAATCGGACGGTTGATAATACTAGCGGCTTAGGATTAAAGCAAATTGTTAAATCAAGTTTTGATTTAATAATTTACATATGTATTTATATATATGTATTCTAATATTATTGCTCACTATTTATTTTCTCTCTTTGGCTACTCGTATTTTCGTACGAATACGCGTATGTGTATTTCGATACATATACAGGGAAACATTCCGTATTTATACGGAATGGCTTCTAGATGATGCGACCTTATTATTGATTTTCTTTAGAAAATCATTTGTTTTAGATGAGGTGGAAATGGTGACTTGGCATGGGTATGGGTTATTTGGTCAAAGCATGGACTTTGGCATTGTAGTGATTGGTATGGTGCTTTGTTTATTGAAATTTGGCAATGACATTTTGTGGGGGCATGAGAGAGAGGGCCGGCCATAATTCTTGGTGGGGGATTTTGTTCATTTGGTAATTTTTGAGATGGTGCTCTTCTTACTCTCTCACTCTCATGCTCACACAAAAAATACTTAGCCATTTTTCAAGCCTTGCCATCATCACCCTCTTCATCTTCTTCTTAAGATGCTCACTTGAGCTCATGGTTGAGAGAAAGTTTTAGTGACACTATCCTACACTCCCCACTCTCCACTACTAGCAATTTTGAAGAGTCGGTTGGTTCGCTTGGTGAACCTGAAGCTTGCGCCATTTCCCTCGGGTGGATCATCGGAGATGAAGGAAGATCGGCGACCAAAGTCGATCCGCATCGCTAGGAGCTTTGAAATGGTTGAAGACCCGAAGGACTTGGATCATTAGGTATAACTATTCTATCTCTTTGTGTTTGGTTTGCTAGTTTTAGTGTTTATGGGTTCGATCTTGGGATTGGGTTCCGTCGGCGCTAGATTTTTACTCGTCGTTTTTGTTCCACACCGGCCACTTTTGATGGCCGGGGCACCGGCATAACCCAGCAAAGACTGTCTCAGAACTGCGCACAACTGGGACAAGCTAACCCCGGACCTACGACTCAAGCATCAGCTACCACAATCGCCTTGCCACGGGTAATAAAGGATCTCACAATCACAATCCTTTACAAGCTCCATCCAACGGCGTTGTCTCAACAATCAAAAACCGCTGTAGGAAGATGTACATTAAGCTCTGGTGGTCCATGAAAATCTGACATGACTCTCCGCACAAGTAGTGTCCTCAGATCTTCAACGCACGACCACCGCGGCCATCTCCAGATCATGAGTGGGATATCCTGCTCGTACTTCCTCCAACTGTCGAGAAGCATGAGCGATAACTCTATCATGCTACATCAGTACACAATCGAGCCCCGCTCGCGAAACATCACAGTTAAACCACAAAGTCGCCCGAACCAGAAAGCAAAGAAAGAACTGGTGCAGTTGTCAACCGAGTCTTCAACTGCAGAAAACTCCACACGCATGCCTCAGTCCAAAGAAAGGGAACTCCCTTTCTGCTCAACCCAGTCAACGGTGCAGCGCTACATAAGCAGTCCTGCACGAAACGGCGATAAAAACCGGCTAAGCCCAAAAAGCTGCGGACTTCTGTCCCTGCAACAAGTCTGGGCCAAAGCTGTACGGCCTCGATCTTCCTCAGGCCCGTACGAAAACCGTCTCCCGTAACCACATGACCTTAGGAAGTCAACACTATCAAGCCTGAAGGAACACTCCGAGAATTTAGCAAACCGCTGGGGCTCTCCCAATGTCTGCAAAGCAAATCCTCAAGTACTGCTCAAGTTCCTCACGACACATTGGAAAAGACCAGAATGTCATCACTAACACAATAATAAACTGGTCGAGGAACGGCCTGAAGAAATCTGGTTCATCACATCCACGAATGCTGCTAGGGCATTGGTGAGTCCGCAGACACCACCAAAACACATACTGCCCGTAACACGCACAAAAGCAGTCTTCGATATGTCATCACTCTGAACCCGCAACCAATGATGACCTGATCCCAAACAAACTTAGAAAATGTCTCGCACTCTGGAGCAAGTCGAACAAATCGTCAATGCGAGGTAAAGGATACCTATCCGCACCGTAACTTGGTTCAATTGACGATCCATAAATACACAACCTCAAACTGCCGTCCTTCTCTTAACGAATAGAATAGGAGCTCCCCAAAGCAAAACACTTGGACGTATAAGTCCCCCAACAAACAACTCTGCAGCTGATCCTTAAGCTCCCTAAGCTCCGCCGGCTCATCTGGAACAACGTCGGAAAACTCTCGCACGATGGAAAGCCGGTCCAACAAACCCACTGTGGCTCCAGCATCCCGAATGAAAACGAAGAATCCTCGACATCCTCTCCTCAAAAGCCGACTAGCGAAAAAAGCTGAATTCAAGCTGTGAGGAGCGGCACCGCTGTCCTACCGCACAACAAGAACTGACTCGCCAGGAAAACAAAACCTGACTGTTTTCTTACGGCAGTACACAGACACCTAGCACGTAGCTAACCAATCCGTGCCCAGGAGAACGTCAAATCCAACATCTTAAGAAGGATCAAAATGACGGACGAATCTCTATCTCCTATCCGATTGGCACACGACTGAAATACGTGTCGCGCAACAAAAGAATCGCTGACAGAAATTAACACAACAACGGCTGATCTAGCTAACCTACTCTCCTCATCCCAAGCCTCTGCTACTCCCGCGACGTGCACGAAACCTGTCACGGTGACTGAACCTCTGTCTCTGGGCTGGTACACCTGCACGAGCCCTCCCCTATCTTCGAACTCCCAAAGTCTCGGAAAGACGCTCCTCGTCAAATAGGGCTACGTCCAATGGTGCTGTATGAGTAACACGATACTGAGTGCTGATCGCAAGGAACAACTGGGTAACAGGGGTGGCAACCTCCTGTCGCTGCGCTCTACTGGCCTCAACCAAAGACCTCATCGTCTGGCGCAAGTCCTGTATATCTGACTCAAGCCTAGCAATACGATCTATCGAAGGCGGATCCATCTGCTCCTGTGCAACGAGCGTGCCATCCTGCTCAGTCCTCGTCCCACACGAGTCAACTCTGACCTCGAGCCTCGCTGCACCTCTCTGAGTCCTCATAGCCATCGGCGGCAAAAGCTATAAATGGAAAAAGGATTCGATATGAACACGGAAATCGAATCACAAGGATATGTATCATCAAGGAAGGAATTTCAAGCAATTAGTACTTAGGTCACCTTAGGTAGAGAACCATGATCGCGAGTATGCCATGGACATACACACGCTACGTTAATCTGCTTAAGCTATTTACTCCATCATACCAAGGTCATCCTACACTCCGAAAGGTAAAACCTAGCGCTCTGATACCAACTTTGTCACGACCCGAAATTGGCACGTGACGGCCCTTAAACTACGCAACGTCAACAGGCGTAATGCAATTTAAGTAAGCCAAAAACCCAGCAATCTAAACCATCAAAAGTAGTAAGGGATAAGAACATTGTTAAAACTTTTGAAAATCTCGAGTACAAATTCTTTAAAGTCCAAATTAGTTTCTTAAAAATTTTGGCAGCACCTTCTTTGTAAAAACTAACCCCAAAAATGGGTACAACATAAATATAAGTAAAGAATCCCCAACGGGAGCAAAATCCATGCCCAAAGATGGAAACAACCACCACAACAGATATACGACGCCGTAGCGAAGAAATAAAAGACGATATAAATAAAAACTGCATAAAAGACCTCCAAGTTACAAAATAACATACAATATCGTCCTCACATCAAATCTCTAAGTCATACATGAAAGTGGTAGATGGAGAGTACATAGTACAAAGATAACAATAAATAACATCGGATAGCCGCAAAACCCACCTATAGCAAAACTGCGCACAGTCAGCCGAAGCGGTATCCGCTGCAAAAGATGATACGAAAGATGAAAACCCTACCACGATTGCCCTGAGGGACCACCTGCAAAACACTGCGGCACAACGGGGGTGAGTTGCCAACTCGAGAATAGTAAATAACATATGCAGGTAATCGCAAGTATGCACGTACAACGGGAATCTAATCCATGCAAGCTGATAACAATAAATGGCAATATGTATACAACAGTCATGTAAGGTACTCTATCAGGTACTACTACTACATGAACAATACATATAAAATAAATGCGGAGTATGGGATAAGAACATGTCATTCTCACGGAATCCTGACCTCGTGATAGGACCAAAGTCTATCAAGACAATCTAAATCCCAAATTTCCACAAATTGGCCCCGAAATTGGCCCTCATATCCTGTAGGTCTCATAGATCCTAAGTATCCAATATCAAGTAAACCTCATATATCCAATATCCAATATCAAGTAAATCTCATATATCCTGTATCCAATATCAAGTGAATCTCATATATCCAGAGTGAGTATATTTGCAAGATTTTTATGATGATGTATATAAATTAGATATGTATACATATGTATTAGCGTCCCATTCCACTAATATATATATATATATATATATATATATATATATATATAACAGCGTCCCATTCCACTGTTATATATACTTAGGAGTAAAAATATCATGAAAACAAGTGTCTAATATCGACACATAAATACTGATCTATCAGGCACTGTCACCACGACTGGCCCTCCTGAGAGGTACGTATCATACGCTATCCCGAAAACTCGTGTGCCTAGCTCTGACACTCGAAATTCGACGTATCCATACGTACATGACTCCGGTCGGTATCCCCACGATAACCGCCGAGTCATAGGTACTGTCACTGGTAGGTATGGTTCCCCCACTAACTCATCGTCTACTCCACGAAATTCTTGCCCGGGGTACCTCTGGGCCCCACCATGTATCCGCACACGGCTCCCTCCGTTCCTCGCGTGGGGTATATATATATCAGAACCGATAAATCTCATAGTGGATGCTGAAATATCATATCAAGAGAAACCGGGTTTTTCAAATAATGCATAATTTCATGAAACTACCACGGTCCTCAAATCAGAAAAGATCATGAAAAATCCATATCTCAATGCGAAAATCCATGAATATAATATATGCAACATAAAACTGTAATGTGAGCATATATAAAAGAAAAGCCGCTATTTAACTGCAATAAGTTAATATATATATATATATATATATATATATATCATGCGGTTCCTAATTTCTCCAAGTCCATATAACATCAAATAAAGATGAACATGTAGCTATAGCCAGATATATGTGTAAACATGTAGGTATAGCAAGGTATATGTATCTACCTATCAGTAATGATGTAATACCCTCCAGGTATAAGTGTAAGTATGTATGCAAGATGTGTATGCAGCTATGTCTCATATGTGTATATACCTATCACTAATAGTACAATACCATATAGGTATATAGGTAACTAGCATGTAAACATGTCAAGGCATATGTATAAGCATATAGGTATACATGTATGCTATATGTCATATGCACAAAAGGAAATAAGGATCATGTCTCAATGTCCCTAAACAATACAATATCACATATGTATAGGTGTTGTGTGTGTCATAGCAATTATCGACGGTGTGTGTGTAGCATACAATTAGTGCTCATGAAACATGAACCGTCAATAATGGTATTGTGTCTCATTAATACTAAGTCCATGCACAATAGGAAATGAGATATGCAATACGGTACACATGCACAATCAATATCTGTATACAGCTAACTAATAGCTATATCATTTAATCTAGCCCAAACGCATAACGCCATGCGGGCGATTCCCCTGTAGATGTTAAATCTACTCAACAACCTGTTAGTTATATGTATGCCCTAGAGGCCATTACTGTACATAGGATGTATATTGTAGTGGATGCTGGGACATATATAGGGAGGACTTTCTTGCTCGACATGATAGTATGCTATCTGGTTACTCTTTACCTTAACGTGTATACTGATTGTCTCTCTGTTACATGTTGGTAAAGCCCTTAGGATGTGTACTTGACTACCTGGACTATGATGCGGATCATACTAGTGGGGACAGGTAGTCCATAAGTACATCCTTCAAAGTCCCTAGTCGTGGGTGTATCGAGATGGGGCATCGATATAACAGAGTAGACTAGCGTGTACCTTCTCGACCCATACAGATGGGCGATGGATGATCCCATATCCATTGGTGTTTGACATCGGAGATGATATACGGATGCTCAGTGGAGACTGGGTACACTGGACGGACTCGCCGAGAACTCCCAGATGGTATTATACCTCACGTCAGATGGCAGTTCTCTGGTGACACTGGTACAGAGTAGTCTGTTGACCCGAGATCGTCATAGAGTCTTGTGTGGTTCCCACTGTGCTTTGATTTCCATCTTACCACGTCCAAGAGGGCGTGCAAAACGGTGGTTTTTGGGTACAGTCCCGAGTCACATGGAGGCAATGAGCGATAGGAGGGGATTCGTCTCTCCCGGTATAGGGAGTTGATGTTGCGCTGTATTCGATTGGCTATAACAGGAAATCCCTGGCCAGGGTTGCTGAGATTTACTGGTAAGTGTTACCAGTAGTTTCTCGAAGTGTTATAGACCTCATATCGACACGACTTATCGAGCTATTGGGGTCTGACGTTAACCACCCCTAGGCGAGATATGCGACATATCAGACGATCAGACCGGACTGTACGGTAGTGTTACTGGTTGGATTCACAGGAGTATGAGCGGGCTTGCTCGTCGATCTTCTGATCGCTCAATACCCGGGTGGCCGTTACGTTTAGAAGACCGCTTGCGGCTTGTGGGTGTTTGATATGATCATCATCTGCTGCCGGCGTATTGACGAGTCTTTAGAGTCCTACACAGAGGTTTCCTGGCTCAAGCGAAACGAAATAGGAGCGCATATGAGATATGTGCGGGACCGAGAATGATGCGTGTATGTGATACCGTATTTCATTCTCGCGATGTGACATTGATCGGTTATATGCGATATAGCCGGGTTATCGGATCAAGTGTTGATTCGATAAGTTGTTACTGATGATACCAGTCGGTTATGTGCGACATGACCGGATCATTGAATCAAGTGTTGATTTAGTGATTTAATGCATAATTATATATTTGATATATTACTTTGCATTAACTAGTATCGGTTCACTTTGAATGGATTTTCTCACTCGGGTGTGCGCATTCCATATGCGATATTTTTTTGTGCACTTGATTGTATCATGTTTGATGATACATGTTTGCTTGATTTTGTGTAAAGATTGAACCATGGTTATTTAAATGATTAGGGTTTACATTTTCATATCTATTTATTTATTTATTTATTATGGAAATGATAATGAGAAGAATGGTTGCTAGTTTTGTTTTTATTCTTTGAACCTTCATAAAGCATTGACTTTAGTCAACCATTCTTATCTCATCCTTAACCCTAACCATTCCAACTAACCTTGGTTTAATCTCTACACCTAACCATGGTTTGCTTATGATAAGAATGGATTTTCTTTTCTATTTTAATTATTCTTATCATAACAATTAGCTTCTTCTTCATCATCTTCTTCTTCTTCACTTCAAGAAGAAAGCTTGCCTCATCAATGGTGATTGATGAATTAGAGTGAGAAATACAATTCTAAAGTCTACCCACTTCCTATTTCTTCATCCTCTACCTCTTGCCAAGTAGTAGAGTGTGTTTTCTTCACAAGTTTCTTGACTTGGTGAAGTCGGAGCTTGATTTAGCGATGCCTCGACGTAGATCATCTTCGGCATGGACATCGATGACCTAGCCCGTCCATTCTCCGATGAAGCCGACGCTAGAGCCCGGGACTTGTTATGGACAGCGAGGAGACTTCATTGCGGAGCTATGGAGGTGGAGAACCGGATCTACAAAGGTTGTATTTCCGTATCTCTTAGTTAAGTGTTAACTAGTTTACCTTTTCGCCTAGAATTCTAGCCGACGATCCGTACTCTAGAGTTTCTCGGCACCGTATTTTTTAAAATTGGCATGGTTGATGCCTTGTGAGACCTCATTAGGGTGCCTAGGAACCCTACACAACCATCCTGGCTAAGTAAAGCCAACCACTCGCTTTTCCTTCTTCGCAGCGCCCGAAGTCCCCGATTGCAATCCTGAAAACATATAACAATATAACAAGTATATATTAGCAATCGACCAATAACACGTACCAACTAAGTTTGACCGACGTAACAACTCCAAATATATTCTCAAGTGTTTGTCAAGTGGCTAACGCGCGTAGCGATACTACAAAAGCAACTCGAGAGCAAAAGCTACACAAAGACACAAACGACATCAGCACAACCCTAGCTAGGAGCGATAAACGACACAACTATCAAGCCTAAACTCTGATCGTACCGATCACGCATTCACAACACAAGATATAGCGTGGACTCAATATAATTATCGTCGCAACGTCAAAAAAAACCCACGCCTAAATTATCCTAAAATCTAGTAAGCAACTTATATCATTTTAGCACAAAACTACGAGTTTTTACCAAACTAGAATTTACAAACATCACAAAATAGAAAGATTAAACCATCCAAACCATTACTAGAATTTTAATCTCACTTAATTAGGATTTAGTAAAAGTCTAGTTTGTAATTAAGCTAATTAGATAATTAGGAAAATATCAATTAACATTCTAGCAATTAGGTTAAGTTTTCATTTGTCTAAAATTATCAACTAACCATTTCACAAATCAAAACCCTAATTTGATTAAAAAAAAACCTTACTAGGAATGCTAAATATGAAATTAAAATCTTTAAATTAACATCTAATTAAGCTAATTAAAGTATTAAGCAACAATTAGAGTTTAGGGTTTGGATTTATATCTCCACAAAAGATCAAAATCAAGCAACAAAACTCATCATCTTTGCCTCCAAAATTATGTCTTGAAAGAAGATCCAAGCTTGCTTAAGTGATGAAGAAAGAAGGATTTGGATTTAATTATGAATTTGTATGATTTATTTGTGATTTTTGATGAATTTGTGAAGCTTTAAAGTGAAGAAATGGAGCAAAAGAGAAGAGAGGGCAGCAAGCATGAAGGTTTCGGCCAAGGCAAGAAGAGCTAGGGTTTTATGGAATTTTGTAGAAATTTATAGAAGAAAATAGCAATAATTGCATGATAAAACAAAAAGCTTTATGTCTTCTTAATTTCTTTTCTTTAAAAAATTCCATTTTAAACCACAAATATCTATATATTTAGGTGAAAAGCTTAAAAACATAATCTAGTGATTAACATAGCATAGATTCACATTAGTAGTAATTAACCCAAACCAAAAATTAATTACCACTAATAAAGTGCACAAATAAAGTATTAAAATAATATTTTAATTAGGGAAAAATATTAAAATGCACAAAAATTACCAGTGGATTACAAAAACCCGCAAACTAGCAATTTCCTAGCTAAACTAGGTGCAGTGCATTCTATAATACAAAATGATTGCTTCTAGGTTTTACGGAAAATACAATTTATTTTACCTAAAAACGGAAAATTCGCAAAACGATTTCTAAAACGTTACAACTGATTTGGCTGCAAAAATTGCACCAACCTCTATACTTAGAGTCATATCACCCTATTCTCAGTTCTCTACCTATCTTTAGCCCATGTAACAGATAACATATGCGGGATCCTAGTCCGGTATCAAATACCCAGGACGTAGAGGATACTGAGTAATAGCTCTCTGTAACGAACACACCCGAAGAAAATGCATCAACATATACTTTCTTCATTTGGGCGGCATGGGAATCCTGGTATTCCCCTATTTTCTGTTCGATCTTATAACAATTATAAGTTAGAGCGGGACCAACGTTCCCCAGCTCAGTATAACAAGCGGGTTCGGTCAATACATCCATATTATTATCTTGATTAAGGCGTGACATGGTCGCTACCTGGAGAGTGAGAGAAGAAAACACTCTGCATGCACTCTTGCAAGATTAGATTGGTTATGTATTTTATCTAATCAGGATGGCTCTCACTGTTTTTATCAAATCTTCCTTCAAACCCTAAAAGGAAAGACTAACCGGGATTAATTACACTCTACAAGTTCGCCAATCTTTCAGCCAGGCCAGTGCCGGTATTTTGAGGGAGGTTCCCCGTGCTTTCGCACGGACCTAATTAAAATAAACCTCGTTTTCCCAGGGGAGTAACCCCGTTGACACCTTTCTAGACACCTACTTGATCGGCTAATTGTAAAGTGCAAAACTCTCCCAGGAGTAACAATTACTCGCAGTGGGTATCAGGATCCAACTATCTCATAGAAGGTATGCAATCTCATTGCAAATTTCAACACCTGAAACTCCCGATAATGGTTTTTACCCCTAGCACTTATGACCTTGACTATGATCAACATATCATAAGCACTAGTCAAGTTCTATCCGTCATTTCGTAATTAGTTAGACCCACCCACATGACCCTTGACTATAATCAACATAATCACGTGACTGTCCTAACTAATCGCATCATATGCTGTGTAGGAAGACATCACTTAGCTACCGTACACTACGCCTTGACTATGATCAACATACGCAGCATGAATACTAAGTACTCTACTTCCTAAAATGACGGAGGGTTGCGGATGGTTTTTAAGAAAACCTTTAACGCTTTGAACTTGATATCGTTGCAGAATCAAATGGTTTTAAAAGGAGTGGCTTAAGCTCTGCATTTTGAAACTTTTGCTTTTTCGTAAAAAGCCGAGTGGGTTTGAAATTCGATTCTACAACATCTTTAGGTTTATTTTCATTCATTAATCTCATTAATCAATGTCCCATCATTTTAAGTTACCTAAACATCACAGATAAATACAACGTACGCTTATGCCATCCGCATTCGCCACGAAGTCCCGTCGTGCACCGTTAGGCTAGGTAACTAACGGCAGAGCAGGGCAGGGCTAGTGCGGGTGAAAACATAAGCAGCTTCTATAATATATCATATATATTATATACAGTATCCATCTCAGAATATAAAGTGATCACATCACAGAATATCAGTAGCAGATGACAACATATGAAATATTGGATATACTAGGATTTCCATGTTTTAATTTAAGCCAGTATAAAACACGGATTCTATGGTCATGATGAATATACAAACCCACATCCCTAGACCCCTACAAGAGCGGCAAGCAACCCTACCAATTCTAGAGTTAGGAAACCCGGACTCGACGCCTCGAGATGGTCTCTCACTAGACTCTAGAACCCGATTACTTGTGCTCCCCTCCTTGTGTCTATCCTAATGCGGAAAAGTAAATAATATACATCAACGGTGACTTCATCCTCAACCTGGATGTGCCCCAATAAAAGAATATTACATACAAGTTATTACATGAATGAAAAAAAACTCCCATCTCACATAAAAAAAAACCCCGGCTATTCAAACACGACGATCCAATATAGCATACCACAGCAACACATAACATCGCATGTCATCAACGTAAGTAAATATGCGTATCCCAATTATCGTTGACGTATAGCAAAGAAACTGGCGATACACCACATATTACACTTACGGTCGTAGAAAAGGAAGTGAAAACTACAACAGTTGGAATCCGCAACCACCTTAGACATCTTAAACCCAAAATATCTCATATTCCGAATTTCATGCCTAACAATATGAATTCCTTAGACATCGCATGCCTAACAATTATAAACCCCGCATTTTAGTCTCGATATTGAAAACACTTTCCAATAACAAGTCGGGTAATTCAACAAGATTCCCGACATTCCGGTCGAATACTCGTCGGAAACTTTAGTAGACGGCCGCACCCCCCGATACTGACGACAAAGTGCACTTAGGCGGAACATCGCAGCCGCGAACACCCGGACGGATGCTTTTGGCAATGGAGTTCTCCTACAGTCATTTGGTCGGGGTTATAGGGCGTGGCTATCTAGTAATGTTACCTGGCGAGTATCCGCACACACTTCGTGATTGCGACGGACTTTTGATCACATCAAAATCCCGTGGCAACCGATCAAATAAGACTAAATTGCTAGATTTATAAAATTCAAATATTGTTGATTCCAAGTATTGTATCCCATCACAAATATCCGGACGATGTTAATCTTTTCGATCGATTAATCAAAGTCCCATAATTTCCCGAAAGCTCAACACTTGAGCACAGTTCGAAAATACCCAGAATCACACCACAGCACCCATGGACCAGCCGTAGAAGGGCAAACCAAAGCCTCATTAATGGCACCGCGGAACTGCCCGAAACCCTAAGGTTCAAAAACGTTTCCTTGGTCATTATGTCGAGTTAGGGTTTCATTCTTCTAGAGGGTCTACAGAATCGCTTGCATGATTTTCCGCATACCCTAAACTTGGAAAAATGGGTTTTTGATATTCGATCGAACTTATTAACTTTGCCTAGATAACATGTGAAAACCTAAAAACAATGTTAAACTACGAATACGAAACACTCCGAGTTGTCTATAAGTAAGACTGCATCACATGCAATTTTAGAAAAAACAAACACTTGAAACACCAAAACCCAAAGCCTGAAACACCACCAAAATTTGAAGCAAAAACTCCACAAAATGGCCGAGCACACCGATTTTTTCCTCATTGTGGCTGGCCACTTTCAGAGAAAAATGGATAAAATTTTGGTATTATTCATGATATATCTCATACATCATTCTGTACTTGTTTAAAAAAATTTTAGGGGTCATTTAAAATCGACAGAAACTGGGTCATGTTGTTTCAAGTTTCGGAGTAGTTTCGGTTTCGTAATCTAACAAATATCGTCTAATACTCTAGCCCGGCTCTGATACCACTGTTGGGATTCCTTAGCACCCTACTGGGTTTTCACAGCAAAAACCAAGCCAAATTCAAAAATTCTAAGGTGCTAATCAATTCTAAGCTAGGATCAAGCTAGAGTAAATAGACAAAACCAAACATGTAAACAACCATTACAAGTAATGAACAAGGAATACAACCTTTGTAGACCGGTCCTTCACTTCTAAAGCTCCGTGTAGAAGTCCCTTCACTTCGAGTGTCGATATCCCGAACTCTAGTATGGGTTCCCTTAGAGAAATGAACAAGCTTGCTCGAAGTCTTCGAGGCCGAAGATGATCTACGTCGAGAAAGCTCAAAACCAACCTACCTCTTCACTAGGTCAAGAACTTTGTGAAGAGAACACCTTATACTACGCAAGCAAGTGTGTAGGATGATGAAGTAGAAAGTGGGCTCACTTTAGATTTTATTTTCTCACTCATTTTCACCATTTATCAAAAACCTAGAAAGCTTTTGAGTTGAGATGAAGAAGAAGAATAATAAACTCAAGAATAAATCAATTGGTGAATTAGGCAACCATGGGTGAGTTAATATCATATATTAAACCATTGTAGAGACTAAACCATGGTTAAAATCATAATGGTTAGGTTTAAAATATCTTAAGTAAAACAAAATGAGTGGACCTTGGTCAATGGTCTACAAGCTTCATGAAGCTTTCAAGCCATGACAAAATCCATGTCATTTTGATTTACTTAAAACAAATAAAACCCTATATTATAATTAGCATGGTGTAAGTCATACACACACCCAAGTTTGCATGTATCATCAAGCATGACACAAACTATGTACACAAGTATATATCACATATACACTTAATGCACAATCAAGTGAGAAAAAGAAATCTTAAGTGAGCTAACACTAGTCAATGTAAATTAATATATAAATATATAATTATATATTAGATTATTAAATCAACACTTGATTTAACAATCCGGCTATATCACATATAACCGACTAATATCATGTGTATCAATTTATCGACTCAACACTTGATTCGATAACCCGGTTATATCGCATATAACCGACCGATGATACAAATCGTGAGAATAGAATACGGTATCACACACACATATTAATCTCGGTCGCGCAAATATCTCATATGTGCTCCTACTCCGTTTCGCCTGAGCCAGGAAACCTCTGTGTAGGACTCTAAAGACTCGTCAATACGCCGGCAGTAGGTGATGATCATATCAAACACCCACAAGCCGCAAGAGGCGTGCTAAAAGTAACGACCACCCGGGTATTGAACGATCAGAAGATCAACAAGCAAGCATGCTCATACTCCTGTGAATCCAATCAGTAACACTACCGTACAGTCCAGTCTCTTCGCATGATATGTCGCATATCTCGCCTAGGGATGGTAAACGTCAGACCCCAATAGCTTTATAAGTCATGCCGATGTAAGGTCCATAACGGGCGAGAAACTACTGATAACACTTACCAGTAAATCACATCTACCCTGGCCAGGGATTTCAGTTACGGCCAATCGAGCATAGCTCAACATCAACCCCCAATACCGGGAGAGGCGCATCCTCTCCTATCGCTCGTTGCCTCTATGTGACTCGGGACTGTACCCAAAAACCACATGTTCGCACGAATCAGTAGAGCCGTGGTAGGGTAGAAATCAAAGCACAGTGGGAGACACATAAGACTCTATGACGATCTCGGGTCGACAGACTAACCTATACCAGTGTCACTAGAGAACTACTATCTGACGTGATGTATAATACCATCTAGGAGTTCTCGGCGAGTCCGTTCAGTATACCCAGTCTCCACTGAGCACCCGTATACCATCTCTGATGTCAAACGCCAATGGATATGGGATCATCCATCGCCCATCACATAGGCCGAGAAGATATACGATCGTCTACTCTGGAATATCGATGCCCCGTCTCGATATTCCCACGACTAAGAACATTGAAGGATGAACTCATGGAATACCCATGCCCCACTAGTATGATCTGTATCATAATCCTGGAAGTCAAGTACACATCCTAAGGGCTTTATCAACATGCAACAGAGAGAAAGTAAGTATACATGTTAAGATAAAGAGCAACCAGATAGCGTACTATCATGTCGAGCAAGAAAGCCCTCCCTATATATGTCCCAGCATCCACTATAATATACATCTCATGTACAATAATGGCCTCTAGGGCATACATACAACTAACAGCCCCCACTAGTGTGACTGCCTTCACAACGCTGGTAGTCAAGCAAAGATCCTAGGGGCTCTATCAACATGTATTAGCGATATGTTAAAAGAAATACATACACATGTTAAGATAGAATCAAACCAGATAGCATACTATCATTTTGAGCAAGACAGTTATTATCCGTGTATATCCTAAGCTTCCAAAATGTAATATACAATTCAGTACTATACAATAATGGCCTCTAAGGTATATATCACTAACTGTCCTACGATTTCAATTACCATTGGGGATAAGAATATCAATCGCGCTCTTTTGGATCTCGGTGCCAGTGTTAACCTTCTTCCTTATTCTGTTTATGAGCAACTCGGTGTAGGAGAACTGAAACCTACACATTATACTCTTCAAATGGCTGATCGATCTATCACCCATCCTAGGGGTGAGCTAGATGATGTGTTAATTAAGCTTGGGGACTTCATATTCCCTGTTGACTTCATTGTTTTAGATATACAACCTGTAGCTAACCACCGGAATCAATTTCCGGTGATACTCGGTCGCCCATTCCTTGCAACCTCAAATACGGTGATCAATCGTCGAAATGGTTCCATGAACCTATCTTTTGGAAATATGACAATTAAACTCAACATTTTTAGGCTAGGGAATCAGCCATCCGAACCGAACGCTCATATACTAGATGTTTGTTCCATTCACGAGGTCGCTCCTGAAGACTGTGAATTTGAAGAATTTCTATTTGATCATAGTGATCTTGACGCCACTAGTGTGTTCCTCTTTGAACCTGCTGTTTCCGACTCTGACAACGAATATGAGTGATTCACATTTTTAAATGATCTTAGCTTGTCGCCACCTGAGTTTGAATATTTTGAATTTTCGAATGAGTTGGTTAAACCATCCGACTCTGTTGCATACACTTGTTTTGAACCCCTCTTAGAATCCTTTGAGTTCGAGACGCGTTTGCCGATCTTGCCTTCAATTGTTTCTCCTCCATTGTTCAAACTCAAGCCACTGCCGTCTCTCCTCAAGTACGCCTACTTATGTGAAAATGAGACTCTTTCGGTTATCATTTCGGCTTCTCTAGTTTTAGAGTAAGAGAAATCCCTTCTCGCGGTCTTGCAATCAAACCAGCAAGCTTTCGGCTGGACGATGTCAGAAATCAAGGGGATTAGTCCCCTGATCGTTGAACATCACATTCATATAATGAATGATGCCAAACCAGCTAAGGATCCACAGAAACGATTAAATACAGTCATGAAGGAGGCTGTGAAAAAGGAGATCGTCAAATGTCTGGGCAGTGGTATCATTTACCCTATTTCAGATAGCCAATGGGTCAGTTCTATACACACTGTCCTTAAAAAGTCGGGCATTATGGTCATCATGAACGAGGCAAATGAGTTGATCTCTACTCGCACCCAAACCGGGTGGCGAGTATGCATTGATTATCAAAAACTCAACGCCGCAAAGCGGAAGGATCACTTTCCACTACCATTCATTGACCAAATGCTTGGAAGATTAGCTAGACATGAGTTCTACTATTTTCTGGACGGTTACTCAGGCTACAAACAGATTCCCAGTGCCGAGAAAAACCAGGACAAAACCACTTTCACTTGTCCTTTCGGCACGTTCGTATATCGCCGCATGCCCTTTGGGCTATGCAATACTCCCACTACTTTTCAGCGGTGTATGATGGGAATATTATCTGACATGGTTAAGAAATTTCTAGAGATATTCATGGATGATTTCTCCATCTTTGGCGATTCCTTTGATGAGTGTCTACAACATCTTGACGCTGTCTTTACCCGATGTAAGGATAAAAATCTCACTTTAAACTGGGAGAAATGCCACTTCAGGGTGCGTGATGGTATTTTTTTAGGACATATCATTTCGCGAAATGGCATCAAGGTTGACAAAGCAAATATTGATGTCATTTCCAACCTCCCTCCTCCTAAATGTGTCAAACATATCCGATCATTCCTTGGCCATGCCGGTTTCTACAGACGATTTATCAAGGACGTTAGCAAGATTGCTGGCCCTTGACTCTTCTGCAGGCCAAGGAAACTCCATTCAATTTCAACTCGGGTTGCCTAACTGCTTTTGAATCGTTGAGAAGCTCACTCACCACTACTCCCGTTCTTTCTTCTCCAGACTGGACGCATCCTTTCGAGATTATGTGCGATGCATCCGACTTTGCTATCAGTGCGGTCATATAACAATACATCAATAAGATGCCGCACGTAATCTACTACGTGAGCCTGACCTTGAATGACGCTCAATTGAATTATACAACAACCGAGAAAGAGTTCTTGGCTGTTGTATTCGCTTTAGAGAAATTCAGGCCATATCTTATCAGCTCCCAGTCGTTGTCTACACCGATCATTCCGCTCTGAGAAATCTTTTTACAAAAAAGGATGCAAAATCTCGGCTAATACGTTGGATCCTCTTACTTCAAGAGTTTGACATTGTCATTAAGGAAAAAAGAGGATGTAAAAATGTAGTGGCCGGTCATCTTTCACGACTTCCTTCTTCGCCGATGCCTCCTCTCCTAATTAACAATGCTTTCCCTGATGAACAACTCTTGATGGCATCTTGCGAACCTTGGTTCGCAGATATTATGAACTATTTAGCAACTGGACATGTACCAAGTGAATGGTCTAGTCAGGACAAACTTAGATTTTTCTCTCAAGTAAAGCACTTTTACTGGGACGAACCCTACTTGTTCAAGTATTGTCCAGACCAAATCATCCGTCGGTGTATTCCGGAAAACAAATTCAAGAGTGTGTTGTCTTTCTGCCACGATCAAGCATGTGGCGGGCATTTTGGCCCAAGAAAGACAGCTGAGAAATTCTTGCAGTGTGGCTTTTACTGGCCAAAACTTTTCAAAGATGCACATGATTACTGCAAGACTTGCTCCCGGTGCCAACATTTGTGACGGATTTCCAGGAGAAACGAGATGTCGCTCCAACCAATCCTGGTTGTTGAGATGTTCGATGTATGGGGGATAGATTTCATGGGCCCGTTTCCCAACTCTTTTGGGAACCTGTACATTCTTTTAGCTGTTGATTATGTCTCCAAATGGGTCGAGGCAGTGCCGAGATGGAAAAACGACAACAAGGTTGTCGTTAGATTCCTGAAAGAAAACATCTTTTCCCAGTTCGGGTACCATCGTGCTATCATTAGCGATAATGGAACACATTTCTGCAATAAGTCTTTCGAGACCTTGATGCGGAAATACACGATTAATCATAAGCTATCCACACCTTACCACCCCCAAACATGTCGCCAAGCTGAAATTTCAACTTGGAAAATCAAGAAGATATTGGAGAAAACAGTTTCTAAGAACTATAAAGATTCGAGTTTAAAATTAACTGATGCCCTTTGGGCATTTCGAACTGCATACAAGACTGATCTTGGCATGTCTCCTTATCGGCTTGTGTACGAAAAGGCTTTCCACCTCCCTGTGGAAAACGAGCATCGTGCATTTTGGACGATCAAAGAGCTGAATGTAAACCTTGAAGATGCAGGAAGCTATCGGAAGCTGCAACTTAACGAGCTAAACGAGCTTCGGGATGAGGCTTACGAAAACACGGTTGTTATAAAGAACCGAACGAAGGTGTTTCATGACAAACACCTTATATGGAAAACTTTCATGCCTGGTCAACAGGTATTTCTTTACAACACAAGACTTCAGTTACATCCTGGTAAGCTCAGATCTCGCTGGACTGGACCCTTTTTTGTGCGATGTGTATACCCGCACGGTGTGGTAAATTTGGAAAATCCAAAGGACGGTTCGTTTTTTAAAGTAAACGGACACTGATTAAAACCGTTCCTTACCGCAGAACCATCGGAGGAGCTCCTGATATTGCAGGAGTCGGTTTACCATGCTTAATCTTTCTCTTTTTACCACCAAACTTCGGTTATCCAGCCATAAACAGTGGAGACACTGTTTCAAATAAGTTTAGAGGTATATATATATACTACTTTTGTATATATATATGGATATTCTTGTCCGGTGCATATCCATTTTTCTTTTTTGACAAGCAATCTTGTCTACTGATGCTCAGTTTTTGGATAAAAAAAGAGAAAGAGAAAAAGGGGAGGGGAGTGTGTATATAGAAAAGAAAAGGGAAAAAATACAAAAAATGAGAAGAGAAAAAAGGGGGGGTTTGAAAAAGAGGTTTTTTTTTTTAAACATCATCTTATAATACCCCAACTTCTGACCCGAGCCCCATTCTAAAACACTCAAACAACATTTTCTGTCTTCTCTCCTCTCCCCAAACTAAACACCAAAACTCTAGCTCCAATCACCTCGGATCGACCGGCAAAATATTCAAATCTCCCGTCACCGCCGGCCGTACTGTCATCAATCGACGATTTCCTTCTTCCTCGCTATAAGATTTGTAAGGACGGGCGCGCCCCGCGCGTGCGCGCAGCGGAAGCGGGAACGATCGGAAAACAAAAATTCCGTAGGGGCGCATTCGACCAAACGCCAAAATCGTCCAAACACTAGTTTCTAGCTAAAATAAAAGAACAAAAAGAAAAGTTCAGAATTGCTACAACCATTGCAGCCTGTCCGGCTAATCTCGGAAGACCCCGTCTAAACTCCGTTAGCTCCCGAATGCATCTGCATGCCGACTGCCTCACCGTAGATGATCTGTGTTGAAAGCGGGCTGCCCGAGCTCCAACTCCGTCACCGGTCGGAGATACTTCCTCCAGAGGCTTGCTAGGCATGAAGGAAAGCGATGCGAACAATGGGTACTCTCTACTTTTTTCAAACACTCACCATGGCAACTGTTGCCATTAACCTAGAGAGCTTAAGCTCTCTTGAGAGGAAGAAGAAGATGTATTTCTTTTTTATGGCTCGAAAAAGAAAATGGATATGTCATGTATATTTCAACCATGCCATGACACATACCCTCATACCCCACTCTCTCTCATGTGTGTGTCAACACATAAGAGAGAGGGTGGGCCCCACCACCTAATTAAATATATTAAATATAATATATATATATATATATATATTCATTAATATATATATAAAGATATATATACATTTAAATATATATATTTATTTGTATATTTATTTATACCTAATTCATAATGGTGGGAATTAATATATATATATATATATATTAAATAAGTATTAGTACATGTATCATATACACGTACACATCATGTATCGCATACACAAAATGCCATCAATATCTTCCCAGTATCATATACTGTAGAGAGTGTGTATATCATATATACTATACTAGAAACCGTATCATTAATACGATTATTAAGTCAACACTTGACTTGGTATTCCGGTTTTGAAACCGACTAGTATAACAGTCGTCCGATTGAACAGGTATATCCAATATACATGTTTTATCGAACTCATGTACGTATCCCTATACGTACGTCACATCGCGTTTTTCCCGGGCAGGCACTTTCGTTGCGGGATTCTAAAGACCTGTCAATACGCTGACAGTAGGTTATACAGGATCGTATCCGATTGAATCTGAAACACTTTCAGATTCAACCCCCCTTCAAGTTAACCCACAAGCTCGTCAGTGGCACTAGCTGTACGTAACAGCTACCCAGCTATGAGCAAGATAAAGGCAGGTCGACGAGCAAACTCATCCAGACCCAACAAAGTCTATAAGTGACACTCACTGTACAGTTCAGTCTCTTCATCAAGAAGTATCACATACCGGGTCTAGGGAGTGGAATCTGTTAGACCCCTAATAACCCGATAAGTCATGCTGACAGAGGACTCATAACCAAAGAGATATAACTTGTAACATTTACCAGTTTATCTCTACTGCCATGGCCACGGACTTCTGGCTATAGTCGTGTCCTGCACAGTGCGATATCGACTCCCAATACCGGGAGTGACGAATTCCCTCGATCGCTCACTGCTTCCATGTGCTTCAGAACTGTACCCAACCAAAACCAGTTTGCATGACTCGGTAGAGTCGTGGTAGGGTAGTAATCAAAATACAGTAGGAACACACACGAGAAAATGTGGTGATTTTAGGTGTAGGGACTACCCTATACTCATATCACTAAAGAACTGCTATCTGACATTGGTATAATACCAACTAGGAGTTCTCGGCGAGTCCGTCCAGTGTAATTCATCCAATGAGCACATGAATACAATCATCAGTATCAAACACCAATGGCTATGGGATCGGCCATTGCCCCGTACAGGATCATGAAACGTATACATCAGTCTAAACTGGAGTACCGATGCCCTGTCTCGATACTCCTACGACAAGGGACATTTAAGGATGTGCTTATAAACTACCAGGACCTACTATTATGATCCTTATCATAATCCTGGTAGTCAAGGAAATATCCTATGGGCTTTATCTCATGTATTTGCGGTACGTGATAACTAGTATCTCGCATTAACATGACAGATAAAGACTGACCAGATAGCACACTATCATCTCGAGTAAGACTGTTCTTGGTATCGGCCCTCCTCAAATTCAGTAATTGCATTCCAGTAATTACGATAATTGCCTTGAAGGCACAAATATCCAACAATCTTCCACTTGCACTCAAGGCCAATTATTGCGGATCGCAGGCACACATCTCTTGTTCTACTACATACCCAACTTCTGTACTAATAGTTTCGCAAAGTGTGTTCAAGAAATAACCTCAGTGAGTGGATCCGCTAATATGTTTCTAACTATATCTCTCTGAATCTCAACTTCACGGAGATCAACTATCTCCCGAAATGAGCGATACTTGCCCCAAAATATTGTTTGGATAGCCGATGGGACCTAGTTCACAAATGAACGTATTTATCCAAACAAATATTTAGGATGTATTCTCTGCTGAGTCACAATCAGTATCTAGTGCCTTGACTACCCCAGTATCTCGATTGGAACTCTTCCAATACACTGCTCCTCATAAAAGGGTAAACTAATGACTCATGACAGATACTCTATCACCCTTGTCACTATGGAAGCTTGAATTAGTAATTACCTCTCATATGCTCTTCACTTCTTCTTATGTTTCTCCAGGATTGGATTAATGTTTGCTTACTACACCAAGTGTAAAAGCAATATCTGGTCCGGTATATAACATCGCATGATTGACCTTACTGCCGAAGCATGTCAAATGTCACTCATGCGAGTCTCTCTCTTCATCAGTCCCGAAAGACATCATTTAGAGAGAGTGACCCCATTACCTGCGGGTACATTACCTCATAAGGAGTCCTTATTCTAAACCATTTTAGAATGGTGTCATTAAACCTGAATTGGGATAATCCCAAAACCCCTACCAGGTCTCACTCTATAAACCTAGTCACCAGAATCATTGACATATGTACAATCCACAAAAAGAGAAACTGAAGTTACAACCAACATTTGACCGAATCGTAATATAAGAATATCACTTCCTATCAAGAGTATGTTATCCAAATCAGTATGTATAATCAGACAGTACTCCTTACATCTTTCTTACAAATATCTGGTTCATCTCTTATATTGATGAAGTCTAACACTTTTACCGTTGCATCAAAAAGCAGATGATCCGCCTCCGCTATGCCTGCTTTTGTCTACAAATAGACTTAAGCAACTTTGCATACTTTCCGTTGCTCCCACTGACTAAGACAATCCTCTAGTAGAGTCATATACATGTACACTTCTAAATCCAATTTACAAAGACGTTATAATCATATTCATATCAGATATCATAGTCATGAAAACAACAGTTGGCAAATTTTATCCGCATGGACTTCAGCACAGATTTTGAATTAACAGTATCATTACAATCCACATTGGGTATTTGATGAATACATGTTGACTACAAGTCTGGCCTTATTAAGTTAATACTTTTCCATTTGCACTGATCTCAAAAGATCTGCTTGCTCCTTATGGGTTTTACCCCTTTTAGGAGCACACAACAAAGTCTATAATTTGTTGTAGTGCATGGAGTCCAACTTGGATAACTTGGCATTCAGCCATCAATCGAAAGTCATCACTTCGTATGGCCTGCTGATACTAGTAGGGTCATCATCATATTATGCAAACCTTCTAGTCACCATCTATGAGAAAACCGAAGTATCTCTCGGGTGGCTGAGGTTACCTACTAAATATGCGGAGTAGCTATGGTCTGTCAGGATCAATTGGATCATCTAGTTCTACTAAACTTTCGGTAACTGTTTGTGGTTCTGAAATCACTTCCAGTTCTACCATACTCTCACTAATTTCTTTTACAAGAAATTCCTTAACCAAGGATGTGGCGAGTCAAGAACAAAACACTTCTGAACTTGAAAAATGGTAGAAACTATTCCTCGCGAAATCTTGGGATAACCTACAGACTGTTATTTCTGAAACGTGCCTCAAGTTTATCCGGATTATGGTTTTAAATACAAATCGGATAACCCCACATCTTAACAACTTTAAGATGAACACCCTTCTATATCACATAAAGAAACAGAGGTACTTGTTTAGGTGAAACCCATATCCATTGATATGCATCTATATCTAATGCATCCCCAAAATTGAAGAAGGCAACTCAACATTACTCATCATGGAGCGCACCCGCGGATGAGCAATCTAAGAGAGAATCGCATTCTCAATATGGAATACCTAGAACTAACCCCTTGTCCGTATAGACATTGGACAAGATACATCAATATGTATAAGTCCTTAGAGTTTACTAACTCATTTTCCATGTGTTGTTAATTGAAAAACATTCTTTTGGTTGAAAAAAACCAAAAGTTTTCTATTTAGGCAAAACCTGATGATTTTTCTCAATAGCAACAATTACTCTGAAAGCCAACATTGAGGATAAAATCATCCATTCTCAATTCTCTACTCCTTCTAAGCATCTGTAACGCATTACAGATGTGGGATTCTAATCCGATATCTATATACCCAAGAGTTAGAGCTTATTGAGAAATAGTTTCTCAAAACACAGACGCATGAGAAATCTGAAACATCAAAAATTGTTTCGGTGGGGTTAGTCGGGTATTCCTAGTATTACCTTTTTCGTTGCCCAGACTCATGACAGTAGTCGCAATTTCCTTTTCTCGCTGCAACCTATTTTGATGACTTTCTATCTTACCTTCTTGTATACCAAACTTATGCTAGTTGGTTTTCTTCTTTCCATTCCTTCAGCACCAGCTTCGGGATTGGAAGAAGACTATCCAATAATCGTAACTGGTATACACTCCTTATATGTGAGGAGCTCTCAAGATCGAGATAAGGTAGGAGGGATAGACAAACGAACAATTCATCTAATCCAGAACAAGTGGCCATCCTCAGACTGAAACAGTTTCATCGAGTTCGTATCTAACTATACGATGGCCTTCCAAACAATATGGATCTCTGTACTGAATACAGAGGGATCTAGAGTTAGCGGAAAGGGAAGTAGGATATGTGAGGACATATGTGACTATATCATGGATTAGGGAAATCCAAACATTCCAAAGCTGTCGATTTGGAAGAAAGGTCGGTCAACTTGGTTAATGAGTCTTAGTTAAAGGTCAGTCTAGAGTCGCTGCTAGAGAGAGAGAAAAGAAACACTTTGCATGCACTCTAACCTAGATTATATTGGTGTATTTATCTAATTAGGATGGCTCCCACTATTCTGTCAAATTCTCCTTCAAACCCTAAAATGAGAACTAGCCATGATTTTGTATAGAAAATGTCTCGGGAGTAACAATTACTCATAGTAGGAATCGGGATCCAAACTATCATGGAGCGGTAACCTTGACACAGTCAACGAGTCACCCCCACCATAGAAGGTATGCAATCTCATTGCAAGTTTCAATACTCGAAACTCCCGATATTAGTTTTTACCCCTAGCGGCTATGACCTTGACACAGTCAACAAACCATAAGCTACTAGTTAAGTTCAACCCGTCATTTCATGATTGATTTAGACCCACCCACATAACCCTTGACACAGTCAATAAGGTTACACGACTTTCCTAACCTATCGCATCAATATGCAAACAGGAAGACATCACTTAGCTACCATACACTACACCTTGACACAGTCAACAAACGCAGCATGAATACTAAGTACTCTACTTTCTGAAATGAAAGAGAGCTACGGCTGGTTTTGAAGAAAACCATCAACGTAATGAACTTGATCTCATCGTAGGAACCGAGTGGTTTTGAAATTTTATAGTCGCGTAGACTTTTGCTTAAGAGTGAACTCCCTGTGAAAGGATCTAGACTCTTTTCCTCATCGAATGAGGTGCGGGATATACATAATCGAATAGAACGATTCAAAGCAAAAGAATATGGCTACAAAAACAATTTTAGTAACACAAATTTTTGCCCAAGAGCGAACTCCCAGTGACTGGATCAAAGCTCTTTCCTCATCGAATGAGGTGCGGGACATTCTTAACCGAATGTCTCGATGCAAAGCAAAAGAATCGAATAAAATTTCCTCTTTATAAAAAATTGGTTCCTACAACGTACAGGTTTATTTTACTTTGTATTAATGAAATTAATACAGTCCCATCATTTAGATAATCTCATTATCTGGCAATATCCTTCTCGCACAAACATTACAGAAAGGCATGAAAAGGAAAAATATAATGCATATATACGCCATCAGCATTCGCCACGGGGCCCCGTCATGCACCGTTAGGTTACTTAACTAATGACAGAGTGGGGGCAGGGCTAGCGCGGATGCAAAATGTATATAGCATTAATACACACACACACACTATATATCACATATATAAATATACCATCACACGCAAATAATCACATTACAGCATGAAGAAAAACAACATCACAAAGTTTGGAATGGTCGAATCACCTAAGAATCCCGTGTTTCGTTTGAGCCAAAAACGAAGCACGAAATACCTTGGTCGCATGAATAGCCCGTACGTAGCCAAAAGCAAACCCCTACAAGTACGTCAAGTCATCCGCTAAACCGAGAAACAAGGCAACCCAGCATCATCACCATGATGGAGCCACCCAACACTTTCTCATGTCCGATGACAAGTGCACTCCTCCGTGGGTCTATCCTAGCTCCCAACAAGCGCGGAAAACAGCCCGCCAATCCTAGAATCGAGTGGCCCGGTCTCAGCTCCTTGAGATGGCCACCCACTGCAATCTAGAACCCAGCTGCCAGTGCGCTTCTCCGTGGGGTAATCCTAATACCTGTATTAATAAAACGGTGACATCGATCGCAGCCTAATACCCCGACAAATAATAATACAATAAGCGGAAACAACGGCCACAAGTCGACCGCTCGTCCCGACTAAAAGAATATACATTTTGGTTACAACATGAATGAAATGAAACAGATAACATCGCAACATCCAAATACGCACAGAGCTATTCATTTCGCTACGATCCAATCCACACCAAACAAACTTAACATAGAACATCACAGACTCACAAATACATATCAACAAGTATGTATCATCGTATTAACTAAGTTAAACACTTTAACATCATTAATTAGAAAACCTTACGATGTTATAGTTTTGATTGATGACTTTCCAATGCAATATGGGATCAAATCTCAATACTGGGAAAAAACAAACAATAACAAAAATCCTATTTCTACAAGTTTAAGCCCCTATAGAAAATTGGGGGCATTTCGCAACAAAACGGCCGGTAGAATACTGGTGTGGCCGGCCATATTGACACAAACCCTCCCCCCCCCCACAATTTCACCAGTGTCATTTATACATCCAAATCAACATTCTGCAGTTGTTTAAAAAAAATTTAAAACACTTTTGAAATTCGGACAGAGAAGGGCTTAAACTCGGAAATCGGAATCAGAAAATTGTCGATCGAAACTAAAACGTCGCCAAAGCTAGTCCTGGTGCTTTTTTGGCGTTGATACCACTGTAAGGACGGGCGCGCCCCATGCGTGCACGCAGCGGAAGCGGGAATGATCGGAAAACAAAAATTCCATAGGGGCGCGATCGACCATACGCCAAAATCGTCCAAACACTAGTTTCTAGCTAAAAGAAAAGAACAAAAAGAAAAGTTCAGAGGTGCTACAACCTTTGAAACGTGTCCGGCTAATCCCGGAAGACCCCGTCTAATCTCCATCAGCTCCCGAATGTGTCTTCATGCCGACTGCCTCACCGGAAATGATCTACGTTGAAAGCGGGCTGCCCGAGCTCCAACTCCATCGCCGGTCGGAGAGACTTCCTCCAGAGGGTTGCTAGGCGTGGAGGAAGACGATGCGAACAATGGGTACTCTCTACTTTTTTCAACCACTCACCATGGCAACTATTGCCATTAACCTAGAAAGCTTGATCTCTCTTGAGAGGAAGAAGATGTATTTCTTTTTGATGGCTTGAAAAAGAAAATGGATATGTCATGTATATTTCAACCATGTGCCATGACATATACCCTCACACCCCACTCTCTCTCATGTGTGTCAGCACATAAGAGAGAGGGTGGGCCCCACCACCTAATTAAATATATTAAATTTATAATAATATATATACACATTAATATATATATATAAAGATATATATACATTTACATATATATATTTATTTGTATATTTATTTATACATAATTCATAATGGTGGGAATTAATATATATATCAAATATATATATATATATATATATTACATAAGTATTAGTACATATATCCTATACACGTATACATCATGTATCGCATACACAAAATGCCATCAATATCTTCCCGGTATCATATACTGTAGAGAGTGTGTGTATCATATAGACTATACTAGAAACCGTGTCATTAATACGGTTATCAAGTCAACACTTGACTTGGTATTCCGGCTTTGAAACCGGCTAGTATAACAGTCGTCTGATTAAACGCGTATATCCAATATACATGTTTTATCGAACTCATGTACGTATCCCTATACGTACGTCACATCGCATTTTGCCTGGACAGGCACTTTCTTTGCGAGACTCTAAAAACCTGTCAATACGCTGGCAGTAGGTTATACATGATCGTATCCGATTGAATCTGAAACACTTTCAGATTCAACCCCCTTTCGGGTTAACCCACAAGCTCGTCAGTGGCACTAGCTGTACGTAACGGCTATCCAGATATGACCAAAATAAAGGCAGGTCGACGAGCGAACTCATCCGGATCCAACAAAGTCTATAAGTGACAATCACCGTACAGTCTGGTTTCTTCGTCAAGGAGTATCACATACCGGATCTGGAGAGTGGAATCTGTTAGACCCCTAATAACCCGATAAGTCGTACTGACAGAGGACTCATAACCAAAGAGATACAACTGGTAACACTTACCTATTTATCTCTAATGCCGTAGCCACGAACTTCTGGCTATAGTCATGTCCTCGACAGTGCGATATCGACTCCCAATACCGGGAGTGACGAATTCCCTCGATCGCTCACTGCCTCCAGGTGCTTCGGGACTATACCCAACCAAAACCAGTTTGCATGACTCAGTAGAGTCGTGGTAGGGTAGTAATCCAAATACAGTGGGAACACACACGAGACACTATGGCAATTTCAAGTCTAGGGACTACCCTGTACTCATGTCACCAAAGAACTGCTATCTGACATTGGTATAATACCAACAAGGAGTTGTCGGCGAGTCCGTCCAATGTAACTCATCCAATGAGCACATGTATACAATCATCAGTGTCAAACACCAATGGCTATGGGATCAGCCATTTCCCCGTAAAAGATCATAAAACGTATACACTAGTCTAAACTAGAGTACCGATGCCCTATCTTGATACTCCTACGACTAGGGACATTTAAGGATGTGCTTATAAACTACCAGGCCCCACTAGTATGATCCTTATCATAATCCTGGTAGTCAAGCAAAGATCCTATGGGCTTTATCTTATGTATTTGCGGTACGTGATAACTAGTATCTATCATTAACATGATAGATAAAGACAGACCAGATAGCACACTATCATCTTGAGTAAGACTGTTCTTGGTATTGGCCCTCCTCGAATTCAGTAATTGCATTACCGCAATTACGATAATTGCCTTGAGGGCACAAATATCCAACAAGATTCTTTCTCCTCGCATCTCTCCTGTTGTTTGATTTCCCTAAAAAATTCAATTACCTACTGTAATGGCTCCCTTTGATTGCAAAAAAAAATTTGTCGATGTGTTCACCCATGAGCTATATGGGAGTTATTTCTATGATGCGATTTGTCAAATAGGTTGGGAATTTCTGTTATATGAGGATGAAGGGTTGTGTGCCATTGAAGAATTAGTAAATGAATTCTACAATGCGTTGCGTGCGGGTGAGCAATTGCAGGATCGTGTCCGTTTTCATTTTCGGGGAAGAAGGAGGGTGTTCTCCGCAGAAACAATTTCAAAAGTCACCAACATCCCCACCCGACCAGGATTTCAATATCCATTATAGCTCACCGAGTATAGAACGATTGTTGGATCGATGTACGAACTACGATATGCTGGGCTGAACGCCCAGCAGATGTATCGAAATGCCTATACTTCTTGCCGCTGGGTATACCGAAATGTCAAAGGGCTCATCCGAATTTCTTCTTTTCCGGCGATTGTGGATCATGTCGTCCACTACCTAATGACGAAGAACTATCAATTCTGCATTGTGAACATGTTGTTCACAACAATCATTGAGAGTGTCACAGGGCGCAAACTGTTACTTCCAGTCCTCATCGCATAGATCTGCCATTACTATATGGAGGAGGAAGACTTCGATGCCTGCATCTTCATGTACGACACAGTCCCAGTCAAGGTTGAGACGATATCACAGGATTATACAGACATCAGATGTGACCAGCAGATATGGTCACCCTCTGACCCTAGCGAGCATGCGACACCACAGGCATCATCAAAGATATACCTGAATGAGGATATACCGACAGATCCTTATGATTTATACAGGATAGAGGTCCGTGATATCAAGACACTGATTAGGCAGAACAAAGAAATCAAACAGCAGTTAAGCCAGATCCTAGAAAATCAAGAAGAAGCAAGTGGAAGCGACCAAAGCAAAGGAAAGGGAAAAGCCAAGCGACGATGAGGACATCATCCACTTCAAGTTTGGGGGTGAATTTGAGATGGGGTTTTTATCTTGTATCAAACATATCATGTTGCATTTGCATATTTCCTGCATTTCAGCATTTCATATCATGTATTTTTTCTTTTATTTTGCATGTAGTTGCATTGTATGTTTTCTTTTGTATTACATTCTGCTGTTTGTATCAGAAAAACCGAAAAAACATAAAAATTAAAAAATTTCCAAAAATATAAAAACTTTGTCGTTAAGTTATCAAGTGGAAAAGCTTAAATTCAAAATATCGACGGTTTAATATGATAAGATAGGAATAACTAAATCTTATGTCTAGATATTGAAAACCCGAACGATAACCCTCCTTGGAATTTAACAGTAGCTAATATACGTCTTTTTTATCACACTACACGTGTCGTGAGTTTTGAAAAATTAGATGAAAAGTTTGATATGTCTTAAAACAACTTTAAAATTTGTGAACTCCGTCAGGATCAAACTGGTTTTTCTGAGATATGTAATATCGAGAAGAGTTTATAAAGCAAAATGGGTATGAAAGGATATTATTGATACTTTAATAAAAACTAAGTCTGAAAAATAACCCATCTTAAATTTGATTGGAGTGATTTCACACCTTACCTATACAAAACACGTCTTATATCTTGAAAAAAGAATTGAACAGCTGGCTATATCTCCGTTCACATTAAATTGTCACAATTCTCACGCCATAATGAGTCTTTTTGTATTAGGACCTAGGTAAGTTGAGCAATTAAGTCCGCCGGGGTGTTTTTACACCTAATGCTGTAAAATTAACTGGTTTGGGTGTATTGGCCAAAAACTCGCTAAGAATCCTAGAAAGTCCAATTTAAAATAAATTCAAGCAAGTATTCTCTCCGAGTTAAAATTCCTAACGGTTCTTTGTGTTAGAATAATCTTGATAAAAGACAAGTTTTTATAAAATTATTTTCAAACGGAGATATGAAGGTTTTATTTGATAATCAAGACTATTGGATGTTTACGAAGGTGTGTATGAAACGAAAACAAGTAAAATGTGGAGTGAAGTATAAGACCAAGTTCTCTATTAAAACTGATAGAAATTCTGAATTTGAAATCTAGCTGGAAAACGAAACTTAAGAAAAACTTAACTCTTTGTAAACTGGTATGATCCTTTTGAAGTTTTTAATCCGGTCTTTATTTTTGTGACATGTTGACTTTAAATCGAACTTTTCAAAACATAACGACGATATTGCACCACACGTTAAAGGCGTATAAGATCTTAAGTTGAATAAAAATGTGAGGTGTGAAAAATAAGGGTTCGATATTTCTAAACATAGGATAATAGAATTTCTAGTTTTGATACTAAACACTAGGATTAAGAATTGACAGTTATTTCGCAAAAAACTAGCTTAACGGGATTTTATGGGTGTAATCCGCTGAAAACCCTCAAGAGACAACACTCCTCCTACTAGGGACACCTAGAGCTTTAACGGTTTGTTGCACGAGCTCAGTGCAATCGCGTTCCCTGCGAAAGTGAGCTTAGGATTTTATTTTTCTCGGGACAACCAAAGGATAAGTTTGGGGGTATCTTTTCATCACGAATTTTGTGTGTGTAATCCGCAGGGAGCAGAGAATTTTGTGTGTGCATTTGATTCATCATGGCTTGTTGCACGAATTTTGCTCATCATAAATTTGTTCATCCGTATTTTTTCATCATGAATTCATTCATCACGACTTGTGTGCATTTGATTCATCACGGCTTGTTGCACAAATTTTGCTCATCACGAATTTGTTCATCCGTATTTGTTCATCATGAATTTGTTCATCACGGCTTGTTGCACGAATTTTGCTCAAAACGAGCAGAGAATTTTGTGTGTGCATTTGATTAGCACGAATTTTGTGTGTCCTTTTAAAGTTTGAAATAACCGCAATCAAAATTGTGTCGCGTGTAGCGATCCGAGATGAGTACGGGTCATCCGCAGGGAGATGGTATGTTTTTACGCTTGTTTTAATGAGTTAAGTTCGTATTTCTGAGTTGTTTTTATTCTAAGTGTCAAAAAAATGATATGTTCAAGAAAAAGACTTGTTAGGGGTAGTTTTAGGTTAGCTTGAGTTAGGATAATATTTGTCGTTTTCGTATAGACCCAACTTGATATTGATCCTATAGTAATCAGCAACAACGTGGATTAGGGAACTTGAAGTACGGTATTTGCGATTTTACGCTAAATCCGTATTTCTTGTTCCTTGTCCTTCCATTCCTTGTCCTTCCATTCTTGTCTCTTGGTTTTAGCCTCTGGCAAACCACTCACAACCGGTCATGATTAGGAGTCACCGCTATCGTGGTAGGATAGGGTGCCTAACGGAGCGGATTGCAAATCGTTTGGTCAGAGTTTCAATTACAAGTTAAGGGTTTTTAAGGATTTTAGAAAACATTTCTCCTAAAAAAATCTAACCATATTCTACTGTAAACAAGATAAACAATTACTCACACATATTTACAAGAATCAAATAAAACATAAAAAGAGAAAGGCACATAGTAAAAATTGCAAAGAAAAGTAAAGCAAAGGTTAAGAACTAAGAACCGATATATCCGATATGCAACTCTTCAAGTGTCATTAAGTCCAAAACTCAATATGAAATCAAAATACCAAACTTTAAACTTGCAATCTCACTTAAGAGGTTGCAAGATCAGAGAAAAGCAAAAGATTTCACTATATCAAAATTTGAGCAAGCACATGACATGAAATGATCAAAAGAGAACTTTTTATTGATTGATAATGAAGATACAAACTAATTTGAATTCAAGAACCTAAACCTTAAGCTTGTAAGTTCAGTGAAGAAGTTACAAGGTCAAGATAGAGAGCAAGAACTCAAGAGTACAAAAGTAAATACAAGTTAACATCTACAAAATGAAAAAATTGTTCTAAACTAAAAACATGGACCTTTATGCCTCTCTTCTGGTGTGTATTTATAGGCATCTTCACAGAATAAACAAACAATAAAACAAGGGTGACGTGACAATGTAGATTGACCAGAAGAAAAATGAAGAACTTTTGAGCTAGTTTGGCCGGCGGTAGCGGGTAATTAGGGGATTCTGCCAGTTTTTTCTTTAGAGTTTGGGCCCGTCTTCGTGTGATGATTTTATAGTCTCTCCATGATCTCTCTAGTATTGTTTGATTTTTTAATATAAGCTTGGTTTGTAATCTGTAGATTTAGAGGTAAAATGTGACTTTAAATCACATCAAACCTTTTTGCTTTACTCATCACACACCCACTTGCATAAGTCATGATTCTTGTGTGCCCACTTGTGCTAGGCTGTCCCACAAAGGTTCATGCATCAAAAGAGTTTTGTGTTCATACTTGTATTGTTGCATTTGTCTTGATAAAAAATGTGTGCACATGTTTGTTGCAAAAAGAAACTCTTTGAATATTGATCAGTTTTCTGTTCCGGTTGTTGTGTCGACTCACAAATGTCGTATCCGTGTATTTGAGTGTGTTTCTAGTGTTTTGTCACGAATACCTGTAATCTGTATTTATTGAGTAGACATGGTTTAATAGTACCGATATATCACAAAATTGATAATGAATGAGCGGTATTGAAAAGCAATTTTTCGTGATGAACACCCTTCGTCAACAATTTTCGGTGCGGGATGAGGTTATAGCATCCCTTCGATTATTTCGGGTTCAAGTGAGCTTTTCCACCTGACTGCCGGACATGCTTGTAGATCCTTCAGTATTTTTTTTGGTTTTTGCTGAAAGAACGACTTTCCATGGAGTTTCTTTCACGAGTGAGTATGATGCCCCCTGCGCAGCCACCTTTTTGGAGTGTACTTCTGGTGTGGGTTTACACTCCAGTTATCAGACAGCGTGAATTTCCCCTATTGATACTGGTCTTCGACCCAGTTTTTGAAGACGTAGCAATTTTCAATTGGGTGGCTCACCATTCTGTGATAGGAGAAGTAGTTAGGGTTGTTGACATCGCCATGTTGCGGTGGATGCCTCGTGTCTGACAATGTAATGAGTTTATTACGCACTGCCAATTCGAACAGTCTCCTCATCTTATCGCGGGGAAACAAGCAAGCATGTCCTAATCTTTCCTTCAAGGATGGGCGCGGACGCGCGTTGTTTTGGCGAGCAGCTGGTTTTGGGCCACTCAGTTGTTGTTGCGTATTCGCAACGAAGGCTGCTTTCCCTTTACCCTTGTTATTTTGAGGGTCCTTATTTGAAGAGGAAGGCCCATGGCCCATCTGGTCCATTTGAGCCAGTTTATCTATCAGAGCCTGAAAGGTAGTTGGTTTGAAGAATGTCATGAACTGGGACACAGTCGTTTGAGGATCAAGGGTCCCGATGAATATGCCCACGGCGGGAGATTCTTCAATATGCTGTTCGCACTTAGACCATAGGTTCCACCACAGGATCGCATATTGGACCCAGGTTTCTCCCGGCTTTACCCTGGCATTGATTAATGCCGTAATTGGAGTGCGCTCGCTCGCGCTGGCGAAACGCTGTGTGAATAGCAGTTCAATCTCTGCGAATGTTTTTACGGAGTCATTTAGGAGCTTGGAGTACAATTCAAAGGCTGTTTCTGACAGGCTGCAAACAAACTAGCGAAGCAACAGTTTGTCATCGCCTGCAGTGTTTCCACACAGAGCTCTGAATTGCGCGACGTGCTGGTGAGGGTTGCCTTTCCCTTTGTATATATGGAATTTAGGGATCGTATACCCGGGCGAGTACTTGATTTGATCATACCAGCCTGGATATAGTCATCCGGTTTTGACGATTTGGCCATCAGTTTCATTAGCTTGATGAGCTCTTATTTGTTGAGCAATGTAATCATCAAGGGCGGCCTTGGAGATTGTTACTTCTTTGGCCACTGATAAGGCCATAGGAGGGTTTGATATTTCTCCTCTGTCATCCTTGATGGTTATCGGCAAATATTCGGCTGGGGGTTCTGGCTGGATTAATATTCCAACCATGTCTTAGAATAAAAGAGCCATTTTCTTCATGTTAGCAGCTTGCTCAGCAGCCTCTTTGTCCTTCCTCTCGAGCACCCTTCGCAGAAACTCTGTATCGGTCTCTTGCTTTTGGCGTTGTTCGGCCTCTTTGTCTAGACTTGTGCCATCATTTTGTTCAGTATTTTCTAGAGCTTTTGTTGTTTCTCCCGAGCCTTTGTCAGCGACCAAGTTTGCGGTCGATGACTTACCGAAACACGGCTCCCTTCTTGCCCATTGGTCATATAGACCGTATGGACGATAATGCCCCCAGACTTGGGGCGTTTGGATCCATCGCCTTTTGAATTTGCTAGGGGCGGTAGAGTTTTCTCCAGCCTAGTTCTTTTATGGGAGATTGGACTTAAAGGAGCAGCTATGACAGGCACCTATTTAGGAGAATTCCCCAGTTGTATGGCGGAGGATTGATCTTTTTCTTGTCGAACCATCAATTTCTTCGGTCGACGAAAGTGATTTTCATCGACCACAAAGTCTTGGACTTTTCACCAGACCCTACGAATTTGTGAGGAGAGCCGCTGACGAGGCCGCTCTGGCTTTTCCTGCACCGTAACTTCTGCAGGTGGGGTGATTTCTTTATCACCGCCGTTGGAGAGTTTTTGCGCACCCTCTTAAACGGATCAAAGCTGTTCCCGATTGGAACAGCAGCGTCGACTTCCACCATTGGAGCTGGTGGGGTGAGTCTAGAGGGGGAGTTGCCCCCAGCTTCTCTCATTCGGTGCCAGTGGCGATGTCGAGCATGCCTTGCTGAAGGGACCACCTTAGTTTTGAAAGTGGCTTCATCATGCCCCTGGTTTTTCTTAGGAGCCACAATTGGCGCAGCCTGTTGAAGACCGACGTCCTTGTTAAAGTTTGAGGAGAAGTGGCCAGCCTTTCGAAAACCGACTGTCTGATAGGCGAAGCGCCTTTAACGGTTTCTCCTGTAGGAGGAGTTGGGGGGCTATCCGTTTTAGGGTAGCCCCTTCAGGTATCACGAGCTTCTTTACGGGCACGTTTGTTCTTTTGCTCAGCCTGTTGAAGACTGAAACACCAGATTTGGACGACTCTTTGAGAGGGGCCGCTGTGGTTGTCAGTCGATCGAAGATCGACCTTTTAGGAGCTTCTTCTTGCGGCAATGAGGCACCAAAACTCACAGGTGGGAGCATGGTCCTAAAGAATAATCCAGTAGTATCTTGTGTGACTTGCCCCACTGGCATCGAGAAAATAGAGGTCGCGTTGGGCCCATAGGTCACTCCTCCAGTTGGGGTGGAGAGAGAGTTGCTGTTGCATAAGGTGCACTGGGAAGCCATCGATTTTTCTACACAGGAGCAAGACACCAAGTTTTAGTACGAATCCAAGGGCAACAATAGCAAACCGCGATTTTATTCGCAAAACACGACACATGAAGTGTGGAGTGAAAAGAGGAAAAGGTTCTACCGGGCATGCCAGAACCTGTTCACCACCGAAAGACCGGACCGAGACGTTGGGACATCTGGCATGGATTTGGGGGCAGATGCTATTTGGACTTATCCATCCACCTCTCTGAAGATACCAAATTGATTTATGGCACCATATATTGGAGGTTTGGATAGATGCGACCGTTGTAGCGTGACTTTATCAGATTCCCTCTCATTTGTGAGGGGGTTTTTTTATTATGGGGACGCTCTTCCCTGTAGACGCAAGCCCCTGCAGTTAATTACGTTATCGTGTTGCGATAACCACTTTCTCCTGCTCCAGCAGTTCACTTCATGTCGTGTGTTGTTTTTTTTAATTTTTGGTTGCCCGTGGATGTGAGTCGATGTCGCGCACCCCGCGAGTTCGCGGGGAGGCGGAATATTCAAAAAACGATTTTCAAAGCTCGCATCACCGACTTGAACTCCAGGATCGATACTAAACACGAACTAGCTAACTTGCAAAGAGGTTTAACTACTCGAATGAAAGTTATACCTCACGATACTAAGTCCTTCAGGTCTTCTTCGTTGTCCTTTACCACGTCATCAGCTCCAAGGATCGAAACAGATCGGGAAACCTCGACAGCCTCCTCGAGTCAAAGACGATCCACCCGAGAGTCTATAGTCTGAGCTCGTACCTCTAATCTGAGATAACTACGGCTTCTAGTTCGCTAAACTAGAAGTCTTAGGTGGCGTAGAGTGAGAAGATGAATTGATTTGTCTCTTGGAACCCTAGGATTCTCAACACATGAGAGCTTTACGGTATTGATGAAGAAGAAGAAGACTTGAAGAAAATCATAGTAAAGTGTGTGAGCTTGGATAAAGCTTGGTTGTCCTCTTTTTAGAAATATGAAGCATACTTATATTTTAGAAGATAAATATCTAACCAAATATAAATATCTAACTAAATATCAAGCATGCTTCAAAATATCTAAAGAGTGAGTCACCAAGTAGCCATGCTAGATTCAACGTAAACCTCCACCTCATTTAGGTTTCAATCTAAAAGAATAAAACCAAATTAGGTGTCCTCTTCTAGAATCTAATCCCGAGGAAATTACGAGAATGCCCCTCATCCGTATATACATACCCACATCCGTATTCAAAAGAATAAAAATACAAAGAGACGAAAATAATCCATTAATATAATACTAGGATTCGGCTTAATCCAAAGCCCACTAGTATTATCCGCCCGATCATCATACGTGCACAAGTATACGTAAGTGATCGAAGCCCTGCTGTAAAACCATACGGCCTCTACACCTTTTTCCCGGTGCAGGGAAACCCTCTGTGTGGGACTCTAAAGACTCGACACTACGCTGGTAGTGGGTTTAACCACAAGCCGTAAACGGTACTAGCTACACGTAACGGCTACCCAGATATGTATCGATAAGAAGGCCGATGAGCTAACTCATCCGAACTCCTACTGAGCCTATCTATGACAATCTCCGTACAGTCCGGTCTGTTCATCTAAAAGTATCACATATCGAGCCTAGGGGGCGGTAATCGTCAAACCCTTAATAGCGCAATAAGTCATGTCGAAGTATAGCACAAAACATCTTGAGAAACTACTGGAATACCTACCAGTAAATCTCGCTTGCCTTGGCCAAGGACTTTGTGTAATGGCCTTCCGAACACAGCGCGATATCAACCCCCAACACCGGGAGAGACAAATCTTATCTAACCGCCACTGCCTCCAAGTGCTTCGGGACTGCACCCAACTACTACCTGTTTGCACGACTCCTTTGAGCCGTGGTAGGGTAGTAATCAAAGTACAGTGGGAACACACTCGAGGCGAAGTAGCAGTGTCAAATCGACGGACTAAGGTGTACTCATATCACCTGGGAACTGCTACCCGACGATAGGTACAATACCCACCAACAGTTCCAGACGAGTCATGTCCACTGTACTCATAACCTAATGAGCACCTGCATACTATCTCCAGTATGACGTATTGATGGCTGTGGGACAGACCATCTCCCTTGCTAGGATGAGAAGTGTATACACTAGTCTACTCCGGAGTATCGATACCCCGTCTCGATAATCCTACGACTAGGGACCTGTATAGGATGTGCTTATAGACTACCTAGCCCCTACTAGTATGACTGCCATCACAACGTTGGTAATCAAGCAAAAGATCCTAAGGGCTCTAGCAATATATATAAGCGATAAGCTAAGAAAGCACATGCACATATTGAGGTAGAAACAAACCAGGTAGCATACTACCATTTCGAGCAAGACTATTACTATATCCGTGTATATCCCAAGCTTCCATTAAGTAATATACAAACCAGTATGATACAATAATGGCCTCCAGGGCATATATCACTAACAATCTCCCACTTGCACTAAGGCCATATACTGGAATATCGTAGACCGAAGATCTCGAATAGCCTCTCGAGCTCTGTCTGAGGGATGGCCTCTGTGAGTAGATCTGCAGTATTGTTCTCCGTATCTACTCTCCTCACCTCGATCTCTCAAGGATCAACGATCTCCCTGATCTGGTGGTACCGCCTCAAGATATGTCTAGATCTCTGATGGGACCTCGGTTCCTTCCCTAAAGCTATAGCACCATATGTTGTCACAATACTAAAGTATTGGACCAACAATGGAAGGAACCGCCTGAAATTCAGTTAAGAACTTCCTTATCCAGACTGCCTCTTTTGTGGCGTCTCATGCAACGAACTACTCCGTTTCCATCGTTGAGTCTGCAACGGTGTCCTTCTTGGAGCTCTTCCAATAGACCGCCCCTCTATTAAGGGTAAAGACATAACCCAACATGGACTTGGAGTCATTCTTATCACTCTGGAAGCTGGAGTCAGCAAAGGTCTCGATCTGGAGGTCTTTTCTGCCATACACCAAGAACATCTCCTTAGTCCTTCTCAGGTACCTGAGAACGTTCTTTACCGCTATCCAGTGCTTCTCTCCTGGGTTTGACTGATACCGTCTTACTACCCTGAGTGTGTAACCAACATCTGGTCTGGTACACAACATCACATACATTATAAAGCCTACTGTAGAAGCGTAGGGTATAGATGTGATGCGACCCCTTTCCAAATCATTCTTGGAAGACTTCTCTTTGGAGAGGGTGATTCTCTGACAAGCCGGTATACTACCGCGCTTGGAATCATCCATACTAAATATTTTCAGTATGGTGTTGATGTACCTTGACTGTAAAAGTCCCACCATCCTGTTTGATCTATCATGATAGATCTGGATCCCCAGAATGTAGTTTGCATCACCCAGGTCTTTCATGGAGAACCTTAGTGACAAGAATCCTTTGACTGATTGTAGTATAAGAATGTCATTTCCTATCAAGAGAATGTCATCCACGTACCCGACGAAGAATCCCACAGTTCTAGCTACAATCTTACTATAAATGCATGGTTTATATGGATTTTTGATAAAGTCGAATTTTTTGACCGTCTCATCAAAACAGATGTTCTAACTCCGCGATGCCTGCTTTAGTCCATAAATAGACTTAAGCAACTTGTACACTATCCCGTTGCTCCCACTCTGATTGAAACCCTCTGGCTGATCTATATAGATACACTCTTCTAAATGTCCATTTAGAAAAGCCGTCTTTACGTCTATCTACCGGATCTCATAATCTTGGAAGGCTGCAATGGCAAGAGGGATCCGAATGGATTTAAGCATAGCCACTGAAGAAATGGTTTCATCATAGTCCAAACCAGATCTTTGACGAAAACCTTTTGCAACAAGTCTGGCCTTATAGGTTTCAACATGTCCATCTACACCAATCTTTTTTCTGAAGATCCATTTGCAGCCTACGGGTTTTAACCCTTCTGGAGCAATGTTCAAAGTGTATACTTTGTTGGTGTATATGGACTCCATCTCGTTCCGCATTGCATCCAGCCATTTTACCAAGTCGCCGCTCTGAATGGCTTGCTGGAAGCTAGTTGGCTTATCATTGTCAATGATGCAATCCTCTCTATCCCCGTCTATGAGAAAACCATAATATCTCTTGGGCGGATGAGACTGTCTACTAGTCCTGCGGATTGGCACGGGGATGTCATGTTCTTTTGAAATCTCTAGTTCTACCATACTTTCAGTAATAGTTTGTGGTTCTGGAATTTCTTCCAGTTCTATTGCGCTCCCACTATTCCTTTTTCAAAAAATTGATTTTCTAAAAAGTGGGCATGACGAGGAACAAAAAACCATTCGTTCCTCTACATAATAGAAACGATATCCCCTAGAGTTCTTTGGGTATCCGAAAAACCTACACAGTACTAAGTGTGCCTTGAACTTGTCCGCATACTGCTTTTTGACAAAAGCTGGACATCCCTATATCTTCAGATACTGAAGATAGGGTTTCTTCCCACTCCACATCTGATATGGTATGGTAGGCACAGTCTTGGTAGGAACCTTATTCAAAAGATATGCAGTTGATTCTAGTGCATAACTTCATAAGGATCGCGGTAACTCAGCATTACTCATCATGGAACGAACCATATCCAATAGGGTTCGGTTCTGCCTTTCCGATGCACCGTTGTGTTGTGGTGTGTATAGAGGTGTAAGCTGAGAGAGAATTCCATTCTCTTTTAGGTAATTATTCATATCAGAATTTTGCATTATTATATTCCCCATTCTTAATCATATTGCAAATAAATAGGTGCTTTTGATCCATGTCTGCTAAATAGTTGCAGGTTGCAGGTTCTTAAAACAATGCAGTGAAATTCAGGAAAAGGCGCTACAAATGTGAGACTACGACCAATAAATAGACGAATCTGTATGATACCGCCTACCAGTTTGGGGAACAAATGAAGATCAATGAACAGTTCGATTGCACAAAGTACGAAGGCGGCACAAGATTCAAGACTTCAACATGAAGTTTACGGTAAAATTCCACAAACTCTGCACTGTCGGAGATCTGGAAGAAAGTAGAAAAGATTCTAAAGACTCAAGTGAAGAAAACTGAAGAAAAAGGCAATATAAAGCAACCCTGAAGAAATGAGCAAGAGTTCCCTCAAGATGGCCGCGGATCCGTGGCCAAACATGGCATTCCGCCGCGGATCCGCGGTCGTGCTGTGCACGTGTCGGTGGGTGTCGGTGCTTTGACCCGGCTTTCTTAGGGTAGTCTTGTAATTTCAGATATGGATAAGATGTAAACCCTAGGGTTTCTCCCATCTATAAATAGAAAATCCTGCAGCCTTTTTTGGGGCATGCCTCTTTTAATTTCTAGATTAAATTTTAGTTTCATTGTAATCGTCAAGAGGTGTCAATAAAAGTAAGTTTTTTTATCTTGAATTTTTCTTATCTGCAATTTAATTTCCGGAATTTTCGTATCTGTCTTTTATTATCTGCACATTAATTAGGTAATTAAAAGAAAATTATAAAAATGAACTTCATCATAATATCCCTAATGAGTGAGTAGTTCCTCACTTGTTAGAGTTAGGTTTGGGGTAGGTTTGAGAGATGGAAATCTCTCACTCCTTTCTTACCCATATAATACTTCAAATTAGGACTCTATGTTAATCAAACACACACCGCTCACTACGGCACCCTATCCCACGAGATAGCGGTGATTCCCTAGTTAGACCGGTTGTGGTTGATTTACATAGAGGTTAGGGCTAAGAGTTAAGAAAGGACGGACAAGAACCAAAAGAAAGAAACTATGTTTCTTCCTAGTCGTGCTAATCCCCTTTGTTAACTATTACCCTAACACCTAAGTTCTTAATTAGGGCAAAGAAAGCGGTGAGTAGAATTAACTTTCCAAACTAACCTAATCCTAACCCTAGCAAGGTTTTAATCCAAATCAAATTCAATCTTAGTTTTTATAAAAATCAAAACCTACCACAAATATGACTCAACTCGTAAGAACAATAAAAAAAGAACACGTTTTTCCCGTGGACCGACTCGTACTTAACCGGCTAGCTACCAAGCGACACCGTCATTGATTGCTGTATATTCTTAATTTTAATTTTAAAACGCCTACGCATAAGCTCTCTCAATCAAATGGCGTCGTTGCCGGGGATAACGGTAGTTATTTTCTTTTTGTAATTTCTGGTTAATTAAAATTAAAAAATCATAAAAACTGAAAAATATAAAAACATAAAAAATATCATCTTGTTATTTTTTGAAGGGTTTTTGTGTGAATTGCGCAGGAAAGCAAGAAGGACAGATTCAGATCTGGAGCAAGCCCAGTGAACAAATCAACAAACAGAAGATCTGAACAGACAGAGGAGAACCACAACAGACAACAGAAAAATTTTGGAGGCTTGAACCGACATTTCCACCGCGGAAACGCGGCAGTAACAAACATTTGGCCGTGAAACCGCGGCAAGTTGCTGACGTCAGCTTTCCAAAAATTCTTTGTAAGTTTTTTTTCCTCTCTTCTGCCCTCTGTAGTCCACTGAAAAAAATTTCATGCAGGGTTCTTTGCGCAAAACTTCTTCTCCCTCTCCAATAAATCAATTTTGTGCAGGATTCTTTGCGCCGCAAATAAAAAATTTTGGCAAGTGTTTTAGATTTTGTGTGTTTACTGCTTTGTATTTTTAAAACGGACTTTTAAGGGGCTATAACACCAATCCAGATTGGGTGGGGATTTCATTACCTTTCCTAAGACCCCAAAAATAAAAAAAAAGCATATGCATCAACCCCCGAGTTAATTAAAAAAATATTTAGACTCAGCCAATAAGGACCGTCACGTTCATTAGGACAAAGGAAGGTTGTGGGCAATCGGTCGTTTATCTAAACTTGACTTTGTGGTGCCTAGGCTAGACAAGTGGGAAAGGTAATTTTAAATGGCCCGTCTCACGGTGATTCATGAGCGGATCCCTCCTTTCTTTAGTTGTGCTTACCTGGCCACAATTGGCAGTGAAGAGGCGATTCGAGGGATATCTCACAACTTGCCCTTTGGACCAGTTAGGAGCAGTCTAGTTGACTTAGGAGACCCTAACTCTAGTCTTGATTGTGCATATTGTGATTGCTTGAAAGTGTGTCGTAGTTCCTTATAAAAAAATCTTTTGCAAAACTCTTTATAAAAAAAACCACAAAACAAAATTTTTACAAAAACTTGCCATTTTGTCGCTAGAAATCTTTGCACCAAACTTTCACCCACATTCTCTCATTGACGTTTTCTTACCCCCACCTTCTACTTTTTGACTACACTACACCTCATTTAGTGTATGTCCGGTTGGATTAGGGACACTAGCGCCCGTTTAGTCCGTGTCTCGTTAGTTCCTACTGACGACGCGTTCGACTCCGAAGTCGAAATTCCCTCCACTTCTTTACCTTCATCTTCAAATTCATCATCATCTTCTAAGGAGATGTCGGGATTCAATCCTAACAACCCCTTACCTACTTCGGGACTGATTCCACTTCATCTAGGTGCGAATAACCCACAACACCCTCCTGTTGAAGCGCCCCAACGAATCGCGCTCCAGGATCTTTTCTATCCAACCCGCACCACACTTCCCACTTGTGTTTCACTTCCGCCGGCTAATGGGGATAACTTCAAAATTAAACCCTACTTCGTCAATCTGTTGCCCAAATTTCACGGGCCAGAATCCGAAGATGCCTATATCTTCATTAACAAATTCCAGAATGTTTGCGCAATAATGAAGACCACCCAACTTTCCGATGATGCTATAAAGCTACGTGTCATTCCTTTCATTTTATGTGACCTAGCGGAAAAGTGGCTATATTGTACAGCATCGCATTCCATAAAATGTTGGGAAGAGTTTGTTAAGGCTTCTCTTAAAAAGTTTTACCCACACCACAAGACCGCGAGAATTAGAAATGATATTAATCAATTTTCCCAGCTTCCTTCCGAACCTTTTTGGAAGTGTTTCGAAATATTTAAGGACCTTCTTGTTTAGTGCCCTCACCACGGTATCGAGAGATGGCAACTTTGCCAAACTTTATACGAAGGACTGAACCCAGCAACTAAGCAGTTGCTGGAAACCATTTGTCAAGGTCACTTTCTTACAAAATCTGACGAAGAAGCTTGGCAATTTCTCGACGATCTTGCTGAACAAACACTTCAGTGGGAAAGCACTAGACAAACCGCTTCATCCACTTCATCTACTTCATCCGGTTCGTCTAGGGCAGGTGTTCACCAACTTGACATGTCAATTGCAATGAAAGCCGAAATGGCCGCAATTACACGTAAACTAGAAGTAATTGAGAGCAAATTCTCATCGCCTTCTCCTGTCCCCACTTTACCCCCTCGCACTATTTGCGCTTGTTGTTCGGATCCATCCCATTTGACCGAAGAGTGTCCTTACAACCCACCTGCTCAAGGACAAGATCAAGTCATCGCCGTCTTTCAGCAGAGACAAAGAAATGATCCATACCCTTCAACTTATAATCCTGGTTGGAGGAACCATCCTAATTTTGCTTGGAATCAAAATCAACAACAATTCCAAGGCAATAACAATTTTCAAAGGCCTCCTCCACAACAACAAGCTCCTCAACAAACTCAATATCAGCAACCTTTCCATCCCCAACCTTACCAAAATCAAATGAACAATTTTGAACCAAACAACTCTTTTCCTCAAAATAATTTTGTTCAACCAAATAACGATAAGGTTTCCTCGCTAGAACGAAGTCTGGATGCGTTTTTAAAACAATCTACGCAATCCTCAGCCAACATCCAGTCTTCCATTCAGTCTTTGGTGCAACACACTGCATCACATGAGCAAAGCATCAAAACCATTGAAGCTCAAATTGCACAACTGAATGCTGCTCTAAGCGAGCGAGAGAAGGGAAAACTTCCATCTCAACCACTGCCAAATCCTGGTCACACACAAAATGCACATGTTGCTCATTAACAACAAAATCAGAATGTGAGTGCAGTGACTACATTGAGATCTGGAAAGGTATTGCACAACAACGTTGGCAATAATAATGACACCCCGGCCGCCGCTTCTTCTTCATCTTCTTCATCTTCTTCAGAGCCTGTTCTTCATTTTTCATAAGACTCTACTTCTTCTACTAATTCGAACGGACCCACATCTCACTCCACGAAAACACCAACACTGGGATCCGTTCCAACTCCGCAATCTACTCCATAAACATTGGACTCAACAAATTTTCAAAATATTCCATTTCCAAACAGGTTGAGATCCAATAAACAAACTCCACAAATAGAGAAGATTGTGGAGTTATTTAAACAGGTTAGCATAAACATACCTCTCTTAGATGCAATCCAACAAGTCCCTTCTTACACTAAAATCTTGAAAGACTTATGCACCAAGAAGAGGAAATCACAGGTACCTAAGAAAGTTTTCTTAGCTAGTGCAGTAAGTGATGCTCTTACCCAACATTTACCTCAAAAACGAAAGGACCCTGGCTGTCCTACTATTTCAATAACTATTGGGGATAAGAACATCAACCGTGCACTTTTAGATCTTGGTGCCGGTGTTAATTTGCTTCCTTATTCAGTATATGAACAATTAGGCGTTGGAAAGCTGAAACCCACATATTGTACTCTCCAAATGGCCAACCGATCTATCACCCATCCTAGGGGTGAGTTAGAGAATGTGTTGATTAAAGTAGGGGACTTCATATTCCCCGTTGATTTCATTGTTATGGACACACAGCCTGTAACTGACCCCCAGAGTCAAATTCCGGTGATACTCGGTCGACCATTCCTTGCGACTTCTAATACGGTGATCAATTGTCGAAATGGTTCAATGAACCTATCTTTTGGAAACATGACGATTGAGCTCAACATTTTTAAGTTGGGGAATCAGCCCTCCGAGCCTAATGCTGATATACTTGATATTTGCTCGATCCAAGAGATCACTCAGGAGGACTGTGAGCTCGAAAAATTTCTGTTCGATCACAGAAATTTTGACGCCAATAGTGCGTTCCTCCTTGATTCTGACACTGTTTTCACACCCGATAATGATTATGAGTGTTTCACTTTTTCGAACGATTTTGAAGAATCACCGCCCGAGTTTGAATCCTTTGAATTTTCGGATGAGTTAGCTGAACCATCCGACTCGGTTGCTTACACTTGCTTCGAACCTCTATTGGAATCCTTCGAGTTTGAGACAGTTTCACCAATTTTACCTTCAATTGTTTTGCCTCCAAAACTCAAACTATTGCCATCTCACCTTAAATACGCTTACTTAGGTGAGAATGAGACCCTTCCCGTTATCATCTCGGCCTCTCTAACCCCCGAGCAAGAGAAATCCCTTTTAACGGTCTTATAAAATAATCGGCAAGCTTTTGGCTGGACTATGGCGGACATCAAGGGGATTAGTCCCCTAATAGTTGAACATCATATTCATATGATGGATAATGCCAAGCCAGTAAGGGATACACAGAGACGACTAAATCCTATAATGAAGGAGGCTGTTAAAAAGGAGATTGTAAAATGTCTTGATAGTGGTATCATTTACCCTATCTCTGATAGCCAGTGGGTTTGCCCCATTCACGTTGTCCCAAAAAAATCGGGCATAACGGTCATAACTAATAAGGCGAATGAGTTAATCCTACTCGCACCCAAACTGGGTGGCGAGTTTGCATCGATTATAGAAAACTCAACGCCGCGACACAGAAAGACCACTTTCCATTACCTTTTATTGACCAAATGCTAGAATGATTGGCTGGGCATGAATTTTACTGCTTTTTGGATGGCTACTCCGACTATAATCAAGTTCCCATCACCGAAAAGGACTAAGACAAGATCACATTTACTTGTCCTTTCGGTACGTTTGCTTACCATCGCATGCCCTTTGGGTTATGTAATGCACCCGCTACTTTCCAGCGGTGTATGATGGGCATTTTTTCAAACATGGTGGAAAAATTCTTGGAGATTTTTATGGATGATTTCTCCATTTTCGGCGACTCCTTTGACGAGTGTTTGCTACATTTAGACGCAGTTCTTACCCGGTGTAGGGATAAGAACCTCACGTTAAATTGGGAAAAATGCCACTTTATGGTACGAGAAGGTATTGTCTTAGGACATATCATCTCGCAAAATGTTATTGAGGTAGATAAAGCTAAGATTGAAGTCATTTCCAATCTTCCTCCTCCCAAATGCGTCCGAGGCATTCGAGCCTTCCTTGACCTTGCCGGTTTCTATAGACGGTTCATCAAGGATTTTAGCAAGATAGCTAGACCCTTGACTCTTTTGTTGGCCAAGGACACCACATTTGATTTTGACTCAACCTGCATGAAGGCGTTCGAGTCATTGAAAAACTCACTTACTTCCGCTCATATTCTTTCATCTCCTGACTGGACGCATCCATTTGAGATTATGTGCGATGCATATGATTTTGCTATTGGTGCTGTCCTTGGACAGTACATAAATAAGATGCCGCATGTAATTTATTATGCTAGCCGAACCTTGAACGAGGCCCAATTAAATTACACAACAACTGAAAAAGAATTCTTAGCTGTTGTGTTTTCATTAAAAAAAGTTCAGGCCCTATTTAATCGGCTCTCTAGTCATCGTTTACACAGACCACTTAGCTCTTCGTCATCTTTTCGCGAAGAAGAATGCTAAATCTCGGCTGATACGTTGGATTCTCTTACTACAAGAGTTTGACCTTGTCATCAGAGATAAGAGAGGATGCGAAAACATAGTCGCCGACCATCTTTCACGCCTTCTTTCTTCGCCTACACTTCAAATTCCTATTAAAGTCATTTTTCCAGATGAGCAGCTCTTAACTGTGTCATGCGAACCTTGGTTCGCAGATATCGTAAATTATTTGGCCACCGGACTGATACCAAACGAGTGGTCGAATCAGAACAGACTCAGATTTCTATCTCAGGTATAACATTTTTACTAGGATGAACCGTATCTATTCAAATACTGTCCCGATCAAATTATTCGTCGGTGTGTCCCCGACAATGATGTGCTGTCATTTTGCCACGATCAAGCGTGTGGCGGGCATTTTGGCCCGAAAAAGACAGCAGAAAAAATCTTGCAGTGTGGTTTCTACTGGCCACAACTTTTTAAAGACGCATATGAGTACTGTAAGACATGCTCCCGGTGCCAACACTTGGGCCGGATATCTCGGAGAAACGAAATGCCGCTCCAACCAATATTGGTTGTTGAAATTTTTGATGTTTGGGGGATAGACTTTATGGGACCGTTTCCCAACTCTTTTGGGAACATGTATATTCTACTCGCTGTTGACTATGTTTCTAAATGGGTTAAGGCTGTGCCCAGCCGAACTAATGACAACAAGGTTGTCGTAAGATTTCTCAAAGAAAACATATTTTCTCGGTTTGGGCATCCTCGCGCAATTATCAGTGATAATGGTTCTCATTTTTGTAATAGGACTTTCGAGTCCTTAATGCGGAAATACTCCATTACTCACAAGATGTGAACGCCCTATCATCCCTAAACTTGTGGGCAAGCCGAGATTTCGAATCAGCAGATTAAACAGATATTGGAGAAAACGGTTTCCAAAAGCCGTAAAGATTGGTCATCAAAACTTATTGATACCCTTTGGGCATTCCGAACTGCCTATAAGACCGATCTTGGCATGTCTCCATATAGGCTTATTTATGGAAAGGCTTTCCACCTTCCAGTTGAAATAGAGCATAAAACATTTTGGGCAATAAAAGAGTTGAATATATCTCTAGGAGATGCGGGCAGCAATAGAAGGCTGCAGTTGAATGAATTAAACGAGCTTCGGGATGAAGCTTACGAGAATGCTGTAATCGTCAAAAACCGAACGAAGGTGTTCCATGATAAACACTTTATGCGCAAGACTTTCAAACCTGGTCAACAGGTTTTACTTTACGACACTCGGTTGCATTTCCATCCCGGCAAGCTCAAATCTCGATGGAAAGAGCCATTTTGGTACGCACCGTATATCCGCACGGTGCGGTCGATTTAGAAAACCCGAAGGACGATTCACTATTTAAAGTGAACGGACATAGACTTAAACTGTTCCTCACTGCGGACCCTTCGGAGGAGCTCCTGTTTTTGCAGGAGCCGATCTACATTGATTGATCTTCCTCCATCTACCCCTAAATTTTGATTATCTAGCCAAAACACTGTTTCAAACAAGTTTGGGGGTATGTATCATTTGTAATTATGTAGAAACAAAAAAAATTTATAAAAAAAAATTGGATATTTTTGTAAATTTTCAGTTTTAATAAAAAATAAAAAATAAAAAAATTTACAAATAAATTCCTCTTTTTAAGAGGACATTTTTGCAAATAACCAAAACACACTCCCCCTATAAATAGAACCCGACCCCTCTCTGTTTTCATAACCCTAAATTTTCCTCTCTGCAAACCCTAGCCGCCGCCGCAGCCAGAAGAAGGAGATCTGCCCTAGCCGCCGTGTTTCCGCTGCTGTAGCCCACTCTTGGTCGCGCTTCCGCCGCTGCTTAGTGTCTTCTCCCTCTGATTTTTTTCAGAGGAGGTTTGCATCATCTCTCACTCTCTGTTAAAATTTTTTATAAATCTGTGAACTTTCTGAATGGCACCAACCATGCAATTAGAACGAGATTTTTCACAAATCTTTGCACACACAATTTACGGAAGTTATTTTGCTGATGAAATCACACGGCGAGGGTGGAACTTTTTAATTTACAATCATCTCATTGCCTACGCTCTTCCAGATCTAGTCACTCGTTTTTAAGAGTGCATGGAGGAAGGTTGCCTAGCACAATACGGTTTTATTAAATTACTTTGGGGCGATAGGGAAATAATCATTGATAGGGACTTCATCCATGAAGTCACCTTAATTCCTAGATTACCTGTTCACGACCAACCCCTTCAATTTGAAGACTACTTACCCTTAATTGGTAATGACTGTTCGAGGGAACCTAAGAAGGGCATACATGTTAGGACCCTCTTCGCCAATGTATTAACCGTGTGCCGTTGGGCACAAAACAACATTTTTGGCAATTCACATAACACAACATTTTTCACCCTATCTCTTCATATCATGCACACCTTAATGACTAGGAACCCTAGATTTGACATGTGCACGGTTTTGCTTAATTCAATTGGTGCTGGCAAAAAGGTCGCAAATTACCCATGCCCTATGTTAGTGACACAACTTGTCGCTATTTCCTCCCTGTGGAGGAATTTGAGTTTTGCATGCATGGAGGTATACCCATTAGGCCTCTTATTGAGGGCGTATCCACGTCCTATACCCGCCTAACTGATGTATGGTCGTGAAGAGAACTGGCCGAACATGTACCCGCCAGAACACCCAGCTCCAGCTCGACCGCAAGCGAAGAAGAGCTTACCCCCATAGAACATGCACGTCTTCTTAGAAGAGCCATTAAGGGGATTGATAATTTGGTGGAGATGGTGACCAACTTGGATCACCGGGTGACAGAAATTGAACATGGCGTATCTACGCTGCTGGCGCGAGAGGAGCGTTCCTATTCATGTTCAAAGGGACGGCGAGGTCCTGAGCAGTGAGGGTACTGCTTTTGGTAAGTTTGGGGGAGGAGGTGGTTTGTAAATAGTTATCATTGCATTTCATATTTTAATTTTTGTATATATTCTTCTTTTGCATGTTTATTTCTGCATTGCATCTTTATAAAAAAATTATAAAAATTAAAAAAATTTAAAAAAAAATTAAAAATCAAATAAAAAAATTGAAAAAAAAATTATAAAAATTGAAAAATTCAATTTTGGCCATATTTGACTTAAGTTTGACAAGACGGTTAACTAGATAGGAAAAACTAGATCCTAAATTTAGTAAATTAAAGACCTAAAATAACCTTTTTTAAAGTTTAACGGTAGAAAATATATGTCCTTATAGTTTATTTAGAAATACAGAAAATTTTCGAGTTCAGTTCTTGGGTTAAGTCAAAATAAGGGAAGAGTATTGAATTTTTATTGAAGTGTAAATCTGAAAAATAATTCCAAACCTTAAGTCTAAATTCTGAAAATATATACCCTACAACTTGCACAAACACGCACCTTGAAACTTGGGAATAGTAGAGGATACCTTGAAATGCTCTTGTCTAAAATCCTTAGTATTAGAAAAATATAAATAAAAGTATAAGTGTGAATAAAAAGATTAAAAAAAATGAACACTGGTTTCGTAATCACATAAGGCTGCGTAAAATAAAAAAAATATATAGCGAGGGTGCTTTATCACCTAGTGCCTTAGACCAACTGGTTTGGGAGTCACTGCTAAAGTCTTAGGTATTACAAGACGAGGAATTACGCCTTAATGCGCAAACACATTTTGTATCGGTCATTAGTACCTCAAGAAGTATTAACGGTCGCATGAAGGATGTGTGAGCAATTTCATCTAAAATTCACCAATTAAAAGTACTTTGGATAATAGACAAGAGTATGATAGCTTGAATTGAATTTCCAAGTGTAGGGGAGATACATACACACACGTAGAGGTATATGATTGGGGTTTGGATGAGAGATAGGAATGAAAAATAGGACTTATATATTCAGTAGAGATGATAAAAATTCCTAAGTTGAGATGGAACCTTAGAAGGAAAATTCAAGAGATGCTAAAAGCTAAATAAATTTACAGAACATATACAGTCTTAAGTTAAATGATAAGTGAGTGTGAAAAATATGGGTTGATGATTTCTAAGTTGAAGATAATATAATTTCTTGCTAGAACACCCAATTGAAGAATGAAAGTCAACAGGCCAAATTGATCGGATTTTGTGGGTAGTATCTGCTGGAAACCCTCAGGAGACAACACTCCTCCTACTAGGGACACCTAGAGGTTTAACGGCTTGTTGCACGAGCTCAGTGCAATCGCGATTCCCTGCGAAAGTGAGGTTAGTTTTTTCGAGAATAAAAATAGTTTTGCTCGGGACGAGCAAAAGATAAGTTTGGGGGTATTTGTTCATATCAGAATTTTGCATTATTATATTCCCCATTCATAATCATATTGCAAATAAATAGGTGTTTTTGATCCATGTCTGCTAAATAGTTCCAGGTTAGAGGTTCTCAGAACAATACAGTGAAATTCAGGAAAAGACGCTACAAATATGAGACTACGACCAACAAATAGACGAATCTATATGATACCGCCTACCAGTTTAGGGAACAAACGAACATCAATGAACAGTTCGATTGCACAAAATACAAAGGCAGCACAAGATTCAAGACTTCAACACAAAGCTTACGGTAAAAGTCCACAAACTCTGCACTGTTGGAAATCTGGAAGAAAGCAGAAAAGATTCTGAAGAACCAAGTGAAGAAAACTGAAGAAAAAGGCAACATAAAGCAACCCTGAAGAAATGAGCCAGAGTTCCCTCAAGATGGCCGCTGATCCGCGGCCAAACATGGCATTCCGCCGCGGATCCGCGGCCGTGCTGTGCACGAGTCGGTGCACGTGTCCGTGGGTGTCGGTGCTTTAACCCGGCTTTCTTAGGGTAGTCTTATAATTTCAGATGTGGATCAGATGTAAACCTTAGGGTTTCTCCTATTTATAAATAGGAAAGCCTACAGCCTCTTTTGGGGCATGCCTCTTTTAATTTCTAGATTAAATTTTAGTTCCATTGTAATCGTCAAGAGGTGTTAATAAAAGTAAGTTTTTTATCTTGAATTTTTCTTATCTGCAATTTAATTTCCGCAATTTTCGTATCTGTCTTTTATTATCTGCACGTTAATTAGTTAATTAAAAGAAAATTATAAAAATGAACTTCATCATAATATCCCTAATGAGTGAGTAGTTCATCACTTGTTAGGGTTAGGTTTGGGATAGGTTTGAGAGATGGAAATCTCTCACTCCTTTCTTCCCCGTATAATACTTCAAATTAGGACTATATGTTAATCAAACACACACCGCTCACTACGGCACCCTATCCCACGAGATAGAGGTGATTCCCTAGTTAGACCGGTTGTGGTTGATTTACATAGAGGTTAGGGCTAAGAGTTAAGAAAGGACGGATAAGGACCAAAAGGAAGAAACTATGTTTCTTTCTAGTCGTGCTAATCCCCTTTGTTAACTATTAACCTAACACCTAAATTCTTAATTAGGGCAAAGGAAGTGGTGAGTAGAATTAACTTTCCAGACTAACCTAATCCTAACCCTAGCAAGGTTTTAATCCAAATCAAATTCAATCTTAGTTTTTATAAAAATCAAAACCTACCACAAATAGGACTCAACTCGTAAGAACAATAAGAAAAGAACACATTTTCCCTGTGGACCGACCCGTACTCAACCGGCTAGCTACCAAGCGACACCGTTATTGATTGTAGTATATTCTTAATTTTGATTTTAAAACGCATACGCATAAGCTCTCTCAATCAGTAATCCGGGAACTCAGAAATTAAGTATTCACCACATCAATCAGATCTCAGTGTCTTGATACTTTTTCCTGTTTGTTTTTTCACTTCATTCTTATATACTCGGAATTTCTCAAAAGCCTCGGATTTATGCTTCGTCAAGAAGACATGTCCTAACCTAAAGAAATCATCCGTAAAAGTAATGAAATAGGAATAAACACTTCGTGCATCTGTAGATATTGGACCACACACGTCGCTGGGTATGAGTCCTAAGAGCTCGCTCGCTCTTTCTCCGCGTCCAGTGAACATAGTCTTTGTCATCTTTTCTATGAGAAAAGATTGACAAGTTGCACAAGACTGATATTCGAACGGATCCAAATATCCCTCTCTATGTAACTTCGACAACTGTGTTTCATTGATGTGACCCAGTCTACAATGCCATAAGAAAGCCTTATTTAATTCTGAAAACTTTCTTTTAAGTGTGTTCTTGACGTTGAAAATCTGAACTTGATTTAACACGTATATACCGTCCCCTAGTGTCCCTGGCCCAATCATACTTTGATTTAGGTGGATGTGAACCACATCGCTTACAAACTAGACTAGGTACAAACAAAAAGTTATGTAAAATCAATATCTGCTCACTTGTCAATTCTAGGTGATATTCCCTACAGATACAGCATCCACGCTCCTTCCGTTAGCAACCCTGAGGTCATATCACCTACCCTGATAATTCTATGGTTTCTCAAAGTCTGTAATGAATTACAGATATGAGATCCTGATAAGGTATCGTGTACCCAGGAAGTAGAGTTAATTGACAGACTGTTTTCAATCACAAACACACCCGAAGTCGAAGCCATAATGTGCTTTGGATCCTAGATTCTGGCTTTCTAAGCCCTGCATCCCTTTTGCCAATGCTCTTTCCCGTGACAATAGGAACATCCCTCCTTCCCTACTATTAACCCCGAAACTTTTGCTCTGTCCTTTCTTTCTACCTTACTGACACCGCCTATCATCTTTGTGGAGGTCTTCTTCTACTCACCCTTGGCTTTCGCCTTGGATCCAAAAGAGGAAGATTCCCCAATAAGCAGAGCGGGTGTCTCCCTGGTTTCCTTCAGGATGCCCTCAACTAAAAGTATAACTTTCTTCCCCTCAGCGTAAGTAGAAGGTAGGGACTGTAGAATTAAGTCGGTACATGACTCGTTCTCCAACGTGGTCTCCAGGTCCATGAGCTGATCATTATAGGGACGTGGTCCCCTACAGATGACCCGATAGCCAAGCTCGCTTGAATCAATTCTTTCGAGGTCTCATATCTTGTGATACGAGATTGCTCTCCATATAAAACTTTGTTATGGAGGAAGATAGAAACTAATTCCATCTTCTCGTGCTGCCTCTAGTTTACATTATCAACTGAGGCCAAGACGAGGCACTTGGCATTCGCACTGTCTTTTTCCCTTGTCTTACGGATATCAACATCCATGACAGTGGAAACTGGACCTGGGACGGCAGGGCTTGAATAGTAATGAGGTGGTCCAGCTTGTCATAGGTAATGGACATCTGGACAAACCTTTACCAGTCAATATAGTATAACTCAGTCATTTTATTATATAACTGTAACCTAATCTGGTCACCTGGTCGCTGCAATTAAGAGAGAGAGAAGAAAACACTCAGCATGATGCTCTTGCAAGTTTAGACTGGTTTATAATTTATCTAAACAGGATGGCTCCCACTGTTTCTCGAATCCTTCCTCAAACCATAAAAGAAGAATTAGTCAGGATTAATCTCACCGTACAATACTTGCTTAATATTTCAGCCAGGCTAGTGTCGGTACTTCGAGGGAGGTTTTACGACGCTTTCGCGAAGTTCCTTAATTAAATAACCCATTTTCCCTGGAGGCGTAGCCCCGCTAACACTGTTCTAGACACCTACTTGGTTTATAGCATTGATTGTTAAGTGAAAAATCTCCCGAGGAGTAGCGGATACTCACAGTAGGATCGGGATCCAAATGTCATTGTGTGATAATCCTGAAGGAATCCTACCAACATTATCACACTCCAAATGGTATGCAGCACTAGCAAGTTTCAGTTTCTTTAGAAACTCCCGATGTGGAATTTTGACCCATGCTCTTATGACCTTGACGAAGGCCAACATATCATAACTCACATGTCAAGTTCTACCCGTCATTGTCCAGGTTAATTTGAACCCATCCGTACATACCCTTAACGAAGGCCAAAATAGTAGTACGACTGTTCCCAACCAACGCATCTATCTATGCTACAGATGAATATCCAGCAGCTACCAAACATTATGCCTTGGTGAAGGTCAAAATACATAGCTTGAATACTACTGAATATTCAACTGAAATGACGGAAGGCTAAGAATGGTTTTGGCGAAACCGTGAACGTAGTGAACTTGATATAATCGAATGAACCTGATAGCTTTTAAAAGGAATGGTTTAAGCTCCGCATTTAAAAGTCTCCTGTTTTGGAAAAATCGAGTGGTTTAAAAAAAATTCCAATGATTCAGCTTTTCTTCGTTTGCTTTGCATTAATCTAATGCGGTCCCATCATTTACACCTGTCCTCACAGAAAAAGACAAAAATACAACGTCCACTTATGCCATCCGCATTCGCCACTGGCCCCGTTTAACACCGTTAGGTTACTTAACTAACGCCAGAGCGGGGCCTGGACTAGCGCGGGTGAAAAACATAAACAATGTCTACTATATAGCATATATAAAATAAACATTCGTATGACGCAATAATAGGCATTCCAGATCACAGATGAACATATTGGATATACTAGGAATTCCGCGTTTCATTTCAGCCTGTAACAAAAGACGGATTCCACGGTCATGATAAACAGCCAAACCCTACCCCAGACCCCTACGGGTGCGGCAAACTACCCGCCAAATACCCGAAGTGAAGCAACCTCCCTCATCAAAGTGAGTAGGCCACACGGCACTTCAAAATATCCGGTAGTTTGTGCACCCCACCTTGGGTTTATCCTAGGAGCAGAAAAAAGTAAAAGAAATAATACAACGGTGGCTACAACCTCAACCCGGATGTGCCCCGCAAAATAATATTATATCACTTGACAAATTTTACATCGAATGAAAGAATGAAAAACCCTCATCTCACATCCCCGGATATTCATCCATGACGATTCAATAAAGTACATATACACAAACCAACAAAAACAGCAACACGGATATGTGCAACCCCGACTAATCGATGTATAGCAATTAGTCGATGTTTCCAAACACATATATCACAACTTGAAACTTTAAATGACTTTAAAACAGCGACTTCGAAACACTCTGTATTTCCACAGTAAAAAGATAACGGTATATCCAAAATTGGCAAAAACAAACAACACCTGAGACCTTAGATCCAAGCAACTAGAACACAGACCAAAATTCAAAGAATTTCACCACAAATAAAAAGGTGAGGCCGGTTTTTTTGAGCTTGTGGCCGGTCCAAAACATGTGAAAAAGCCTCGTTTTTTGTGTGTGTTCATATCACAAGAAGTAGAGCACTCTGCAATTGTTTAAAAAAATTTTAGAGGCTCAGAAAAATTTGACAGAAACTTGGATTTAGATTTCGATGTTTCGGAGTTATTTTGGTTTCGTAGTTTTACACATTGTCTAAACAATTAGCTAAGATTTAGTTAGGCTCTGATACCACTGTATGTCGATGTCATGCACCCCGCAAGTTCACGGGGAGGCGGAATACTCAAAAAACGATTTTCAAAGCTCGCAACACCGACTTGAACTCCAGGATCGATACTATACCGTAACTAGCTAACTTGCAATGAGGTTTAACTACTCGGATGAAAGTTATACCTCACGATACCAAGTCCTTCGGGTCTTCTTCGCTGTCCTCTACCTCGTCGTCAGCTCCAAGGATCGAAACAGATCGGGCAACCTCGATGGCCTCCTCGAGTCAAAGACGATCCACCCGAGAGTCTATAGTCCGAGCTCCTACCTCGAATATGAGATAACTACGGCTTCTAGTTCGCTAAACTAGAAGTCCTAGGTGGTGTAGAGTGAGAAGATGAATTGATTTGTCTCTTGGAACCCTAGGATTCTCAACATATGAGAGCTTTAGGGTTTTGATGAAGAAGAAGAAGACTTGAAGAAAATGAGAGTGAAGTGTGTGAGCTTGGATAAAGCTTGGCTGTCCTCTTTTTAGAAATATGAAGCATACTTATATTTTAGAAGATAAATATCTAACCAAATATAAATATCTAACTAAATATCAAGCATGCTTCAAAATATTTAAAGAGTGAGGCATAACAATGATTCACCAAGTAGCCATGCTAGATTCAATATAAACCTCCACCTTATTTCTTCCACCTCATTTAGGTTTTAATCTAAAAGAATAAAACCTAATTAGGTGTCCTCTTCTAGAAGCCAATCCCGAGGAAATTACGAGAATGCCCATCATCCGTATATACATACCCGCATCCGTATTCAAAAGAATACAAATACAAAGAGACGAAAATAATCCATTGATATAATACTAGGATTCGGCTTAAACTAAAGCCCACTAGTATTATCCGCCCGATCATCATACGTGCACAAGTACATGTAAGTGATCGAAGCCCTACCGTAAAACCATACGGCCTCCAGACCTTTTGCCCGGTGCAGGAAAACGCTCTGTATGGGACTCTAAAGACTCAACACTACGCTGGCAGTAGGTTTAACCACAAGCCACAAGCGGTACTAGCTGCACGTAACGGCTATCCAGGTATATTTCGATAAGAAGGCCGATGAGCTAACTCATCCAAACTCCTACTGAGCCTATCTGTGAAAATCTCCGTACAGTCCGGTCTGTTCGTCTAAGAGTATCGCATATCAAGCCTAGGGGGCGGTAATCGTCAGACCCCTAATAGCGCAATAAGTCGTGTCGGAGTATAGCCCAAAACACCCTGAGAAACTCTGGAATACCTACCAGTAAATCTCGCTTGCCTTGGCCAAGGACTTTGTGTAATGGCCTTCCGAACACAGCACGATATCAACCCCCAACACCGGGAGAGACGAATCCTATCTCACCGCCACTGCCTCCAAGTGCTTCGGGACTGCACCCAACTACTACCTGTTTGCACGACTCCTTTGAGCTGTGGTAGGGTAGTAATCAAAGTACAGTGGGAACACACTCGAAGCGAAGTAGCAGTTTCAAGTCGACGGACTAAGCTGTACTCATGTCACCTGGGAACTGCTACCCGACGATAGGTATAATACCCACCAACAGTTCCCGACGAGTCCTGTCCAGTGTACTCATAACCTAATGAGCACCTGCATACTATCTCCAATACGACGTACTGATGGCTGTGGGACAGACCATCTCCCCTGCTGGGATGAGAAGCGTATACACTAGTCTACACCGGAGTATCGATGTTCCGTCTCGATAATCCTACGACTAGGAGCTGTATAGGATGTGCCGATAGACTAACTAGCCCCCACTAGTGTGACTGCCATCACAATGCTGGTAATCAAGCAAAAGATCCTAAGGGCTCTACCCATATGTATAAGAGATATGCTAAGAATGCACATGCACATATTGAGGTAGAAACAAACCAGGTAGCATACTACCATTTCGAACAAGACTGTTACTATATCTGTGTATATCCTAAGCTTCCATTAAGTAATATACAAACCAGTATGATACAATAATGTCCTCTAGGGCATATATCACTAACAATAGATTGTATACGCAGACTAATTTATGTCGTCGCCCGTAGGGCACGGATCAGTCCAAATCCGTATATTTTATATTTGGGTTTGTTTTATTTAAAGACCGTTAATCTAGTTTGAGATTAAGATCAATTTAAATATGTGACCATTTGGGCTCAATTTATTTTAGCTAAAGATACGTTAGTCTTATTTGAGACTAAGATCAATTTAGCAAAATTTTAAGGATCATTTCTATTTAAAATCCAACAACAGAGCATTTGGGCTCAGTTGTAAGAAAACCTTTCAGAGAGACTTAACCAATTTGGGTTTAGTCTGCTAAGTCTTTTTTTTGTTCAAAACTAGTAAGCACTTATTTGGGCTCTGTTAGTTCAGCCCTCCTTTTTTTATAGAAAAGCGCTAAGCACTTATTTGGAGTTCAAGCGCTCACATGGGTATCATGTGAAGCCTTCAGTTATGGGTGCTGCCCAATCAGTGCTAAGTACTCAGTTATTTTGACTGAATAGTGCTAAGCACTTTTTTATATGGCGTCCACGTGAGGAGCACGTGCGACGCTAATCCATTTATTTTGTTGAGCGCCCACGTGTGTTTCACGTGAGGCGTTGGGCGTTGCCCAATCAGTGCTAAGCACTTAACCATTTTGGTTGTATATAAAGTGCTAAGCACTTTTTATTCAGCGCTCACGTGTATTTCATGTGAGGCGCTGGCCTTCTGCTTTGGGCGCCCGCATGTTTTTCACATGAGGCGCTGGGCGCTGTTGGGAGCGCCCACGTGGGAAGCACGTGAGGCGCTAAGTTATTTTCTTTTTCAGAGATTGAATATCTGTTATTTGCATTTTGACTATTAATGATCACCAAGATCTTTGTTTTGAAGATGTAGGATCAAGTTTTCTTTAAGAACCATGTTCTTATTTTTTTTTCTTTTATAAGAACTAAGTTTCTTTTAGGGTTAAACCCTATTTTCTGAGAAATTAAATTCCCATAGGATTGGTTCTTTTTCTTTCCTTTTTAAACCTAGTTCTTTCTTCTTCTTTTTTTGAATCTTTGATTCTCAAGAATAAGATCTTCCCGGTGAGAATTAAATTCTCAACTTGTGGAAGACTTATCTTGCAGATCTATAATCCAGAGAAAGAACTAAGTTCTTAAGAAGAGTTAAACCCTTAGATATGCTATGATAGGTAAAGAAGATATTTTGATCTCTGTGGTTTCTTTACCTAGGGTTTGAGAGGAAAAAGATATTCTTTTCTATTGAGAATTAAATAATCTGTTGTTTTTTAGAGCCTTCTGTATATTTGCCGAAGCTTATGGGGATTCCCTCTATATGAGACTTGAAGTCTCGAATTCTTTATATAATAGAGGCAAATTGTTAATTAGTTTTGAGAAAATCTTTCATTGAGAGATTTCAATTTGTTCAGGGGATTTTACCCACTGTTGGATCTTTGATCCAATGATTTCTCTGTTTACAGAATATATTTTCTTATTTTTAACAAGATTGGGAAAATATTTTCCCATGTTCAGTATTTTATTCTGTAAAACGGTGATTTTTAATCATCATTGGATTTTTAAACCAAGAGCTTTCTATTTTACAGAGAGCAATTTTTTTTATTTGTAAAGATTAAGAAAATATATTTCCAAAATAGAATTTTATTCTTTCATTGGATCTTTGATCCAACCTAGAGTATCTTTCTCACTTAGAAAGATTTGGGAGATATTTTCTCCTAATAGAATTAAATTCTATATTCTGATGACTTATCATCTCCATTGGATTTTTGATCCAACGGCTCTGTTTAACATAGAGTATCCCAGTATTTAGGGAAATATCCCCCTATAGAATTTAATTCTACTGATTTTAATTTGGGAGCCGGCGCTCACGTGTCATGCATGTGTGCGCCATTTAAGAATTTAATTCTGGGCACTCCTATGTTTTGCACATTGGCGCCCACGTGAGCTTCACGTGCGGCACCACCATAAGATTTAATCCTAAGGCGCTGACGCCGGTGCCCTCGTAAGGGGCACGTGAGGCACTACCTCATTAAATTTTAACTGAGCTTAGCTCTTTTATTATGTTTAAATATTAGGGGAACAGGAGGCAGGTCGAGGAATTACTGGAGAAAGGATTTGTGCGACCCAGCATGAGTCCTTACGCCGTGCCAGCCCTTTTAACTCCCAAGAAGGATGGCTCATGGCGTATGTGCATCGACAGTCGTAGCATCAACAAAATCATTATGAAGTATTGCTTCCCAATATCGTGACTCGACGACATGCTCGACCAGCTTGCAGGGGCCAAAGTCTTTTCGAAGATAGACCTGAAGAGCGGATATCACCAAATCCGGCTACAACCGGGGACGAGTGGATGACCGCGTTCGTGATGCAGGATGGAATTTATGAATGGATAGTAATGTCATTCGGTATGTCCAATGCACCAAGCACATTCATGAGGGTCATGAACCGCCCTCTACAGCTATTCTTTGGAAGGCACGTGGTCGTATATTTTGATAACATCCTTATTTATAGCCCTTCTTGTGAGATTCGCTTGCAGGATCTTAGAAATGTTCTCAAGGTGTTAAAGCAAAAATAGCTCTATGCCCATCCAAAGAAGTGCCACTTCATAGCAGATCAAATCATGTTTTTGGGTTTCATCGTCTCCAGTGAGGGGATGCATACAGACCCATCCAAAGTACAAGCTGTTCAAGACTGGCCCGTACTGAGGAACATTCATGAAGCCCGCAGTTTACCCGGCCTCGCTTCCTTCGACAGTAATTTTGTACCAAATTTCAGTAGGGTAATGGCCCCAATCACATACTGTCTCAAATCGCGGGTACCTTTCCATTGGAGCGACGAAGCACGGCAAGCATTCGACGCCATCAAAAAGAAACTAACTACTGCCCCTGTGCTGGCTTTGCCAGATTTTGACAAAATATTCGAGGTGGCATGTGATGCATCAAAGTTGGGTATCGGTGGCATACCCAGTCAAGAAAGGCGACCAATAGCCTTCTTCAGCGAGAAACTAAATGGCATTAGGGCCAAGTACAGCACCTACGACGCCGAGTTCTATGCCATCGTCCAAGCCTTGCGACATTTGGAGCACTATTTATTGCAGCGCGAGTTCATCCTTCATTCTGATCCTGAAGCGCTTAAGTACATTAATGGGTTGCATAAGTTGAATCGTCGACATGATCGATGGTTTGAATATATCCAACAGTTCGCCTTCTCCTTGAATCACATTGCAGGGGTCGATAATCAAGTGGTCGATATTTTGAGCAGAAGAGCGACCTTACTCTCCATAATGCAGGCTCGGATTGTAGGGTTCGATACCTTCGTGAACTATACCCTGCGGACCCGTTCTTCGGCTTTATTCATAGAGCATTGAAGCAACCTCAATATGGACCCGAGCAACGTAAGTCAGGCTATCTGCTGATGGACAACTATCTTTTTCAGGGACTGCAGCTCTGTATCCTTAAGTGTTCACTGCGAGAAAAGATCATGGAGGAACTTCATAACAAGGGCCATTTTAGGCGCGACAAACTCCTAGCCCTTATTTCTCGTGACTACTACTGGCCTAACATGAAACGAGATGTGATATATTTCGGAGAGCACTGCCATATTTTCCAAGTGTCCAAAGGGACAGCTATGAACGCGGGTTTGTACACCCCGCTCCCGGTTCCAGCAACACCATAGGAAGATGTCAGCACGGACTTTGTCTTAGGCCTACCCCGAACTCAAAGGAGCATGGACTCAGTCTGTGTCTTGGTCGATCAATTCTCCAAGATGGTGCATTTTCTGTCCTGTAAGAAAACTATGGACACATCTCGGATCGGTGACCTATACTTCAAAGATATCATGCGCCTTCATGGCGTAACTAAATCCATCACATCGAATAGGGACACCAAGTTCATGAGCCATTCTTGGAAGACCTTATGGAGGAATATGGGCACTAAATTGTGCTTTAGAAGCGATTATCACGCGCAAACAGATGGTCAAACTGAAGTGGTCAACAGAAGCCTTGGTAATCTCCTCCGTAACTTAGTTGGAGACAACCCAAGGAAGTGGGAGCTCGCCCTTGCACCAGCTGAGTTCGCTTACAACCGTTCTATTAACCGCGAGACGAAAAAGAGTCCATTTGAGATCGTGTATAGAAGTAACCTCACTGGCGACCTCGACTTGGCGCTAATTCCTCATATGGGGAGTCCTAATGTTAAAGCTAAAGACATGACCGAGCACCTGAAAAGCATTCATGATCAAGTTCAACAGCAGATTGAAGCTGCCAATTCCAAATATGAAGCTGTTGTGAACAAATATCATCGTCGCATGGTATTCGAAGAAGGTGACTTTGTTTGGGCCATCCTCACCAAGGACCGCTACCCGGTAGGTGAGTATAATAAATCGAGCAACAAAAAGGTGGGTCCTTATGAGATTCTTAAGAAGATAGACGACAACACGTATCAATTGAAGTTGCCTAGTCATATGAAGACTTCATAAACATTCAACATCAAGCACTTGATTCAAAATGCGAGTGACGGATGCTCTTATAAGGACGATGGTCTGAGCTCAAGGTCGAGCTCTTTTTATGACGGGGTGGATGACGCAGCCCTAGCCTACATGGAGCGGCTTGACCGTTCCAAAACACGTCACGTCTAGTTCAATCGAGAAACTTGAACTGCCAAATCTTGTCCGATTCGCTCGTTCTCCCAGCCAAATCGAAGCTCTCGTAAAATCGTCTGTCTCAATGCTGCAAGCATATCAACATCTCTCAGAATCATAAAAATCTATCATTCAGGGCCCCAAAATCGCGGCCAAAGATTTGCTTCAAAATTTTGACTTTCGAATTAGGGATGAAATCAACGCTCGAATCAGTCAAGATTTCGCAAGCAGTATCGGGAATCAATTCTGAACGCAATCAAATAATTAATTTCGGGTTTTAGCAACTTTCTATTTTTAGCAGTTATCAATTTTAGGCATTTTTTATTTTGTTAGTAAATTAGTTATGATTTTTTATTTTGTATGGGTCTATTTAAGAGACTCCTTGCAATTGTAATAGGGAGATTTTCGATTAATAAAACACTAGTTTGGTAAATTTCCATTTTTATTGTTTGATTACTTCAACCTTCTCTAAATTCAGCCTAAAAGTGCAACATCTCAAATCAGGGCTGCATCATTAACTCTATTAAAGATTTAAACTATGCACACGTGGCAGCGCCGCACGTGTTTAACACATGAGCGGCCTATATGATACCTACATGAGCACCAGAGCCTAAGCGACCCATGTGATACACATGTGAGCGTCAGAGTTTAAGCGTCTCACTTGATACTCACGTGAGTGCCAGAACATAATCTGGGTATTATACCCTCCAGCCCAAATATGGTTGAGCGCTTTACGCTACTGGGTAACATAAAAGTCTATCACTTAGCCCAAAATTGGCTAAGTTTCCTGAAATTAAACTTCTTTGATTATGAATCAATTGAGCACATATGCTCACTGTTTCTAAGTTGATCTTAATCCCATATACGACTAACGATCCTTAGACATATATCCTTTGAAGTAATGGACCTCATTTATATGAGATATGTGTCTTGAGTTGAACCCCAAATATAATATATACGGATTTGGACTAATCCACGCCCTACAGGCGACGACATAAATTAGTTTCCGTACACAACCCAAGGGCAACCCACAATAAACAAACCATAACATGACACGAAGTGATATATCTGGAGTATAAAAAGTTATTATCGCTTGACAATAACGTAATTAACTGCAGGGGATTGCGCCTGCAGGAAAAAGCGTCTCCATAATCAAAAAACCCTCACATATGAGGTAAAATCTGATAAGTCTGCTACAACGATCACATCCATGTAAACCTCCGATATACGATACCATAAATCAACTCGGTATTTTCAGAGAAGTGGATAGATATATTCCATATAGTATCTAACCCTGTATTCAGGCTGGGCGCGCTCCCCGCGTCTCAGTCTGGTTTTCGGCGGTAAACATCACTAAATGACAAATATTAGTATATGTATATGATACATATACTAAATACTTAAAAGAGAGTATAATACTAGTATCCATATTATATATGGATACTAGTATTACTCTCTCTCTCTCTCTCTCTCTTATCTCTCTAGTTCTTCTCTTTTTATTCTTAACTCATAAGAGAGAAGATGAGGATGAAAACTGATATATCTCATATCAATTTCTTTCTCTTCTATCAGATCCATGTAAGTGTATGGTGTTAGGAAAAAACTTCTATGCAAGGGCTTGCATGGTGCAAGCCACTTGCAAGCCCTTAGATGACTTTCCTTGCACAAATCCCAAAACCATCTAAGGGTTTGCAAGTGGCTTGCACCATACAAACCGATGAATGCCTTACTCTTCTTCGTCATCCCGGAAGTCCACGCGATTGTACCTACAATCGAAATCATAACCAAAATCGCATAAAAACCCAAATCGAGTTTGAAATCACAAGCGAAGCGCATATAGGTTAGAACCTATGGTCAACGCATGCTAAAATGACAAAATACCCCCTGACGTCGACGTGTGAACGTCGAACGACCAAGTCACATCATGAAAATCCAAAAACCAAGTTTCAAATATCGTAAAACATTACCAAAACCAAGTTAAAATGCTTACAGATTTTTACTCAGATGATCTGGGACTATTTAGCATATAGGGTAGGCTTATTTATCGAGTGAGTGGGCTATAGAACAAAATTCAAACCCTAATTCACCAACATGGCCGCAAATAGCGGTCCTGGGATTAAATTTGCGGCCCGGGGAAGGAATTTGGGGCTCGGGTTTCTACATGTGTATTTTTGTGTCCCTACGAATATATCCGTAGGGGCAGTGGTTTGCACCTACGGTGTATTTTTGTGCCCCAACGAATATATCCGTAGGGGCAGTGGTTTGCCCCTATGGCTTTATCCGTATGGGCAACCCCTTATTGTAGTAGTGGCAGTAGTCTTCTACTGGTCTAAAGATCTCATTGTATTCTCTAAATAATTTTCAAAAAACCCGAGTTATACAAGATTCCATTTGAACTTCATATCTCAATGAAAACCGACATTTGAAATTCTAAACTCATGTTTGAAACTTCAAAACTCATTTGAACTAAGGATACTGATAGTGCTCGATATTGACAACCTCCAAGATCAGGACACGTGGCAGATGACGTGTCCCAAGACTCGGAAGAAAGGGCCCACAGGGGCCGACCAGGCCACCCTGTGCCTGACCCGCAAGCATAAACCGGCACACCTCGGGGGGCCCTGCGAATTAGCCTCCTCGGCCCCTCAGCTTGCCCCGAGCTGCCACAAGACCAAGACTCCTCGGCCTCTTCGCTCGTCTCCGAGCCCCCGGCCGAGGCCGCCTTCCTCGACCCCTCGACCAACTCCACCACTCGCAGGCGTAACTGCCGCTCCGCGAATCTCGCCACGCGCAGATTCTACGCCAACAACATCCCACGTTCCACGCTATCGCGATCCCCATTAATGGGCGATCCGCTCTCTGCGCGAGCGTGACGTCGGGAGCGTAACTGCCGGCGAGATTCTTACGCCTGCTGCTGCGTGCTACCACCGCTATATAAACCTCCATCACAGAAGGGTCAAGTAAGCCATTCTTTACACTTACGCCGTTACTCTGCTCGGATCTCATCACTAACTTGGGTGTCGGAGGGTCCTTGGTGGTACCAAACTACCCCGGGACTTCTTTGCAGGTACTCGGCGACAGCTTCCTCACCCACCTTCTCCTTTCAAAACCCATTGAGACCCACACGCAACGAAGGATAATCGGTCAAGTTCACCTCGAGATCAATGGAAGAAAACATCTGAAGGAGGCCCGAGAAGGAGCCCCATCAGTTGACGCCGTCTGTGGGAAGTCTAACTCCATAAAATACAAAGTTGGCTTTCCGATCTCCGCCCGCATGGCAACCGACTCCCCTAAGGATCCAAATGCCCGCTACCGCCTCCCTCGCAACGGGGACACAGGCGGACCCTCACCCAAGGTCGTCAGTCTCCCCACAGGCTGCCACCTCACAGGCTACGGCGACCGCCCGGCCAAAAGGGCTAGGGACCAAGAGCCCATCACCTTCGGCGACGAGGATCTCCACGGCATATCTATGCCCCATAGCGACCCGCTGGTGATCGTAGCGTGGATTCACCGATACGAGGTCCACCGAATACTCATCGATTCATGCAGCTCGGCGGACATCCTCTTCCACGACTGCTTTCTGCGAATGGGGCTGGCCCCAGCAGACTTGAGGCCGACCTCCCACATCCTCTCGGGATTCACCAACCACTCCGTCCCGGCGCAAAGGGTGGTCACCCTACAGTTCACGATCGGGGAGCCCGGCCGCACGCGCACGCTGCCAGTAGACTTCATTGTGGCTAGGGTCCCCTCAGCCTACAACGTCCTCCTCGGCCGGTCGATGCTGAACTCTCTCCAGGCCTAGATCTCGACATACCACCTGGCGATAAAATTCTCCCTCGACCAGGGTGGGGTGGGCAGGGCCTACGGAAGCCAACGGGTCGCGGAGGTAGGTCTGACAGAGGCACCTTCCCCCGAGCAGCATGCTGATAGCGCCGATGCGTGCGGCGGCATGGAGGGGTCCCTGGACACCCGGGACGAGCGGAAGGAGGTCCGTGGGGCACCGGTCGAGCCGCTGACCGAAGTGCCCTTAGCGGAAGGAGACCCAGGGAAGACCGTCCAGGTCGGGTCACTCCTGACAGGAACCCAGCGGGATGACCTGACCGAGTTCCTCCAGAGCAATTCCGACGTCTTTGCCTGGGCCCCAACCGACATGCCTGGGATCGACCCCAAAATCATCTCCCACAAGCACGGGGTTGATCCCACGGCCCGACCCGTCAGGCAGAAGAAAAGAAGCTTCGCCCCGGTCAAGCTAAAGGCCATCGAAAAAGAAGTTGACCGACTCCTCGCCGCCAACTTCATCAGGAACGTGCCTTACTCGGAGTAGCTGGCCAACGTGGTCCTGGTCAAGAAGTCGAATGGGAAGTGGCGTATGTGCGTCAACTTCACTGACCTCAATAAGGCCTACCCCAAGGACAACTTCCCGCTCCCCCGCATAGACCAGCTCGTCGACAGCTCGGCCGGGCATGAGCTCCTGAGCTTCATGGACGCTTTCTCCGGCTACAACCAAATCCGCATGAACCCTGACGACGAAGACATGACCGCATTCATGATGGACCGGGGAGTGTACTGCTACAGAGTGATGCCCTTCGGCCTCAAGAATACCGGGGCCACATACCAGAGGCTGGTCAACCGCATGTTCAAGCCGCAGATCGGCAGAAATATGGAGGTCTACGTCGACGACATGCTCGTCAAGTCCGTCTCATCGGCCGACCATGTCAAGGACCTGGGCGAGGCGTTTAAGGTGCTCCACAAGTTCAACATGAAGCTGAACCCCGCCAAGTGTGCGTTCGGAGTTACCGGAGGGAAATTCCTCGGGTTCATGGTCACTCACCGCGGGATTGAAGCTAACCCGAAGAAGATCGACGCCATCCTGGACATGACCGCACCCAGGACCAACATCGAAATCATGCGGCTCACAGGGCGGATCGCCGCTCTGAGCTGTTTCATGTCCAGGTCGGGGGAGAAGTGCCTCCCATTCTTCAAGGAGCTGAGGAAAATTCCAAGGTTCGAGTGGTCGGAAGATTGCCAAGCCGCCTTCAACCAACTGCAGAGGCACCTCGTAACACCACCCCTGCTCACCCGACCCGTGGAAGGGGACGAGCTGTCGCTGTACCTGGCAGTATCCGACCAAGCAGCGGGGTCGGTGCTCGTCCGAGAGGCCGAGGCAGTGCAGAGGCCAGTGTACTATGTGAGCTATGTATTCAAAGACGTGGAGACAAGATACCCCGCCATAGAGAAGATCGTCCTGGCCCTCGTAGTAACCTCGCAGAAGCTGCGGCACTACTTCCAAGCACACACCATCATCGTCCTCACTGAGCACCTCTTGGGGGCTATCCTGGCATCGCCAGAATCCTCTGGCCGTCTAGAGAAATGGAGATGGGAGCAGTCTCAATTCGACATAAGGTATCGCCCGAAGCAAGCCATCAAGGCACAAGCCCTGGCCGATTTCGTCGTTGAATGCACCATTCCTAGCAGGAAGCAAGATCCCGCGCCGCCCCTCGCAGCCCGGCATCCCGACTAGGAAGGCCCTAGCTCGGCCCCGGAGTGGGTCATCTACGTCGACGGGTCTTCCACCGAGGATGGCTGCGGTGCCGGCCTCATTATCCGGGGCCCGAACGAAGCCGAGATGGAGTATTCCTTGAGGCTCGGTTTCAAAGCATCGAACAACGCGGCGGAGTACGAAGCCCTCCTAGCCGGACTGCGCATGGCCGTCGGACTGGGACTGAAGGACATCCGAGTTCGCAGCGATTTGGCCCTAGTCGTCGGCCAAGTAACCGGCCGCTTCGAGGCTCGGGAGCCCCCAATTATGAAATACCTAGACGAGGTGAGGAAGCTCTGAAAAAACTTCGACGAAGTCCAGGTGGAACAAATACCCAGACAAATGAATGCTCAAGCAGACGCCTTGAGCAAGTTGGCTTCATCATACTCGGCTAGCAACAGGCGGTCGATATTCTTCGAAACCTTGGCCCGACCCAGCGTTGGAGACGAAGCGGCGACACTCCAAGTGTACACAACACAGGAGAATGACCCAGATTGGAGGAAGCCCCTCGTAGAATTCCTGAAAGACGGCACGCTCCCGGAAGATAGAGTAGCCACTCGCCGCCTCCGGGCCAGGGCCACCCACTTCGTCTAGAGCAACGGGAACCTCTACAAGAAGGCCTTCACTCAGCCCCTGCTCTGGTGCGTTAACCCCCACGAGGCCGACTACATCCTGCGGGAAATTCATGAAGGGGTGGGCGGCGCGCACCAGGAAGCTCGAACATTGATCCAAAAGGCACTACTTCAGGGGTACTATTGGCCCACCATGCACGAAGACGCCCTGAAGCTGGTCAGGAGGTGTAAGAGCTGCCAACTCCACGGCAGTATCCCCCGCCTCCCGTCTACTGAGCTAACGGCCCTGACATCCCCGTGTCCATTCGCCGAATGGGGATTGGATATGATCGGCCAATTCCCCGCAGGAACTGGCGGACACAAATACATCCTCGTCGCGGTAGACTATTTCACCAAATGGATCGAGGCCGTTCCCATCAGGAAACCGGACGCCGCCACAACCATCAAGTTCCTCCAAAACAACCTAATTCACTGGTTCGGGATCCCAAGGTGCATCATCACCGACCACGGGATGAACTTCGAGAACGAGAAAGTAAGGGACTTCTGCAAAGAATACCACATCCTCATGAAGTTTGCCACGTTCGCGCACCCCCAATGTAACGGCGGGCCGAGGTCGCTAACCGGGACGTCCTCAAGGGCCTCTGAACCCGCCTGGAAGGAAGGCAAGGCGGTTGGGTCGAGGAACTACCCCGGGTCTTATAGGCCCTGCGCACGTCAAAAAAGACCCCAACCGGGAAGACCCCTTTCAGCCTCTGCTACGGGACCGAAGCAATGGTCCCAGCAGAGATCGGGCTACCCAGCCACCGAGTCGAGCACTTTGACGATGAAGCAAACACCATGGCACTACGAACCAACCTCGACGTATTGTTGGAGAAAAGGGATCGGGCCCAGATCAGAGCAACCGCCTACCAATAGCAGACGGCCCGGTACTACAATGCTCGGGTAAAACACCGATCCTTCAAGGCCGGGGATCTGGTCCTGCGGCGGAACGAATTCGTCGACCAAGGCAGGATTCATAAGTTCTCCCCAAAGTGGGAAGGTTCCTTCCTCGTCTTCGAAGCGCTCCCCGGCGGAGCCTACCGCCTGCAAGACGCAGGCGGCCGGAAGCTCCCTCGGACTTACAACACGGAGAAGCTCAAGCCATACCTATGAAGTCAATACTAGCAAAGCACCGCACCTCGGCTACCGCTCGAGATCTCCCTTTGAATTGATGGTGTATAGCGTTGTCTAGGATTCCTATCCATATGAATAAAGAAACTTTCGAACCTTCTTTCCGGGTAGGGTTCCCCCTGAACAACGAGAAGGGTCTCCCAGAGACGGTCGGGCCAGAGGTTCCCTCGCTCGGCTGTCCCCAGCTTGCAGCTTCCCTGCCACAGCGCCGGGGATCAAAAAGTCCTCTCAGAGGCGGTTGAGCCCGAGGTTCCCTCGCTCGGTTATCCCCGGAGGGCAGCTTCCCTGCCACAACGCCAGGGACCAAAGCCTTCTCAGAGGCAGTCGAGCCCGAGGTTCCCTCGCTCGGCTATCCCCGACGGGCAGCTTCCCTGCTACAACGCCAGGGATCAAAAGCCCTCTTAGAGGCAGTCGAACCCGAGGTTCCCTCGCTCGGCTATCTTTCAGGACAAAAGCCCTCGCCAAAAAGCACCGGGCAGTGACCCTGCCCGGCCAAGGGACCTTGGTGGGCTTCTTATAGCCTTATAGCTTTTCCCGCGCTAAGGACCAAAGTCCTCCCAGAGGCAGTCGGGTCCTCGCTCGGCTATCCCCGGCTGGTAGCTTCCTACCACAACCGACAGGGATCAAACTCCTCGCCAAGAGGCACTGGGCAGTAACCCTGCTCGGTCCACATCCTGAAGGATCAAAATCCCTCGCAAGAAGCAACCGAGCAGCTACCATGCTCGTCGAAATCTCCGGCTGGTAGTTGCCTACCCACGACGCCAGAGATCAGATCCCTCACCAAGAGGCAACCACGCATCCTCATGACCCAGTCATTCTTAGTGGCGCTCAGCAGCCCAAAGCCCTCGCAGCGGCAACCAAACGGCCACCCTGCCCGGCCAAGCCTGGCCGGTTGCCCTGTGGCTGTGCTTAAGGATCCGAGACACCCAGAAGGACAGCTGGTTCATCCAAATCTGGACGATCTCCTATCGACCTGGGGGGTACGTGAGGATACCTCCGAGGCATACATGAGGATACCTCCACGGCAGCGCTTGGCGCCCTCGCCGGCTGGCAAACTCGACAGGAGATCACCGGACATGCCAACCTTATACGGAAACACAACAATACAAGCGAGGACATCCTACGAACGTCCTTCACACAAAAAAAAACAAAAGAGACAAAATACAAACCGATGAATCAAGGGTTCTTTTTTCTTTTATTGCCAAAATTAAGATCTTTACAAAGGGTACTCTAGGCCCCCCCAGCCCTACAAACTGCCCGGAAGCTTACTTCGACCACTTCATCGTCGGCGTCACGGCCCAAGGCCCTACCACCGAAGACTTTTCCACCAAGGGCGCGCCCGGCTTCCCTCGTCATCCCTCGCCGGAGACCCCATCGCCGGAAGCGGAACCCGAGCGCGGAGTTCACCATCATCAAACTCGGGAAGCTGTTCCTTCACGGCGTCCAAAGCCTTATTCCACGCAACGGCAGAGTACTCCCCGTGCTCGGCGTAAAACTGCTCCGATGCCTTATACTCGGCCACAGCTTTCTTAGCCCGAGTCGCAGCAGCCTGGGCCTTCAGCATCCCCCCTGCTTGCGTCCCTCTCCTTTTCCAGTGCCGCAAAGCGTTCGGCCATGTCCACCAGCTTCCTATCGGCAACCCGGAGAGATGCGTTCAAACGGCGAGGGCACCCCGAGTCGCCGAGTTGGCGAGCTCCGCAGCCGCCGCTCGGCCCGCCACGACGTCGGCCTTATCCCTCTCCCGGTGCAGGTCACGTTGCAAGATCTCAACCTCCGAAGGAAACGCCTCCACTGGTCTCGGGGCGTGGAACGCCCCTTCGGCCTCCATGCGAATGGCAAGGGCGCAGTGTTGAAGAACTTGACAGAAAGCCGATGAGAAACCAGGAAGCATCCGAACCAAGGAAAGGCATACTAAGGCAAATGTGCGTAGGGGGATTCTTACCTGGACCATCCCTTAGGCCATGGCCTCCAGTTAATCCCTCAAGGAGCCACACGGGAGCTTTCCCCCAGCCGATTCCTCCATCCCGGCGAGCATACCAGTGGCAACGGAAAGCCCAGACGGAATAGTGAAGACGAAGCCCCCTTCCCGCACGGGAATCCCTTCGGGGACTTTCGACGGCGGCGCACGAGAGACCGTCATTTTCCTCTTAGGAAGGGGCCGGCCCTCACCCTTCCTCCCGTCACCTGTCTGAGACTCGGGTAACGGCTGACGACCCCGGGCGCCGCCAGAGAAACTCCCAGATGCCGCCGACGAAATGGACGGCCCCGCCGTCCGCGGAGAATCCGGCGGAGGGCGCAAGTTGGCAGGGGGCTTGGCTACGCCACAAGCTTCCCCCCGGTGCGAGCCGCCCGAAAAGTGGGAGCGAACCATGTATCACGAAGAAGGAAGAACGCCGAGCGACAGCGACTCGAGGAAAAAAGGATATGAAAGGTTGGGGGCCCTGGGCCGGGCCCCACCCCCGTTTTATCACCGCATCCAACGGCGCCCGTCAACCCCCGCCGAAATGACTCCTCACGCCCAGCGGCTCCGATCGCTCCACGTGTCGGTCCTGCACTGGACTGCATCCAATCGGGCGCTGTAGGCCAGAGTACGTTGCACCGGCCAGTCGTCCTTTAACACGTGGACCATTGCTTCGGTCACATAGTGCACGAACCAACACACCCTCTTTAAGGTGCGGAGACCTTGCCTTGGTTCGCTAGCAGAAAAGACAACCAATGGACCGAGGGCTCGCCCCGACGAAACCATAGAAGGGATCTCACCTCAGGAGGCCCGGCAGTCCACTCCTGAACCGACCACTAGCAGGTCAGGGCAAGAGTGGGGGGCTAATGATAGTGCTCGATATTGACGACCTCCAAGATCAGGACACGTGGCAGATGACGTGTCCCAAGACTCGGAAGAAAGGGCCCACAGGGGCCGACCAGGCCACCCTGCGCCCGTCCCGCAAGCATAAACTGGCACACCTCGGGGCCCCCTGCGAATTAACCTCCTCGGCCCCTCAGCTCGCCCCGAGCTGCCACAAGACCAAGACTCCTCGGCCTCTTCGCTCGTCCCCGAGCCCCCGGCCGAGGCCGCCTTCCTCGGCCCTCCGACCAACTCCACCACTCACAGGTGTAACTGCCGCTATGCGAATCTCACCACGCGCAGATTCTATGCCAACAACATCCCACGTTCCACGCTATCACGATCCCCATTAATGGGCGATTCGCTCTCTGCGCGAACGTGACGTCGGGAGCGTAACTGCCGGCGAGATTCTCGCGCCTGCTACTATTTGCCACCTGATTGATCAAAGAATTTATTACCGCAATCAAGAACGGCGTCGCTTGGTAGCTAGCCGGTGAGTACGGGTCGGTCCACAGGGATTTTGTGTATTTCCTAATTGTTCTAACGAGTTAATTCCGATTGTTGTCGGATTGATTAAATCTAAAAACTAAGATAGATCTAGACTAAAATCTTGCTAGGGTTAGGTTTAGGTTAAATTTGGAGAGTCAATATTCCCCACCGCTTTCTATGCCCTAATTAAGATCTATGAGGTGTTATGGTAATAATTAATAAAGTGGATTAGTACCATCGGGAAGAAACGATGTTTCTTCCTCTAGGTTCTTGTCCTTCCTTTCTTAATCCTTACCCTAACCTCCATGGAAAACATTCACAACCGGTCGTTTATACTACGGTATTACCGCTACCTCATCGGATAGGGTGCCGTAGGGAGCGGTGTGTGCATGTATGCATGGAGTCCTATAAAAACGTATGATGGGCAAGAAAGAGGTGAGAGATCTTCATCTCTCAAGCCTTCCCCAAATCTAACCCTAACAAGCGAGGAGACTACTCACTCATTAGGGAATTGATTAACATGTTCTAACTATCTAACTAGGGCAGAGAATAAAATCTAAACTAGGGCTGAAAGGAAAATTATACTAGGGCAGATAAGAAATTACCTAAGATATGGAAATAAAAAAACTACTTACTTTATTTGATGCTCTCTTCATACATTGCAGAAATTTACAGATTTGAATTTTGATAAAATGAAATGAGGCACAAGAAGAGGCATGCCTCAAAAGAGGTATTAGGGCTTCTATTTATAGATTCATAGAAACCCTAGATTACAATTGACTCGCATATCTGCTTTTACAAAAATACCCCCTAAGAAAAGACCTAGTCAACGATCCGCGCACCGCCACAAAATTTCGCGCCGACACGGGCACAACCCGGCCACGGTTCCGCGGCCAATAGCATGCTTTGGCCGCGGTTCCGCGGCCAAAGTAGGAGCTTGAATGCTGCATTTTTCTGGGGTTGTTCTATTACATGTTTTCTTCAATTTTCTTCAGTTCTTTTCTCAGATTGGCTTCTACGTTTCTTCCAGATTTCTACAGTGAAAAATTGTAATGGACTTTTACCGTTGCTTCGTGATGAAGTCTTGAACCTAGCGCTGCCTTTGTTCTTTGTGAAATCGTCTTCGTTTAGGCTTGATCAAGATTCTTCCATTAGTTGATCGTAGTCTCACTTTTGTATCGTCTTTTATCTTTTTCACTGTTTTTGTCCTGAGAATCTGTTACCTGCAACTATATAGCAGACATGGGTCAAAAGCACCTGTTTATTTATAAAATGTCTAGGAATGGGGAATATAATAATGCAATATTATGATATGAACAAATACCCCCAAACTTATCTTTTGCTCGTCCTCGAGCAAACCTAGTTTTATTCTCAACAAAAACCTAACCTCACTTTCACAGGGAAACGCGATTGCACCGAGCTCGCGCAATAAGCCGTTAAACCTCTAGGTGTCCCTAGTAGGAGGAGTGTTGTCTCCTGAGGGTTTTTAGCGGATACTACCTACAAAATCCTATCAATTAGGCCCATTGACTTTTATTCTCCAATTAGGTTTTCTAGCAAGGAATTCTATTATCTTCGACTCGTAAATTATCCATCCGTATTCTTCACGCTTTCTTATCATTTAACTTAAGATTATATATGTTCTGTAGACCTATTTAGCTTTTGGCATCTCTTAAGTTTTTCTTTTAGGGTTCCAACTCAACTTAGGAATTTTTATCATCTTTATTAAAAATATAAGTCCTATTCTTCATTCCTATCTCTTATCTAAACCCCAATCACATACCCCTACGTGTGTGTAAATATCACCCCTACACTTGGAAATTCAAATCAAGCTATTATACTCTTGTCCATCGTCCAAAGTACCTCTTAATTGGTGAATTTTTAGATGAAATTTGCTCACACATCCTTCATGCGACCGTTAATACTTCTTGAGGTATCAACAACCGATTACAAAATGTGTTTGCACATTAAAGCGTAATTCCTAGTCTTGTAACACCTAAGACTTTAGCAATGACTCCCAAACCAGTTGGTCCAAGGCACTAGGTGATGAAGCACTCTCGCTAAATATTTTTCTATTTTTGCAGCCTTAAGTCATCACAAAAACCAGTGTTCATTTTTTTATTATCTCTTTATTCACATTTGAATTTTTATTTTATTTTTCATCATACTAAGGACTTTAGATAAGAGCATTTCAAGGTCTCTCCTACTATTCCAAGTTTCAAGGTATGTGTTTGTGCAATATGTAGGGTATATATTTTCAGAATTTAGACTTAAGCGAGGAATTATTTTTCAAACTCATACTTCAATAAAAATATCAATACTTTTCCTTTGTTTTGACTTAGCCTAAGAAGTGAACTCAAAATTTGCCTATTTCTAAATAAACTACAAAGACATATACTTTCTACCGTTAAATTTTAAGAAAGCTTATTTTTAGGGTTTTTAATTCACTAAGTCTAAGATCTAGTTGTTCCTAACTAGTTAACCTTTTTGTCAAACTCAAGTCAATTATGACCAAAATTGAATATTTCAATTTTTATAATTTTTGAAATTTTTCAATTTTTATGGGTTTTAAAATAAGTATGCAAATGCAAAAATATACACATGAATGTAAAGGAAGAAGACTTACCGAGCATACCCCCAAACTTAAACTTGACAGTGTCCTCACTGTCATGCTACACCAAGAGGGTTGAGAATGTCGGCACTCCCCTGTTTATTTATTTAAAAAAAAATATTTTTTTATTGTTAAAAGAAAATACAAAAATATATACAGAAAGGCCCCCCCAAACTTCATTGAAATAATGTTAAACGTCATTGCCAAACTTTGCAAAGACCAAACGTCAACACCAACCAGTCGAAAAATTTATCTGTATAGAGTATCGGTTGGTGGAAGAACATGTTGTACCGATCCCAAAAGAATTGGGGAAGATAGAAGTGGTGGTATGGAAAGTGTGGAAGTGAACAGATAGGAGGTGATGATGAATCAAAACGAGAATGGGCATGATCAGCAATCAGTGGAATATTGGCATTCTCGTAGCTTATTAAAAGAAAAGATGGTGGTTCAACTTCTAAAGGAGGAGGTTGACTATCCACAGTATCCCCAGGATGTTTCTGTGGATACTTTATCTACTTGGCATCATCCATCATATGCATATGATATTCAATTATGAGGGAACTAATCTCCTTGATGTCCGCCATAGTCCAGCCGAAAGCTTGCCACTTATCTTGTAAGACCATTAAAAGGGCTTTCTCTTGCTCGAGGGCTAGAGAGGCCGATATGATAACGGGAAAGGTCTCATTCTCACCGAGGTAAGCATATTTAAGGTGAGACGGCAAAGGCTTTAGTTCGAGTTTCGGAGGCGAAACAATCATAGGTAAAATTGGGGGATCCACCTCGAACTCAAAGGTCTCCAACACAGGTTCGAAATCACTGCAAACAACCGATTCGGATGGTTCAACTAACTCATCCAAAAATTCAAAAGACTCATATTCGGGCAGTAAGTCGTCAAAATCATCCGAAAAAGTGAAACATTCATAATCAATATCGGTTGTGTCAACTGTGGTAGATTCAAGGAGGGACGCACTGGTGGCGTCAAAACTGTTTTCATCAAATAGAAATCTTTCAAGCTCGCAGTCCTCCTGCGTGATTTCGTGAATAGAGCAAATTTCTCATGTACTAGTTTTAGGCACAGGGGGCAGACTTCCTAACTTGTAAATATTGAACTCACTAGACGTCTTCCCGAAGGATAGAGTCATGCAGCCATTGCGACAATTTATTACGGCATTGGAAGTAGCCAAAAATGGTCAACCGAGTATCACCGGAATTTGGTTCCGTGAGTTAGCAACAGGTTGTGTGTCCATAACAATAAAATCAACGGAGAATATGAAGTCCCCTTTGATCAACACATCCTCTAACTCACCCCTAGGATGGGTGATTGATCGATCAGCCATTTGGAGAGTACAACGAGTGGGTTTCAACTCTCCAACCCCTAATTGCTCGTACACGGAGTAGGGAAACAAGTTAACACTAGACCCAAGATCTAAAAGTGCTCGATTGATTTTCTTATCCCCAATTGTTATTGAAATCGTAGGACAGCCGGGGTCCTTTCGTTTTTGGGGTAAGGGTTGAGCTTGGTTAATAGCATTGCTCACTGCACTAGCCACTAGCACTTTCTTGGGTATTTGAGAATTTCTCTTCGAGGAGCATAAGCCCTTTAAGATTTTTGCGTACGAAGGGACTTGTTGGATTGCATCCAAGAGAGGTATATTTATGCTAACCTGTTTAAATAACTCCACAATCTTCTCTATTTATGGAGTTGGTTTATTGGGACTCAACCTGTTTGGAAATGGAGCATTTTGAAAATCAGTTGAATCCAAAGTCTGTGGAGTAGAATGTGGAGATGGAACGGATCCCAGTGTGGGTGTGTTCGTGAAGTGAGAAGTGGGTCCGTTCGGATTAGAAGAAGAAGAGCCTTTTGAAGAATGAAGAATAGGCTCTAGCGGAGAAGATGAAGGTGAAGACGAAGAGGATGGAGAAGAAGAAGGAGAACCACCGGTGGGTTTTATCACTAATACCCACGTTATTTTGCAACACTCTTCCAGATCTCAACGTGGTCACCGCATTTACATTATGATTTTGATATTCATATGCGACATGTGCGTTGTGTGTGTGACCGGGATTTGGCAATGGTTGAGATGGAAGCTTTCCCTTTTCTCTCTCGCTCAACGCAGCAGTTAGTTGTGCAATTTGTGCCTCAATAGATTTGATGCTTTGATCGTGTGAAGCATTGTTGTGCACCAAAGACTGGATGGAATTTTCCAACCTTTCTGCTGATTGTGTAGATTGCTTGAGAAACGCATCTAGACTTTTTTCTAGCGAGATAACCTTATCATCATTTGGTTGAACAAAATTGTTCGTTTGATTTGGATAAGGTTATGGTTGGAAAGGTTGGTGGTATTGAGTTTGTTGGGGTGCTTGTTGTTGTGGAGGAGGAGGCCTTTGAAAGTTGTTGTTTCCTTGGAATTGTTGATTTTGATTCCAAGCAAAATTTGGGTGACTCCTCCAACCCGAATTATAGGTCGAAGAGTAAGGATCATTTCTTTGTCATTGCTGAAAGGCAGCATTGACTTGATCTTGTCCTTGAACAGTTGGATTGTAAGGACACTCTTCGGTAAGGTGTGATGGATCCGAACAACAAGCACAAACAGTTCGTGGGGGTAAAGCAGGGGCAGGAGAAGGCGATGAGATTTTGGCCTCAATGGCTTCTAGCTTTTTCGTAAGTGCGGCCATCTCGGCCTTCATAGCAATCGACATATTTAATTGTTGTATGCCTGCCCTAGACTGACCAATAGAAGAAGATGAGGTGGTCTTGGTGCTTTCCCACTGAAGTATTTGTTCAGCAAGATCCTCGAGAAACTGCCACGCTTCCTCACTAGATTTTGTTAGAAAGTGACCTTGACAAATGGTTTCTAACAACTGCTTCTTTGCCGAGGTCAATCCCTCGTATAATGTTTGGCAAAGTTGCCAATTTTCGATCCCATGGTGAGGGCATTGAACAAGTAGGTCTTTGAATCTTTCAAAACACTTCTAAAATGGTTCGGAAGGAAGCTAGGAAAATTGTATAATCTCATTGCGAATTCTCGCGGTCTTGTGATGAGGATAAAACTTTTTAAGAAAAGTTTTAACAAACTCATCCCAATTTCTAATTGAATGTGATACTGTGCTGTATAACTACTTCTCGGCTAAGTCACATAAGGTGAAAGGAATGACCCTTAGCCTTATAGCATCATCTGATAATTGGGTTGTTTTCAACATGGCGCAAACGTTTTGGAATTTGTTGATAAAGATATATGCATCTTCGGATTCCAATCCGTGAAATTTTGGCAGCATATTGATGAAGTGGGGTTTTATCTCAAAATTGTCCTCATTTGCCGGTGGGAGCGAAAGACAGGTAGGTAAGGCGGTGCGGACAGGGTAGAAGAGATCCTGGAGCGCGATTCGTTAGGGCGCTTTAACAGGCGGGTGATTCGGGTTATTCACACCTAACAGAGGTGAAATCAGTCCCGTGGGTAAGGTGTTGTTGGGATTATATCCCGGCATACCTTCGGAAGAAGAATTTGAAGGTGGAGCTAAGGAAGTGGAAGGAATTTCGACTTCGGAGTCGAAAACTTCGTCGGTCGGTACCAACGAAACATGGACTAATCGGGCGCTAGTGTCCCTAGTCCAAAGTGACATACACTAAAGAGGTAGTGTAGTCAAAAAGGTGAAAAACAGAATGTGGGGGTAAGAAAATGTCAATGAGAAGAAAATGGGTGGTGGTGGGGTGCACGGATTTTAAGCGACAAGTTGCAAGTTTTTATAAAAAAAATTCCTTTTTTCTTTTTCTCTTTATTTGGAACTGTTTGCAAAAAAGATTCTTGATAAAGGGCTTAGACAAAAATGCAATCAACCAGAAATGCACAATCAGGCATAGATCTAGGGTCACCTAGGTCAGCTAGACAGCTCCTAACTGTTCCTAAGGGCTAGAAACAGGACCTCAAACCGCCTCTTCACCGCCAATTGCGGCCAGGTAAGTTCCAGGTGAGTGGGAGGCTCTCCACTACAAGTAGTAGTCCTAATTAAGTAACCACTCACCTTAGACACACTTGCCTATACACCGCAAAGTCAGGTTAGGATCAACGGCCGATGCCTACAACTAGTCCTCTGTCCTATTGAGCGCGACGTCCTTAGGGCTGAGTCTAGTGTTTTTTTAATTAAATATGGTCAATGCAAATGCCTTATGTAATTTCTGGGGTCCTGGGAAGGGTGATGAAATCCCCACCCAATCTGAATTGGTCTCAAGCCCCTTAAAGTCCGATTAAAGATATGCAAAACAGAAAAAAAAAATCACTTGCAATCAATTTTTTATTTTAAGCGCGGCGCAAAGAATCCTGCACAAGATCAATTATTGGAAGGGGAGAGATTTTTTAAGCGCAAAGAATCCTGCAGGAGATTTGACAAAAGATATATCGGGATTTGCAGAGGAGAGATAAATAGATCTTAAAGTGCAAATTTCACGCGATGACGTCACAGCCCCGCCGCATTTCCGCCGCCAGATGGCCTTCCCGACCGCGGTTCCGCGGTTAGTTGTGAGGCTCGGTTCCTGAAGAAAAAAATTATGTGCTGAGTCGTCCAGGCCGCAGCGGTTCCACGGTTTTAAGCGCTTGTTGCGGGGCTTCCGCGGTTGGGTGTGCTGATCAGACCCCGAGAAAATTTCTGCTCCTCTGTTTTTGTGATCCTCTGTCGTTCAGATCTTTCTTTTTCTGTTTCCCTCTCTGGATTTTTCCAGATCCGTCGATCCTGCAAAAATTCACACAAAAATACCCTTCAAATAATAAATGATAAAAAAAATTTATAATTTTTTTCTTTTCTGTTTTTATGATTTTTCAATTTTTTTAATTAACCCAAAATTACAAAAAGAGAATAACAACGCCATCCCCGGCAACGGCGCCATTTGATTGATCAAAGAATTTATTATCGCAATTAAGAACAGCGTCGCTTGGTAGCTAGCCGGTGAGTACGGGTCGGTCCACAGGGATTTTGTGTATTTCCTAATTGTTCTAACGAGTTAATTCCGATTGTTGTTGGATTGATTAAATCTAAAAACTAAGATTGATCTAGACTAAAATCTTGTTAGGGTTAGGTTTAGGTTAAATTTGGAGAGTCAATATTCCTCACCGCTTTCTATGCCCTAATTAAGATCTATGAGGTGTTATGGTAATAATTAATAAAGTGGATTAGTACCATCAGGAAGAAACAATATTTCTTCCTCTAGGTTCTCGTCCTTCCTTTCTTAATCCTTACCCTAACCTCCATGGAAAACATTCACAACCGGTCGTTTATACTACGGTATCACCGCTACCTCGTCGGATAGGGTGCCGTAGGGAGCGGTGTGTGCATGTATGCATAGAGTCCTATAAAAACGTATGATGGACAAGAAAGGGGTGAGAGATCTTCATCTCTCAAGCCTTCCCTAAATCTAACCCTAACAAGCGAGGAGACTACTCACTCATTAGGGAATTGATTAACATGTTCTAACTATCTAACTAGGGCAGAGAATAAAATCTAAATTAGGGCAGAAAGGAAAATTATACTAAGGCAGATAAGAAATTACCTAGGGCATGGAAATAAAAAAACTACTTACTTTATTTGATGCTCTCTTCATACATTGCAGAAATTTACAGATCTGAATTTTGATAAAATGAAATGAGGCACAAGAAGAGGCATACCTCAAAAGAGGTATTAGGGCTTCTATTTATAGATTCATAGAAACCCTAGGTTACAATTGACTCGCACATCTGTTTTTACAAAAATACCCCCTAAGAAAAAACCTAGTCAACGATCCGCACACCGCCACAAAATTTCGCGCCGACACGGGCACAACCCGGTCGCGGTTCCGCGGCCAATAGCATGCTTTGGCCGCGGTTCCACGGCCAAAATAGGAGCTTGAATGATGCATTTTTCTGGGGTTGTTCTATTGCATGTTTTCTTCAATTTTCTTCAGTTCTTTTCTCAGATTGGCTTCTACGTTTCTTCCAGATTTTCACAGTGAATAATTGTAGTGGACTTTTACCGTTGCTTCGTGACGAAGTCTTGAACCTTGCGCTGCCTTTGTTCTTTGTGAAATCGTCTTCATTTAGGCTTGATCAAGATTCTTCCATTAGTTGGTCGTAGTCTCACTTTTGTATCGTCTTTTATCTTTTTCACTGTTTTTGTCCTGAGAATCTGTTACGTGCAACTATGTAGCAGACATGGGTCAAAAACACCTGTTTATTTGTAAAATGTCTAGGAATGAGGAATATAATAATTCAATATTATGATATGAACACCACCACCGCTATATAAACCTCCATCACAGAGGAGTCAAGTAAGCCATTCTTTACACTTAGGCCGTTACTCTGCTCGGATCTCATCACCAACTTAGGCGTCGGAAGGTCCTCGGTGGTACCAAACCACCCCGGGACTTCTTTGCAGGTACTCGGCGACAGCTTCCTCACCCACCTTCTCCTTTCAAAACCCATTGAGACCCACACGCAACGAAGGATAATCGGTCAAGTTCACCTCGAAATCAACGGAAGACAACATCTGACGGAGGCCCGAGAAGGAGCCCCATCAGATACTATCACTAACATGCCCCCATCTATCACTAATCAGCTTGCAATCACTCCCTAAACTCCCACTATACCACCACTACAAGTTTTACCTACCAAAACTCATTTTTGAAAACACAAGTTTGAAAACATACACTTTAAGCTCTAAATACTAGCGTGTCAAGGCAATATTGTAAAAACTTTGTTAAGGAGAGAATTTTACCTCATAATGGAAACTAAGGAAAGTTTTAAGATGGCAAAAGATCTCAAGAATGAAGACTTGCTTACACCATGATGCTTAGGATGAGAATAGGAACATTTTTTGTAAGGTTTCATGGTGTTTTGATGAGATTTGTGGGGGTGTTTGTGGTTTGTAGTGGGAGGTGGAGGAGGTGGAGAATAAGGAGAAGAGAGGAGGAAGAAGAAGAGATAAGGAAATGAGATGGAGAATTGCGATATGGTTGCAACCATAACTCCCTCTCCTTCTCTCTCACTTGCACATACCTATTATTTTAATACTGTACTCGCATTTATTTTCTTTTCTTTTCTTTTTCTTTTTCTTTTTCTTTTTCTTTGAAAAAATATATAAAACTAAATTTAAAACACAAATGATATGCTAATTCTTTCATAAAGGTGTGTCATGATACTAAGTATGGTTTAGCAATAAATCAAACTTGTTTAAGTGCACAAAATAGGAAAACACAAATTAACTAAAAGATTAAACTTGTATGGATATATTTATACACTAATTTATGAAAAGCCAAATTAAATAAATGCTTTCATAAATAATAATTCCTTTTAAATCCCAATTATTTTCCAAAAGTATAGGTGTATAATTATACCAATTTACGAAACTTCAAATCCATACTCGTATAATATCCGTAAAATTCATTATTTTATTATTTAAATTCTATAATAACATTTTCCATTTTCTGAAATGTTACAATGGTGGAGGCTCGATCGGCTGTGAATAGAAGGTGGGGCTTCGACGCTATGGAGGAGGATCACTGGAACCTTGGATCTGGAGGAGGGGGCTAGAGATCGATGAGAAGGGGGCTCGGCGTTGGAGTAGGGAACTCACGAGCTCTCTACTGGAGGAAGGGGGTCGGCGATGTTGCAAGGGAGGGGGTCGACGAGGAGGCTTGAGCTCTCGAGGGCTCGATTTATAGGCAGTGGCTGTTAGTGTATATGCCCTAGAGGCCATTACTGTATCATACTAGCTTGTATATTACTTAATGGAAGCTTGGGATATTCACAGTTGTATATACAATCTTGCTCGAAATGGTAGTATGCTACTTGGTTTGTCTCTGCTTTAATATGTGCATGTGTTTCTTTTAGCATATTGCTGGTATACATATTAGTAGAGCCCTTAGGATCTTTGCTTGATTACCAGCGTTGTGATGGCGCTCGCACACGTGGGAGCTGGGTAATCTATAAGCACATCCTTATACAGGTCCTTGGTCGTTGGACTATCGAGACAGGGCATCGATACTCCGGAGTAGACTAGCGTATGCGCTTCTCATCCCAGTGTGGGAGACGGTCTGTCCCACAGCCGTTAGTACGTCGTACTTGGGATAGTATGCGGGTGCTCGTTAGGTTACGAGTACACTGGATAGGACTCGTCGGGAACTGTTGGTTGGTAATATACCTATCGTCAGTTATCAGTTCCCAGGTGACATGAGTACAGCTTAGTCCGCTGACTTGACACTGTCACTTCGCCTCGAGTGTGTTCCCACTGCACTTTGATTACTACCCTACCACGGCTCAGAGGAGTCGTGCAAACAGGTAGTTTTTGGGTGCAGTCCCGAAGCACTTGGAGGCAGTGACGGTTAGACAGGATTCGTCTCTCCCGGTATTGGGGGTTGACATCGCGCTGTGTCTAGGAGAGCCATTACACGAGTAGTCCCTGGCCAGGGCAAGCGAGATATACTGGTAGGTTTCCAGTGTTATCTCAGGGTGTTCTGGGCTACACTCCGACACGACTTGTACCGCTATTAGGGGACTGACGTTCACCGCCCCCCTAGGCCCGCCATGCGATGTATCAGACGAACAGACCGGACTGTACGGAGACTGTCACATACAGGCTCAGTAGGAGTGCAGATGGGGTTCACCTCGTCAGTCTTCTTATCGACATCTACCTGGGGACCGTTACGTACAGCTAGTGCCGCTTGCGGTCTGTGGTTAAACCCACTGCCAGCGTAGTGTCGAGTCTTTAGAGTCCCACACAGAGAGCTATTCGCCTTTAGGCAAAACGAGTAGAGGTCGCATGGTTTTGCGACAGGGTTCGTTCGCATCCGCGCACTTGTGCACGTTTGCTGTCCGGACAGTTTATACTAGCGGGCTTTGGTTTAAGCCGGATCCTAGTATATGATTTGAGATTGGTTTTTCTCATTGTGTTCGTGTTCCTCGGATCACGAATGCGGGTGCGTATGCACAGTTGCTTGAGATTGGGGAGAGGACCTTGTTTAGGGTTAATGGCCTTTGTCATTTTATTAACCCTATTGATTTTGTGTGGATTATTGTTAATTGATAATTAGCTTAATTATTGTGCATGGTTGTTGTTGACAATTTGACTTCATTGACTTGTTGACCATGTTGACAACTTGACCATAATCATTTCATTTGGAAGATGCTCTTTGTTCTTTGCAAAAATGAAATGATAATGGTCAATTCATGATTTATCATGACAATTTTCAAGCTAATTATCTAATTAAACTTATCCTCACATATTAGTGAGAATGGCTCACTATTTTTCTCATTCTCTCATTTCTTTTCTCTCTCTTGCTCATCCTCTCCCTCAAGCTCTCTCCCTCTCATGTGTTGAGAAACAAAAAGCTTGAGAAAAACCCTCTCTTGATCTTCTCTACTCACTTCTAGGGTTCAAGTCTTAGCATTTCTTGCACTCTAGTTACTCCTAGCTTGGAGTTGAAGCTAAAGGTGGTGGCTTTCGGGTGGATCCTTCTTTGACGGGAGAAGACAAGCAAGGTGATCCTTTTCTACCATACCTAGGAGCAAGGAGAGAAGGACTAAAGACCAAAGGTATAACCTTTCTACAACTTTGTTAGTTGTTAGTTTACTTTAGCTAGTTTTAGTTTAGCAAAGATCCTCACAAGCTTAGTCTATGTTGCCTAAGTCATTAAAAATCCGATTTTTATTATGTTTTCCGCCTCCCCGTAAGCACCGGGGTGGGCAACACGGACTTACAGTGGTATCAGAGCCTAACTGAACTCAAACTAGCTAGGTAGTGAAGTGTAACGAAGTTTCGAAACCGAAAATCCAAAAACCGAACTTTTGAAAAACCCTAGTTTCTGTTGAAATTTTTTCTGCTCAAAATGAAAAACTTTATACTTATAAAATTATCTCAGGGTTTTTTGTGAAACACCACCAAATACGATCCAGAGAGGAGCCAAGAGGACCGCGCTTCCGCGGCATAAGGAAGCTCTTGCCGCGGAAGCGCGGCCGTCTTGTCAACTCTCTGTATCGTTTTTGGTGCAGATTGTTTCTGAGTTGGTTTTAGGATTTTTAGGATATATAATATATGCCCAGATTTTCCAGAACTAAAATTTACTTTTGGGGGCCTATAAATCCGTATTTTTTTTCGGAACTTCACTACACTTTAACTACATCGGTTATATCTGTAATGCTTGCATGTATTGAACGTCGGCTAATCGCTATAAGACGATTAGTCGGGGTTATACATGATCTGTGATTGTTATTAGTTTGTGGATATGAATGGATTGGATTGTCGCGGGTGAATGGCCGGGTTGGATGTGAGATGAGCGTTGTTTTTCTTTCATTCAATTGTAACATGTAAATTGATGTAATAATATTCTTTGTATGGCCGCACAACCGGGTCGGGGTTGTAGCCGTCATTGTATAATTCTTTTTACTGTTTTTGCTCCTAGGATAGACCCATGGAGGGGGTGCACAAACTACCGGGTATCTCGAAGCGCCGAGTGGCCTACTCACGGTGGTGAGGGAGGTTGCTTCGCTTCGGGTGCTTGGCGGGTAGTTTGCCGCACCCGTAGGGGTCTTGGGTGGGGTATTGGCTATTCACCGCGACCGTGTAATCCGCTTTGCGTTGCAGGCTCGAACGCATTGCGGATTCCTAGTATATCCAATGTATTCATCTGTGATCTGTAATGTCTATCATTGCTATATATTTATATATAATAACTATTTAGGCGTTGCTTATGTTTTACAGCCGCGCTAGCCCAGCCCCCGCTCTGTCGTTAGTTAAGTAACCTAACGGGTGATGACGGGGCCCCGTGGCGAATGCGAATGGCATAAGCGTACGTCATATTTTGGTTGTTTTCTGCAATGGTAGGATTAAATGATGGGACGCATTAAAAGAACTAATGCAAGAAATAAACCAAGTAAAAGTCGATTGGAACACTTTGAAAACCACTCGGTTCTTTTCAAAACTAAAAGTTTTAAACGCGGAGCTTGAACCACTCCTTTTAAAAGCTATCTCGTTCCATCGATTATATCAAGTTCACTACGTTCACGGTTTCGCCAAAACCATCCGTAGCCCTCCATCATTTCGGTTAAATATTCGGTAGTATTCAAGCTATGTATTTTGACCTCACGCCAAGGCATAGTGATTGGTAGCTGCCGGATATTTATCCGTTGCATAGATAGAATGCGTTGATTTGAGACAGTCGTACTGCCGTTTTGGCCTACGTCAAGGGTAGGTACGGGTGGGTTCAAATTAACCAGGATAATGATGGGAAGAACTTGACATGTGACTTATGACATTTTGACCTCACGCCAAGGTCATAAGAGCATGGGGCAAAAATCCACATCGGGAGTTTCATAAGTACTGAAACTTGCTAGCGTTGCATACCATTTGGAGTGTGATAATTCTGGTAGGATTCCTTCGGTTTTATCACGCGATGATATTTGGATCCCGATCCTACTGTGAGTATATGCTACTCCTCGGGAAAACTCTCACTTAACGATCAATGCTATAAACCTAGTAGGTGCCTAGAAAGGTGTTAGCGGGGCTACGCCCACAGGGAAAAGAGGTTACTTAATTAAGGAACTTCGCGAAAGCGTTGGAAAACCTCCCTCGAAGTACCGACACTGGCCTGGCTGAACGGTTAAGCAAGTATTGTACGGTGAGAATGATCCCGGCTAATCCTTTTCTTTATGGTTTGAGAAGGGATTCGAGAGACAGTGGGAGCCATCCAGTTTAGACAAACTAAAAACCACTCTAAACTTGCAAGAGCATCATGCTAAAGTGTTTCTTTTCTCTCTCCTAATTGCAGCGACCATTCAAGATGACCGGACTTAAGTTACTATTAGATAAAAACATATTGACAGGGCCAAACTACAAAGATTGGCTCAGGAATGTCAAGATGGCTATCACTTATGACAAGCTGGGGTATATACTTACCACCAAAGCTCCCCCCGTCCCAGGTCCCACCTCCAGCGTCGCGGATGTAGAAATCCGTAAGACATGGGAGATAGATTGCGCGAGGGCCAAATGCCTCGTATTAGCCTCGATGGACAACGACCATCAGAGGAGGCACGAGAATATGGACCTAGAGTCCATATTTCTCCATACAAAAGAACTGTATGGAGAGCAGTCTCGTATCGCAAGATACGAAGTGTCGAAGAAGCTCTTTTCGGCAAGGTTGGCCGTCGGATCATCGGTAGCGGACCACGTGCTTAAGATGATCGGCTACATAGAGGAGCTCGCGGACCTTGGGACCACGTTGGAGAATGAACTCTATACTGATCTGATTCTCCAGTCCCTTCCTTCCACTTACGCCCAGTTCATTCTTAACTTCAACATGCAAGGAAAGGAGGTTGAACTTGCCGAGCTTCTGAACATGTTGAGGACTGCTGAGGGCACCCTACAGAAGGGTAGGGAGACATCCACTTTGTTTGTAGGAGGATCTTCCTCTTCTAGGTCCAGGGCGAAAGCCAAGGGCAAGAAGAAGAAAGCCCCCGCCAAACCAAGAGGCGGTGTCGGTAAAGTGGATACGAAGGGAAAGGGTAAAGCAACAAAGGTAGCGGGGAAGCTGGTGGGGAAGGAAGAATGCTTCTATTGTCACAAAAGTGGCCACTGGAAACAAGATTGCAAGGCTTGGAAAGCCAGAACACAGGATTTGAAGCGAGTTGCAGCTTCAGCTTCAGGTGTGTATGTTATTGAAAACTGTCTATCAATAAACTCTACATCCTGGGTATTGGATACCGGATCAGGATCTCATATCTGTAATTCTTTGCAGGCGTTGAGAAAGCGTAGAGTTTTGAAGGCAGGTGACATGACCCTCAGAGTTGCGAACGGTGCTAGCATGGATGCAGAGGCCGTGGGGGACTATCACCTGGGATTATCAGATGGACACTTTTTGGTTTTGCGTAGTTGTTATTATGTACCAAATGCAACCTGTAATATCATTTCTGTATCTTTATTATCTAAAGAAGGTTATGAATTTGCATTTGTAAGTAATGTAGTGAACATTCACCTTAATCAAGTTTTGATTGGGTCAGGTACATTAAACAACGGTATTTACGTTTTAAACCAACCACAGGTTTTCAATATCCAGAATACACATAAAAGAAAGTCTCCAGATATTAATAAAACTTTCTTATGGCATTGTAGACTGGGTCACATCAACGAGAGAAGATTGACTAAGTTACATACTGAAGGATATTTAGATTCGTTCGAATATCAATCGTATGCAACTTGTCAATCCTGTCTCAAAGGAAAGATGACAAAGGCTCCGTTTTCTGGACACGGAGAAAGAGCGAGCGAGCTCTTGGGACTCGTACACAGCGACGTGTGCGGTCCAATGTCTACACATGCGCGAAGCGGTTTTTCTTACTTCATAACTTTTACGGATGATTTCTCAAGATTCGGACATGTCTTCTTAATAAAGCATAAATCCGAAGCTTTTGATAAGTTCCAGGAATATAAGAATGAAGTAGAAAAACAGACCGGCAAAAGTATCAAGATCCTAAGATCGGATCGAGGAGGAGAATACTTAAGTGCCGAATTCCTGAATTACTTAAAAGAGAATGGAATTCTCTCTCAGCTTACTCCTCCATACACCCCGCAACATAACGGTGTATCGGAGAGACGGAACCGAACCCTATTGGATATGGTACGGTCCATGATGAGTAATGCTGAGTTACCGCGATCTTTCTGGGGATATGCGCTAGAAACAGCTGCATATCTTTTGAACCGTGTTCCCACTAAAACTGTGCCTACCACACCATATGAGTTATGGAGTGGGAAGAAACCCTATCTTCAATACTTGAAGATTTGGGGATGTCCAGCTTATGTCAAAAAGCAGCATACGGACAAGCTCGAGGCACGCTCAGTACTGTGCAAGTTTGTGGGATACCCAAAGAACTCCAGGGGGTATCTTTTCTATTACGCAGAGGAACAAAAAGTCCTTGTTTCTCGCAATGCCCACTTTCTGGAACATCAGTTTTTAGAAAAAGAAATAAGTGGGAGCGCAATAGAACTGGAAGAAATTCCAGAACCACAAACTATTACTGAAAGTTTAGTGGAACCAGAAGGTTCAAAAGAACAGGACATTCCTACGCCGCTCCGCAGGAGTAGTAGGCAGTCTCATCCGCCCGAGAGATACTACGGTTTTCTCATTGACGGGGATAGAGAGGACTGCATCCTAGATTGTGATGAGCCTACTAGCTTCCAGCAAGCCATTCAGAGCGTCGACTCGGTAAAATGGCTGGATGCAATGCGGACCGAAATGGAGTCCATGTACACCAACAAAGTATGGACGTTGGACATTGCTCCAGACGGGGTAAAACCCGTAGGATGCAAGTGGATCTTCAAAAGGAAGATTGGTGTAGATGGACAGGTTGAGACCTATAAAGCTAGACTGGTAGCAAAGGGTTTTCGTCAGCGACCTGGTTTGGACTATGACGAAACCTTTTCTCCAGTAGCTATGCTGAAATCCATTCGGATCCTTCTTGCCATCGCTGCTTTCCACGATTATGAGATTTGGCAGATGGACGTAAAGACAGCTTTTCTAAATGGTCATTTAGAGGAGTGTGTCTATATGGACCAGCCAGAGGGTTTCATTCAGGGTGGGAGCAGCGGAAAGGTGTGCAAGTTGCTCAAGTCAATTTATGGACTCAAGCAGGCATCGCGGAGTTGGAACATCTGTTTTGATGAGACGGTCAAAGAATTTGGCTTTATCAAAAATCCAGATGAACCATGCATCTATTGTAGATTTGTAGCGAGAACTGTAGTATTCCTCGTTTTATACGTGGATGACATTCTCTTAATAGGAAATGACATTCCTATGCTACAATCTGTCAAGGGGTTCTTGTCACACAGGTTCTCCATGAAAGACCTGGGTGATGCCTCATACATTCTGGGTATCCGGATCTACCGTGACAGATCCAAGAGGATATTAGGACTCTCGCAGTCCAGGTACATCGACACCATACTGAAGAGATTCAGTATGGAAGATTCCAAGCGCGGTAATCTACCGGCTTGTCACGGGATCACCCTCTCCAAAGAGATGTCTCCCAAGACTGATTTGGAGAGGGATCGCATGTCTATTATACCCTACGCTTCTGCGGTAGGCTCTATAATGTATGCGATGTTATGTACCAGACCAGATGTGGCTTATGCACTGAGTGTGGTAAGCAGGTATCAGTCAAACCCAGGGGAGAAACATTGGATAGCAGTAAAGAACATTCTCAAGTACCTGAGAAGGACTAAGGAGATGTTCTTGGTGTATGGCGGAAAAGACCTGCAGGTTGAGGCCTTTGCTGACTCCAGCTTCCAGAGTGACAAGGATGATTCCAAGTCCATGTCGGGTTTTGTCTTTACCCTCAATGGAGGGGCGGTGTGTTGGAAGAGCTCCAAACAGGAAACCGTTGCTGACTCGACTATGGAAGCGGAATACATCGCTGCATCTGATGCCGCAAAAGAAGCTGTCTGGATGAGGAAGTTCTTGAAAGAACTTCAGGTGGTTCCGTCCATTGTTGACCCAATACCTCTGTATTGCGACAACAACGGGGCTATAGCTTTAGCGAAGGAACCCAGGTCCCATCAGAAATCCAGACACATCTTAAGGCGGTATCACCTGATCAGGGAGATCGTGGATCGCCAGGAGATCGAGGTCCGGAGAGTTGCATCAGAAGATAACACAGCAGATCCATTCACCAAGGCCTTGCCCCAGACTCAGTTCGAGCGGCTGATCGAGATGATAGGTCTTCGATACGCCAGTACATGGCCTTAGTGCAAGTGGGAGATTGTTAGTGTATATGCCCTAGAGGCCATTACTGTATCATACTAGCTTGTATATTACTTAATGGAAGCTTGGGATATTCACAGTTGTATATACAATCTTGCTCGAAATGGTAGTATGCTACTTGGTTTGTCTCTGCTTTAATATGTGCATGTGTTTCTTTTAGCATATTGCTGGTATACATATTAGTAGAGCCCTTAGGATCTTTGCTTGATTACCAGCGTTGTGATGGCGCTCGCACACGTGGGAGCTGGGTAATCTATAAGCACATCCTTATACAGGTCCCTGGTCGTTGGACTATCGAGACAGGGCATCGATACTCCGGAGTAGACTAGCGTATGCGCTTCTCATCCCAGTGTGGGAGACGGTCTGTCCCACAGCCGTTAGTACGTCGTACTTGGGATAGTATGCGGGTGCTCGTTAGGTTACGAGTACACTGGACAGGACTCGTCGGGAACTGTTGGTTGGTAATATACCTATCGTCAGTTATCAGTTCCCAGGTGACATGAGTACAGCTTAGTCCGCTGACTTGACACTGTCACTTCGCCTCGAGTGTGTTCCCACTGCACTTTGATTACTACCCTACCACGGCTCAGAGGAGTCGTGCAAACAGGTAGTTTTTGGGTGCAGTCCCGAAGCACTTGGAGGCAGTGACGGTTAGACAGGATTCGTCTCTCCCGGTATTGGGGGTTGACATCGCGCTGTGTCTAGGAGAGCCATTACACGAGTAGTCCCTGGCCAGGGCAAGCGAGATATACTGGTAGGTTTCCAGTGTTATCTCAGGGTGTTCTGGGCTACACTCCGACACGACTTGTACCGCTATTAGGGGACTGACGTTCACCGCCCCCCTAGGCCCGCCATGCGATGTATCAGACGAACAGACCGGACTGTACGGAGACTGTCACATACAGGCTCAGTAGGAGTGCAGATGGGGTTCACCTCGTCAGTCTTCTTATCGACATCTACCTGGGGACCGTTACGTACAGCTAGTGCCGCTTGCGGTCTGTGGTTAAACCCACTGCCAGCGTAGTGTCGAGTCTTTAGAGTCCCACACAGAGAGCTATTCGCCTTTAGGCAAAACGAGTAGAGGTCGCATGGTTTTGCGACAGGGTTCGTTCGCATCCGCGCACTTGTGCACGTTTGCTGTCCGGACAGTTTATACTAGCGGGCTTTGGTTTAAGCCGGATCCTAGTATATGATTTGAGATTGGTTTTTCTCATTGTGTTCGTGTTCCTCGGATCACGAATGCGGGTGCGTATGCACAGTTGCTTGAGATTGGGGAGAGGACCTTGTTTAGGGTTAATGGCCTTTGTCATTTTATTAACCCTATTGATTTTGTGTGGATTATTGTTAATTGATAATTAGCTTAATTATTGTGCATGGTTGTTGTTGACAATTTGACTTCATTGACTTGTTGACCATGTTGACAACTTGACCATAATCATTTCATTTGGAAGATGCTCTTTGTTCTTTGCAAAAATGAAATGATAATGGTCAATTCATGATTTATCATGACAATTTTCAAGCTAATTATCTAATTAAACTTATCCTCACATATTAGTGAGAATGGCTCACTATTTTTCTCATTCTCTCATTTCTTTTCTCTCTCTTGCTCATCCTCTCCCTCAAGCTCTCTCCCTCTCATGTGTTGAGAAACAAAAAGCTTGAGAAAAACCCTCTCTTGATCTTCTCTACTCACTTCTAGGGTTCAAGTCTTAGCATTTCTTGCACTCTAGTTACTCCTAGCTTGGAGTTGAAGCTAAAGGTGGTGGCTTTCGGGTGGATCCTTCTTTGACGGGAGAAGACAAGCAAGGTGATCCTTTTCTACCATACCTAGGAGCAAGGAGAGAAGGACTAAAGACCAAAGGTATAACCTTTCTACAACTTTGTTAGTTGTTAGTTTACTTTAGCTAGTTTTAGTTTAGCAAAGATCCTCACAAGCTTAGTCCATGTTGCCTAAGTCATTAAAAATCCGATTTTTATTATGTTTTCCGCCTCCCCGTAAGCACCGGGGTGGGCAACACGGACTTACAGTGGCGACGCTAGAGGATGCAGACGGCGCTGGAGGATGATCGAGATAAACAGAGAGAGAGAAAGAGAGATAATGATAGAGGGCGGCGACCGTAGAGGGCGGCGATGAATGCTAGAATTTTAGGGAGGCGCGCGATTGTGGAGGCGGTGATGGCGATGGTGAAATCGATGGTGGAGGCGGCGGTGGTGAAGGTGCTGGCGATGGTGGTAGAGGCGACGGTGGCGAGAGTGCTGGCGTCGATTAGGGTTAAGGAAGAGGGGAAATTTTCTTGGGGGGAAAAAGATTTTGGAGATGGGGACGTAGGGGGAAAGAGGGAGAGGGGATTTTCTGCTTTATTTTTATTAAGAAAATATCCTGACAATGCTTCTACGGTTCCCACGGTATGGGTTTCATTTGCGGCGCCGTAGGGGCAACCACAAAAGCTAATTTTTTTCTGTAAATTTGCTTTTTCTGTAAATTTGTTTTTTCTGTAAATTTACCATAGAGTCAAGCTTAAATTGCCCCTACGGTTTTTCCCATCCGTAGAGACAAGCCATCTTTGTACTTGTGCTACGATACTTTGGTTGCATTGTACCTACAAGAAGATTCGACGGCTGGGAGTGGGGGTCTAACAGGGGGGGCATGATTTGGGTGGGGCCAACAAGAGATCCAAACGAATGGAATGGGACCAGAGCATGGTTCTTGCCTACCAGCAGAGAATCCTATTACGTGAGCCAGAATTAATTTAGCTGGGCATAGTTGCTAGCATGATATATTGTGTGGACAATACCTCTTTATGCATTAATTTAAAGTCTGACTAATTTCAGGATGGATGTAACCCTTAAGGACCGCTAATATTTAACTGGTACTATTGCACATTATATTGCATACTTTGAAAAATTAGGTAGGGACCATTTGAGGGCGAATCCGAATTTATAGGAGTTTTCTTTGTTGACGAAGGGTGTTCTATGGAGGTTTAATTTACTAAATAAAACTCCAGAGTTATAATAAGAGTTGGATATTTTTTCAAATATTCTTACATGACGTATCAGGTTGAGCTCTGTTTTCATGCATTGGTTAAAATCTAAACTTTGGTGACATATAAACTTCTTATAATTTATTCAATTTGAATGCATGGAGGTAGGATGTGAACTTTTGTATCTTTGTTAGCATTTTAAGGTCCTTATCATTAGAACCAACATTTAGAAGTTATTTTTAGATTTGAGATGTGCATTTTCATATATATATTCTAACAGTGATAGAAGAGTTCACGAGTTCAATACACAAAGCTGTTGACTGTTTAGAGTCGATCAACACAGATAAGAGAGAAGGAAATATCTATTTAATTTCGCCCCGTTTTTAATATCTAATCTAGATGCGAAGATATTTTGAAATGCAAAGATCTTTTGATATGCATACATGAACATACATGGATGAAATTTTGATATGCATATATGAATGCAAAATTTTCCGTTTCTTCAAATTTTCAACATTTTGCACAACATATAACATATGAATATGATGAAATTTTAAAAATCTCAAAATTTCAGTTTTCTTCGGTTTTACAACATTTTGCTTGCTATAGCACAAGAAAATCATTAAATTTTCAAAAATAATTTATTTTTCATTTTCTTCGGTTTGTCCATGATATAGCACAAAAATATTGGAAAATTTTAAAAAAACTAAATAAATTTCCTTTGTTTTCAATATTATGCGTACTATAGCACACGAAAATTAAAAATTTTTTTAAAAAATTAAAATTTTGTTTTCTTCGGTGTTTTTAATATTTTACATCTTATAGCACATAACAGTTGTGAAATTTACAAAAATCTAAAATTTATTTGTTTTCCTTAAATTTACAATATTTGCACTTTACCATACAAAAATTGCGTATTTTTTTTTAAAAATCTCAAACTTTTCTTCTTCTTTTTTTCCAGCTTTTCAATATTTTTCTTTACATACGACAATCACAAAATTTTCGAAAATCTAAAAAAAAAAATCAGTTTTCTTTGATATTCAATATTTTACATGTTATACCACACGAAAATCGTGAAAATTTGAAAAAATCTCAAGATTTTTTTTGCTCTTCGGTTTTGCAATATTTATCCATCTATAGCACAGGATAATGATGATATTTTCAAAAATCTCAAAATTTTCTATTTTGCATGAAAATCTTGAATTGCTTAAAAATTCAAAAGTATATTGGGTTTTTTCCAAAATTTCAAATATGTTGAATTAATAGCGTAACTAGGATCATGAATCAAGAACTTTTTAAAAGTATGAAAATTTTATGTTTTCTTTCTTTTTTTAATTTTATTTGGAAAATTGCTGAATTTAAAAAATTCTAAATATTCTTATTTTTCTTCGTTTTTACAATTTTTTGTATGCAATATATCACACGAAAATCATGAAAGTTATGAAATTTTCCAAAATCTCAAAATTTTTTTTTTTTTTTTGCTTTTTGTTATTTTGGTTGCTATATACAACATGAATACTGTAATATATATTTTTAAAATGCTAAAATTTTTATTTTCTTCGGTTTTTCAATATTTTGATTGCTGTAACAAATGAAAATCACAAAAATTTCAAATATTTTACGTTTTTTACATTTTAAAAATATTTTATATGATATATAGCATATGAAAATCGTAAAATTTTCAAAAATCTTAGAATTTTCTGTTTATTTTGGTTCTCCAATATTTTACTTGTTCATAATTTTGGAAAACTTCCGGATATCAGGAAAACAAAAAAATATGTAAAGTAAAATTATAAGAAAACGTCGCAGATCACTACCAAGAACATGATAGAAGAAAAATAATCTAGTTCGAGTGACTGAGACTGTAGGTGAAAACATAAAAAATCCTAAAATTTTTCTTTTTCATCAAATTTTCTATACTTTACGAAAATCGCAAATGCTTCTATTTTCTTTCTTTTTCAATATTTTGTTTGTTATAGCATATAAAAATTGGAAAATTTTCAAAAAATTCTCTAGAGTTTCTTATTTTCTTCGGTTTTCCAATATTTTTGTTTTTTAAATGTATCAATATTTTCTTTTTTAATGTTTTTTTTATATTTTACATGCTATAGCACAATAAAATTGAAAATTTTCAAAAATCTCAAAATTTTCTGTTATTTTATATATTTCGATATTGTGCATACTCGCATGAAAATAACGAATTTTTATTAAAATGTCAAAATTTCCTATTTTCTTGGTTTTCCTATAATTTTTTTGCAATATTAAGTGAAAATCATGAAATTTTCTTGCAATATTAAGTGAAAATCATGAAATTTTCGACTCAACATATCCTCCTCCATGCTCGTTTATTGTCGGTGCCTTCAGCAAGCACGTCAACCTCGACGGCCTCCATCCTTAATTAGTTATCGCATTTAAAGATTATTGTTCTCTTATCAAGGCTTCTCTTTGTAAGTCCATGCTACCTCTCCCGGTATTTACGGGCTTGCGGAATTTGATGAAAAACAATTTTCTAGAGGCGGTAATATGGACTCAAACGGATCTTTGTTAAACTTATCTATCTAACATCCTAAATAGGAGTTGTTAACTACTCGGTTAGTGGGTTATACCTTTGTTTCTTGAACTCTTTCGTCTTCAACTCGTGATGGTGTGCGGATCGGCTTCACCCCGTCGTCTCCTTGCGCCGAAGATCGATACACCCGAAAGCTTCTACCTTTGGCTTCTTCCTCGAACTTTGAAGAAACTAGTTCACTCGGTTTGCTAAACCTTGTGAACTAGAGTGAGTAGAGGAGAGTGTGTTGGGATTTTTCTCTATGGTTCTTGCTTCTCAACACATGAGACAAGTGAACCATAGACTAGAGAGAGGGAGAGCAAGAGGAAGAGGGTGAGAGCTCAAGCCAAGAGAGAGAAAGGAAATGAGAGAATGAGTAAGACTTTTCTCTCTTGGCTCTCATAATCCAAAGCCATCATAACAAATCATAGCAATCAAGTATCATGTGATGGTTTAAGTCAAAATAGCCATATCATTTCATGCACTCATTTTGCACAAGATAAACAAGCAAGCAAAAGTCTTTGCCATGAAATGATAGCTATTGTCATGATGATGGTCAACTAGTCCAACAAAGTCAACCGGTCAACAAAGTCAACAAGTCAACAAAGTCAACCCCTCAACAACCATGTCACTATAATACTTAATTAATATTATTGTTAATCATATATCATATTCTCATTAGGGTTTAACAAAAAGTCAATGGTCAACAGTCAACAGTCAACAACCCTAATGAGAATCTTCTGCCTCTGTCTCTCTGTCAACTGTGCATACACACCCGCATCCGCGTTCCGAAGAACGTGAATACATACAAGATAAAATCAATCCCAAAACGTACACTAGGATCTGGCTTAAACCAAAGCCCGCTAGTGTTAACTGTCCGGACACTAAACGTGCACAAGTGCACGGATGTGACCGAACCCTGTCGCAAAACCATGCGACCTGTCGCAAAACCATGCGACCTCTACTCTTTTGCCTAAAGGCGAATAGCTTTCTGTGTGGGACTCTAAAGACTCGACACTACGCTGGCAGTGGGTTTAACCACAGACCGCAACCGGCACTAGCTGTGCGTAACGGTCCCCAGGTAGATGCCGACAAGAAGACTGACGAGGTGAAACCCATCTGAACTCCTACTGAGCCTGAATGTGACTGTCTCCGTACAGTCCGGTCTGTTCGTCCGATACATCGCATGGCGGGCCTAGGGGGCGGTAAACGTCAGTCCCCTAATAGCGATACAAGTCGTGCCGGAATGAAGCCCAAAACACCCTGAGATAACACTGGAAGCCTACCAGTATATCTCGCTTGCCCTGGCTAGGGACTACTCGTGTAATGGCTCTCCTAGACACATCGCGATGTCAACCCCCAATACCAGGAGAGACGAATCCTATCTAACCGTCACTGCCTCCAAGTGCTTTGGGACTGCACCCAACTACTACCTGTTTGCACGACTCCTTTGAGCCGTGGTAGGGTAGTAATCAAAGTACAGTGGGAACACACTCGAGGCGAAGTGACAGTGTCAAGTCAGCGGACTAAGCTGTACTCATGTCACCTGGGAACTGATAACTGACGATAGGTATAATACCAACCAATCAGTTCCCGACGAGTACTGTCCAGTGTACTCGTAACCTAACAAGCACCCGCATACTATCTCAAGTACGACGTACTGACGGCTGTGGGACAGACCGTCTCCCCTGCTGGGATGAGAAGCGCATACGCTAGTCTACTCCGGAGTATCGATGCCCTGTCTCGATAGTCCTGCGACTAGGAACCTGTATAAGGATGTGCTTATGGATTACCCAGCCCCCGCGAGTGTGACTGCCATCACAACGCTGGTAATCAAGCAAAGATCCTAAGGGCTCCACTAATGCGTATAGGTGATATAATAAAATAAACACATGTACATATTAAAGTAGAAACAAACTAAGTAGCATACTACCATTTTGAGCAAGATTGTTTATACAACTGTGAATATCCCAAGCTTCAATTAAGTAATATACAAACTAGTATGATACAGTAATGGCCTCTAGGGCATATACACTAACAATCTCCCACTTGCACTAAGGCCATGTACTGGCGTATCGAAGACCTATCATCTCGATCAGCCGCTCGAACTGAGTCTGGGGCAAGGCCTTGGTGAATCGATCTGCAGTGTTATCTTCTGAAGCAACCCTCCGAATCTCGATCTCCTGGCGATCCACGATCTCCCTGATCAGGTGATACCGCCTCAAGATGTGTCTGGATTTCTGATGGGACCTGGGTTCCTTCGCTAAAGCTATAGCCCCGTTGTTGTCGCAATACAAAGGTATTGGATCAACAATAGACGGAACCACCTGAAGTTCTTTCAAGAACTTCCTCATCCAGACGGCTTCTTTTGCGGCATCAGATGCAGCGATGTATTCCGCTTCCATAGTCGAGTCAGCAACGGTTTCCTGTTTGGAACTCTTCCAACACACCGCCCCTCCATAGAGGGTAAAGACAAAACCCGACATGGACTTGGAATCATCCTTGTCACTCTAGAAGCTGGAGTCAGCAAAGGCCTCGATCTGGAGGTCTTTTCCGCCATACACCAAGAACATCTCCTTAGTCCTTCTCAGGTACTTGAGAATGTTCTTTACCTCTATCCAGTGTTTCTCCCCAGGGTTTGACTGATTCTGGCTTACCACACTCAGTGCATAAGCTACATCCGGTCTGGTACACAACATCGCATACATTATAGAGCCTACCGCAGAAACGTAGGGTATAATAGACATGCGATCCCTCTCCAAATCATTCTTGGGAGACATCTCTTTAAAGAGGGTGATCCCGTGACAAGCCGGTAGGTTACCGCGCTTGGAATCTTCCATACTGAATCTTTTCAGTATGGTGTCGATGTACCTGGACTGCGAAAGTCCTAATATCCTTTTGGATCTATCACGATGGATCCTGATCCCCAGGATGTATGAGGCATCACCCAGGTCTTTCATGGAGAACCTGTGTGACAAGAACCCCTTGACAGATTGTAGCATAGGAATGTCATTTCCTATCAGAAGAATGTCATCCACGTATAAAACGAGGAATACGACAGTTCTTGCTACAAATCTACTATAGATGCATGGTTCATCTGGATTTTTGATAAAGCCAAAGTCTTTGACTGTCTCATCAAAACAGATGTTCCAACTCCGCGATGCCTGCTTTAGTCCATAGATGGACTTAAGCAACTTGCACACCTTTCCGCTGCTCCCACTCTGAATGAAACCCTCTGGCTGGTCCATATAGACACACTCCTCTAAATTTCCATTTAGAAAAGCGGTCTTTACGTCCATCTGCCAAATCTCATAATCGTGGAAGGCAGCAATGGCAAGAAGGATTCGAATGGATTTCAGCATAGCCACTGGAGAAAATGTTTCGTCATAGTCCAAACCAGGTCTTTGACGAAAACCCTTTGCAACAAGTCTAGCTTTATAGGTCTCAACCTGTCCATCTACACCAATATTCCTTTTGAAGATCCACTTGCATCCTACGGTTTTACCCCGTCTGGAGCAATGTCCAACGTCCATACTTTGTTGGTGTACATGGACTCCATTTCGGTCCGCATTGCATCCAGCCATTTTACCGAGTCAACGCTCTGAACGGCCTGCTGGAAGCTAGTAGGCTCATCATAATCTATGATGCAATCCTCTCTATCTCCGTCTATGAGAAAACCGTAGTATCTCTCGGGTGGATGAGACTGCCTACTACTCTTGCAGAGCGGCGTAGGAATGTCCTGTTCTTTTGAACCCTCTGGTTCTACTAAGCTTTCAGTAATAGCTCGTGGTTCTGGAATTTCTTCCAGTTCTACTGTGCACCCACTTATCTGGTTTTCCTAAAACTCAGTTTCCAAGAAGTAGGCATGACGAGAAACAAAAACCTTTTGTTCCTCTTCGCAGTAGAAGAATTATCCCTTGGAGTTCTTTCGATATCCCACGAACTTGCACTGTACTGAGCGTGCCTCGAGTTTGTCCGCATGCTGCTTTTTAACAAAAGCTGGACGCCCCCATGTCTTAATGTGCTTAAGATAGGGTTTCTTCCCACACCACATCTGATATGGTGTGGTAGGCACAGTCTTAGTTGGAACTCGGTTCAAAAGGTATGCAGCTGATTCTAGCGCATACCCCCAGAATGATCGCGGTAACTCAGCATTACTCATTATGGACCGTACCATATCCAATAGGGTTCGGTTCCGTCTCTCCGATACACCGTTATGTTGTGGAGTGTATGGAGGAGTAAGCTGAGAGAGAATTCCATTCTCTTTTAAGTAATCCAGGAACTCGGCACTCAAGTATTCTCCACCTCGATCAGATCTCGATGTCTTGATACTTTTGCCGGTTTGTTTTTCTACTTCATTCTTATATTCCTGGAACTTTCCAAAGGCTTCGGATTTATGTTTCATTAAGAAAACATATCCGTACCTTGAAAAGTCATCCGTAAAAGTAATGAAGTAAGAAAAACCACTTCACGCATGTGTAGACATTGGACCGCACAAGTCGCTGTATACGAGTCCCAAGAGCTCGCTCGCTCTTACTCCATGTCCAGTGAACGGAGTCTGTCATCTTTCCTTTAAGACAGGATTGACAAATGGCATACGATTTATATTCGAACGGATCCAAATATCCTTCTGTATGTAACTTAGTCAACCTTCTCTCATTGATGTGACTCAGTCTACAATGCCATAAAAAAGTCTGATTGATTTCTGGAGACTTTCTTTTGTGTGTATTCTGAACATTGAAAATCTGTGGTTGGTTTAATACGTATATACCATTGCTCAATGTTCCTGACCCAATCAGAACTTGATTAAGGTGAATGTTTACAACATTGCTTACAAACGCAAATTCATAACCTTCTTTAGAAACCAAAGATACAGAAATGATATTACAAGTTGCATTGGGTACAAAAAAGCAATTACGCAAAACCAAAACATCTCTATCTGACATTCCCAGGTGATAGTCCCCCACGGCCTTAGCATCCATGCTAGCTCCGTTTGCAATTTTGAGGGTCATGTCACCTGCCTTCAAAAACCTACGGTTTCTCAACGCGTGCAAAGAATTACAGATATGAGATCCTGATCCGGTATCCAATACCCAGGAAGTAGAGTTTATTGAAAGACAGTTATCAATAACATACACACCTGAAGCTGAAGCCGCAACTTGCTTCAGATCCTGTGTTCTGGCCTTCCAAGCCCTGCAATCTTTCTTCCAGTGTCCACTCTTATGACAATAGAAGCATTCTTCTTTATCCACAAGCTTCCCCACTTTCTTTGTTGCTTTTGCCTTTCCCTTCGTATCCACTTTACTAACACCGCCCCTTGGTTTGGCGGGGGCTTTCTTCTTCTTTTCCTTGGCTTTCGTCTTGGACCTAGAAGAAGAAGATCCTCCTACAAACAAAGTGGATGTTTCCCTACCTTTCTGTAGGGTGCCCTCTGCGCTCCTCAGCATGTTGAGGAGTTCTGAAAGTTCAACTTCCTTTTCTTGCAAGTTGAAGTTCGGTATAAACTGGGCGTAAGTGGAAGGAAGGGACTGGAGAATCAAGTCCGTATAGAGCTCATTCTCCAACGTGGTCCCAAGGTCCGCGAGCTCCTCAATATAGCCAATCATCTTAAGCACGTGTTCCGCTACCGATGATCCGACGGCCAATCTTGCCGAAAACAACTTCTTCGACACTTCGTATCTTGCGATACGAGATTGCTCTCCATACAGTTCTTTTGTATGAAGAAATATGGATTCCAGGTACATATTCTCGTGCCTCCTCTGATGTCCATTGTCCATAGAGGCAAGCATGAGGCACTTGGCCTTCGCGCAATCGATTTCCCAGGTCATACGGATTTCCTTATCCGCGACGCTGGTTTTGGGACCTGGGACAGGGGGAGCCTTGGTGGTAAGATGATACCCCAGCTTGTCGTAAGTGATTGCCATCTTGACATTCCAGAGCCAATCTTTATAGTTTGGCCCTGTCAGTTTGTTTTTATCTAGTAATAACTTAAGTCCGGTCATGTCGATTGGTCGCTGCAATTAGGAGAGAGAGAAGAAACACTCAGCATGATGCTCTTGCAAGTTTAGAGTGGTTTTTAGTTTGTCTAAACAGGATGGCTCCCACTGTTTCTCGAATCCCTCCTCAAACCAAAAAAGGAAGAATTAGTCGGGATCAATCTCACCGCACAATACTTGCTTAACCGTTCAGCCAGGCCAGTGTCGGTAGTTCGAGGGAGGTTTTCCAACGCTTTCGCAAAGTTCCTTAATTTAAGAACCTCTTTTCCCTGGGGGCGTAGCCCCGCTAACACCTTTCTAGACACCTACTAGGTTTATAGCATTGATCGTTTAGTGAGAAATTTCCCGAGGAGTAGCATATACTCACAGTAGGATCGGGATCCAAATATCATCGCGTGACGAAACTGAAGGAATCCTACCAGAATCATCACACTCCAAATGGTATGCAACTCTAGCAAGTTTCAGTACTTATGAAACTCCCGATATGGATTTTTGCCACATGCTCTTATGACCTTGACTTTGGCCAACAAATCATAAGTCATATGTCAAGTTCTACCCGTCGTTCTCCAGGTTAATTTGAATCCACCCGTACCTACCTTTGACTTTGGCCAACAAGGCAGTACGACTGTTCCAAACCAACGCATCTATCTATGCTGCACATGAATACCCAATAGCTACCAATCACTATGCCTTGACTTTGGCCAACAAACATAGCTTGAATACTATTGACTATTCATGTGAAACGACGGAGGGCTACGAATGGTTTTAGCGAAACCTTGAACGTAGTGAACTTGATATAATCGATGGAACGAGATAGCTTTTAAAAGGAGTGGCTTAAGCTCCGCATTTAAAAGTTGGTTTTGAAAAGAACCGAGTGGTTTTTCGAAAGTGTTCCAACGACTTTTACTTGGTTTATTTTCTTGCATTAGTTCTTTTAATGCATCCCATCATTTATTCCTACCATTGCAGAAAACAACCAAAATATGACGTACGCTTATACCATTCGCATTCGCCATGGGGCCCCGTCATTACCCGTTAGGTTACTTAACTAACGACAGAGCGGGGGCTGGGCTAGCGCGGCTGTAAAACATAAGCAACGCCTAAATAATATCATATATAGATATATATTGCAATGATAGCCATTTCAGATCACAGATGAATACATTGGATATACTAGGAATCCGCAATTCGTACGAGCCTGTAACGAAAAGCAGATTACACGGTCGCGGTGAATAGCCAATACCCCACCCAAGACCCCTACGGGTGCGGCAAACTACCCGCCAAGTACCCGAAGCGAAGCAACCTCCCTCAACACCATGAGTAAGCCACTCGGCACTTCGAGATACCCGGTAGCTTATGCACCCCCTCCATGGGTCTATCCTAGGAGCAAAAACAGTAAAAAGAAATTATACAATGACGACTACAACCCCGACCCGGTTGTGCGGTCATACAAATAATTATTACATCAATTTACAAATTTACATGAATTGAAAGAAAAGAAAACTCTCGTCTCACAACCCCCCGGCTATTCACCCGCGACAATCCAATGAATTCATATACACATACCAGCAACATTACAGATCACAGATTTGTATAACCCCCACTAATCGACATATAGCGATTAGCAGACGTTCAATACAAATATCACATCACAGATAAATACCCGTCAGCTTAAGTCTTTAGAAACTCGATCAAAATACGGTTTTTAAAGCCCCAAAAACAAATTTTTCTTTCTGGAAAATCTGGGCTGAAAAAACATATACCAAAAATCCCAAAATACCCACTGAGTATTCTACAGACAAGACGGTCCACAGCCGAGTTAAATCGGCCGCGGAACCGCGGCAATAGCAAGCTATTTTAGCGTTTCCGCGGCGGTTTGATGGGTTCTCTGGACCGTTTTTCTACAGTAGACTATAAAAACCCTGAGTCGATTTTTAAAGCATGATTTATTATTTTTACAGCACTTTAAAAATTGACAGCAAGTTTGATATCGGGGTGTATTTCGCGACTTTTTTTCCGATCGAATTTCTAGTTACTATGCTAACATGTTAGGTAGTGTTTAACTAGGCTCTGATACTACTGTAAGTCCATGGTACCTCTCCCGGTACTTACGGGCTTGCGGAATTTGATGAAAAACAATTTTCTAGAGGTGGTAACATGGACTCAAACGGATCTTTGTTAAACTTATCTACCTAACATCCTAACTAGGAGTTGTTAACTACTCGGTTAGGGGGTTATACCTTTGTTTCTTGAACTCCTTCGTCTTCAACTCGTGATGGTGTGCGGATCGGCTTCACCCTGTCGTCTCCTTGCGCCGAAGATCGATCCACCCGAAAGCTTCTATCTTTGGCTTCTTCTTCGAACTTTGAAGAAACTAGTTCACTCAGTTTGCTAAACCTTGTGAACTAGAGTGAGTAGAGGAGAGTGTGTTGGGATTTTTCTCTATGGTTCTTGCTTCTCAACACATGAGACAAGTGAACCATAGACTAGAGAGAGGGAGAGCAAGAGGAAGAGGGTGAGAGCTCAAGCCAAGAGAGAGAAAGGAAATGAGAGAATGAGTAAGACTTTTCTCTCTTGGCTCTCATAATCCAAAGCCATCATAACAAATCATAGCAATCAAGTATTATGTGATGGTTTAAGTCAAAATAGCCATATCATTTCATGCACTCATTTTGCACAAGATAAACAAGCAAGCAAAAGTCTTTGCCATGAAATGATAGCTATTGTCATGATGATGGTCAACTAGTCCAACCTAGTCAACCGGTCAACAAAATCAACAAGTCAACAAAATCAACCCCTCAACAACCATGTCATTATAATACTTAATTAATATTATTATTAATCATATATCATATTCTCATTAGGGTTTAACAAAAAGTCAATGGTCAACAGTCAACAGTCAACAACCCTAATGAGAATCCTCTGCCTCTGTCTCTCTGTCAACTGTGCATACACACCCGCATCCGCGTTCCGAGGAACGCGAATACATACGAGATAAAATCAATCCCAAAACATACACTAGGATCTGACTTAAACCAAACCCGCTAGTGTTAACTGTCCGGACACTAAACGTGCATAAGTGCACGGATGTGACCGAACCCTGTCGCAAAACCATGCGACCTGTCGCAAAACCATGCGACCTCTACTCTTTTGCCTAAAGGCGAATAGCTTTCTGTGTGGGACTCTAAAGACTCGACACTACGCTGGCAGTGGGTTTAACCACAGACCGCAAGCAGCACTAGCTGTGCGTAACGGTCCCCAGGTAGATGCCGACAAGAAGACTGACGAGGTGAAACCCATCTGAACTCCTACTGAGCCTGAATGTGACAGTCTCCGTACAGTCCGGTCTGTTCGTATGATACATCACATGGCGGGCCTAGGGGGCGGTAAACGTCAGTCCCCTAATAGCGGTACAAGTCGTGCCGGAGTGAAGCCCAAAACACCCTGAGATAACACTGGAAGCCTACCAGTATATCTCGCTTGCCCTGGCCAGGGGCTACTCGTGTAATGGCTCTCCTAGACACAGCGCGATGTCAACCCCCTATACCGGGAGAGACGAATCCTGTCCAACCGTCACTGCCTCCAAGTACTTCGGGACTGCATCCAACTACTACCTGTTTGCACGACTCTTTTGAGCCGTGGTAGGGTAGTAATCAAAGTACAGTGGGAACACACTCGAGGCGAAGTGACAGTGTCAAGTCAGCGGACTATGCTGTACTCATGTCACCTGGGAACTGATAACTGACGATAGGTATAATACCAACCAATCAGTTCCCGACGAGTCCTGTCCAGTATACTCGTAACCTAACGAGCACCCGCATACTATCTCAAGTATGACGTACTGACGGCTGTGGGACAGACCGTCTCCCCTGCTGGGATGAGAAGCGCATACGCTAGTCTATTCCGGAGTATCGATGCCCTGTCTCGATAGTCCTGCGACTAGGGACCTGTATAAGGATGTGCTTATGGATTACCCAGCCCCCACAAGTGTGACTGCCATCACAACGCTGGTAATCAAGCAAAGATCCTAAGGGCTCCACTAATGCGTATAGGTGATATAATAAAATAAACACATGTACACATTAAAGTAGAAACAAACCAAGTAGCATACTACCATTTTGAGCAAGATTGTTTATACAATTGTGAATATCCCAAGCTTCCATTAAGTAATATACAAACTAGTATGATACAGTAATGGCCTCTAGGGCATATACACTGACACTCTTTCATTGGATGACAATCTTTTCTTTCTACATAGAACTTCATCTCTTCTCTCCAACATCTCTATCCAGCAAAAGTCACTTTATGGCAAGACGAGTCTGCCTCAACTCAAAAGACCACGGGTTACGATCCGCTTATAATGCCGGATGAAAGAGACTAGAGGATTCATAGGCTGCCTTGCTCGATCGATGCATCAAATTAAGATTATGTTGTTCCCCTATTAGTCGTCTTTGAAAATTGTCAATTCAGTTTGCACTAGTACAAAGATGGGTTGCTCCTACGGATAAGAAAATCTGTAGGGGAATTTTTTGTTTGACCTTACGGTTTTTACCGTAGGGAAAGCAGTGGTCCTATGGTTTCCACCGTTGAGGCAAATCTATAAGAAAAAATATCTTCTGATGTTGTCCCTACGGTGCCGCAAGAGAAACTTCTATGGTGGTCACCGTAGGGGCAATGTAGGGGTTTTAAAAAAAAGAAAAAAGAAAATATAACCTTATCTCCAATTATTTCCCCCTATGCCTATTTCCCCCCAAAATTTCCCCCCGGCGCACTCACCCTAGCCCTCCTGCTCCTTCGATCCCCGGCCAGCCGCCTCCTCGTCGCCTTTTCCTCCTTTGACTCCTCCTTCCCCGGCCAGCCTCCTCCTTCAACTCCTCCTCCTTTGCCGAACCCTCATCCTCCTCCTTCGACTCCTCACCGCCGCCTGCATCCTCCTCTTCCTTCCCCGGCCAAAAATTTACCTGCCGCCACCTCCTCCTCCTTCCCGAGTCTTCTCATCCTTCGCTATGGCTTGCACCCTCCTTCCCCGCTGTCGCCTCCTCCTCCTTCCCGAGCCCTCCACCTCCTTCCCGAGCTTGGTCGTCGTCATTACCAAGTCGCTTCCGTCCTCCGTCGCCGATCTTCCTCGAGCTCCGCCACCAGCGCCGAGTCACCGACCCCTCTCCTCCTCCATTGCCAAGCCCTCATCAGTGGGTCATTTTTTTAAATTTAATTGTTAGAAAATAGGTTAATTTAGGTTTTGTAAATTATTTTGTTTTGATTGTTAATTTTAATTAGTTAATTTTATTAGAGATTTAGGTGATGGTTAATTAACGTTAGGATATATTATAGGGGGTTAGGGTTAAGGTAATTAGAGTTACAAGTTGGTTGTTGACTTACAAGTTGTAAAAAATGTGTAACGGTTATAAACTTCCTGTACAAAAATTTCTTGTTATTATACAGAAAAGGGTATTACAGCCTGTATAAGAGTTATAAGTTAAATTTGTTTAATAAAAGAAAGAAGCAACTTATAGCTTACTGGTAAAGCCTCTCCACTGATGTGCCATAGCTTGTCTGTTCGAATCCCATCAGACCCATTTATTTTTTAAAGATTTTTCTTTTTAATTTTTCAAAAGCTCAAGAATTGCACGTGAAATTCACGGAGAAATGAAAAGTTTCAAAAAAATCAAACATGCGCAAAGAGGAGTAAATACCCAACTTGATACGTGGCACGAATTTCGAGAGAAGACCCCAAGATCCGACCGCCCGTTTCCCTCTTTGGGCTGGCGCCGACTGTTCGATTGGCTCCAATCGTCTCCGTGCTTTGCACAGTTGTCCCTTTGACTCCCTCCAACTCCCCTGCGTTGTTTGATTTCTCTGCAATTAAACAGTGACCTTTAAATTCTCCATTTAACACCATTTTAATTCTTTTAATCCACATTTTTAATTCCCATACCCTAATTCTTCACTATAAATACCACCCTATGCCCTAGCTCTCCCCCATTCTAAAATTTCTAGCAAAAATTCTCTCAAACTCTCTAATTACCAAGTGGAGTTAAGCATCCAAGTAGAGTAGCAATCCAAACTCGACGAGCGACACCTTTCCGACGACACCACGACACCCGAAGACTTCCCTTCATCCTTGTTAACGCTTTAAACTAGTAAGTACCTCTTCTGTCTTCTTCTTTCAACTCAAATCATATTCTTAAAAAAACATATCGGTAAATTGGAGTTAACTCCGATATGTGTGAGTTTAATCTTTGTACTCCCCTCTTTAAGCATAAAAGTGTCAAACTAACTTTCTCACACCATTTGTAACTTTGTTTACAATCATTGAGTTTTTAGTTTAACTAAATTTTTAAAACAATCATTTAACGAACTTTTCATTAAAATACAATGAACTTTAGTATAACCCTTTTTCAATAACTAGTTTTCCTAACTTTAGGAAAACTTCACGGGGTAACGACCTACCCCACACGCACACTATGGTTGCATAGTACGGTATTATAAACATATGGCTAATTTAAAGAATAAGTTTTCATTAAAATACCACACATTTTCAAAACGGGTTTCTTTTAATCGGTATTTTTGTAATTCTTGGCAATTACGCCTCTACAACTCTCGTTAGGAGACCCGCTAATAGATGGTACAGATTATTGCACATCCTTGGGACAGTAGAGCGAGATGCAGAACTCCTCACGGAGTATTCGGTCTCAAAAGGAAATAAAAATACGGTTTTTAAGAAATACGGCTTTTCTAAATAAAATAAATTTGGAAAAATTATGTAAAACTATGAATTCGTATTTTCAATAAAAACATATTATGAAGCTATATTTTCTTTTAAAATGAAAGTTTAGAATTTTTAATAAAAAACCATCAAGTTTCCAAAAGAGCTAGTTTTCATAAAAATACCATAAACTCTTAAAAACTAGGTTTTATCACCCAAAATACCACAACTATTAAAATACATGTTCATGAAAACCCTAAATATTATAAATCACTCTCGAGATTTATTTTAAACAATATTAAAATATTTTTCATAAAACCTCTCGAGATATGCAAACAATACTTAAGGACTTTTGATTAATATTAGATTTAAGCGGGATCAATTCTCTTGAGCCTCGGGAAGCCGGAGAAAATGAGTGCTTGCCTATTCAGGTTAGACAACTTAACGGAGTTATCAATGGCAATTGTCCTGGAAAAAGACACAAATCCTGCAGTCCATGTGCAACAGTTGCCGATTTCTTCCGAATATAAGATTTTTAACAATTTATATCAATTCACATAAAAAGACCTAAACTCGAATCTAAATTCGAACATAAACTTGAACTCAAAGTCAAATACAAATTCGAACTCTAACCCAACTCGAATCTAAACCTGAACATGAACTCGAATCCAATCTACTCGAGCCAAGATTGCAATTGTCATGACTCGCATATTACTCGACTCACTCGACTACATTCTACACCTTTTTCAAATCTATGGTTTTGATCAAGACATGTTAATCAATCGATCGAATCAATTAAGTATATTAACCAGATATAATATATTATAATCGGGGTATTTGGGATAGTTTCTTGTGTGAATCCAACGGAGCTTCAGAAGTCCCATATTAACCTCCTTTTTATTTTACTCGAATATCAGTCAGGTCGACTCATCCACATCCTGGAGCCCCGATGCTAATACATGAAATAGGCCCGTGTTTCCTTACTCCTGGGCCTTCACTCTTGAGCTCGTGAATACTTCTGCGGCTGTGTTGACACTCATAGTTGGAACTTAACGTTAACATAGTGATCATATAGAAACATATAGTATATACTTACCCATGATCATATACTCTTACTCGTCATATATATTCTACACTTGTTATTTTCTGTACTCTTACTTTATCCTTGGGACTTACCGAGCGCAAGTTCGCTGACGGGCATTCCACCCATTTTTCTTCTCTTGGAATGTTCGTCAGTTACGGTCGAGACAGAGGAAGTGGAGGCCACGGAGGAGGACTACAACCGGATTGCTCCACAGGATTAGCCTAGCTTCACTTTTATTCAGCTTATGTATGCCACTTGTTTAGGCATTTTCCTTATTGTATTTACTTTCCAGCATAAACTCATGTACTTGTAAATATTGGAAGTTGAATGTAAATAAAAATGTTTGTTGAAAAATTTTACAGTCTCCATTCATTCTTACATTGTGTATTATTGTTTCAATACGCTTAGTATATTTATTTAGGGAATGACCTTCTCTGGATAAATATGCCATGGGCTTGCCACGTCACCGTTTCCGTCTTCTGGGAAGCGGGACGTGACAGGTTTTGTTGGTGGCCCATGCAGGTCAGTTCTGCATGAAGTCGTAAAAAATATACCACAAGAATTAATGAGTTCAAAAGATATTTACATTCCTTGCATTTCAAATTCCTTGAATCTATTCTAACATATCTTTTATATCAAGGTGATGGAATCTCCGAACAACACCAGCACAAACATCAACGGCAATACTCTACCACCTACACTACCACCACCACCTACCATTGCAGCTCCTATCAATGAGCAAACGATACTAATTGAGGCTATCAAGAGCCTATTAGAGGGTCAGCAGCTGCAGATTTCTATCCTGATGAACCCCCCCGAAGCCGAAGCACCCGGAGTTAAGCAGTTTGGGGCACCACACCCAAAGAACTTCTCGGGTAAATAAAGTCCGCTTGAGGTAGAAGAATGGGCTCAAGTGATCGAGGATGACCTGGCAGTATCTCAAGTGCCAGATATATCCTGGTGAGAGTTGCTAAGTTGCAACTGACCGATAACGCAAGAGTTTGGTGGAAGGCTGAGGAGAGCCGTCTCACAACCAATAGAGTGGAGAACATTCCGAGACCACTTCGATGCTAAGTACTTTCCAAAGACTGCCCGCTTCGACATGGAGCAGCAATTCATCCATTTACAACAAGGCTCGATGTGGGTCAAGTCATTGGATGAATATGATGCTGAGTTTACCATGCTCATGTTGGATATATGTATGCTCTAGAGGCCATTATTTGATAGTGGATGTATCGGTATGTGTATATATATATATTCAGAGGACATTCTTACTCGACATGATAGTATGCTATCTGGTTGCTCTTTATCTTGACATGTTCACTTGATCATGCATATTACTCATTTGGTATATGTTGATAAAGCCCTTAGGATATTTGCTTGACTACTGAAATTATGATGCAGATCATACTAGTGGGACATGTGTGTAGGGTTACTAGGTACTCTCACAAGGGTCTATAAGGCATCAAGCATGCCCGATTTAAAATTTAGACGTGCCGAACAACCCTAACCAAGATCTTTAAACTAGAGATTAGGTGAAACAAAGCATATTAAACACTTTAACATCTAAGAGAAAAGGATTACAAGCTTTGTAGTCCGGTCCTTCACTTCATAAGCTCCGTGTTGTGGTCCCTTCGCTGCGATCATCGAGTACCCGGACTCTAGAGAGGCTCCACGAAGAGAAAGATGCAAGCTTGCTTCCGATCTTCGATAACAAAGATGATCTATCTTAAAGTTTCTTTAACACAAGCTCTCACTCACTAATCAAGTGAACACCCTAATCTAATTGGCAAGAATAGATTAGGATGATGAAGTAGGAATTTAGCTCTCATTTGTTTTTCTTTAACTCACTCATTTTCATCACTTCATAAAAAGCTAGAAAGCTTTTCATGAAAGAAGAAGGAAGAAGAAGAACCATTCTCTTTTTGATGAATAATGAATCCATGTGAGGTTAGAAATGCAACCATGGGTTAAGTATGATAACTTAACCCATGTAGAGAATGAACCATGGTCAAGGGTTGGGTTGGGTTAACAAATATCATAACAAAAATATCTTTACAAAATATCTTTGCAAAAACAAAACAAAAGCTTCTAGAAGCTTCTAGAAAAATTAACCCAAATCATGTTTAATCTCCACTAATTATGTTGCATTAATAACCATAATATGTTACAATATTATATAACATATATATAATATTTATTGTACCAAAATAAAATAATACAATTAACATATATCGCATATATATCAATGTATTACCCGAGTGAGAAAAAGAATCTTTTGGTGGGCTTATATCAGTTAATGTAATTTAATATATCAAATATATAATTATACATTAAATTATCGAATCAACACTTGATCCGATAATCCGGCTATTTCACAAATAACTGACTAATATAATCTGTATCAGTTCATCGAATCAACACTTCATCCGATGACCCGGCTATATCTCATATACCCGGCCGATATCTCATATCGCGAGAATCTAATACGGTATCACATCACGTATTGTTGTCGGTCCCGCACATATCATATATGTGCTCCTACTCCGTTTTGCCTGAGCCAGAAAACCTCTGTGTAGGACTCTAAAGAATCGTCAATACGCCGGCAGCAGGTGATGATCATATCAAACATCCACAAGCTGCAAGCGGTCAGCTAAACGTAACAACCACCCAGGTATTGAGCGATCAAAAGATCAACAAGTAAGCCTGTACTTTCTCCCGCGAATCCAATCAGTAACACTCCTGTACAGTCCGGTCTCTTCGTCTGCGCATATCTCGCCTAGGGGTGGTAAACGTCAGACCCTAGTAGCTTGATAAATCGTGTCGATATGAGGTCCATAACAGTTCGAGAAACTACTGATAACGCTTACCAGTAAATCTCAGCAACCCTGGCCAGGGATTTCCGGTTATAGCCAATCGAACACAGCGCAACATCAACTCCCTATATCGGGAGAGACGAATCCCCTTCTATCGCTCATTGCCTCCATGTGATTCGGGACTGTACCCAAAAGCCAGCTTTTTGCACGCCCTCTTGGACGTGGTATGATGGAAATCAAAGCACAGTGGGAATCACACAAGACTCTATGACGATCTCGGGTCTACAGACTAACCTGTACCAGTGTCACCAGAGAACTGCCATCTGACGTGAGGTATAATACCATCTGGGAGATCTCGGTGAGTCCTTCCAGTGTACCCAGTCTCTACTGAGCACCCGTACACCATCCTTGATGTCAAACACTGATGGATATGGAATCATCCATCGCTCATCATATGGGTCAAGATGCGTATACGCTAGTCTACTCAGGTATATCGATGCCCTGTCTCGATACACCCTCGACTAGGAATAGTTATAGGATGTACTCGTCGACTACCGTGGCCCCACTAATATGATATCATCATAGTCCTAGTAGTCGAGTACATATCCTAAGGGCTTTATCAACATGTAATATAGAGACAATCAGAGTACATGTTAAGATAAAGAGCAACCAGATAGCATACTATCATGTCGAGCAAGAAAGTCCTCCCTATATATGTCCAAGCATCCACTACAATATACATCGTATGTATAGTAATGGCCTCTAGGGCATACATATAACTAACAATGTGTAGTTTATAAGCATATCCTTAAAATGTTCCTAGTCGTGGGTGTATCGAGATGGGGCATCGATATTCCAGATTAGACTAGCGTATACGTTTTTTGACCCATATGATGGACGATGGATGATCCTATATCCATTGGTGTTTGACATCAAAGATTGTATACGGGTGCTCAGTGGAGACTGGGTACACTGAACGGACTCTCCGAGATCTCCTATATGGTATTATATCTATCGTCGGATAGCAGTTCTCAGGTGACACTGATACAGGTTAGTCTGTAGACCCGAGATCGTCATAGAGTCTTGTGTGTGCTCCCACTGTACCTTAATTTCCACCCTACCACGGCTCTATTGAGTCGTGCAAACAGGTGGCTTTTGGGTACAGTCCCGAGGCACATGGAGGCAATGAGCGATAGGAGGGGATTTTTCTCTCCCGGTATTGGGAGTTGATGTTGCGCTATGCTCGATTGGCTATAACAGGAAGTCCCTGGCCAGGGCTGATGAAATTTACTGATAAGTGTTATCAGTAGTTTCTCAATCTGTTATAAGCCATGAACAGGAATGACCTATTGAGTTATTGGGGTCGACGATACCATCCCTAGACTCGATATGCAGCATATCTGATGAAGAGACCGGACTGTACGGCAAGTGTTGCTAGTTGGCTCGACGGGTGTTTTGACAGGTTCGCTTGTTTTTCTTTTGTTCGCTCAATACCTGGGATCCGTTACGTACAGCTAGTGCCGCTGACGGTTTGTAGGTATGTGATATGATCACTACCTACTGCTAGAGTATTGACGAGTCTTAAGAGTCCCACAGAGGGGTTTCCTAGCTCAGGCGAAACGATGTGGGGGTGCATATGGGGATATGCGCGGGAGCTTGATTAAATGCGTGTATATGATACCATATTTTAATCGGGCGTTTTCTATTGGTCGGGTCGTATGTGATATGACCGAATTATTAAATCAAGTGTTGATTTAATATTAATGACCATTAGCTCATTCATTAAACCCTTTTCTTTTATGTGTATGCATAAATGTATGTATGTATATATTGATATGAATACACACATGCATGCTACATATGTCATGTTGATGATACATAGGAGATGGCTATGCAAGACTCACTTGGAATATATTTATGTATTTTTGATAATTGAGAAAAAGAAAATAGGAATTAAATCATGGTTGGATTATTCTTCTACACTCTTCTTATGTTGACCTAATCTAAACCATAGTTTCATTTCTAATTGTTCTTTAACTCAATATAAAAATATCTAGATATTTATTAACCATGGTTTGGATGAGTGTGACTCTCTCATATATTCTTTTGTTCTCATTATTATTGAGAGAATTAACACAAGAGTTAAGCTTAAGCCATTCTCCTCCTTCTTCCTCCTCCAAGCTTTCTAGCTCCTCAAAAGTGAGTGAAGAAAATTAAAAGGAAATGTTTTTAAGTGAGATTACAACCCACATCACCAATATATATTAGTCTATCCCACTAGTGTAGGTTGTTTGCTTTACTTCCACCTAGATCAAGTGAAGCTTAGAACTTGTGCCAAAGGACTCCGTGGTAGATCGTCGTGGACTTCGAAGGACTCAAGAACCCATCCAAACAACAAGTTGATCCAAGGAGTCAAGGAGGAGAGGTGTACAAAGGTTGTATTTCTCCCCTCCTAGTGTTAGACACTTGCTAGTTTGTGAAACTTTCTTTTTGTTACCCTAATACTCTAGTTCGATTCTATGTTAGGTTTGGTTAGCTTCCTAAAATTTTTAATGTAGCATGTTTGATGCTTGCCAAAATCTAGTGAGGGTGCTAAGCAAACCCAGCAGTGGTATCAAAGCCAAGCTAGAGAATTAGACGATGTTAGTAGAATTACGAAACCAAAACAACTCCGAAACCTTGAAACGAAATCCATAGTTTCTTAAAAGTTGTCTGAAATTTTTTTAAACAAGTGCAGAATGTTGCATGTGATGTAACATGAACACCAGAGGAAAACGAGCCCAAACCACTGGGTTTGACCCGGCGAAATGTATCAAAAAATCCGGCCCCACCGGTTTTGTATAGGAATTCTGGCCTCGTTTTGCTTTAGTGTTCCAGACTCTGTAGTTTGGTGTTTCAGGTATTGCTTGTTTTTGCTAAATATTACATGTGATGTTATCTTTCTGTAATAGAAATTCGGAGTGTTTCGTAATCGTATTTTAACATCGTTTAAGGTAACCTAGTCGACGTTAAGAAGTTCGAACGAACATCAAACAACACCTTAATATTGCTCTCTGGAAATTTTTCAAAAGTTGGAATTTTTTGGTTTAAAAATATTCAGAAAATCGTGCAGTGTATTGTATGGGCCCCTAAGAAGAACGAAGCCCTAACTCGACCTAATGACCGCAGAACCATTACCAAAAGGGGTTTTTGGTGGTGGTTCCGCGGCACCGTTGGTGAGGTTTGGGCTATGCCTTCTTATGCTGGCCCGTATGTACTTGTAGCAGTCTCTGGATATTTTGAACCTAGCTCAAATGTTGAGTCCTCTGAGAATTTTGGGTGGTTGATTGATCGATCGAAAAGTTTAATATCGCCTAGTTTATGTGAATGTGACACAATAATTAGAATCTACACTAATTGGTTTTGTGAAAAGTAATTAGTTGCGTGTAAATCTAACATTTCAGTCTCGGACGAAATCGGGAATCTTGTTGAATTACCCGACTTCCTTTGAAAAGGTGTTTTCATAGATGATACCTAAATGTAAGATTTGCATTGTTAGTCATGAAATCCAGAATATGTGATATTCCGGGTTTATGATGTCTAAAGGCAGTGAAGATTCCAAATGTTGTAGTTTGGCATTCTATTCTGCGACCGTAAGTGTAGTATGTGGTGTATCGCAGGTTTCGTTGCTATATGTCAACGAAAATTGGGGTACGCATACTTACTTACGTTGATGACATGTGATGTTATGTGTTGTTGTGATATGATGTATATGATCGTCGTGATTGAATGGCCGGGGATTTTATGTGAGGTGAGAGTTTTTCTTTTCATTCATGTAAAATTCATTATATGTAATATTCTTTTATTGGGGCACTTTCGGGTTGAGAATGATGTCACCATTGATATATATTATTTACTTTTCCGCATTAGGATATACCCAAGGTGGGGAGCACAAGTGACCAGGTTCTAGAGTCCTGTGAGAGGCCATCTCGAGGAGTCAAGACTGGGTCTCCTAACTCAAGAATTGGTAGGGTCACTTGCCGCTCTCGTAGAGGTCTAGGGGTGTAGGCTTGGCTATTAACCGCGACCGTGGAATCCGTATTTTCTATTGTTAGCTAAATATAAAATACAGACCTCCTAATATATCCTATATTTTCATATATGTGCTTCTGTTGTTGATATTCTGTGATGTGATCATTTTATATGCTGAGACGAATGGTATATATTATATATATGATATATAATAAACGTTGCTTATGTTCTGCATCCGCGCTAGTCCTGCCCCCGCTCTGCCGTTAGTTAAGTAACCTAACGGTGCATGACGGGACCCCATGGTGAATGCAAATGGCATAAGCATACGTTCTATTTTCATTTCTTTTATGTGATGGCTTAAGGACTTAAATGATGGGACTACATTAATGAGATTAATGTAAAGAAAAAGAAACCTAAAAGATATTGTAGGATCGGATTTGAAACTCACTCGGCCTTTTATGAAAAAGCAAGTTTCAAAATTGCGGAGCTTAAGCCACTCCTTTTGAAAACTATTTGATTCTACAACAAGATCAAGTTCAAAACGTTAAAGGTTTTCTTAAAAACCATCCACAACCCTCCTTCATTTTAGGAAGTAGAGTACTTAGTATTCGTGCTACGTATTTTGACTATAGTTAAGGCGCAGTGTACGGTAGCTAAGTGATGTCTTCCTACACAGCATATAATGCGATTAATTAGGACATTCATATGATTATGTTGACTATAGTTAAGGGTTATATGAGTGGGTCTAATTAATCACGAAATGACGGGTAGAACTTGACTGGTACTTATGATATGTTGACTATAGTTAAGGTCATGAGTGCTAGGGGTAAAAACCATATTGGGAGTTTCAAGAGTTGAAATTTGCAATGAGATTGCATACCTTCTATGTGATAGTTAGATCCCGATCCCACTGTGAGTAAGAGTTAATCCCAGGAGAGTTTTGCACTTTACAATTTGCTAACCCATTAGGTGTCTAGAAAGGTGTAAACGGGGTTATGCATCTGGGAAAACGAGGTTTATTTTAATTAGGTCCGTGCGAAAGCACGGGGAACCTCCCTCAAAGTACTGACACTGGCCTGGCTGAACAGTTAGCGAAGTTGTAGGATGTAATTAATCCTGGCTAATTTTCTTTTTAAGATTTGAAGGAAAATTTGATAAAAGCAGTGGGAGACATCGATTAGATAAGATAATAACCAATCTAATCTTTGCATGAGTTTTCACTGAGTGTATTCTTTTCTCTCTCCTAATGGCAGATACCCATGACTGGACTTAAGCTTCTGTTAGAGAAAAATAAACTAACTGGACCTAACTATAAAGACTGGCTGAGGAACATAAACATTGCCCTTACATATGATAAGGTATCATATGTCCTCACTGCCTCAGCCCCTCCCATCCCAGGCCCTGAATCTTCTGTTGCGGATAGGGAGATCCGTAAAACATGGGATATTAACTGTGCCACTGCCAAATGCCTCACGCTTGCATCGATGGACAATACACATCAAAAGCAGCATGAGCAGATGGATGTTCAATCCATCTTTCTCTATACAATGGAGTTGTATGGGGAGCAATCTCGTACCCTACGGCGTCTCAAAAGTTGTTTCAGATGCGGATGGATCCTGGCACACCAGTAGGTGATCACGTTTTGAAGATGATAGCTCTTACTGAAGAGCTTGAGGGCTCGGATGGACAATGGAGAACGAACAGTATGTTGATATTGTTCTACAGTCTTTTCCCACCGCCTTTGCTCCATTCATAGTAAACTTCAACATGCAGAACATGGAGAAATCACTCCTCGAACTTCTCAATATGTTGAGAAGTGCGGAGAGCACACTCAAGGCAAAGACTCCCTCTCAGATTGTTGGGCAATCTTCCTCTTCCGTCCCAAAAGCCAAGGCCAAAGGAAGGAATAAGAAGAATCCCACCAAACCGAGATGTGGAATCAAAAAGGCATAAGGAAGAGACAAATCCAAGGCTGAGAAGTCAGGAAAAGGAGAATGTTTCTACTACAAGAAGTCGGGACATTGGAAACGAAATTGTGTCGAGTATATTGCTGATCTCAAGAAAAAGAAGCATAGTGATGCTTCCGCTTCAGGTGTGTTTGTGACTGAAAACTGTTTTTCTATAAACTCTGCTTCCTGGGTATTGGAAACCGGTTTGGGTTCTCACATCTGCAATTGTGTGCAGGGACTAAGAAATAGAAAAGTTTTGAAGACCGGTGATCACACTCTCCGAGTTGGAAATGGTTCCAATATACATGCATTATCAGTGGGAGAGTATCACCTGGGGTTGCCATCGGGTTGTATATTGGTTTTGAACCTGTGTTATTATGTACCTAGTATGCTTTGTAATATAATATCTGTTTCTTTGTTAGACAATGAAGGATATCATTTTGTATTGCAGAATAATGTTATGAACATTAAACTAAATCAAGAGTTGATTGTGTATGGTACACTTAATAACGGGATATACGTCCTAAATCAACATACAGTTTTCAACATACAACACACAAATAAAAGAAAATTTTCAGATATAAACGAAGCTTTTCTTTGGCATTGTAGACTTGGTCATATTAACGAAACAAGACTAAACAAGTTTCATAAAGATGGATATTTAAATCCTTTTGAATATAAATCTTATGCAACTTGTCAGTCTTGTATCAAAGGTAAGATGACCAAAACTCCGTTTACTGGACACGGAGAAAGATCTACAGAACTCCTGAGCCTCATACATAGTGATGTATGCGGGCCAATGTCTACACATGCGAGAGGCAGTTATTCTTACTTCATAACTTTTACTGATGATTTCTCAAGATTCGGTCATGTGTTTTTATTAAAGCATAAATCTGAAGCTTTCAAGAAATTCAAAGAGTACAAACTTGAAGTAGAAAAACAAACAGGTTTGAGTATCAAGAAACTTCGATCAGATCGAGGTGGAGAGTATCTCAGTACGCAGTTTTCGGACTTCCTAAAAAAGAATGGGATTCTCTCACAGCACACTCCTCCTTACACACCACAGCACAACGGTGTGTCAGAGCGGCGGAATCGTACCCTATTAGATATGGTGCGATCCATGATGAGTGATGTTGTGTTACCTCTCTCCTTTTGGGGCATGCATTAGAGACTGCAACATATCTGTTGAACAGGGTTCCAACCAAGACCGTGTCTACCACTCCATATGAGATATGGTATGGAAAGAGACCATCTCTTAAACGAGTTAAGATTTGGGGTTGTCCGTCTTTTGTCAAAAAGTAGAATCCAGACAAACTCGAGACACGATCGGTTAAGTGTATATTTGTGGGATATCCAAAACATTCGTTTGGATATCTTTTCTACCACAAAAAGGAACAAAGAGTGTTTGTTTCTCAGTATGCCATATTTTTAGAAAATGAAATTTTTTCAAATGATACTGATGGCAATGCGTTTGAACTAGAAGAAGTTCTAGAGACACAAGTTACAAATGATGACTTGGTTGAACCTGATGTTGCAACAGAAACTTATGAACCTCGGCCACTCCGTAGATCCAGTAGGACTTTTCGCCCACCGGAGAGATACTACGGTTTCCTCATTGATGGTGATAGAGAAAATTGCATCATGGATGATGATGACCCTACTAGTTTTCAGCAAGCTATCACGAGTGGTGACTCTGTGAAGTGGCTGAATGCCATGAGATCCGAAATGGAGTCAATGTACACCAACAAAGTGTGGACTTTGGATGTTGTACCCTCTGGGGTAAAACCCGTAGGGTGCAAATGGATCTTTAAGAGAAAGATCGGTGTAAATGGGCAGGTGGAGACCTATAAGGCATGGCGAAAGGATTTCGTCAAAGGCCAGGACTGGACTATGACGAAACCTTTTCTCCTGTAGCTATGCTTAAATCCATTCGGATCCTACTTGCTATTGCTGCTCACTACAACTATGAAATCTGGCAGATGGACGTTAAAACTGCATTTCTAAATGGTGATTTAGAAGAATACGTTTATATGGATTGGCCAGAGGGCTTCGTTGATAGTGGGAGCAGCGGGAAAGTATGTAGGTTGCTTAAATCCATTTATGGATTGAAGCAGGCATCACGGAGTTGGAACATCTGTTTTGATGATGTGATCAAAGAGTTTGATTTCGACAAAAATCCAGATGAACCTTGTGTTTATAAAAAGATTGTAGGGAGTATTGTCACATTCCTTGTATTGTACGTGGATGACATTCTTCTGATAGGAAATGATGTTCCTATGCTACAATCGGTCAAACTGCTCTTATCACAAAGGTTTTCCATGAAGGACCTGGGTGATGCCTCGTAGATATTGAGCATTAAGATCTATAGAGATAGATCTAAAAGGTTGTTGGGATTGTCCCAAACCAGGTATATTAACACCGTCCTAAAGAGGTTTAGTATGGAAGGCTCCAAACGGGGTGCCTTGCCCGCTTGTCATGGAGTCGCTCTCTCCAAGGACTTTTGCCCAAAGACTGATGAAGAGAGACCTCGCATGAGCGTTATACCATCTTCAGCCGTAGGATCTATAATGTATGCGATGTTATGTACTCGCCCTGATGTAGCTTATGCACTGGGTGTAGTAAGCAGGTATCAATTCAAACCAGGGGAGAATCACTGGACAGCTGTGAAGAACATTCTTAAGTACTTGTGAAGGACTAAAGAAATGTTCTTGGTGTATGGTAACGAGGATCTCCAAATGGAGGCCTTTACCGATTCGAGCTTCCTGAGTGATAAGGATGACAACAAATCTATCTCAGGGTTTGTATTTACCCTCAATGGAGGGGCGGTATGTTGGAAGAGTTCCAAACAGGATACCATTGCTGACTTCACGATGGAAGCTGGGTATATTGCTGCAAATGATGCTGCCAAGGAAGGCGTCTGGATGAGAAAGTTCATCTCGGAGTTAGGGGTAGTTACAACCATTATTGATCCAATACCATTGTATTGTGATAATAATGGGGCTATGGCGTTGGCCAAAGAGCCCGTCCCGTCAGCGGTCCAGACACATCCTGAGGCGATATCATATGATCCAGGAGATAGTTGATCGCCGCGAGATCGAGATTCGGAGAGTAGATACAAAGAATAACACCGCGGATCCACTCACCAAGGCTCAGCCGCAGTATGAGCGACTTTTTGAGATGTTAGGTATGAGATACGCCAATAATTGGCCTCAGTGCAAGTGGGAGATTGTTGGATATATGTATGCCTTAGAGGCCATTATTTGATAGTGGATGTATCGGTATGTGTATATATATATTCAGAGGACATTCTTGCTTGACATAATAGTATGCTATCTGGTTGCTCTTTATTTGACATGTTCACTTGATCATGCATATTACTCATTTGGTACATGTTGATAAAGCCCTTAGGATATTTGCTTGACTACTGAGATTATGATGCAGATCATACTAGTGGGACATGTGTAGTTTATAAGCATATCTTTAAAATGTTCCTAGTCGTGGGTGTATCGAGATGGGGCATCGATATTCCAGATTAGACTAGCGTATACGTTTCTTTACCCATATGATGGGCGATGGATGATCCTATATCCATTGGTGTTTGACATCAAAGATTGTATACGGGTGCTCAGTGGAGACTGGGTACACTGAACGGACTCGCCGATGTTTACCGCCGAAAGACGCGACCGGGACGTTGGGACGTCTGGACTGAATTTTGGGGGCAGCTGCTATTTGGTTTTTATCCGTCCACCTCTCCGAAGATACCAAGTTAATTTATGGCACCATGCATCGGAGGTTTGGACGGATGTGGCCGTTGTAGCAGACTTCGTCAGATTCCCCCTTGTTGTGAGGGATTTTTGATTGTGGAGACGCTCTTCCCTGTGGGCGCAAGCCCCTGCAGTTAATTACGTTACCGCATCGCGGTAACCACTTTCTCCTGCTCCAGAAGGTCACTTCGTATCGTGTGTATTTGTTTTATTTTTGGTTGCCCGTGGATTGTATACGGAGACTAATTTATGTTGTCGCCCGTAGGGCGTGGATTAGTCCAAATCCGTATTTTCTTAGATTTGGGTTTGGGTTGGTTTAAGGACCGTTAGTCTTGTTTTAGACTAAGGTCGGCTGAAACGTTTGTTGAGAATACGTTAGTCTAATTTTAGACTAAGATCTACTCAACGGGGGTTCAGGATCATTTAGATCCGACGACAGAGCATTTGGGCTCTATCGTTTTAGTTTAGGGACGTTGCGGTCCATAAGTTTAAGGACATATAGTCCATGGAGTTTAAGGACATCATAATCCATAGTTTAAAGACGTCATAGTCTATAGAGTTTAGTTTAGGGACGTTGCAGTCCATAAGTTTAAGGACATCATAGTCCATAGTTTAAAGACGTCATAGTTTATAGAGTTTAGTTTAGGGACGTTGCGGTCCATAGTTAGTTTAAAGACATTACGGTCCATAGAGTCTCTGGTTGTCGGGACCCGCCACCTCTCTGAAGACGTTGAAGAATTACAATGACACATATCAGAGGTGTGAAGAGATGTACCCTTGAACCACTGTTGGTTGGGAGATCTATAGTCAGGTTTGGGACCAAGATCAATTAAAAGATTGTGAGCACATGGGCTCAGTTAATCTGAATTAGGGATTTGTGGCCAACTTGGGCTCAACCCACTCAGTTTTGAATAGAATGTTGGACATTTGTTTTGATGTTGAACATTTTTTGGGCTTAGCCTATTTTGTTCAATAATGCTGAGCATTAATTTGGGTTCTGACACCCTTCTCTCTTTTTGTCTTTTATTGAGTGTTGGACACTTTTTATGGCGCTGAAGCCCTTCTTGAGGAGTGCAGAGCGCTCTGTGTTAGAAGCGCCCACGTGAGGAGCACGTGGAGCGCTCGGCGCTTGGCGCCAACCAATGAGTGTAGTGCACTTTTATGAAATAGCGCACACGTGAGGAGCACGTGGTGCGCTTAGCGCTAGACTTGAAGCGCTAAGGCGCTTCTTATGAAATGGCGCACACGTGAGGAGCACGTGGTGCGCTTGGCGCTGAGCGCCAGCCAATGAGTGCAGAGCGCTTTTTATTTAGTAGCGCCCACGTGAGGAGCACGTGGCGCACTTGGCGCTGAGCGCCAGCCAATGAGTGCAGGGCGCTCTTGATCAATTCTGTGCTCTGAGAATTAAGTTCTTGTTTATAAGAGACTTTGTCTCGTGGATCTAAGAACTAAGTTCTTATTTTAATAGGAGATGTTACAATCTCTTCTGTTATTTTGTGAAAGACTTTGCCTTTGTCTTATAGATCTGTGATCTAAAGAGAACTAAGTTCTTCTCCCTCCCTTTTTATGATGAGATGCTCCAATATCTTCTACTTTTATGAAAGACTTCTGTCTTTGTAGATCTATGATCTAGAAAAAGAACTAAGTTCTTCTTTTTTGATGAGATGCTTTGATCTCTCTGTTTTATTTACCTTGAAAAAATTCTTCTTCTCAGAGCTTGCTCTTCCCTTTTTCTTTTTTGAGAACTCGAAGTTTATAGGGGCATTCTTCTCTGTATGAAACTTATGGGGAGTTTCTTTCCTCCCTAAGACTTGAAGTCTTGGGGCCTTTATATAGTGGAGGCTGATCAGTTAAGGCAATCTTTTACTGATTGATTTGGGGATGTTTCCCCACCATTGGATGTTTGATCCTAGAGCTTCTGTTTTACAGAAGACATCTTTCTTGTTATTAACAAGATTGGGAAATTATTTTCCCATATAGAGATTACTCTGTATCTTGGTGATTTTTAATCACCATTGGATCTTTGATCCAACGGTGCTCTGATTTATAGAGCACAATCTTTCTTATTTGGAAAGATTTGAGGAGTATTTCCTCGACAGAATTAAATTCTGTAATTTGATGATTTATCATCTTCGTTGGATCTTTGATCCAACGGTGGAGAACATTTAGTTCTAGCACTTGGCGCTCTCGTGCTTTGCACGTAGAGCGCTACCTCAGAGTCTTTAACTCTTAGCACTGGCGCTGCTAGCGCCCTCGTGCTTTGCATGTGAGGCGCTGCCTCAGAGTCTTTGACTCTTAGTGCTGGCGCTGCTAGCGCTCTCATGCTTTGCACGTGAGGCGCTGCCTCAAAGTCTTTGACTCTTAACGCCGGCACTCTTAGCGCTAGCGCTTTTATGAAGCGCTGCTTCATTTCAAATTTCAAATTTTGAACAGAGCATTGCTCTGATTGGGGAAAACAGCCGAGAACTCTTGTATGGTATTATATCTATCGTCGGATAGAAGTTCTCAGGTGACACTGGTATAGGTTAGTCTGTAGACCCGAGATCATCATAGAGTCTTGTGTGTGCTCCCACTGTACCTTGATTTCCACCCTACCACGGCCCTATTGAGTCATGCAAACAGGTGGCTTTTGGGTACAGTCCCGAGGCACATGGAGGCAATGAGCGATAGGAGGGGTTTCGTCTCTCCCGGTATTGGAGGTTGATGTTGTGCTATGTTCGATTGGCTATAACAGGAAGTCCCTGGCCAAAGCTGATGAGATTTACTGATAAGTGTTATCAGTAGTTTCTCGATCTGTTATTGGCCATGAACATGCATGACTTATTGAGTTATTGGGGTCGACGATACCATCCCTAGACTCGATATGCAGCATATCTGACGAAGAGACCGGACTGTACGGAAAGTGTTGCCAGTTGGCTCGACGGGAGTTTTGACAGGTTCGCTTGTTTTTCTTCTGCTAGTGCCGCTGACGGTTTGTGCGTATGTGATATGATCACTACCTACTGCTAGCATATTGACGAGTCTTAGAGTCCCACAGAGGGGTTTCCTGGCTCAGGCGAAACGATGTGGGGTGCATATGGGGATATGCGCGGGAGCTTGATTAAATGCGTGTATATGATACCGTATTTTAATCGGGCGTTTTATATTGGTCGGGTCGTATGTGATATGACCGGATTATTAAATCAAGTGTTGATTTAATATTAATGACCATTAGCTTATTCATTAAACCCTTTTCTTTTATGTGTATGCATGAATGTATGTATGTATATATTTGATATGAATACACACATGCATGCTACATGTGTCATGGTTGATGATACATAGGAGATGGCTATGCAAGACTCACATGGAATATATTTATGTATTTTTGATAATTGAGAAAAAGAAAATAGGAATTAAATCATGGTTGGATTATTCTTCTACACTCTTTTTATGTTGACCTAATCTAAACCATGGTTTCATTTCTATTTGTTCTTTAACTCAATATAAAAATATCTAGATATTTATTAACCATGGTTTAGGTGAGTATGACTCTCTCATATATTCTTTTATTCTCATTATTATTGAGATAATTAACACAAGAGTTAAGCTTAAGCCATTATCTTCCTTCTTCCTCCTCCAAGCTTTCTAGCTCCTCAAAAGTGAGTGAAGAAAATTAAAAGGAAAGGTTTTTAAGTGAGATTACAACCCACATCACTAATCTATATTAGTCTATCCCACTAGTGTAGGTTGTTTGCTTCACTTCCACCTAGATCAAGTGAAGCTTGGAGCTTGTGCCAAGGGACTCCATGGTGGATCGTCGTGGACTTCGAAGGACTCAAGCGAAGCCATCCAAACTACAAGTTGATCCAAGGAGTCAAGGAGGAGATGTCTACAAAGGTTGTATTATTCCCTCCTAGTGTTAGACACTTGCTAGTTTGTGAAACTTGCTTTTTGTTACCCTAATACTTTAGTTCGATTCTATGTTAGGTTTGGTTAGCTACCTAAAATTTTTAATGTAGCATGTTTGATTCTTTCTAAAATCTAGTGAGGGTTCTAAGAAAACCCAGCAGTGGTATCAGAGCCAAGTTAGAGAATTAGACGATGTTAGTAGAATTACGAAACCGAAATAACTCCGAAACCTTGAAACGAAATCCATAGTTTCTGTCGAATTTTAAAAGTTGTCTGAAATTTTTTTAAACAAGTGCAGAATGTTACATGTGATGTAACATGAACACCAGAGGAAAACAAGCCCAAACCACCGGGAATGGACTGGCTGGGAACTTTCTTCTCTACCATCGACGGTCGACAAAGGAGGGTGGTGTTTGAAATACCAGATCACCCAGTTTTCTACTTCAAAAGTGGAGACCGGACCTTGGAACCTAGCGTCTACCGAGAAAAACCAAAGAAGGCATAGGTTGCAGCGTTAGAAGCGGAAAGATCGAAACCAGAAGTAGTTCGAGAGTTCAAGAATGCATTCCCGGAAGATATATCAGATTTGCCTCCCGATCGAGCTCTTGAATTCAGCATCGATTTACAACCCGGCGCAAAACCAGTAATAAAAGCTCCATGCTATTTAAGTCCGGAGGGATTGAAGGAGATCCGTACTTAATTGGACGAACTCCTGAAGAAAGGATGGATCCGACCCAGTACTTCAAGTTGGGGATCTCCGGTGTTACTTGTGAAGAAGAAGGAAGGTTCCTACAGGATGTGTGTGGATTATCGAGTTTTGAACGAAGTGATAATTAAAAACAAGTATCCACTACCGCACATCGATGATCTTTTCGATCAGCTAAATGGATCTTGTGTCTTTTCAAAATTAGATCTTCGTTCAGGATATTATCAGGTGAAGGTCAAGGAGTCCGACATTCCGAAGACGGCATTTAGGACTCGTTATGGCCATTATGAATATCTCATAATGCCATTTGGAGTGATCAATACACCTACTATCTTTATGAACTTGATGAACCAAGTTTTCTGAGAGTACTTAGACAGGTTTGTTGTTATCTTCATCGACGACATCCTGGTGTATTCAAAGAATCGGAAAGAACACGCCGAGCACTTACGTATTGTCTTGGAATTATTACGACAACATCAGCTCTACGCCAAATACAGCAAGTATGAATTTTGGCTAGATCAAGTCAGATTTCTCGGACATATTGTTTCAGGCGAAGGAATCTTTGTGGATCCAGCTAAGGTGTCAGCTGTCAGCGAGTGGCCGACACAAAAGACGGTGAAAGATATAAGAAGTTTCTTGGGCTTAGCAGGATACTACCGACGATTAATCGAATGATTCTCAAAGATCGCAGCACCCCTGACCAAGCTCACACGTAAAGACGAAGCATTTGTGTGGTCAGAAGCCTGTGAAAAGGCTTTTGTAGAACTCAAGTCAAGCTTAACCTTTGCACCTATTCTTGTAATACCGGATCAATCTGGCGGATTTGATGTACATTGTGATGCGTCCGGTAAAGGATTAGGATGTGTTCTACACCAGCATAGAAAAGTTGTGGCTTTTGCATCAAGTCAATTAAAAGATCATGAATGCAACTATCCAACACATGATCTGGAATTGGCAGCCATCATCTTCGCACTCAAGATTTGGCGACACTATTTTTTGGGAGAACGAGTGGATATGTACACTAACCACAAGAGTCTGAAGTATGTATTTACTCAGAAGGAACTCAACAAGCGGCAGAGAAGATGGCTAGAACTTATGGCGGACTTCGACATCAACCTATAGTATCATCCTGGGAAGGTGAACGTAGTTCCTGATGCACTTAGTTTCCAGCCATTAGCAATGAACCTCACCACTCAGTGGAGACTACAACAAGAATTGCATGGATTGAAGATTGAAGTAGTTATGCCAGGTAACGCTTCATATTTGATAAACTTACAAGTCCAGTCCACTCTTGTCAATCAGATCAAGGCAGCTCAAGAAAATGATGCCAAGCTACAAAAGATCCGAGAACAAGTAGTAAGTGGACTATGAACTGACTTCATCATCCACGAAGATGGATCCTTGCGGTATAGGAGCCATTTATGCGTATCAGTTGGACCTGTTCGAGAAGAGTTGATGAAATAAGCTCACAGCTCTCCGTATTCGGTACACCCCGGTAGCACGAAGATGTACAAGGATCTACGACAACATTACTGGTGGCATGGAATGAAGCGTGAAGTAGCAAGGAGCATAGCCAAGTGTTTGGTGTGTCAGCAAGTGAAGGCTGAATATCACAGAACTGTTGGTCTATTTCAGCCATTACCAATCCTAGAATGGAAATGGCGGCACATTACCATGGACTTCGTGACTGCTCTCCCTCACAGCACGAAGGGTAACGACGCAATTTGGGTTATTGTGGATCGACTCACCAAGTTAGCTCACTTTATTCCATTTCGAATTGGTCAGTCAACTAAGACGTTGGTAAGGAAGTACATGGACGTGAGTATAAATCTAAAGTAAGATTTAAACCTTCAAGATGTACCCTACTTGTCTTGATACCCATAAACTCATGCAGGAGATCATGAGATTACAAGGAGTACCTGTTTGCATCGTCTTCGGTCATGATATAAGATTCCGATCACAGTTTTGGCAGAGTCTGCAAGATAGCCTGGGAACAAGTCTGAATTTCAGCATGGCGTACTATCCACAAACGGACGAACAGTACGAGCGAACAATTCAGATTCTAGAAGACATGCTGAGAGCATATATGTTAGACTTCGTAGGTTCGTGGGAAGATCACCTACACCTAGTGGAGTTCTCATATAACAACAGCTACCAAGAAAGCATTTGGATGGCACTATTCACAGCACTCTACGGACGAAAGTGTCGTTCCCCGTTGAGTTGGGACGACGTTAGAGATCGTGAACTCTTTGGATCAGAGATGATCGTGGCAACTGTGGACGTGATTCGCACGATCAGGGAAAGGATGCGCATAGCCCAAGACCGACAGAAATATTGGGCAGATGCAAAGTGTCGACATCTGGAGTTTCAACCCACAGAGTATGTATTCATGAAGATCTCTCCAAACAGGAGAGTGATACGTTTTGGCAAGAGGGGTAAATTAAGTCCAAGGTATATAGGACCGTTAGACATACTCGAAAGAGTTGGAGAAGTGGCATACCGTTTAGCACTACTACCCTCATTGGAAGGAATGCACAACGTGTTCCACATATCTCAGCTACGACGATATGTGAGCAACATAAGCCATATACTTGATCACTCAGAGCTCACGGTACAAACTGACCTAACCTACGAGCAACAACCAGTTGAGATCCTATACTGAAAAGTGAAGACATTACAGAACAAGGAGGTAAACTTGGTCCTAGTGATGTGAAGAAAGGATTCGCCAGGAGAATCAACTTGGAAAAGAGAAGAAGATATGCATGCACGATACCCTTACCTTTTTTAAAATTAGTCTCTATGTAAATGTAAATTTCGAGGACGAAATTTTTATAAGGAGGGTAAAATATAACGACTCTGAACTTTCTGTACAAAAATTTCTTGTTATTATACAGAAAAGGGTATTACAGCCTGTGTAAGAGTTATAAGTTAAATTTGTTTAATAAAAGCAAGAAACAATGTCATGCCCCACTTCCCAGTAAACGAAAATGGTGATGTGGCAAGCCGCAACGTATTTACCAAGAAATAAATACGTTAAGCATAATTAAGCAATATATAAAAAATGTACAAGAATGACAAGTGATATAAAATAAAACAGCAACTTTATTTACATTTATCTTTACATACAACTGTTTGAAAAGAAAAGATATAATGAGTAAAGCAGTGCCTAAACAATAGCATACAAAATGAAAGTGCAGGTGAACTAGTAATCAAGCTGAATAGTGAGCTGGTCTAAGCCCTCCTGGCTAGGCTCGATCTCCTGAGAGTCTGGTCCTCCTGACGAACATTCCAAAGAAAGAAATAGAAAGGAATGTCGTCAGCGAACTAACGCTCGGTAAGTCCTAAAAAAAGAAAGAGAATATAACAAGTAATGTGAAATGAACAGGTAAGTTGTGTATGATTGATTACTGGTATATGATAGTTATTATAACGTGGTTGTTTGTAGTGGTAAAGAAGGTATTCATGTATACGAGAGGAGTCCATCTTACCCCATGGACTATGCTAACATGTAGTACAAGGTCCCGTCATAACCCACAGGACAATGGCACGAGAATTCATGTAGGTGTCTTTTAAGTGACCTCTTGTGCCACGATATATATTCCGTACCAATTTACCCCTTTATCCCCGCGTATTGTATTGTATATATTTTTTTTACAAGTTTTGCTGAAACCATGGATACAAAATGTTCAAGTAGTCATATTGAGGTTGTAGTCATGTATTCAAGTAGTCATGTCAAGTTATAACCATGGTTCGGTCAGGTCAAGTCAAGTATACATGTTTGATATTGATGTTTGGATTCGAGTATTCATGTTCATGATTAAGTATTCATGTTTGATTTTGGATTCAAGTTTGAATTGGACTCAGACTGAGTCAGACACTTGTAAACAGATTTAGCTCTTGAATTAGGTTCGGGAGTCATCGGTAACTGCTGCACATGGACGACAGGATTTGTGTCTTTTTCCAAGACAATTACCATTGATAATTCCGTTAAGTTGTCTACCTTAAATAGGCAAGCACTCACTTTCTCCGGCTCTCTGGGGCTCAAGAGAATTGATCCCGCTTAAACCTATATTTACTAAAGTCCTTAAATATTGTTTTATATATCTCGAGGGGGTTTTATGAAAAATATTTTTAATATAGTTAAAAAGTAAACATCGAGAGTGATTAGTATTACTTAGGGTTTTCATGAGTATGGATTTTAAGTATTTGGGTATTTTAGTGATATACACTTAACTTGGAAAGTTCATGGTATTTTATTTAAAAACTTGTCCTTTTCGGTATCTTAATGGTATTTTATTGACAAACTTGTTAATCTTTCATTTTGAGAAAAATTATAGGTTTATTGTATTTGAAAATATGGCTTTATAATTTTTATATAATTTTTAAAAATTAATTTTATTTTATTTAGAAAATTCGTATTTCTTAAAAACGTATTTTAATCCTTTCGAGATCGAATGCTCTGTGAGGAGGTCTGCATCTCGCTCTACTAGTCCAAGAATGTGCGATAATCTGCACCATCTACTAGCGGGTCCCCTAAAGAGAGTTGTAGATGCATAATCGCAAAGGAAATGAAATACCGCTTTAAAAGAAATCCGGTTTTAAAGTAAGTGATATTTTATTGTAAAGTTTTTTTCGTAACAAATATTCATACAAAAGAGGTATCGTGCTATGGAACCAAGTGTGCATGTGGGGTAGGTCGTTACCCCGTGAAGTTTTTCTAAAGGTATTGTTTTAACAAAACTAAAAGTGATATCAAAGTTCATGGTATTTTAATATAAAAAAGTTTAATTAAGGTTGTTCCACATGAGATTCGTGGTTAAAAATTTATTCTAAACATGGTATTTAGGCTTACAAGTATTGTGTAAGAATTTGGTTGAACAATATATAAGAAAAATGGGAGTTTCTAGGGTTTAGAAAATAGATATCGGTATTAACTCCATTTTTACCGATATAAAATTTGAAGAGTAATTTCAATAAAAGGAAGGAGATTTGGGAGGGACTTACGGTTTAGAAAGCTTAGGAACAGGGTGAGGAAAAGGAAGAGGTTCTTCATGGAGTCGCGGGAGCTTCGGAATTGCTTCAATCTTCGCCGGAACCAACTTGCTCGCTAACTCCACTTTTACTTCACTTGAACTAGGAACTTTTTAGAGAGTTTTGGCTAGAATTTTCAGAATGGTGCTGAGCCAAAGTGTGAGGTGGTATTTATAGTGGAGAATTGCTAAAATAACGGGCCTTAATTAAATAATCATAACTAGTCACACGTCACTAGACACTTCAAAATTGAATCGAATAACTGTTAGATTACCTTTAAGTTTCTCTTGTCCTATTGAGCGCGATATGTCTTAGGGGCCGAAGTCTAGATATATTTTTTTAATCTAATGTAGGTTAATGCGGATTCTCGGTTGTGATTTGTGGGGCCTAGAAAGGCTGATGAAATCCTCACCTAATTTGAATTTGGGTTGTTACCCCTTACAATCTTTTTAAATATGTAATGCAATCTAAAAAAATCAAAGATCTAAAATCTGAACTAATTTTTTTATATGGCACAAAGAATCCTGCAAATATCTGTTAGTTGGAATCAAATCAAAATTTTGGGAAGTACAAGATCTTACATAGAGTTTCCTCTATTCGTCTCAATTTTCTCTTCCAGTAAGTTTGTCTCGATTCCTGAAATTTTAAACAGAAATTTTGTAAAATCAAACGCACTAAAGGAAATCTAATTTAATATACAACTAAAATCTAAAACTTAAATTTAAATGTAATTAAACTACACCTCACCGGCAACGGCGCAAAAAACTTGATCGGAATTTTATTAGTCTTCAAATTTAACCGCAAGTATACAGTTTATCGCAGTTGTACTTGAGAATCGTTCTCACAGAGAGGTGTGTTAACTACTTTTAAACTAAGTTAAAGAAAATATTTGATTCTTTTTTTTATCAATATCTAAAGCAAGAAAATTTAAAATACTAGTTTGAATAATAAAAAGTGATATAGGGTTTTGCTTTACTTTTTCATATGTGGTAGTTTATATGATAACTCTTTATCCTTTTTCATAGGTTTTATTAACAATCTATTAATAACATAAAAGTATAGAATAAATTATTTGATTTAATCTTATTCTATCAATTATATTATATCATTTAGATTTAATTAAAACCCTAATTCTAGTTTACTAGATTTAATCTAGGTTTAACCGTCTATACGTATTTGTAGGTGTACAACTACCATATTTTAGATTTTCTCCTACATCAAATTAATAACTAGTTTGAATATCTTTTTATCTTATACTTTGATTCTTACCATCTCTAATTAGGTTTTTAGGTGTCTACTTTCATGAACCTAATTAGTTTTTAGATATTCTTTTCTATCCATAATTTTACTAAAGGCGTCAACTTTTTATCATAAAATTACTTTTTCTAGATTAAGAACAATGAGAACCATATATCGATCAAAAGAGATTCATATCAAAGCAAGAAATAAAGCGTTTATAAAAAATTCACCACACATATTAGCAAAACAAAAATCTAAACTGTGTTTAGCCACGCACATTCAAAGAGAAAACAAAATATCTTTATTGAGAATTTAAAGTGGTTACAATGGTTAACCCCTCTTTTGAAAACCCTAGTTCTTGAATAATGAGATAGATGAGTGAGAGATGAAATCCTAAGGCTATATAAGTAGTTATATAGGGCTAAGCAAAATTGGAGAATAACTAATAGAAGATACAAGAGAATCTAATTTCTAATAATTATGATAATCTAATCTAATTGCTCTGTTGGATACTATTGTGAGCCTTCAGAATCTTCAGAAGACGAAACCCTATATCTCATATTAATTTATATGGAAAGATGATCGTGTCCATAAAAAAATCCCATCGAACAACCCAAAATCGACCGCTGATCCGCCCCAAATTGACTTGATTCACTGCTGATCCGCTGCCGAATTTTGGCTTCGTGGCTCTAGATTTTTTCTGTGGTTTTATCGTCAATTTAGATGATTTTTGAGCTCATAAAATCTTGAATATCTCTCTGTATTTCTATAGTTGCGTTGATCTCCGAATTGTTCCCAAATGATGGCATATAATTATACAGGTTAATTTGTTGCTTTTAATTTAATTTGGTTTCTTCGTCTGATTTGTTGTTGTGATGATTGATTCATCTCTATTTGTTGCAATCTTTAATGATATTCCCAAATTGATTCCAAATTTGCAAATTATCCTTTTGATTTCCTGGATAATTCCTTTAATTCTCCATTATACGCACATAATCCTTCTTTTAGAACAATTTTCCGTCTTTTTGCGTCCAAGCCCTGTTATCTGTAATAATTCATAAAAGATATCCGGAACAACATAATATATGACAATAACATGATAAATGGATTAGAAAAATATGCAATAAATTACACCTATCACCCCCCTCTAGGATTATTTCAGTATAAGTGTTTTTCGGTTATTTGCATGATATAAAGTCGATTGTAGATTGATAAACTTGGAATAAAATAGTAGTTATAGACAGAAGATGCCCTATTGCAGTGACTATTTCCCCTCCAAGTAATCATTTAAATTTTCATTCAATGGTTGATCTTTGTACCCGAGCTGCTCAAGGGTGCTTGTATCACCATTAGATTTGAAATATATAAAAGACATAGAATGATAACAATAATGGAATGAGAGAAGTGGAAGAAAGAAATTGGTCGTGCAAAAGAGTTCATTGTTAAGAAGCTTGAAGTTGAGATGGGTCAATCGGTGGAGATGGGTACTATACATGCTGAAGATTTCCTGGTATTTTGAAGCAGTTGGATTTCATTTTTGACTCTTTCCATATTTCCATGGTTCTTCTGTAATTTTTTTTCCTGTGTGTCCAGTCTTTATTGTTTGCATGTCTTTTTGGTTTTGATATATTCACAGAGACGTTTTTTCTCACATCTTGGCATGACAAATCAAGCGGTTAAGGCTGCTAAGGAAGTTGTACAAAAGTCGGAAAAGCTTGATAGAAGTTACTCTTTTGAATTGCCCCGCGCTGTGTTTTTTCTTTTTCAGTTTGAATTTACAGATATCTTGCTTGTCTATGATATCTATTAATATTACTATTTATATAAAATGCATTAGTTTGCTTCTCTCGTGGATTTTAGATGCTTAGCTTTTTGGTAGATTTGTTGACACAGCATAGCTATAGCCTATAGAATGTTGTTGATTGTTTCTCAATAGGGAGGAATAACTTGGCGAGAAATTAAAGATTCGGTTTTTTTTTTATATCTTTACGGTGAGAATACTATGGGCACACTTTTAGCTTCAATGCTTTACAAGCTACATCTATGATAAGCCCTACGAAGATATTCTTAGTGTATTAAAACTTAATATTTGTGTTTCAGCAGATTACTTGCTTTTACAGAAGTACAAAAAACTTCTTTAGGCTCTAGCTATTTTCACGTTTGAGCTGGCCATTTTCCAAAGATTTTACGAAAAGTTATTTCTTAAAAATATGCATTCTCGGTTCTCATCCCTCCTTGAGCATAAGCGTAATAGTTAATTTAATCATAAACTTATGTATCATGGACATTTTTATCTTGGATCTGTATCATGCCCAACTTTTCTTCGATGTAGATCAGAGATGCCATTGTTGTTTTCGTGTTGCTTTTTCATGTTATGTTTTTGTTGCTATGATTAAGGGGGAAATAAATTAGTTTTAGAAATTTGTATCGCTTCTTAAGAGTAAGAAGCTTATTATCTAAAGTTTAAATAAATTAGTAAGGATTTTGCCGGGGGGTTGGGGGGGTTGGATTTAAGAGAACTTAACATTCTATTGATACACAAGTGTCTTATTTATATAAAGTTTATAAATTAACATTTTTATAATTGTTTCTTGTTTATGGTATTAAATTTAAATAATAATATCAGTTCTGGAGCATTTGAAGTGCATGGGCTACAATGCGGACCGGCTTCACAAGATACGCTAGATACTTGTAGATGGAGCACTTGGATCGAGCTAATTTTTTTTTATATTTTTGAGATTTTGTATAAAGGCAAGATATTATCAGTTTTCCACATGTGTATATTTTGGATATCGGTGATTGTATATGATGATTATGATCATAATTTAGAGTGATTTTGTATTGTGTCTTCTTATTTCGTTATATATTATGCGTGAGATTTTAATGACATATATTTTTGTATTTAGGTATATGATATAGTGTGTGATATATTATTGTGTACATGACGGATAAAAAAAAGGCAGCATTTTTTTTAGAAAAATTAAAATGTTTGCCCCTACGGTTCCCACCATAGGGGCATATGTTTTCCCCTACGATTCATTATCAGTTTTTTTTTGGTTTTTTTAAAAAAATAATAATTTATGTTTACCGTTCCCAATGTAGAGGCAAATATATGCCCCTACGGTGAGAGCCGTAAGGACAAGATTTATCAGTTTTTTTAAAAAACTAATAATGTCCCTACGGTACGATTCACACCGTAGGGGCAATATCTACTCTTACGGTGGGAACAGCAGGGGCAATATATAATTAGTTTATTTTTTGTTTTTTAAAAAAAAATAATAAATAATTGCTCCGATATTTGAAATTGTAAAGGCAATTGCCCATATGGTTTGAACCATAGGGGCATTTATCTGCTCCTACGGCGTTTGCCCCTTCGAGTGATTTTTCTGTCCCTACAGTGGAAAACGTAGGGACAAGTCATCTTTGTAGTAGTGTTGATCCTGATCTCCATCCAAACTCTCTGCACAGGATTTACCATGAGTTTGTAGGAGGGTGTAAGAAAATAAAATAAAAAAATGATTGTCATTCCTTACTACGGGCAATTAGCTAGATTCCTATATTTAGAGATATTTCATGTATTAATTCTATGGTCAAATATTCATTTTTGGGTCTTTCTTATGTAGGAGAATTATATCCCATTTTTATGGAATAATTTAAGGATTATTCCATGGTCAACATGTAGTTAAACCTCGTATGTTATCGGTAAAATCATTCAAGCTCTCATTTTGAGAATTATTATTATTATTTTGAAGAAGGAGAAGCCTGGTTGAAAGTCTGTCTCATAAAATATTATAACCAACTTAGATGTTCTCCTGTACAAAAGTGAAGAAACAATATATTACAGCAAGAAGAAGTCTATTTATAGGCTTTTAAACAATCGATGGATCCCCTAATAACGAATCCAGACACGTTGCATGTAGATACATATAAGCGGAAGCATATAATTAATCAACGGGCTACACGGCATTGGGATCTTATGTACCTTAATTAGCAAGGTTGAGATCTCCTGATCAATGGATGTCTTTGATTTGATCTTGTCTCCTTCTTCTTCTGATGATCGACGGGAGGCAATCACACGTCATGCGGATCCTTCTCCACAACAGCTACTAGACTTTTGCAAAAGGGAGAAAGAACTCGCTTTTGGAACCCTAGAAAATTCTCTCTAGAATTTGAGGAGACTAGCACAACATATATGAAACGCTATCTATCATATATCTAATCCTAACCTTGCACATCCAATATATATCCACGGTCAAGATTAAAATCCTAACCCACTTGATTGGGCGGATTTCGGATCAGGTTGAAAGAATAAACCGACCCAAATGCCAACCCTATTTTCCATGGCTAATTAAAAGTAAGCATGATATGATTACATTGAATATATAACCTACATAAGCATTCAAAAATCAAAATATTGAAGGAAACAAATGCAGTTTTTCTGCTGGCACATGATAGATTTCTCATCCACCTACTGCAAAAAAATTAATAGCCTATATATAATTTCCTTGAACCATTACATCTATTGCTTTGGGAGAAAAGTTTTATATTATTTGATGTCTCAATATATTTGATATACATGTATAGTTACAAGTCAATGGAGAAATCTAGAATATAGGGAGAAAAGTCTAGAATATACGGGCCATACACAGCATATCTTAATACCCCCTCAAACTCACGACGGATCAAATACCAAGAGTTTGGATAAGAAGCACTGTTGTTGAGCGGTAGTCTGGGCCTTCATGGAAATATCAGCGAGCTGATCTTTGGAGACAACATAGGGTAGTGAAAGGTGTCGAGAAGCATGCTCATGTCGTACAATATGGCAATCAACCTCTATATGCTTCATGCGCTCATGGAAAACCGGATTAGTAGCAATATGAATAGCACTTTGGTTATCACAATGCAACGGAACCGAAAATGGAATAAGAACACCCATATCCTGAAGAAGGCGACATAGCCAACGAACCTTAAGAGTAGTTTCCGCCATAGCATTATATTCAGCCTAAATACTGGATCTAGAGATTGTGTCCTGTCATTTACTCTACCGAATCAGTGAGGAATCAACGAAGACACAATATCCTGTGATAGAACATCGAGTGTCAGGATCATCGACCTAGCCAGTATCGGAGAAGGCCCGTAGAGTCATGTCGAATCAAATGGAAACAAAAGTGAACGAGTGATAGTGCCATGATTATACCGGAGAATGTGAATAAGGGCAGCATAGTGGACAGTCATCGGTGTCGACATAAATTGACTAAGAGTATGCACGGCATGAGAGATATCCGGTCGAGTGGCCGATAGATAAATAAGCGCTCCAATGAGTTCACGATATCTGGTAGGATTTGATAAGGGTTCACCATCCGATTTTCGAAATTTAAGATGAATCTCCATAAGAGCAGCGACAACTGAGGATGATGCAATTGAGAAGTCAATAAGCATAGCACGACTAAGGAGATCAGAGATATACTTTTGTTGTGACAAAAGATATCCACGAGGAGAGCAAGCAATCTCTATACCAAGAAAGTATCGAAAAGGTCCAAGATCCTTCATTTCAAACTGAGACCGAAGGTGTTATTTGAGAAACCGGATTGTAGGCAGATCATCACTAGTAATAATCATGTCATCAACATATAATGGAAGGATAGCATGTCCATAAGAGGTTGTACGATAGAACATAGCATAATCGGCTTGACTCTCCGTAAACCCGATGAAAGGATAGACTGCTGAAATCGCTTAAATCAGGCCCTGGGTGCTTGTTTGAGGCCATAGATAGCACGCCGCAGAAGACATACATGTGAGTGAGGAGCATCAATGCTAGGAAGTGGCTGCATATAGACGGTCTTAGCAATCTCACCATTAAGGAATGCATTCTTAACATCCATCTGATATAACTCCTAGTGGCGGACGACAACGACTGCAATAAGAGTGCGAATAGAAGTGATTTTGGCTACTAACTCAAAAATCTCCTCATAATCAATGTCGTATTCCTGACTAAAACTACGGGCTACAATCCTGGCTTTGTATCTCTCTCGAGAGCCGTCCGATTTGGTTTTGATCTTAAATATCTATTTACAACTAATTGGTTTCACTCCAGGGGTATTAGAATGAGATTCCACGTGTGAGTGCGCTTAAAAGCTTGAAGTTCCTCATGTATAGCTTTTCGCCATTCGGGATACTCAACTGCCTCGATGTATGACTTAGGTTCCCTCAAGGAATAAAGTGCAGCAATAAAAGAAACAAACTGTGGCGAGTAAGCATTTGTCAGACAGTTAAAAAGGAGTGGAAGATGGCGATTGTGGGAAGGATTGCGACGTGGTGGTGGTAGTGGAGGCGGTGATGGGGATAGTGGTGGTGGTGGAGATGGTGAAAGAGGTGCAGTGGCCGACCGAGTGGTGACCGGAGTGGCAGTCGTGGTGGTGGTAGTGGAGGCGGTGATGGGGATAGTGGTGGTGGTGGAGATGGTGAAAGAGGTGCAGTGGCCGACCGAGTGGTGACCGGAGTGGCAGTAGACGGGTCTGTGTCAGTGGAGATAGCTTCTAGCGATAGTGGTGGATTCGGTGGAAGTAGAGTGTACAATGGTTGAGGTAAGAAAGACATGGATGTATCGAGAAAGGACAAGTCAGACTTGCTAGTTGAGTAATAGTAGTATACGTTTTCAAAGAAAGTGACATGAAGAGATATACGGAGTTTACGACTAACATGATGATAACAGCGATATCCTTTGTAACATGGACTGTATCATAACATAACACAACGTGCTGAACGAGCAGATACTTTGTCCCTCTCATGAGGTGGTAGGAGAACAAAACATATACAACCAAAAACTCAAAATTCGGAATAGTTAAACATGGTTGAGTGAAGACGATAATATACACAAGGGTTAGAAAAAAGAGAAGAAGGTATGAAATTAATGGTTAATATTGTTGTAAGAAAGGCTTCTGCCCAAAAGGTTCGTGGAATGGAGGCTGTTAACATTGGTTTCAAGAATATGACGATATTTGCGCTCGGCAACACCATTTTGTTCAAGGGTATGAGGGCATGATTGTTAGGCAAAAGCTCCCTGAGATTTATGGAGAATTTGCATCGAGTGAGAGACATATTCGCATGTATTATCAGATCTAAACACTTTAATTCTTGAATGGAACTGAGTATGGATCATGTTTGTAAAATCTTTATGTATATCAAGCAATTCAGCACGAGAACGCATGAGATATACCCAAGTGTAACATGAGAAATCATCTATAAAGCTCACATAGTATTTATAACCTGATAGAGATGCAATGGGTGCACGACCCCAAATATCAGAATGCACTAAATCAAAAGAATCAGCAGCAATAATATTATGCAATAAAAAAGGCAATGCAGACTGTTTTGCAAGCCGAAAACCATTACAGTTATTTTGAGCATGAAAAGGAAAAGACCCTGAGACTCCTGAATCAACTAGTGTTTTGACATGAGAATTAAAAAGATGCCCTAACCGTTGATGCCAAAGTGTGGAGGAGAAATAGCTAAAACCAAAGGATGATGATGATGGAAAATAAAGCTGCTCCAACTGATACAATCTGTCCACTCTACGATCGGTCCCAATCTGCAGACCGCTGCGTGTATCCTGCATAGCACAAGAGGTAGAATTAAATGAGACATTATAACCCAAATTGGCTAATTGACAGATGAAAATGAGATTAATGCTGAGTTATGGAACACATAAAACAACTGATAAAGTAAGTGAAATGGACAACCCATAAGTTGGTGTAATGTCTCCACACTTGGCGACTGCAAAAGAGGCATCGTTAGCAGTATAAATGAAGGAAGATTTCATATGGGTGCAATTTTGAAGTATAGAAGAATAGAAAGTCATATGACAAGAAGCACCCGAATCAAATATCTAAGGAATTAAGTTACCCAAAGTGGCAGACAGTGCAACAGAAGTGGAACTAGAGGAAGCACCAGTAAATCCAAAGTTCTGAACAACGATATTTGCAAGCTCCGATAGTTGAGAAGGAGAAAGAGAGCTAAAATTCTGTGAAGGCTGTGGTGCAGGAGATGATGAGACAGTTGTGATTTGAGCGTCTGCTGAAGTGACAGAGACAGCAGCTATATAGCGGACACGGTATGACGACCGAGTCAGACAGTCTTGTAACCAATGTTTTTCGAGTTTGTAGTTAGGACAGGGACCAGAAGGAGGACGAGATTGTCCATGAGATTTTCCACGACCACAATCATTATTGCCTCGATTAAATGCAGATGGACAAGATTGTGCAGCAAGTACTGTAGCAGGACTAGATGTGGAAGATGGTACGGTCGTCTTAAGAAGTTGTAGGCGTGTCTCTTCTGCTGCAAACGGCAATGGTATCGGTGAATCGTGGAAGTGGAAAGCGATGAAGAATGTGAGTCCGAAGAGGCTCGAACTTGGGACGTAAACATGTCACAAAGTGATAAAGACATTATCGATCATGTTGTGTCTCAAATTCTCGAGCAAACTCAGGCAGTGTTAGAGGGATAGTAACCTGCATAATCTGTAGTTCTTCCTAATAGTTGGAAAGAAGGTTGAAAACTTCCTGAATGGATCGATCATCCTGACGTGCATCATGAAGAGCTTGATGGAGCCGATACTCTCTTATGGCTCCTGTCTGCACAAACATCCGAGAAATGGTTGCCCACTGTTCACACGAGATAGAAAGTCAACCAATAGAGAGGCGGATGGAGACTGAGACTGATCGCATGATATGCTGATTTGTGCGAATTCGCTGCTGATATATAGATGACGAATCAACTGAGCCGACAGACGATATATCAGACGTCGGTGTAGTGGAAAATGAGGGTACTGCGGGATGAGTAGGACGTGGTAGAGAGCCATCAATGTATCCCCACAGTGCAAAAGTGCAAAAATCATACTGCATGGTTAAAGTCCAAGCCGTATAATTTTCAACTCCGGTGAATTGAATGCCGGCTGCTGGAAAGTTATATAAACCATGTTTGTTCATTTTTTTTAAGCTTCGTGTTACTGTAGCAGCAACACTGATTAAAAAATATATATATCCAAGGCACTGTCTGCTGTTAATCTTCTAAAAAAACTTACGTTGGTGAACCTAATGGTAGTTGCAGGATGTTAATCTTCTAAAAAAAAATTATAATACCCAATCAACGCAAGGGCGAGCCGATCAATGCGGAGATCACTGCAGCGGCGGAGGTGGGGCTTGACGCAGGCGATCGGCTGCTAGGGCGATCACTATGAGAGGAGAACTTGACGCTGCCTGAGTTGGAGAGCTTCTTGCAGGCGAAAGGACCGTCGGGACTCGAACGGTGACGACTAGATAGGATGATCCAGTGGCGAGCCTTTGAGGATCGTCTTGAATCTTCTTCGAGGTGAAGGACGAACTGCTGCTGGAGATCCTCGGCGTGAGCGATTGCAGGGGTGTCGAGATCGCTGATTAGGGCGAGGAGCGAATCGATGGAGGCGGGGAGCGCCGTGGCCGAGTCGAAGATGGACCAGATCGGGCGGTCGAAGGCAAGTAAGTCAGAGATGCAGCGATGGAGCGATCGGAGTGAGGGGCGGTCTCGACGACGAGAGAGGAAGCTACAGTTTTGAGGATGAAGATGGAGAAAATTAGGGTTAGGGTTTTGTAATTATGGCACCGATACCATATTACTTTGGAGAAAAGTTTTATATTATTTGATGTCTTGGTATATTTGATATACAGGTATACATACAAGTCAATGGATAAATCTAGAATACAAGAGGGGAAAGTCTAGAATATACGGGCTATACACAACATATCTTAATAACAACATTACATCGAATATAATCAATAAGTATGTATCCTTCGTAGTAAGAAAAAGGTTCTTGATATTGCATTTTATTTCTTTCCTAATCATAACATTGCTCCTTAGGTACTTATTGTATCTAGGGTCACTTGCTATTAGATCTAAAGGTGGGATTGAGAGTAAAACAGGAGGGCAAAGGTTTGTGATTTTTTTATTGGAGATACGAGGCTAGAATCTAATAATATATAGCAGGGAACTAATAGAAGGGTGGCCAAATCTATTGAGCTAATTATAGTATACATATCCCTACCTCTTAAATTAAATCAAAGTTTGTTGCAAATCATGGTAACTTTTATTTATTTGAAGTGATTACAGCACATGAGATACCATTGTATAATAATGAATTTGGAGCATTAAAAATTTAAGAATAAACATAATACCTTGAGATGTATAACCTAGCTATGAATCACCCATTCATATATCGATCGTGTAATCTTGATCTCAAGAAATATGGTATCACAAACAATTTCTTAGCAGAAAAGAAGATCAGAACCAATATTCAACCTAATGAATCACCCCTTCATATTTCCTGCATGTAGAATATAAGATCTTTTTATTTAAAAAAATCTCAACCCTAACCCTAATTAGATTTATGCATTATGCTCTCTATTTTTTCATTAAAGTACGTACGAAATTTACACCAGAATAAATGAACAATCGATCTGAAGCTAGTTTTTGTTTGATAATGATTCCAATATATAGAAGATGTCCATTTTCCATGTTTCTTTGGTGGAAACTGGAAAGTATGGCAAGGGATATAGGGATATGGTAACAAATATATATATATTCTTAAATTATTAGTTAGCAATAAATAATCAGGAATTGCAGAAATGGAATTTTCATTGAAGTTTTTTCCCCATAAACATAAAAAAAGCTAGTGCGCATTTATAACGAAATGTTAGATGAAATCATGTTATTTTGTTTTTTATTATAGAATTACTCCGTTGAAGGGAAATTAGAATACTTCCGCAGCTTACATGCAAACAACTATGTCGGCCTTCAAGTATACAAGCGTCTCACCAGCAAGCTGGGAAGAGAAAAAACATGTTTCAAACCCCCTTTAAGCTTTGGCATTTTCTTCATTTTTCTGTTGGATGAACCTTTTTTTTCTTTTCACTTAGCTCTTCATTAATATAAATGGTGTGCCCTGTAACTATTAGTTAATCTGATGAGTTGGGTATAAACTTTTCACAAATAAGACACACTGTCATTAAATGTGACTAATGAAGAATGTTCTTTTTTAAACTAAAATTAAACCTAGTTAAATGCAACTAATGCATGCCATTCAACCAAAAAACCTAGTTACAATTAGATACCATGCAATATAAAAATTAAATATGGGTGTTCTCAATCTACATACATTCATGAAAAAAAAAATCTAGGTCATCATATCCTTTTCATTATGCTATATATATAGAGAGAATAATAGAGAAAAGAGGCCATAGGAGGGGATTTCCTCCTATGGCGTTGAAAAAATACAACCTCCATCATTTTTTTCGACGATCGGCCCCCATCATCTTCATCGTTATCATCTAAGATGTGGGTACACCAAATTTCATGTGATTCTACAACTTTTTCATCGTTGATTTAGCAATGTAAAAAGTTCTATTGTCGGTAAACCATTAATTTTGAACCCACTAAATCAATGGTAAAAAAGTTATGGAATCACATGAAATTTGGTGTACGCACATCTTAGATGATAACGATGATGATGATGGGTGCCGATCGTCGGAAAAAATGGTGGAGGTTGTATTTTTTCCACGCTATAGGAGGAAATCCCCTCCTATGGCCTCTTTCCTCCATTAATCTCATATATATATATATATATATATATATATATATATAGACACACAGAGAGAGAGAGAAGAGGGGAGGGTAATGGAGAAAAGATGCCATAGGAGGGAATTTCCTCCTATGGCGTCGAAAAAATGCACTATCCATGATTTTTTTTCGACGGTCGACATCCATCACCTCCATCTTTATCATCTAAAATGTAGATACACCAAATTTTATGTGATTATGCCATTTTTTTACCGTTGATTTAGTTGGTGCAAAATTAATGGTTTACCGACAATAGAACTTTTAACATTGCTAATTTAACGGTGAAAAAGTGGTGGAATCACATGAAATTTGGTGTATGCACATCTTAGATGATAATGATGACGATGGATGTCGATCGTCGGAAAAAAAGGTGGATGTTGTAATTTTTCGACGCCATAGGAGGGAATTCCCCCCTATGGCCTCTTTTCTCCATTATTCTCATATATATATATATATATATATATATATATATATATGAGATTAATGGAGGGAAGTGGTCATAGGAGGGGATTCCCTCCTATGGCGTCGAAAAAATACCCCCTCCTTAGTTTTTCCAGACGATCGGCACCCACCATCTTCATTGTCATCATCTAAGATGAGGGTACACCAAATTTCATGTGATTCTACAACTTTTTCACCGTTGATTTAGTGGGTTCAAAATTAACGGTTTACCGACAATAGAGCTTTTTACATTGCTAAATCAACGGTGAAAAGGTTGTGGAATCACATGAAATTTGGTGTACCCACATCTTAGATGATGATGATGAAGATGGTGGGTGCCGATCGTCGGAAAAATCTATGAGGGTTGTATTTTTTCGACGCCATAGGAGGGAATCCCCTCCTATGGCCTCTTTTCTCCATTATTCTCATATATATATATATATATATATATATATATATATATATATATATATATTTCAGGAAAAATATTACATAACAAGTGTATATAGTGAACTACTTATAATTAATAAAATGGAAAAGAATTATGATACTAATAAAGTATTGAACTCCAACTAATTCTAACGTATTGATAACAGTCTTTAAGTGCTTTAAATTGAGATGCAACAACCTAGCAATAACTAACAATTAATAACAAAAATAAAAATTACTACATGATAGAAGAAAGTATATATGCACATTAATTTGAACTCCTTTCTATTAGAATTTTCACTTGTTTTAACTAATCCAAATGAGAAACATACATACATTTATATATCTACCATCACATTATTTACATCTGACAAAAGAAACCTTCAAGAAAAGCAAATTGAGATTGTGAATTTCTCTTCTTTAGTTTTCCTCACTAATTCCTCATATATACTGAATTTAATGATTTTTTGTGCTATATATGAAACCTTAAAATGCGCGCACAAAATTAATAAGAAAGGAAGCATGTAGAAAATCTAATATAGCTTATAGTTATTAATCCCATATAACACCATCGATTTATATCTCTTACGACACTTATCTCCTGCCAACTGGCTTATTAACTTTTGATACACATGAATTAGCCGACAGTCATGTCAAATTCGACATTGCGGTAATAATTAAACCAGTTGAGAGTTTACAGGTGCGAAAATAATTCTTGAAAGATTACTACCAAGAAGAGGGGGTATTCGGGACGAAAAGCGGCCAGTTGAACAAGCCGTGTCAAATATTATGCAACTAACCCTACAAATAATTAACCTTCTTCCATTGTCGGCGGCATCAGCTGCAGCTCATCAATGCTCCTTTCCTGCGAACTCTGCACCGATGTCGATAGCCTCCAGTGGAGAGGCGACTGTGGCTGTTCCTCCTCAAGATTCACTCCAAACAACCGAACCTGGCGCCTCCGGTGGGACACAACCGGCACTGACTCCAGAATCTGCGGCGCCCTATAGTACAGCGGCGGGGCTGCAGGTGTGAATACAAAATTACTGCCGGTTGTCCATCCACAAGGGGCGGGGACCACAGGTGGTGGACGCACCGGCCTCCGCCTCCAGTCGATGAAGAGGCGGCCTTCCGGCCCACGGGAGAAGGAGACCGTATCGCCGGGGTCGAGGCGTTTGTCCTTCACAAACCTTGATAATTAAATAAGAATAGGAACTCAATCATTTTGTTATAATATATAGTAACAACCATCACAATTTACGTACCTGCTCCAGCCTTTGGTCATGACATAGCTCTGGCTCGAGTTCCAGTAGGAGTACCGGAAGCGCCAGGGTCTGCCGGTGAGGTGCTCTTCAAAGTTGAGGAGGAGGCCGCCGGCGGAGTTGGATTGGGGGTCGAGCGGGAAGTAGCGCTCCGCGTGTTGCTTCGGGATGACGAGGCGGTTGAGCTTGCCAACGTCGCTTGGGGTCACGACCTTCTCGAACATGTGTTCGATGGCCGAGGGGGAGTGTGAGGCCCACTGGTGGGAGGCAGAGGATGAGGAGGAGGGGGAGCTAGGGGCTTTTGGTGAAGGGTTTTGGTCTTCTTGTTCTTGGGTGTTGGTTATGGTACCATAGGTGAACTCCATGTGTTAAGACTTTGGAATTTGAACTTTTGTGGTAATAAAAGAAATTAAATAAAAGATAGCTAGTGAAGATGGAAAAGATGTAGTTCCGAAGTGGAGAAATAACAAAATTTCCTAGGAGGAGGAGGAGGCAGAAGAAGAAGAAGAAGAAGTTATAATAAGAAGAAATTCCAAGGACGAAGAAGAAGAAGTTGTCCCTAAGAGGAGATGCAAGAGGAAATTATTATGAGGAAGAAGTTGCCCTAAGAGGAGAAATAAGAGGAAATTCCTAGGAGGAGGAAGAAGAAGAAGAAGAAGAAGAAGAAGAAGAAGAAGAAGAAGAAGATCCTTGCTATCCTTTACTTAGTCCTCTCTAATTCAATGAAATGGCTTTGAGTGGATGAGAATTACTCTTTGCTTGTTGTCCCTTTTTTAGAGGAGATCTAGTGATCAGTTCTAGGAAAAACTAAGGGAAGGTTATGCTAGAAATTAAAGTAGGGAGGAGGAGGAGGAAGAAGAAGGAGGGGGAGAGAGAGAGAGAGAGAGATGCTTGGTTTCCTTACCTGTGCAAAAAGACTGCGCACCAAGAAGGTTCCCAGGAACAAGGTTGTGGGAGAGGATGATTTTGCTTCTACCAAAACTAAATAGGAGAGCAGAAGGATAAAGTTCATGTGAGAGAGAAAGAGAAACACTTTATAATAGGATTAGGGAAGAGAGAGAAAGTTGGTACCCACTCATGGTATGGTAGGGCTCATGTGAGCTTGCTGCCCCATTGCATCATATTGGTATCTTTTTTTTTTTTTGATCCGGAGTGCCTGCTGTTAAATCCCACTTCTATTACAAACTATTAGGATCCAATGGATCATAATTGTGTAGAAGAGGGGATCATAGATTGGTATTTTTTTATTTGAGATGTGTAGCCAGAATTGCTAATATACAGCAGGAAAAATAGCAGAGAACCCAAGCAGGAGCAGGGGTTCCTGGTCTCTTTTTTGTTACTATCATGTGACAAAGGGGCAGGGAATTAGTGATTGATTTGCCAATATATGCAATAAGCACAATCAATACCTTTTGGAATTTTGTTAGTGTGCTAGATAATATTATGCAAGAGCGTTAGGGTTCAGTACCAGATACAACGTTGAATATTTTAATTTATTCAATAAATCTGGACCGTGCAAACTTAACCGCTACTTTAAGAAACGGTTAAAATCTAATGGATCTTATTTAACCGCCACTTAAAGTAGTGGTTAAAAATAAATATCAAACCGTTACTTAAGTAATTTTTTAGCAGTTCAGGAATATATCACCTGTCGATTTTGAAACCCCAGGTTTTGCCAGTGCACTTCGCATCTTTCCCAACAAAGTTTTTCGAAGTGATCTCTCGATTTTGGAGGCCTAGCTTCTACTAGAACACGTCGACGTCTTTCTCAATGAAGTTTTTTAAAAATGGCTGTGGTAAATTTTTTACTTCTATATCTAGCTTATAAATGGACCATCCTTGAATTAAAAGAAAAAGAAGGAACAATAGTGGAAACAGACGAAAATCAATGATTGAAAAAACCTATTATTCCTATCGATTTAATAATTCCTGAAAGAAAAAATGTTAAGTTTATATCGTTAACTAGTGGAAGCAGGTGTAAAAATGTTCCGTCTCCTAAAATCAGCCATAATGAGAATAAGGAAGAAGGTGTAACAAAAGATTCAATGTAGGAAAATTTGAAGAATACCACATGTGATTTGGTAGTACATAAAATTAGCATGATATTCGTTCATTAGAGGATGCTTATCACTACTACAAATATGGGTTGCTTCTACGGATTTATCCATAGGGGCAAAAAAATACTCTGTAGGTACAAACGCCGTAGGTACAAGTCGAAGCCCTGAACATGCCCCTATGGACTAAAAATTGTCCCTACGGAGTTATGTGTAGGTACCTTTTCCCCTACGGCTTAGGCCGTAGGGGCAAAAAAATTATTTTATTTACGGTTTTTAAAATAGATTTCTTGTACCTACGGATGAATCCGTAGGGCCAAATAATAGCCCCTACGGATACATGCGTAGGTACATATCCGTAGGGGCAAAATATCAGAAATCCTGATATTTTGCCCCTACGGGTACCTCCGTAGGGGCATGTGTTTACCCCTACGGATATATCCGTAGGGGCACACCCAACCCTCTGAAACTGAGATCAGGAGGGAAAATATCAGAATATATCAGTTATTCTGATATTTTGCCCCTACGGTTTATTCCGTAGGGGCAACATATGTACCTACGGATTAATCCGTAGGTACATATTATCTGTTTTTTTTAAAAAAGGGCTGCTTGATTTTTTCTCGCCCTGTGCACAATAATATGTACATTAATCAAATATAAAATTAATCATCACACAACATATATCGCAGTATTCATAGTCACATCTCACGCATATAACATACAAAAGAAACCAAAAAACTGAATATGATATGAATATAAACCAATATCAATATCGTCCAAAATGTTTCAAAATGTAGTACAATATATATCATATAAATAAATACATGTTTCAAAAAATAAGAATCAAAAAGCTACCCTAGCTCAGTCCAGCTCCACCTTTGATAAACGCCAGAATCTGGCGCGCCTGCTTCTCGGTCAATATACCATGCAATTCGGCGCGTGCGGGAGTCTGAGCGGGCTGTGGAGCTGGCGATGTGGTCTGCGCAGCCGCCGTCGAGGTAATGGCTTGCGAAGCCGCGGCTGCGGGAGTCTGAGCGGGCGGTGGAGCTATAGGAGCTGTTTGCGGAACCGCAGCCGATGTAGTGGCTTGCGGAGCCACAGCCGAAGGAGATGCATGTGGAGGCTCGGCCGATGTACCCTGTCGTGTCTGGACCTAACGTGTGTAATAAGCGTGTAAGAACTGTGTATTATTCGAATTCGTATCATTATCAAGTTATTTCGAAACCCCATTTGGATATCTAGTTTGGAAAACTGTAGTTTATTTTAATTACATATGTATGTATGATTAATCAAACCTAAGTCTACAACCAAATAAGCTCAGGCTACGTACTAATTATGGATATGTTGATATCTATAATATGACATGATATTTTACTATAAAGTAGTATACATACCAGCATCTCCTTCAACTCCTGAACGGTGGCCCTCAAGCTCTCCAGTTCCTGCTGGACGCGTCGCTCACTGGAGACGGAGGAAGTAACCGCCGGGGTGGAGCCCAACCTCATATGGGCCCTGCTAGGGCCCAGACCCCGGCCTCTCTCCCTACCTCCGTGGTGCCCTCCGTGTGCGGCGTCCAGGACTGGGGTCAGCAGCCTCGGATCGCTCTGTCCGGTAAAATCGATCCTCGAGGCCTCGGCCTGCTCAACCACCCGCTCCTACACCCACATTAAGCAGTAAAGTATAAGTATAAAATTTAAATTTGAACCTTCCAAAACTAAAATTTCAAATATGGGTAGAATAAATATTAACACTTACGCAATACTCCTGGGTAGCGACGTCGGGACATCAAAGCTCGCCCGTGGCGGGATCTGTCGAGGTGCCGTAGACGGCAAGATATGCGGACATCACGCTCGGTGTACCACCTTGCGCCACGGTCTGAGCTGTCTGCAATATTAGAAAATAACTTTTAATATTAGATATATTAGAAAATAACTTTTAATATTGCAGAATATCACAAAGGTCGGTCTATTGTAATTTACCGATAACTCCATGGCTCGAGTAATATTCCTCGAGCCACCTGTGTAAGTGGGGCGACCCCTCTTCGCCGACTTCCTGTTCTCTGTATTCTGAGCGGCCTGTTTCTGCACAACGCATTAACATTTAGTTTTCTAATTAAGAAACACAAAAAAATAAATTATATCCTAAACAATGAATTACATTTAAAATACATACCTGTTTGCCTTGGGAGTCGAAATATTCGCACAATAGAGGCCAAATCTCTATGTCGACTTTCGCAAATGCCGGAGTAGATAGGAGGGCCGCTCTCTTTGCCTCGGGGGTCGCCATCCACAGGGAGTAGCAGTCGGCCTTCAGCTCATTCCTGTTGTATCGGACCTTGGTCTGCATGTTCTTCATCAGGCCATTGTACAGAGTATGAATGTCGAGCACCCTCCCAGGATGATCAGGGTCGGGTACAGGCTGAAAATCGTAATCCGACTGAAAATACAAAAAAAACACTGTTATTAGATTGCAAGTGTTAATAATAAATATATTGGATAAATCAAATGAAAATATATATTAATACGTACCCGAGTCTGATCAAAGAAGAGGGCGAATGAGCGCCGGTGCTGCTCGCCCCACTCAACGTGAAGTGGATAGTTCTTCACGAGCCGGCTCTCGTCCCCCATATACCGGCCGAACCTCTCGGCATGAGGACCGGTATAGCGATAGTCAAGGGTAAAAAAGAGGGGGAATGCTGCCTCCGCTCTAGCTCTGTCAGGCCTCAGCCTATGGGACTGATTCGGGCCTCAAGTCCCCCTCTGGGGATGGAGAGGCCCTGCGTCTGCAAGAAATATCAAGAAAATCAATATTAAGACAAAGTTGTATTAAGAAATCAAGGTTAAACGAAAATTGAAGTGTGATATATACCTCCGGTGACTAAAGCACGAGCCTGGACCCGGGCAGCAGCACGAGCGGGACGATAGTTCCTCCGGGGAGGAACAGCCGGGGTCCCGGATGCGGACGAATCCTCTCAAACTAGAAAATAAACATTGACGCTAAATTTCCATGAAGTTCATATTTATTCTATAGAGCATATGTAAAATGAATAAATATTTTATATTTATTCATACTAACCTGCTGACGATGCGGAGGGTATGGAAGTGGCAGGAGTGGCCCCTGCGTCAGATGTGGACGCACCACCTATAATTAGACAATTAAAAATAGATTATATAAGTAATTGCAAAAAGAATGTATAGATCAATAATATAACGTTCTAAATCAATATGCATGCACTATAGGATATATAAACATACCCGCAGGTGCAGTGGTGTCACCACCTACAGCTAGACAATAATAAAAATTGCTAAGTAAGAGCAAAAGGAATGTGTGTATATTTATGATATAGCATTCTAAATCAATATACATGCACTATATAATATATAAATATGCCTGGAGGAGCGGGAGTGGCCTCTGTCCCAGATGTGGACACATCACCAACAACTAGACAATCAAACATTGACAATATAAGTAATTTTGACATAAACAAGCATGAATATCTGTAATATTACATTCAAAATGGATATGCGTGCAGTATACCTGGATGTGTGGCAAAATCCACACGGAAGGAGGCATCCGAAGGGGTCTCCGATCTGGGTGCAAGACCGGCCCTCTGAAGCTCCCTACGGAGCTCTCCGGGCGGCAGAACCGCTCTGCCTCTGCCTCTGCCGCGGCTGGAGCTCCTGCCGCCCCTCGCTGCTCCCGACATCGTCATCAAATCTAGATAAACGGTTCGTGGACGCATTAGAACAATCATTAAAAGTATTGACTATATATGTATAGATCGTAAAATGTGAAGTAATAATATAACATTACTGATAACCTTTTTCGTTTCGTGGGCGCATTATACATATCTACTTGGATTTCATCGTCGATATCATTTCTAACCCACGTAACTTCATTATCGGCCGAAGACAACCTGTTCTTCGAAACAGACGATCGGAGCACTCTAAGCCTTCTTTCTTCTTCGTCCTCATCGCTGTCCTCGAATTCTGGAACATCGTAGATATTTCTGGGTTTCCATCGGCATACAACACTCCATCCCGGATGCTTCAAACACTATGAGTAGTATACTTGGAACGCTTGGTTCGGAAAGATAAACGGATCTTCCTGACCGTAAAATCGAAGTGTGTTCACACTGGTCAATCCATATTCATCTTTCCAAGTCCCAAGATTGCTTCTCCACTTGTCCGTATCAGTTCGTGTATCGTACCAAGTACACTGGAATATATAAAAGGGTTCTGATCGTCCGGGATAGTGGATGCCGAGTATACAATTTAAGTACCCATAATAAATCACACCGTTCGATCCTACCGTCGCAATCCCACTATTCTGAGTGGTTCTATATATTTCTATGTCCTTAACTTCGAATTTTTATCCAAGGACACCAAATCCTTTGTAATATGCAACCTCCATACTAGGAAATTGAGCTAAATATCTTGAATCACTCTCAAATGATGCAGACAAGTTCGGATCGTGGATCTAACAAAACAAATTTTACGAAAAATACATAACGATGCAAGTTTAGATTAAAACTGATAGCAATAAAATGTTATTCGAATAACTTACATGATCTGTGACCCAATCACAAAAATTATCCTGATGATATTTTTCCAATTATTCTTCGTTCCAATCAGGATGCCCCTCACGTACCTCGTTAAAATGAATTCTGTTTTCGACAAATAATGGTGAAATTAATATTATATCATTTCATACACACACAAACACAGATATAACAATTAATCCAAAAAAAACTTACTCTCTAATTTATTTAAGACATGCGCAATTAAGCAAGATAAACCGGTATATCTTGTTGATAAATATAGTGTCTACCCTCTTATACTCGGCTTTACCATATGGCCCGTCTTGAATTCTTCGAGGCCGGTTAAGTCTTGTCTCAATGTTCTCGTCCAGATAGCGGGAACAAAATGTGGCTGCTTCATCAAGAAGATAACCTTGTATGATAGAACCCTCTGGTCGATTTTTATTGCGTATATACTTCTTAAGAGTGTGGAGGTACCTAATAAAAATATGTTGAATAAATAAATACGGGCATACAGGACAACAATAAATTTATAAATTGCGCGAAACGAAAAATTACACGTACCTCTTGACGGGATACATCTATCGATATTGTACCGGTCCGGCTAACTTAGCCTCAGTTGCAAGATGAACCGTCAAGTGTATTATGATATCGAAGAATGACGGTGAGAAAATACGCTCAAACTTGCAAAGTATCAACGCAATAGAATTTTCTAGTTTATCCAGCGTCACAACCTCCGGTGTTTTAGCACACAACTCTCTGAAAAAACAACATAGGTCGTTGATTACTAGACCAACCGATTCGGGGAGAGAAGTCCTGAGGGCTAATAGAAGAAGGTGCTCCACGATAACATGGTGATCATGACTTTTCAGCCCATCGATCTTGCCCTTCACAATTTTTATTTTCTTGCTGAATGATCTTGAGAAACCTGTGGGAACTTTCAAATCATGCAACACCTGCAGGAATCTTTTCTTCTCCGGTTGTGACATATGATAAGCGGCATTGGAAAGTACAAACTTGCCCGGTTTACCCGCTACCGGTCTAGGGTGCAATTCAGTTCTTATTCCCCACTCTTGTAGATCCATCCGAGCATTCAGGTTGTCTTTCGATTTCCCGTCTTTACAAAGAAGCAAGTTAAGTGTGTGCTCTGATACTCCCTTCTCTATATGCATGACGTCCAGACAATGACGCACTAAATTTGTTGACCAGTACGGAAGCTCGAAGAAAATGCTTAACTTGTTCCAAAATGGTAGTTTGACCTGTTTCGTCGGATCCATCCCGAAAGTCACATTATTGTAACCATCACATTTAGCAGTCACGTCCTCTCCGGACAATGGGGATGGAGGTCCAAGAAGCTCCTGATGACCATCAAAGTGAACCGTGTCTAACCTATAGGGGTGGTCTGGAGGCAGGAAACGTCGATGGCCGCAATAACAAACCTTCCTGCTAAAATTCAAGAATTTCGATATTGTGTGTTTATGGCAATGAGGACATGCTTTGTGACCATGTACGGACCAACCTGATAGCATTCCATACGCAGGAAAGTCATTAATTGTCCACATTAAAGCCGCATGCAGTATGAAAGTTGTATTTGTGTTTGCATCATATGTCTCTACACCATCAATGAACAAAGATTTCAACCCCTCGATCAGAGGTCGGAGATAGACGTCGATATTGTTCCCCGGTGAGTTTGGTCCATCGATAAGAAGAGGTATCATAAAGTATGATTGGTCCATAGCCAACCAAGGCGACAGATTATAAATTATCATTACAACGGGCCATGTGCTGTGACTTCCAGCCATATAGTTGAATGGGCAGAAGCCATCAGTAGCCAGTCCGAGCCGGACATTGCGAGGATCGCTACTGAATATTGCGTGCCTCCTATCGAAATCCTTCCATGCCGGTGAATCTCTTGGATGGCTCATTTTTCCATCTTCACTTGGAGGAGCACGGTGATGCCAAATTATTGCCTCGGCTGTTTTCTTGCACCTGAATAGCCTATGTAGCCTCTGTGTTATGGGAAAGTATCGTGCTATCTTGACAGGTATATCAGGCTTCTTATCAGAATCTTTCAGCTTATACCTGGCCTCTCCACATGTTGGACACTCTTTCAAATCTGAATTCTCTTTCCGGTACAACATGCAATTTTTAGGACATACTTGAATTTTCTCGCACTTTAGACCCAAATCAGACATCATCTTCTGGGCTCCGTACCAGCTGTCGGGCACGTTATTTCCCTGGGGCATAGAATCTTTCAAGAACGAAAGAAGTATTGTGAATGACTTGTTGCTCCATCCATTTAGGCACTTAATCTGGAAAAGTTGGACGAATCATGAGAGCGTGGAATGCTTCGCATTCTCATAAATTGGTTTTCTAGCATCATTCATGAAATTTTCATATTTATCCGCACGCGGTCCTTGACCGGAAGGAATGTCATCTTCGGTACGAATAGATTCATCTAGGGCAGCCTCTACCATATCCTCCATTTCTTCTGATGGAAATAAATTACCGTCTTCTCCTTCTGCCGCATTACCGAATTCTTTTTCTTCTCCTGCCGCATTATCGTGTTCTTCTTCTTCTTCTGCCGCATACTGCATTCTTCTCCTTCCCCGTGATATTTCCAAGTTGTATAAAGTCTAGTAAACCCATGTTTTACAATATGAAGCTCTGCCAATTCTACCTTCTGCCAGTACTTATTGCCACATCTATCGCACGGACAGAGAATCTTCTCTATTATGATCTTATTATGTGCGCATGCAAATTCAATAAAAGCAGCAACTCCTGCGACAAACTTAGGTTGCATACGTTGTTGCCAATCCACATACATCCAGTCCTTAACTCTGACGTACTCATGGGCCATGTTAGACTGTATAACATATAAATTGTAGGTTATGGTGACTATATTGAGAAATATAAGAACGGGATAGTTACTGACAAAGGTGAAAATCCGTGTATATGCTTTATGTGTGCGTTTGTCGTTGAAAAGAATAAATTATCGAACGTATGTTAACCGATAGACGGGGACTAAGTGGCTCTTTTAGTTTCATATATGAGTATCGATGAGAATATGAAGGTTTCATATTATCATTGAGTATCATATATTGGTTTTAACTTGAACATCTCGAATCACTCTCTAATTATGCGTTTGTTGTGTATTCTTATTGTATGTGTATGTTCTGGCTGTCGGGGGTAGGCTTCTATCCCATTAAGAATGTATAGAGCGAATACCCATCACTTGTGCTTTCAACCGTTTCGAGTAAATTTCGGCAGCACCTCCCCGCTGTTCTCCGAGTACACTATAATAGAATAGATAATCATTTCAAAGCAGTGAAACAACGTTGAAATGAACATCTAATCTATCTTTGTACACGGAGAACCAGCGGAAAGGTAACGACGAAATATCTCGAAACGGATGAAAACACAAGTGAATGAAGGCGTTTGCTTTATACATTCTTAACTTGTCCACACGGGACAAATCTATGGGTTACCATACGATTTAATTTTCTCGTCGCGTAGACTATACGACGGTTGTTAGTATCGAGCTATACCGTCCGATATTTAACAACCTTCGTATAGTTTTATGTCACGACGAATATCGCACGTATGTTAACCGATAGACGGGGACTAAGTGGCACTTTTAGTATCATATATGAGTATCGATGAGAATATGAAGGTTTCATATTATCATCGAGTATCATATATTGGTTTTAATTTGAACATCTCGAATCACTCTTTAATTATGCGTTTGTTGTGTATTCTTGTTGTATGTGTGTGCTCTGCTGTCGGGAGTAGGCTTCTATCCCATTAAGAATGTATAGAGCGAACACCCATCACTTGTGCTTTCAACCGTTTCGAGTAAATTTCGGCAGCACTTCCCCGCTGTTCTCCGAGTACACTGTAATAGAATAGATAATCATTTTAAAGCTGTGAAACAACGTTGAAATGAACATCTAATCTATCTTTGTACACGGAGAACCAGCGGAAAGGTACCGACGAAATATCTCGAAACGGATGAAAACACAAGTGAATGAAGGCGTTTGCTTTATACATTCTTAACTTGTCCACACGGGACAAATCTATGGGTTACCATACGATTGAATTTTCTCGTCGCGTAGACTATACGACAGTTGTTAGTATCGCGCTATACCGTCCGATATTTAACAACCTTCGTATAGTTCTATGTCACGACGAACATCGCACGTATGTTAACCGATAGACGGGGACTAAGTGGCGCTTTTAGTTTCATATATGAGTATCAATGAGAATATGAATGTTTCATATTATCATCGAGTATCATATATTGGTTTTAACTTGAACATCTCGAATCACTCTCTAATTATGCGTTTGTTGTGTATTCTTGTTGTATGTATGTGTTCCGGCTGTCGGGGGTAGGATTCTATCCCATTAAGAATGTATAGAGCGAACACCCATCACTTGTGCTTTCAACCGTTTCGAGTAAATTTCGGTAGCACCTCCCCGCCGTTCTCCGAGTTCACTGTAATAGAATAGATAATCATTTCAAAGCTGTGAAAAAACGTTGAAATGAACATCTAATCTATCTTTGTACACGGAGAACCAGCGGAAAGGTACCGACGAAATATCTCGAAACGGATGAAAACACAAGTGAATGAAGGCGTTTGCTTTATACATTCTTAACTTGTCCACACGGGACAAATCTATGGGTTACCATACGATTGAATTTTCTCGTCGCGTAGACTATACGACGGTTGTTAGTATCGAGCTATACCGTCCGATATTTAACAACCTTCGTATAGTTCTATGTCACGACAAACATCGCACGTATGTTAACCGATAGACGGGTACTAAGTGGCGCTTTTAGTTTCATTTATGAGTATCGATGAGAATATGAAGGTTTCATATTATCATCGAGTATCATATATTGGTTTTAACTTGAACATCTCGAATCACTCTCTAATTATGCGTTTGTTGTGTATTCTTGTTGTATGTGTGTGTTCCGGCTGTCGGGGGTAGGCTTCTATCCCATTAAGAATGTATAGAGCGAATACCCATCACTTGTGCTTTCAACCGTTTCGAGTAAATTTCGGCAGCACCTCCCCGCTGTTCTCCGAGTACACTGTAATAGAATAGATAATCATTTCAAAGCTGTGAAACAACGTTGAAATGAACATCTAATCTATCTTTGTACACGGAGAACCAGCGGAAAGGTACCGACGAAATATCTCGAAACGGATGAAAACACAAGTGAATGAAGGTGTTTGCTTTATACATTCTTAAGTTGTCCACACGGGACAAATCTATGGGTTACCATACGATTTAATTGTCTTGTCGCGTAGACTATACGACGGTTGTTAGTATCGAGCTATACCGTCCGATATTTAACAACCTTCGTATAGTTCTATGTCACGACGAATATCGCACGTATGTTAACCGATAGACGGGGACTAAGTGGCGCTTTTAGTTTCATATATGAGTATCGATGAGAATATGAAGGTTTCATATTATCATCGAGTATCATATATTGGTTTTAACTTGAACATCGTGAATCACTATTTAATTATGCGTTTGTTGTGCATTCGTGTTGTATGTGTAACATGATTTTAAACCATTGAGATCAAGATTTGAGAAATTTTATAAGTGGCCGTTAACGCGATAACAATCATCTCTTCTTATCAGTCCATATCTGAATTCTAAAGGGCAGTATATTTGCTATTAAAAGATCATGTTCAACTCTAAAGCAAGGGGAAAACAGAGGAATATAGATCTATTAAAGTCAAGCCATAAAGCTAATCACATATTTACAACATTGCAGATACATTAACGCAAAACATAATTATGATGCTTCAAAAGAATCAATTATCAAGGATCTAGGAGTGGAGATGAACATACAGCTTCCCGTCAATAAGATCAACAGGACAGAGACAGATAAAATATAAGATTAGAATGATGAACAAGATAATATGCTTGAAAGATACTATATTTGCTGATTGAATATAAATGAATCCACCAATAAGATTATATACATGATAATATATATAGAGGAATTCAGGCCATGAACACAAACCACCAACTATTTCATATGCTGGCTGAAAGAAACGGGCGAAAAGATTCATAGTTTTCCATAAAATACAAGCAGATTCTGCCATTACTAAGTACAAAACAAAATGGATTATAATTTAAAGGAGAAAGAAGAGCTTGAAGCAAAATCAGATCAAATTATATTGTCCCACATGGGTTGCTCGCCCATACATTCGATAGCATACATGTCATAAGAAAAATAACAGAAAAACAATTTCTTAAGCTTAAATACCCTCTAAATATGACAAACAGCTTGCTTACAGTTCTACTGATACATTATTAAACATAAAGTCCCTACAGACGCCAAATCTGGAACAACTATCACCTTATCATCGAATGTTACGTCCACAAAAGTGAAGGTAACAGAATAAATGCACCAGTACAAACTCGACCTCGAATTAGCCTAAAGCTTTGCCGGGATGGATCTAAATCAACAAGCAAAGCATATTTACACTACAAGCTTACACCTACTGCAAGGGATAAATAGGGCACTCTACAGTTCACATCTCACAGCCCAACCGAACCTTAGCCCCAGCCCCAGCCCCAGCCCCAGCCTAGCCCCAACCCAACCCCAAACCCCAGCCCCAGCCCAGCCCCAGCCCCAGCCTAGCCCCAGCCCCAGCCCCAACCTTAACCCCAACCCCAACCCCAATCGAACCCTACAACCTAACCCTAACCCTAACCCTAACCGAATCTGATGCCGACGCCGACGCCGATACCCTCACCCCTACCCGAACCTGGCCTGAATCCTAGACTACAACGCCAAAAATAAAATTATTTGAGATTTACTTACAAACCGTGTGCGCAGTGGAGGAGACGGTAGAAATTGGTGGTCGACGACGATCGGCGAAGGTGGCGACGAGGCGCGGGAAGTCGACGAAGGTGTGGGGAAGACCGACGAAGCTGGCGACGAGGCGCGAGCGCGGTGGCGACGAGGCGCGAGCACGGGAACAGGCGACAAGAGGCGCGGGAGTGACAGAGAGAAATTTTGGGAACGATGAATATAATTTTTCTGTGCTTTTTTTATATTAATAACCTATTTAGATGCCCCTACGGACATAACCGTAGGTCCACGACTTGCGGCTTCGTAGGGCCAAACAAAAAATTAGAACGTAAGGCACCGTAGGGACAACGATTTGGCCCTACGGATATATCCGTAGGGGCAAGAAATATTTGCCCCTACGGATTTCTGAGTCCGTAGGGGCAACTCCATATTGTAGTAGTGTATACATGTTATTTGGTTTATGTTCGAAACATTGGGTTTGCTATCAAAGTTCGTTCTACTCGTCATGCAGTTCGCAGTAATTTTGTAATCTCTAGACTATATGAATGTAATAAGACTGCAAAATCAAAACAGTTCAAGCTCGATGTATAACGTAAAATACATATTTCAGCATCCCGGAATGTAATTATATTGGATCCAACTGCGAAGGTCATATGTTTGTTGTTAAAAGGAAAGATTGATGGATAGTAAATCTTATAAGAGAGAGCACAACTATCCATTTGTACCACAGTCAATGATGCAATTCATATCTTGTCACAAAAAAATTTCCAAATTTGACAGAAGTCAAATTCATAATTTGAAGGATAGCGAGGTTGGTCCAAACAAAACATATACGATACTCGAAAAGGTCATGGTGGGTTAGAGAATCTTGGTTACAGGCTAAACGATATAAATAATGTATATCAATCTTTGAACGTATCGGACGCTGAAGCTGATTTAGCTTATTTGCAATCCACTCAAGTTGAGAAACCTAATTTTACTTACGTAGTAAAATATGACAAAGAAAACCATATTGATACCCTCTTATTCGTGGATTCGCACTCTAAAACTTTCTATAAAACTTTCGGTGATGCAATTACTTTTGATACTACGTATCGAACTAACAAATATCAAATACTATTTACCCCATTCACCGTTGTTAATCATCATTATAAATCAAAAATATTTAGTTTGACGTTACTGCCGAATGAGTCTGAAGAGTTTTTCACCTGATTGTTTTAACAGTGGTTAATTATGATGAATAATAAGGCACCGCTATTTATAATCACTGCTCAAAATCAAATTATAATAAATGCTATTGCCAAGCTATTTCCAAATACAAGATATCATTATTGCATACGACAAATTAGTCAGAAATATCTTTAAAAATTGCAGAGTTTATATCATTAGTATACCAGTTTTCAAAACGACTTCAAATATTGCATAGATAAAATTTTAACAGTTGAGAAATTGAAAATAAGTGGTCTGCACTAAATGAAAATTACCAAGTTAATAGGCATAATTGCTTTCAATAATATATGGTATAAGAGAGAAACTGTTACGACCCGGAAACGATACGTAACCGGCACTTGAATCACGTGAAGTCTATATAACCCCACCATAACCCAAGTAAGCCGAAAACCAGGAAACTAAAACTTTTTAAGTAAATAATGGAGATGAAGTGTTGAAAAAGAATTATTTATGAAATCAAGTTCTGCTTTTTAAAATATAAGTAAAGTTTATTGAAAAACATGAGGGTTATAGACTAAACTTTGAAAACATTTTCGTCATTTAAAATTTAGGCAGCACCTCCTTTATAAATTTTGATAAAAACCAGTACATATACATAAATATAATCCGCATCTCCAATCGGGAGCTATCTCATCGTACAATCGGTGGAATCACAACCACGCAATATATACGACGCCCAAGAAAAAGATCAACACAAGAAAAGAGTAAAAAAAATACCAAAAACATCATCAAACTCAAATATAAAGAATAATATACAAGTCTCGTCTCTGAGTCCCAAAAGAATATACAAATCTGGTTTCTAAGTCCATAAAATAGACAAGTCCGGTTGATGGAGTTTTTAACTAGATTACAAATGAATGTAAATATACAAGTGATAGTTATGATCTGTAATATAACCCACCTACTTAGAAATCATCCAAAATAAGAAACGTGCCAGCAATCTGCTACTGATCCGAACGGTCGGTCCTGTAAGAAAACTATGGCATAATGGGGGTAAGTTGCCAATTCGTGAGTAGAAAATATCATCAGATAGAAATCGAATGCATAACGATCTACCTAGGTCATACTGTAATATACTATCATATTATGTGGTAACGAAAGTGAACATGTATATATATAATATCGTGTCTGGATTAATATGTGATAATATGTCATCCATAGTGTGTGTGCGCACGCCATTAAATGAGTGTCCATCAACGGCACTCGAAATCATCATAAAATACCGAGTGTCCAGTATCGACACTTAAAATCCTCATAAATCCTGTGTCCAGTATCGATACATAAATTCCTCATATCTCAGGCGCCGTCTCTCGGATCGGCCCTCCCTCAGGCGCCGTCTTATTGGATCGGCCCGCATATCCATCTGTATCATATTACTCCGGTCGGTATTCTCCGGATATCCGCCGAGTCTTATACTATCACTGGTAGATAGTGTTCCCAGTCAGGCTCAACGCCTTTCTATACGATCTTCTTATTCATGGGTACCGTACCAGGTCCACTATGTATGCGCAAACGGTGACTCCTCACTCTTCAAATCGGATAATATTCATATCTTAGAACTGAGAAAAATCATGGTGGACACCAAAATATCATATCAAGAGAAAACCACATTTTTAAAATATTCACAAGTTTCATAAAATCATATCCGCGGTTTCTCAAATCTCAGAAATCACATGAAAACACTATCTCATAAAAACATGACAATAATGGAACAACATGTAAAGGCACAGAACAGTAATATAATGCACACTGATGGGAACTGAGCATCAATCTAAGGTACAAGCACGATCATACGTTATTTAACGATTTTAATTAGTATTTTCTAATTTTGTTTTATTTATTATTTGGGTTGTGATTTTTTTGAATATTATATGTGTTTAACGGACCCGATCCGCTAGAGTATCTTTTAATAATACTTATCTATAGACTAAATCTATATGAATCTCTAACAATAGGTATAAAACATATATATATATATATATATATATATATATATATATATATAATATCTGGTAGTCATACGTTATGGATAGTTTTTATATATTAATTGTCAGTGTGTTTTATCTTATTCAAATATCTCATGATATTATATTGACGATTATTTATTGCAGCTAAATTTTAAACATCCTAAAATATTGTGATTAGAATATATATTTTTCTAACCATTAGATTTATGGTTTAAATGGGCTACGTACGTGCAGATAATTTCTAGTATATTTTTGAGATTTAATGAAGACAGATCAGGGATCTTAATATTTTTATATAATATTTTAGTTATTTAGTTATATCAAATATATATATATATATATATATATATATATATAAACCTAATATATTATAAAAATAAAAATATATTTATACAAAAACTCGCCCCCCCCGCTCTCTGTCTTACAATTCTCTCTCTCTCTCTCATATCTTTCTCTCTCTCTCTCTCTCTTTCATCTTCCTTCCCTCATCGCAGCCCCATCATCACAATAACACGTTGATCAAAATTGGAAACCCTAGACGAGCATTCAAGTTTTTTTTCTTACCTTGTTCGTCGTCTCCGTGCGCGTGTTCGTCTTCGTGATCGCGTTCGAGGAAAGTTGTTAATTTTCTATATGCTATAGTTACATAATATATATATATATATATATATATTATCGTGATATTATATATATTCTATCATTTTATGCGATTGTTATTTTATAATCTCATGTCGGTTAACCAATTTAACAAATAACTCTCAATAATAAACTTAAGTTATAATAAGTTTAGTGTATATTACTTTATAAGATATTTAATTAATATTATTTAATGATACATCATAACTAGTAGAATAACATGAGGTAAATGAACGCTCATTATAATTATATAACTACAGGATAAATAATGAGCAAGTATTCGATACTTGTCGGAATATTAGTTCCAATTGATAAGTTAACATTATGAGATAGAAGTTTAAATACAAAATATAGAAGTTAAATATAAAATAGTAGTTCAAATATATTGATGGTTATATTTGCATTTTACTAGTATAATAACCATATCTTTGTTATAAGTATAAATATCAAGTATAAAATACTCATATAAATCAATTCTAAAACAAAATACTATTCTTAATTCAGTTAGATTAATATCATGAACAACTAATACTCAATTTGATCCTATTAATAATTAATCTTAAACATGACACGCTTATTAACCTATATCGTTAGTGTTTACTGATATTCAGTTATAAATGTATTACTTGTTTTATACCATGATTTGATTGGAATATATGATTATGAAGTAGATACCTTACCTGATTGATTACATCATCCCCGACATTCCTGTACACAAATTCATGATTTGTACCCTACCATCCTATTACTATTACTGTTATCATGCTAGTACCTATTGACTGTAATACTTACCGATACCAATAATCCTGACTTGTTGTCATGATGGAAGTGACATGTTATCTAGATAGACATAACATATACCTAATAGTTCCTGTGTTGGTATTAGATAGATATTATATTGATACCGGACTTGAACATGAAATTTGGAGAAAAAAGGGAAATCAAGAATGTAACCGAAATGTAACTCAAGAGGATATTATTGCAGCCGTGATTCCGGGAGTGAACGGAATAACCATTATTGATTGTACCGTAGTCCCGTGGGAATTGAACGGGATATATTGGACCATGGTCCCGTGGGGAATGAACGGGATATATACTGTTGAGTTACGATAAAAATTATATTAATTGGATTCAAATACCTTTAGGATAAAGAACTAATTGATGTGAAAATTTGAGTTTTTATATGTCCTAAATATCGCAATAAATAACAGTGTCGCAAATAACCAGCTGATAGTGAGTACGGGTCATCCACAGGGAGATGATGAATTACTTATCTCGTTTTAGACGAGTTAATGGAAGAAAGGTTGGATTTTTATCGTTTTATACTAAAAAGATTTGAAAACTTTATAAGAGAAGGGCTTGTAGGGTTTTTCGGATTGGGTAGTTTAAAAGATGCGTCTTTTATATAAAAATATTCTTTTTATCTTTTTAATTAATTAATATTAGAGGAATAACGATGAATGCGGATTAGGGTGCTAAGAGGGGTATTAGGGATTCCCTCTATTTACCCTTGTCCTTCCATCACTACTACAAATAGGGGTTGCCCCTACGGATAAAGCCGTAGGGGCAAAGCACTGCCCCTACGTATATATTCATAGGGGTACAAAAATACACCGTAGGTGCAAAGGCCGCAGGTGCAAGTCTTAGCCTTAAACATGCCCCTACGGTGAAATAATTGCCCCTACGGCTTAATGCATAGGTCCATCGGTCCCTACAGATTCCACCGTAGGGACAAAATATTTATTTAATTTATCGGTTTATAAAATAAAATAGTTGCCCCTCCGGATAACTCCGTAGGGACAAATACATGCCCCTACGGGTAAATATGTAGGGGTAAAGCTAAGACCCCTACGGATTACTCCGTAGGGACAAGCCTAACCCCTGTTACTGAGTCCATAGGGTCAAAATATCAGGTATCCTGATATTTTGTCCCTATGGATAAATGTGTAGGGGCAAAGTGTGTCCCTACGAGTTAAACAGTAGGTGCAACATGTGTCCCTACGGATTAATCCGTAGGGACATTATCAGTTTTTTTTAAAAAAAAGGCTGCCTGTTTTTTCCTCGTCTTGTGCACAATAATATATACATTATATATGAAAGTAATCAACAAGAAGAATATATACCGCAGTATTCATAATCAACATCTCACGCATAATATATAAAAGAAATCAACAAGCAGAATACGATATCAATCTAAATCAATATGAACATGCAAACACCACCAATATCGTCCAAAATATATACAAAATGTATCATAAAAGTAAATACATGTTTAAAATATAAAAATCAAAATGCTACCCTAAGTCGGTCCAGCTCCACCTCTGATAATCGCCGTAATCTGGCGCACCTGCTCCTCGGATAAATCCTGAGTCAACAACTTGAGCAATGCAGACGGTGCGGGAGTCTGAGTGGGCTGCGGAGCTGTAGGAGTGGTCTGCGCAACCGCAGCCGAGGTAGTGGCTTGCGGAGCCGCAACTGCAGGAGTCTGAGTGGGCTGTGGAGCTGTAGGAGTGGTCTGCGCAACCGTAGCCGAGGTAGTGGCTTACGGAGCCACGGCCGAAGGAGATGCATGTGGAGCCTCAGCCAAAGTACCCTGTCGCGTCTGTTCAGTTTTGCGTGTAATAAACGAGTAAGAACTATGTATTAGTCAAATTCGTATCATTATCAGGTTATTGCAAAACCCCAATCTATGAATACCTAGGGACTTATGCCTCGTTTGGATATCTAGTTTGGAAAACCGTAGTTTATTTTAATTAGACAATTCTATGTATGTATGATTAATCAAAGATAAGTCTGCAACCAAATAAGCTCAGGCTACGTACTAATATTGGATATTTTACTATCTATAATATGACATAATATTTTACTATTAAGTAGTATACATACCATCATCTCCTTCAACTCCTGGACGGTGGCCTTCAAGGTGTCAAGTTTTTGCTCTAGACGTCGTTCACGGGAGATAGAGGAAGTAACTACCGGAGTGGAGTCCAACCTCATATGGGCCCTGCTAGGACCCGGTCCCCGGCCTCTATCCCAATCTCCGTGGTGCCCTCTGTGTGCGGCGTCTAGGACTGGGGTCAGCAGCATCGGATCGTTCTGTCCAGTAAAATCGATCCTCGATACCTCCGCCTGCTCAACCACCCGCTCCTACACCCACATTAACTAGTAAAATATAAGTATATCATTTAAATTAGAACTTTTTAAAACAAAAATTTCAAATAGGGGTTGAATAAATATTAACACTTACACAATACTCTTGGGTAGCGGTGTCGGGGTATCGAAGTTCGCCCGTGGCGGATATGTCGAGGTGCCGTGGACGGCAAGATACGCGGACAGCACGCTCAGTGTACCACCCTGCGCCAGGGTCTGAGCTCTCTGCAATTTGCAAAAAAATTATATATATTATAAAATAACTCTTAATATTACATTATATCACAGTAGATCTATTGTAATTTACCGATACCTCCATGGCACGAGTAATATTTCTCGAGCCACCTGTATAAGTAGGGCGACCCCTCTTCGCCGACTTCCTATTCTCTTTATTTTGATCCGCCTGTTTCTGCACAACACATTCAGACTTAGTTTTCTAATTAGGCAACACAAAAAAATAAATTATATACTAAACAATGAATTACATTTAAAATACATACCTGTTTGCGCTGAGAATCAAAATATTGGCACAATAGAGGCTATGTATCTACGCCGACTCTCGCAAAGGCCGAAGTATGTAGGAGGGCCGCTTTCTCTGCCTCGGGGGTCGCCATCCACAGGGAATAGCAGTCGATCTTCAGCTCGTTCCTATTGTATCGGACCTTCAATTGCATGTTCTTCATCAGGCCATGGTACAGAGCGTGAAGATCGAGCACCCTCCCAGGGTGATCAGGGTCGGGTACAGGCTGAAAATCGTAATCCAACTGCAAATACAAAGAAACAATGTTATTAAATTGCAAGTGTTAATAATAAATATATTGGATAAATCAAATGAAAATATATATTAATACCCGAGCCTAATCCTAGAAGAGGGTGAATGAGCGCCGGTGCTGGTCGTCCCACTCAACATGAAGTGGATACTTCTTCACGAGGCGGCTCTTATCCCCCATATACCGGCCGAACCTCTCGGCATAATTGCCGGTATAGCAATAATCAGGGGTAAAGAAGAGGGGGAATGCTGCCTCCCCTAGCTCTGTCAGGCCTCAGCCTGTAGGACTGATTCGGGCCTCGAGTCCCCCTCTCGGGATGGGGATGCCCTGCGTCTATAAGAAATATCAAGACAATCAATATTAAGACAAAGTGGTATTAAGAAATCAAGGTTTAACGAAAATTGAAGTGTGATATATACCTCCGGCGACAGAAGCACGAGCCTGGGCTCGGGCAGCAGCACGAGTGGGGCGATAGTTCCTCCGATGAGTAACAACTGGTGACCCGGACGTGGACGTATCCCCTCCAACTAGAAAATAAACATCGATAAAATTACATGAAGTTCATGTTTATTCTTAAAAGATATATAAAATGAATAAATATTTTATATTTATTCATACAAACCTGCAGACTGAGCGGAAGTTATGAAAGTGACGGGAGTGCCCCCTGCACCAGACGTGGACGCACCACCTATAATTAGACAATCAAACATTGACTATATAAGTAATTGCAAAAAGAATGCGTATATCAATAATATAACATTCTAAATCAACATGTATACATTATAAGATATATAAACATACCTGCAGGTGCGGTGGTGGGCTCTGCCCCTGATGTAAGTATGTAAGAGCAAAAAGAATGTATGTATATTTATGATATAACATTCTAAATCAATATACAAGCACTATATGATATATAAACATACCTGGAGGTGCGGGAGTGGCCTCTGTCCCTGATGTGGACGCACCAACAGCTAGACATGAAAAACATTGACTATGTAAGTAATTTTGACATGAATATGCATATATATCTATAATATTACATTCAAAATGAATATGCATGCAACATACCTGGAGGTGCGGGAGTGGCCTCTGTCCCTGATGTAGACGCACCACCAACAACTAGACAATCAAACATTGACTATGTAAGTAATTTTGACATGAATATGCATGTATATCTATAATATTACATTCAAAATGAATATGCGTGCAATATACCTGGAGGTGCGGCCAAGTCCACAAGGAATGAGGCATCCGAAGGGGTCTCCGATCGGGGTGCAAGACCGGCCCTCTGAAGCTCCCTACGCAGATCTCCGGGCGGCAGAACCGCTCTGCCTCTGTCGGTGCCGCGGCTGGAGCTCCTGCCATCCCTCGCTGCTCCCGTCGTCGTCATCAAATCTAGATAAAACGGTTCGTGGACGATTAGACAATCATTACATATGCATGCTATATATGTATAGATCGTAAAATATGAAGTAATAATATAATATTACTGATAATCTTTTTCGTTTCGTAGATGCGTTAGACATATCTACTTGGATTTCATCATCGATATCATTTCTAACCCACGTAACTTCATGATCAGCCGAAAATAACCCGTCTTTCGAAACAGACGGTCGGAGCACTCTAAGTCTCCTCTCTTCTTCATCCTCATCGCTGTCCTCGAATTCTGGGACATCGTAAATATCCCTGAGTTTCCAACGGCATACGACACTCCATCCCGGATGCTTCAAACACTGTGAGTAGTATACTTGGAATGCTTGGTTCGGAAAGATAAACGGATCTTCCTGACCGTAAAATCAAAGTGTGTTCACACTGGTCAATCCATATTCATCTTTCCAAGTCCCGAGATTGCTTCTCCACTTATCCATATCGGTTCGTGTATCGTATCAAGTACACTGAAATATATAAAAGGGTTCTGATCGTCCGGGATATTGGATGCCGGGTATATAATTTAAGTATCCATAATAAATCACACCATCCGATCCTACCGTCGCAATCCCACTATTCTGAGTGGTTCTAGATGTTTCTATGTCCTTAAATTTGAATTTGTATCCAAGGACACCGAATCCTTTATAATATGCAACCTCCAAGGAAACTGAGCTAAATATCTTGAATCACTCTCTAATGATGCAGACAAGTTCGGATCGTAGATCTAACAAAATAAATTTTACGACAAATACATAACGATATAAGTTTAGATTAAAATTGATAGCAATAAAATCTTATTCGAATAACTTACATGATCTGCAATCCAATTGCAAAAATTATCCTGATGATATTTTTCCAATCGTTCATCTTTCCAATCAGGATGCCCTTCACGTACCTCGTTAAAATGAATTCTGTTCTCGACAATAAATTATGACATTAATATTATATCATTTCATATATACACAAACACAAATATAACAATTAATCCAAAAAAAACTTACTCTCTATTTTTTTCAAGACATGCGCTATTGAGGAGGATAAACCGGTATATCTTGTTGATAAACATAGTATCTACTCTCTTATAATCGGCTTTACCATATGGCCCGTCCTGAATTCTTCGAGACCGGTTAAGTCTCGTCTCAATATTCTCGTCCAGATAGCGGGAACAAAATGTGGTTGCTTCATCTAGAAGATAACCTTGCATGATAGAACCCTCTGGTCGATTTCTATTGCGTATATACTTTTTAAGAGTGTAGAGGTACCTAAAGAAAAATATGTTAAATAAATAAATACGGGCATACATGACAACAATAATTTTACAAATTGCGAGAAACGAAAAATTCCACGCACCTCTCGACGGGATACATCCATCGATATTGTACCTGTCTGGCTAACTTAGCCTCAGTTGCAAGATGAACCGTCAGGTGTATTATGATATCGAAGAATGACGGTGGGAAAATACGCTCAAACTTGCAAAGTATCAACGCAATATAATTTTCTAGTTTATCCAGCGTCACAACATCCAGTGTTTTAGCGCATAATTCTCTGAGAAAATAACATAGGTCATTGATTACTAGACCAACCGATTCGGGGAGGGAAGTCCTGAGGGCTAATGGGAGAAGGTGTTCCATAATAACATGGTGACCATGACTTTTCAGCCCATAGATCTTGCCTTTCACAATTTTTATCTTCTTGCTGAATGATTCTGAGAAACCTGTGGGAACTTTCAAATCATGCAACACCTGCAGAAATCTTTTCTTCTCCGGTTGTGACATATGATAAGCGGTATTGGGAAGTACAAAATTGCCTGGTTTACCCGCTACCGGTTTAGGATGCAATTCACTTCTAATTTCCCAGTCCTGTAGATCCATCCGAGTATTGAGGCTGTTTTTCGATTTCCCGTCTTTATAAAGAAGCAAGTTGAGTACGTGCTCGGATACTCCTTTCTCTATATGCATGACGTGCAGACAATGACACACTAAATTTGTTGACCAGTACGGAAGCTCGAAGAAAATGCTTAATTTGTTCCAGAATGGTGGTTTGACCTGTTTTGTCGGATCCATCCCGAGGTTACATTATTGTAACCATCCCACTGAACATGTTAGTTATATGTATGCCCTAGAGGCCATTACTATACATAGGATGTATATTGTAGTGGATGCTGGGACATATATAGGGAAGACTTTCTTGCTCGACATGATAGTATGCTATCTGGTTGCTCTTTACCTTAACGTGTACACTGTTTGTCTCTCTGTTACATGTTGGTAAAGCCCTTAGGATCTGTACTTGACTACCTGGACTATGATGCGGATCATACTAGTGGGGACATGGTAGTCCATAAGTACATCCTTCAAAGTCCCTAGTCGTGGGTGTATCGAGACGGGGCATCGATATACCAGAGTAGACTAGCGTATACCTTCTCGACCCATACAGATGGGCGATGGATGATCCTATATCCATTGGTGTTTGACATCAGAGATGATATACGGGTGCTCAGTAGAGACTGGGTACACTGGACGGACTCGCCGAGAACTCCCAGATGGTATTATACCTCACGTCAGATGGCAGTTCTCTGGTGACACTGGTACAGAGTAGTCTGTTGACCCGAGATCGTCATAGAGTCTTGTGTGGTTCCCACTGTGCTTTGATTTCCATCTTACCACGTCCAAGAGGGCGTGCAAAACGGTGGTTTTTGGGTACAGTCCCGAGTCACATGGAGGCAATGAGCGATAGGAGGGGATTCGTCTCTCCCGGTATAGGGGGTTGATGTTGCGCTGTGTTCGATTGGCTATAACAGGAAATCCCTGGCCAGGGTTGCTGAGATTTACTGGTAAGTGTTACCAGCAGTATCTCGAATTGTTATAGACCTCATATCGACACGACTTATCGAGCTATTGGGGTCTGAAGTTTACCACCCCTAGGCGAGATATGCGACATATCAGACGATCAGACCGGACTGTACGGTAGTGTTACTGGTTGGATTCACTGGAGTGTGAGCGGGCTTGCTCGTCGATCTTCAGATCGCTCAATACCCGGGTGGCCGTTACGTTTAGCAGACCGCTTGCGGCTTGTGGGTGCTTGATATGATCATCACCTGCTGCCGGCGTATTGACGAGTCTTTAGAGTCCTACACGGAGGTTTCCTGGTTCAAGCGAAACGAAATAGGAGCGCATATGAGATATGTGCGGGACCGAGAATAATGCGTGTATGTGATACCGTATTCTATTCTCGCGATGAATGTGTCGAATGGTTGTATGCGATATAACCTAGTTATCGAATCGAGGATTGATTCGATAAGCCGATACATTGGATACTAGTCGGTTATATGCGATATGACCGGATCGTTAAATCAAGTGTTGATTTAATGATTTAATGTATAATTATATATTTGATATATTACTTTACATTAACTAGTATTGGTTCACTTTAAATGGATTTTCTCACTCGGTTTGTGCACATTGTATATGTGATATACTTTTGTACACATGATTGTATCATGTTTGATGATACATGTTTCATTGGTTAAGTGTAAAGAATTAAACCATGGTTAAACATATAATTAGGGTTTTATTTTTCCATTACTTATTTATTCATTTATTTATTTGTTTATACATTTTGGAAAATAAATGGAAAAGAGAAAAGAATGGTGGCTTTATTTGTTGTTTAGTTGAAGCTTCATGAAGCTTTGACTTTGTCCACCATTCTTATCTCATCCTTAACCCTAACCATTCCTTTAACCATGATTGATTCTCTACACATTACCATAGTTAACATTATGATAAGATTTGATTATTCTTTTCTTTTTAATTAACTTATCATAACTTTATCTTCTTCTTCTTCATCATCTTCAAGTGAAGAAAGCAAGCTCCATCAATGGTGATTGATGGAAATGAGTGAGAAATCCAAAACTAAAGTCTACCCACTTCCTATTTCTTCATCCTCTACCTCTTGCCAAGTAGTAGAGTGTGTTTCCTTCACAAGTTTTATTGACTTGGTGAAGTTGGAGCTTGATCTAGCGATGCCTCGACGTAGATCATCTTCGGCACGTCGTCGATGACCTAGCCCGCTTCTACTCCGATGAAGCCGACGCTAGAGCCCGGATCTTGATTTGGACAGCGGAGAAGACTTCATCACGGAGCCGTGGAGGTGGAGGACCGGATCTATAAAGGTTGTATTTCCGTATCTCTTAGTTAAGTGTTAACTAGTTTATTGTTTCGCCTAGATTTCTAGCCAACGATCCGTATCTAGGGTTTCTCGGCACCTTAGTTTTTGAAATTGGCATGTTCGATGCCTTGCGAGACCTCATTAGGGTGCCCAGGAACCCTACAGTGGTATCAGAGCCTAGCTAGAGCCTTAGGCGAAGTCTAGACGGAGTTTGAAATCCGGACGAACCGAAATCCTAACCCCTAAATAGCTCTCTGGACGTTTTCTAAAATCTGGGATTTTTCCACATTAAAAATATGCAGAGAACACAACACAAATATCTAAGAGTTACTGTGAAGTTTGAAAGCCCAATTCCACTAAACCGCCGCGGTTCCGCGGCATGAGCTAGGCTCATGCGGCGGTTCCGCGGTCGTACGGGCACAGTGTGTAAAATTGTTTGCACAGTAATTCTTATTTTTCAGTGGTGTTTTTCCTGGGTATTTTTTATATTTTTTCCAGAGTTTTAATTTTCAGGGTTGTTTTGGGGATTCGAATGTTCGATCGGATTATCAAATTTTGTCTGTGTGGCTTTCCGGATAAATTTTAGAATATGTTAAAAAGTTCGACCGGATATAAATACCCACTTTTTCCCCTGTCGGGAAATTTCCAAGTGTTGGATTTTTCCGTAGTTTAACGGCGTTCTAAGTAGTGCAAGTAACTCGATGGACCCTCTAGAAGACAACAAACCTTAACTCGATTATGTGACCGTCTTGAACTGCCCTTTGAACCTTCGGGTTTGGGGCAGTACGGCATGCCACATGTGAGGCGTTGGCTTGACCCTTCTACGGCTGGACCGTCGGTACTGAGGCACGAACTGAATGTTGTTAGACTTATTTCATGTGTTGATCTGTATCGGGAAAAATTGGGTGTTCGATTGTTCGATCGGAAAGTTTAACATTTTCTAATTATCTGGAATGGGATACAATAATTGGAATTCACAAGAAGTTATGAGATAACGGAATGAATATTATAAACATAGCAGTTTAGTCTCACTTGATCGGTTGCCACGGAATTTTGATGTGATCAAAAGTCCGTCGCAATCACGTAGCGTACGCGGATACTCGCCGGGTAAACTTAATAGACAGCCTCACTCCATAGCCCCGACCAAGTGACTGTAGGAGAACCCCGTCGCCGAAAGCATCCGTTCGGGTGCTCGCGGCTGCGGAGTTCCGCCTTGGTGCACTTCGTCGCCGGTATCGGGGGTGCAGCCATCTACTGAAGTTTGCGACGAGCATTCGATCAGGATGTCGGGAATCTTAATGAATTTCCCGACATGGTATTGAAAAGTGTTTTCGATTTTGAGACTAAAATGCGGAGTTTATAATTATTAGGCATGCGATGTCTAAGGAATTCATTTGGTCAGGCATGCGATGTCTGAAGTGATTGCGGATTCCAACTGTTGTAGTTTTACACTTTCTTTTCTGTGACCGTAAGTGTAATATGTGATATCGCCGGTTTCGTTGCTATATGTCAACGACAATTGGGATGCGCATATTTACTTACGTTGATGACATGTGATGTTATGTGTTGCTGGATATGTTATATTGGATCGTCGTGTTTGAATAGCCGGGGGGTTTTTATGTGAGATGAGTGTTTTTCATTTTCATTCATGTAAAAACTTGTATGTAATATTCTTTTATTGGGGCACTTCCAGGTTGCGGAAGATGTCACCGTTTGTATATTATTTACCTTTCCGCACTAGGATAGACCTAAGGAGGGGAGCACAAGTAACCGGGTTCTGGAGTCCAGTGGGAGACCAACTCGAGGAGTCGAGTCCGGGTCTCCTAACTCTAGAATTGGTAGGGTTGCTTGCCGCTCTCGTAGGGGTCTAGGGGTGTGGGTTTGGCTATTCATCGCGACCGTGGAATCCGTGTTTTATATTGGCTCGTATTGAAAACACGGACGTCCTAGTATATCCAATATTTCATATGTTTCTTCTGCTGCGATATCTGTGATGTGATCATGTGATGTTCTGTGATAGATACAGTATATAGTATATATGATATATTATATAGACGTTACTTATGTTTTACACCCGTGCTAGCCCTGCCCCGCTCTGTCGTTAGTTACCTAACCTAACGGTGCACGAGGGGACATCGAGGCGAATGCAGATGGCATAAGTGTACGTCGTATTTATCTGTGATGTTTAGGTACTTAAATGATGGGACTTCATTAATGTGATTAATGAAATAAAAGAAACCTAAGATGTTGTAGAATTAAATTTCAAAATAAAACAAGTAGCTACAGTTCTTGCTTTGCACAGCGGTATATGTGATATATCCTGCACCTTATTCGATAAGGAAAGGACCGAGATCCCTTCACCGGGAGTGACTCCTTTAGCAATAACTGGTCGATGCTACGCCCTCGGTTTGTCTTTTGATTGCTTTTAAGAGTTTTTGCTTTGCACAGTGATATATATGATATATCCCGCACCTCATTCGACGAGGAAAGGACCGACGATCCCTTCACCGGGAGTGACTCCTTTAGCAAAACTAGAAAAGCCTAAAAAACACTCCATTTCAAAATTCATTCGATCCTACAACGATATCAAGTTCATTACGCAATAGGTTTTCAGAAAAACCTGTCGTAGCCCTCCGTCATTTCAGATAAGTACTAGTTAGTATTCGTGCTACGTTTGTTGACTATGTTAAGGCGTAGTGTGCGGTAGCTAATTAGTGCTTATCTGCATAAGCATATGATGTGATTGGATTAGGGTAGTCGTGCGACTTTGTTGACTATGTTAAGGGTCGTGCGGGTGGGTTTAATTCAATCGGGAAATGACGGGTTGAACTTGACTAGCACTTATGATTTGTTGACTATGTTAAGGTCATATAGCTGCTAGGGGCAAAATATTATCGGGAATTTCAAGTGTTGAAATTTGCAATGAGATTGCATACCTTCTATGAGATAGTTGGATCCCGATACCCGCTGCGAGTAAGAGTTACTCCTGAGAGAGTTTTATACATTACAATTAGCCAATCAAGTAGGTGTCTAGAAAGGTGTCAACGGGGTTACGCCTCTGGGAAAACGAGGTTTACATTAATTAGGTTCCTGCGAAAGCACGGGGGACCTCCCTCAAAGTACCGACACTGGCCTGGCTGAAAGATTGGCGAACTTGTAGTGTGTAATTAATCCCGGCTAGTCTTTCCTTTTAGGGTTTGAAGGAAGATTTGATAAAAAGCAGTGGGAGCCATCCTGATTAGATAAAATTATAACCAATCTATTCTTGCAAAAGCGCACGCTGAGTGTTTTCTTCTCTCTCTCTCCAGGTAGCGACCATATCACGCCTTAATCAAGATAATAATACGGAATATTGACCGAACCCGCTTGTTATACTGAGCTGGGGAACGTTGGTCCCGCTCCAACTTATAATTGTTATAAGACAGAGCAGGAAATTGGGGATTACCAGAATTCCCGTGCCGCCCAAACGAAGAGAGTGCATGCTGATGCATCATCTTCGGGTGTGTTCATTACAGAGAACTGTTTCTCAGTATCCTTTACGTCCTGGGTATGTGATACCAGATCAGGATCCCAGATATGTAATCTGTTACATAGGGCTACAGAAAGGTAGAGAACTGAGAACGGGTGATAAGTTTCATGAGGCAGAAAACGAGGCAAGTGTTGCAGCCAAGTCTGTTGGTCACTGTCACCCTGTATTACAAATACATTGATTCTGAACGAATGTTATTAGATACCGAACCTGATATACAAAATCATATCAGTCTCTTTATCAGTAAAGAAATGATAAAATTTTGTATTGTTGGATAATGTTTTGAACATTTCCTATATCAAAAGTTGATCGGTTCAGGCACGTTATCTAAAAGCATTGATGTTCTAAATCAAACTACAGTTCTTTAGTATACAAAACACACACAAGAGGAAGAGTTCAGAACTGAACGAATCCTTCTTGAGGTATTGTAGACTAGGTCATATCAATGTGACCCGACTAGCTGAAGTTACATATAGATGCATATTTAAATCAGTTTGAATTTACATCTTGTGAAACTCGCCAGTCATGTCACAAAGATAAGATGACCAAAGCTCTGTTTATTGGAAACAGAGAAAGAGTTAGTGAACTCTTGGGATGATACATGTTGATGTATATAGGTCTCCTGTCTACACATGCCAGGACTGGTTCTTTGTACTTCATTGCATTCTCTGATAATCTCTCAAGTTTCAGACCTATGTTCCTGTTGAAACACAAGTCCGAACCTTTTGAAATATTCACAGAATATAAGCGAGAAGTAGAGAACCAGAATACGGGTATAAGTATTATGTCCTTTGATGTGATCAAGGAGGAGAATGCTTGGGCACGAAATTCCTGGATTATTCTAAAGGAGAATGAGATTCTCTCTCAGCATTACTCCTCCGTATACACCATAGCACGATGGTATATCGGGGTGGAGCAATTACACCCTATGTGATAAGGTGTGCTCTATGATGAGTAATACTGAGTTACCTATTTCCTTTTGGGTGTCATGCACTTGAGAAGCTGCATACCTATTGAATAGGGTTCAAATCAAATCAGTTGCCTACCACTTCATATTTGATATGATAAGGGAAGAGCCCATCTCTCAAGTTAGTTGAGATTTGGGGTTGTCCAGCCTATGTCTGAAAAGCAAAATCCGGACAAGCTCGAGGCAAGATCTGTTATGTACAACTGGAAAGGTTCCAGCTATACAAACAACAGCAGATGATTTGGTAGAACCAAAGGATTCAGTAGATTCCAACGAACCTCAGCCTCTCCACCGATCTAGTAGGGTTCCTCACCCACCTGAGAGATACTTCGGTTTCTCTATGACAGTGGGAGCGAGGACTGCATCATGAGATGATGACCCAACTAGTTTCGAGCTGGCCATCAGGAGTAAAACTCTGTAAGAATGGATGGATGCTTAGCGATCTGAGATGGAATCCTTATACACCAACAAAGTATGGACTTTGGTTGCTATATCTGAAGGGTTAAATCCCCATCAGGAGCAAGTATATCTTGAGAAGATTACTTGGTGTAGATGGAAAAGTTGAGACTTTCAAAGCTAAACTTGTTAAAGCTTTTCGTCATTGACCAGGCGTGGATAATGAAACCTTTTCAAGTGGCTATGCTTAAGTCCATCCAGATCCTACTTGCCACGGCTACATACCATGACTACGATATCTGGTGGTTGGGTGTCATGACAGCTTTTCTAAATGATGTTTAGAAGAGAGCGTCTATAAGTACACAGCCAGAGGGCCTCGTAGACAGTGGGAGCAGCGGAAACGTGTGCAAGATGCTTTATAGGATAAAGCAGGCATCGCGGAGTTGGAACATCGGTTTTGATGGATTAGTCAAAGAAGTTGACATCATCGAAATGGTAGATGAACCTTGTATATACAAAAAGGTAGTAGGGAGTATGGTGATGATCCTCGTAGAGTACGTGGATGACATACTCTTGATAAGAAAGGAGTTTCTTATGCTACGCTCGATCAATCTCCGCTTATCACAATGATTCTCCATATAGGATCAAAGTGATACCTACTAAATCCTAGGTTTTGGATCTATGAGATAGATCTAAATGGATGTTAGGATTCTCACTAGTTGTAGTGAGAAGGTATCAATCGACCCTGGGGAGAATCACTGGAATGGTTCCAGGGTGATAAAGACGACTGAGTGTCAGTCACAGGCATTGTCTTTACCCTCAGTAAAGGGACGGTATGTTGGAAGAGTTCCAAGCAAAATACCGTGACATACTAGACGATAAAGGCACGATACATCGCTACTTAAGATGCTACCCTAGAGGCAGTTTGGGTGTATATTGGTTCATGAGATGAACTACGTTCCAACCATTATGAGACAATGGAGTTATGGCTTATGCCAAAGAACGTCCGTCCCATCAGTGATCCAGACATATTCTAAGGCAGTGTCACTTGATCATGGAGATGGTTGATTTCTAAGGGATCGAAGTTAGGAGAGTAGACTCAGAGGACAACACAGCGGATCCACTCATAAAGGCCTGTTCCCAGAGAGAGACTTTTATGGGATGGTTGAGTATGAGATACTTCAACCACTGCTACAGATGGCCCTAGTGCAAGTGGGAGATTGTTAGTTATATGTATGCCCTAGAGGCCATTACTATACATAGGATGTATATTGTAGTGGATGCTGGGACATATATAGGGAAGACTTTCTTGCTCGACATGATAGTATGCTATCTGGTTGCTCTTTACCTTAACGTGTACACTGTTTGTCTCTCTGTTACATGTTGGTAAAGCCCTTAGGATCTGTTCTTGACTACCTGGACTATGATGCGGATCATACTAGTGGGGACATGGTAGTCCATAAGTACATCCTTCAAAGTCCCTAGTCGTGGGTGTATCGAGACGGGGCATCGATATACCAGAGTAGACTAGCGTATACCTTCTCGACCCATACAGATGGGTGATGGATGATCCCATATCCATTGGTGTTTGACATCAGAGATGATATACGGGTGCTCAGTAGAGACTGGGTACACTGGACGGACTCGCCGAGAACTCCCAGATGGTATTATACCTCACGTCAGATGGCAGTTCTCTGGTGACACTGGTACAGAGTAGTCTGTTGACCCGAGATCGTCATAGAGTCTTGTGTGGTTCCCACTGTGCTTTGATTTCCATCTTACCACGTCCAAGAGGGCGTGCAAAACGGTGGTTTTTGGGTACAGTCCCGAGTCACATGGAGGCAATGAGCGTTAGGAGGGGATTCGTCTCTCCCGGTATAGGGGGTTGATGTTGCGCTGTGTTCGATTGGCTATAACAGGAAATCCCTGGCCAGGGTTGCTGAGATTTACTGGTAAGTGTTACCATCAGTATCTCGAATTGTTATAGACCTCATATCGACACGACTTATCGAGCTATTGGGGTCTGACGTTTACCACCCCTAGGCGAGATATGCGACATATCAGACGATCAGACCGGACTGTACGGTAGTGTTACTGGTTGGATTCACTGGAGTGTGAGCGGGCTTGCTCGTCGATCTTCAGATCGCTCAATACCCGGGTGGCCGTTACGTTTAGCAGACCGCTTGCGGCTTGTGGGTGCTTGATATGATCATCACCTGCTGCCGGCGTATTGACGAGTCTTTAGAGTCCTACACGGAGGTTTCCTGGTTCAAGCGAAACGAAATAGGAGCGCATATGAGATATGTGCGGGACCGAGAATAATGCGTGTATGTGATACCGTATTCTATTCTCGCGATGAATGTGTCGAATGGTTGTATGCGATATAACCTAGTTATCGAATCGAGGATTGATTCGATAAGCCGATACATTGGATACTAGTCGGTTATATGCGATATGACCGGATCGTTAAATCAAGTGTTGATTTAATGATTTAATGTATAATTATATATTTGATATATTACTTTACATTAACTAGTATTGGTTCACTTTAAATGGATTTTCTCACTCGGTTTGTGCACATTGTATATGTGATATACTTTTGTACACATGATTGTATCATGTTTGATGATACATGTTTCATTGGTTAAGTGTAAAGAATTAAACCATGGTTAAACATATAATTAGGGTTTTATTTTTCCATTACTTATTTATTCATTTATTTATTTGTTTATACATTTTGGAAAATAAATGGAAAAGAGAAAAGAATGGTGGCTTTATTTGTTGTTTAGTTGAAGCTTCATGAAGCTTTGACTTTGTCCACCATTCTTATCTCATCCTTAACCCTAACCATTCCTTTAACCATGATTGATTCTCTACACATTACCATAGTTAACATTATGATAAGGTTTGATTATTCTTTTCTTTTTAATTAACTTATCATAACTTTATCTTCTTCTTCTTCTTCATCTTCAAGTGAAGAAAGCAAGCTCCATCAATGGTGATTGATGGAAATGAGTGAGAAATCCAAAACTAAAGTCTACCCACTTCCTATTTCTTCATCCTCTACCTCTTGCCAAGTAGTAGAGTGTGTTTCCTTCACAAGTTTTATTGACTTGGTGAAGTTGGAGCTTGATCTAGCGATGCCTCGACGTAGATCATCTTCGGCACGTCGTCGATGACCTAGCCCGCTTCTACTCCGATGAAGCCGACGCTAGAGCCCGGATCTTGATTTGGACAGCGGAGAAGACTTCATCATGGAGCCGTGGAGGTGGAGGACCGGATCTACAAAGGTTGTATTTCCGTATCTCTTAGTTAAGTGTTAACTAGTTTATTGTTTCGCCTAGATTTCTAGCCAACGATCCGTATCTAGGGTTTCTCGGCACCTTAGTTTTTGAAATTGGCATGTTCGATGCCTTGCGAGACCTCATTAGGGTGCCCAGGAACCCTACAGAGCAGTCACGTCCTCTCTGGACAATGGGGATGGAGGTCCAAGAAACTCCTGATGACCATCAAAGTGAACAGCGTCTAACCTGTAGGTGTAGTTTAGAGGCAGGAAACGTCGATGGCCGCAATAACAAACTTTCCTACTAAAATTCAAGAATTTCGATGTTGTATGTTGATGGCAATGAGGACATGATTTGTGACTATATACGGACCAACCTGATAGCATTTCATACGCAGGAAAGTCATTAATTGTCCATATTAAAGCCGCACACAGTATGAATGTTGTATTTGTGTTTGCATCGTAAGTCTCTACACCATCAATGAATAATGATTTTAATTCCTCGATCAGAGGTTGGAGATAGACGTCGATATTGTTTCCCGGTGAGTTTGGTCCGTCGATGAGAAGAGGCATCATAAAGTATGATTGGTTCATAGCCAACCAAGGCGACAGATTATAAACTATCATTACAACGGGCCATGTGTTGTGGCTTCCAGCCATATAGTTGAATGGGCAGAACCTATCACTAGCCAGTCCAAGCCTGACATTGCGAGGATCGCTACTGAATATTGCGTGCCTCCTATCGAAATCCTTCCATACCGGTGAATCTCTTGGATGACTCATTTTTCCATTTTCACTTGGAGGAGTACGGTGATGCCAAATCATTGCCTCGGCTGTTTTCTTGCACCTGAATAGGCACTGCAGCCTCTGTGTTATGGAAAAGTATCGTGCTATCTTGACAGGTATATCCGGCTTCTTATCAGAATCTTTCGGCTTATACCTGGCCTCTCCGCATGTTGGACACTCTTTCAAATCTGAATTCTCTTTCCGGTACAACACGCAATTTTTAGGACATGCTTGAATCTTCTCACACTTCAGACCCAAATCAGACATCATCTTCTAGGCTCCGTACCAGCTGTCAGGCACGTTATTTCCCGGGGGCATAGAATCTTTCAAGAATGAAAGAAACATTGTGAATGACTTGTTGCTCCATCCATTTAAGCACTTAATCTGAAAAAGTTGGACGAACCATGAGAGGGTGGAATACTTTGCATTCTCATAAATTGGTTTTCTAGCATCATTCATGAAATTTTCATACTTATCCGCACGCGGTCCTTGACCAGATGGAATGTCATCTTCGGTACGAATAGATTCACCTAGGGCAGCCTCTACCATATCCTCCATTTCTTCTGATGGAAAGAAATTACCGTATTCTTCTTCTGCTGCATTACCGTCTTCTCCTTCTTCTCCAGCCGCATTATCGTCTTCTTCTTCTTCTTCTGCCGCATTACTATGTTCTTCTCCTTCCCCGTGATATAGCCAAGTTGTATAAAGTCTAGAAAAACTATGTTTAACGATATGAAGCTCTGCAAATTCTACCTTCTGCCAGTACTTATTCCCACATCTATCGCACGGGCAGAGAATCTTCTCTATCACGATCTTATTATGCGCGCGTGCTAATTCAATAAAAGCAGCAGCTCCTGTGACAAAGTTAGGTTGCATACGTTGTTGCCAATCCATATACATCCAGTCCTTAACTCTAACGTACTCATGGCCCATCTTAGACTGTATAACATATAAATTGTAGGTTATGATGACTATATTGAGAAATCTAAGAACGGGATGGTTACTGACAAAGGAGAAAATCCGTGTATATGCTTTGTGTGTGCGTTTGTCGCTGAAAAGAATAAATTATCGATAATCAAAGTTATATTTTAGGATACCCATGTATGAGTTGTATTCTATATATGTGTGATTCAATTTATGATTTCGCTTAAGTGTAGGGTTGTTAGTGTGTATGTGCTGTGTGTGTGTTTGTTGTGTATTCATGTTGTATGCGTGTGTTTCGGTTGTCGGGAGTAAGGCTTCTATCCCATTAAGAATGTATAGAGCAGACACCCATTCGCTTGTGCTTTCAACCGTTTCGAATAAATTTCGGCAGCACCTCCCCGCTGTTCTCCAAGTACACTGTAATAGAATAGATAATCATTTCAAAGCTGTGAAACAACGTTGAAATGAACATCTAATCTATCTTTGTACATGGAGAACCGGCGGAAAAGTACTGACGAAATAACTCGAAACGGATGAAAACACAAGTGAATGCAGGTGTTTGCTTTATACATTCCTAGCTTGTCCACACTGGACAAATTTATCGGTTATTATACGATTGAATCTTCTCGTCACATAGACTATACGGCGGTTGTTAGTACCGAACTATACCGTCCGATATTTAACAGCCTTCGTATAGTTCTATGTCATGACGAATATCGAACGTATGTTAACCGATAGACGGGGACTAAGTGGCGCTTTGATTTTCATATATCAGTATCGATGAGAATATGAAAGTTTCACATTTAACTTGAATAGGTTTTATGTTTATGTTTCGTTAAGGGTTCGAAATTTTTAGTTTAGGGTAATTTTTTTTGCGTTTATGGTAAAGTTGTACGTATACGTTATCATCGAGTATCCTACTGAATGAATTAGTGCGCCCTAAAACTCTAACCCTAAATAACCCTAAATAACCCAAATTAACCTAATTAACCACAATTAAAACCATAATCGTTACCCTAATATAAATTATCCCTAATTAACCCAAACATAACATAATTTACCCAAATTAACCTAATTAACCCTAATCAACATCCTAACCCTTTCAAATTATCACTAATTAACCCAAATTAACCCTATCATCTAATTAACCCAAATTAACCCTAGCCACCCTAAACCTAAACCAAACCCTAACCCTAACCCTAACCCTAACCATATAATGAAGGCCTAACCCTAACCCTAGCCCAAGTCTTACCCTAACCCTAACCCTAACCCTAACCCTAACTGCAACTAACTAACCCTAACCCCAAACCACAGCCGCCGCCACAACCACCAAAGCCACCATGCACCCACCTACCACCGACCACCACAGCCACCACCGACCACCACCACCGACCACCGACGAGTATAGCTACTACCACAACCACTACAGCCACCACCATAATTAATCGAAATTTACCCAAATTACCACCACAACGACCATGAACTCCATCACCATCAACATCACCAAACAACCATGACCACCAACAATTATCATCATCATCATCATCTACTTCTTCTGCTTCTTTAAAAAATCAATTTTTAAAATTGGAATTAAAATTTTTTATGAACCTGGAAAATGATTACAGCACTGGACGGGGACGGTGACAATGACTGCTCGCCGGCAATAGAAGCTAGACAGCAAAGAAGACTTGGCGATGGAACTCGAGGAGATGGAACGGGAGATGGAGCTCGAAGAGATGGAAAGAGGAGTTGGAGCTCTCCGGCGATGGAAGCAGGGATGGAGTCGGTGACTTGGCCACTAGAGGATCGGAGGATCGACCGAAGAAGGTAGCTAGAGGATCAGAAGAGGGCTCGGCCACTGGAGGATCGAATGAGGATCAGAGGAGGGCTCCCAGAGGTCGCTGGAGGCGGTGATTGGAGGACCGGAGAAGGCGTTAATGATCGGAGGAGACGAAGGGAAGGAGGGTGACGAGAAGGGTGGCTGTGGCGATCGGCGACGACGGGAGTACGGTGGCGACGAGAGGAGAGGTGCGGAGGAGGAAATTTTTAGGGTGGGGGGAATGATGAATTGGGCGTGGAAAACATTATCTGGTAAATTATTTTATTTTATTTTTAATAAATCAACTTTGCCCCTACGGTGCAAACCGCAGGGATTTCTTTTGCGGCACCATAGGGGCATTTACAAAGGTTATTTTTTAATTAAATTTTTATATAAAACTGTCCCTACGGTGTTATCCGTAGGGACATTTGTTGCCCCTACGGTTTCCACCGTAGGTGCAACGAAAAATTGCCCCTACGTATTTCCCAATCCGTAGGGGCAACCCATTATTGTAGTACTGCATTGATCGTTATTACGCTAAATCCTTCAATCAAAACAATCTTAGCTAAACTCAATTCGAGATCGCAACTTTCATAAATCGAGGGTGCACCTAAATAAGAGGGTTAAGATTCTCTTTGATTAGAATTTATTAAAAATTAAAAATAATAAATAGAATTGAAGGTAAATTTCCATCAAATAAACTACTTGCTCCTCAAAACCCTAACAAGCGAGGAAATTACTCGCTCCTTAGGTTAGAAACAAAACGAGGAGAAAGAGGAGAAATTATGAAGAAGAACATGTATGCTAACTGTTAGGGCTCTCACAAAAGCATGAAGCAACCTTCGAGTATCATCGCATATAAATTAAGGAAAAGGAAGAAGAAAGATCACAAGAAAACTATCATCTAACTAATTAAAATTAAAAGTGAAAAAGTAATTGCGAAGAATTAAAATTGTAGAAAGTAAGTGCGAAAAAGTAAGAGGCAAAAATTAAAGAACCAATCTACTTTTTATTAAAAAGAACTTGAATTACAAAATTTAAATGACTAAAAGAAAACTAATCATTAAACCCTAGATGCCCTTCTTCATTGTTGTTCGGTCCTTTAAAGGACTTGGATTACAAAACCCTAACCCTAATATTGATGTTTACCCTGAAATTTCATATTGAACGGCCATGATTCAGCCACTGATCGGCCGCCTATTGCCCTATTCCGCCGTGGTTCTGCCGCCTTTTGGTGGAATTATTTCTCTAAATTTTTATGCTTTCTTCTTGTGATTTTAGGAGATTTTTCTGATGATTATATTTTGAAAATATTTTTTCTCTTTGCAGTTGCAAGAATCTTCAATCTGCTCCTAAATTTGGCAGATTTGATTTGTTGAATTTGATTTGATTTGATCTCTTAAATTCTAATTGCAGTCTTGAACTGATTTGCTACCTTTAAATCTGCATAATATCTCAGATCAAATTATTAGCAGAATTTATTTTATAAAAATAAGATATTCAACCATTTTTGCTCACAATTAAATTATTTAATGGTTAAGAAATTCAAGGATATTTTATATGAAATGATATGCACATTTTATCAATAATGATTAAGAAGCACATGGATATTTTATTTAAATATGATATGCATATATTACACCCAATTATATTAATTATAAGTTAAGAAATATATGAAAAAATCTTTTTCCACATAAACCTACATATGTTCTTGAATTACAAATAACACCATTTAGTAATAAATAAATATAGGGAAAATGACCAGAAAAATGTGCAATAAATATGACTGATCAAGAACCTAGACACATGAACCCATATGATACACGTGACATAATTGACTCCATATATCTTATTTGTTACATTATACGTTATTGCTATTACTTATCGTTTATACTCATGGCATCTAGTTCTTGCACCCGGTATATACGATATTTCACACTGGTTATATTATTATGATATTTATGACGTGCTGACATCTGGGTTTTGCATGGCCCAGATACTTGATTTTAACATGTGAGATTCGTGAGTATTTCGATAGGATTACCGATCAGTGTGGACCATTTCATTGATATAGCTCTTATTGATGGTTAGGTTTTTTTTCCTTGGATCTTTATTACTTCCGCTACTATTTCCTGTTATCATTCTTATGGTTATTGGACATGTTTATACATAGATAGTTATATTATTGTTCTTGATTACTGATTGACAGTTTTAATGTGACTATGGAATGATGTTTTCTTACTGTAGTTAGCATGGTTGGTTTTGTCACGTTCCGTATTTACGGATTTTGGGAAGCGAGACGTGACAGATACTGGCAGGAATATAGTATGATATGATATAGCATGGCAAGTGTGTTCATATAAGCGTGTTCGTATAAGTAATGTAAAGAAAGTACAATATTTGGAACAGTTCGTGGTGCTGGGTACTAAACAGTAATCATTAATGCTAACCGGGTATGGTGCGATACGAGTGCCACACAAGTTCTATATGTGCACATAGTATGACAATTACCGATGAGGTGTAGGTGTAACATACGAGTATGTGCAAGTGCAACATGAATTATCAGTAATGGTGTGCTGTCCTAACAAATGAAGTTAAGTGCGGTTAAAGGTATAACGTGGTACATATCATAAGAAATTGCAATGCGAGCGTATGCAGAATAATGAAATCATAACGTGAACAAGTATTAAAATATTCAACTGCGTATGAGCCATATAGTTATAGTTTAAAATAGCACGAAATGTTATTTTGGAAATAAGGGACTACGATGTTTTTTAAATAAATATCATTTGAAAAGTTGTAGCGCACCCTTGACGTTATCATTTAAAAGTACGTAACGAATCGTTGGTTTTGAAAGTAAGTATGGCTCTAAACATCTCATGAATTTCCATGTGATTTTAGCAAGACTTCTCGAATCGAAATAAATATTGGCCGTATTCGGCAATCAATCCTCATCATATCACATACGGAATATTCCTCGTATGATATCATCCAATCAACGCGGTACGGATCAATAGTCACGTACGCCAACTCATCTCATCTCATAGCGTATCGTATCATGTATACTCATACCGTATCCATTCTCATGTCATATATATACTTATATCGCATTATATACTTATATATATATATATATACTTACATATATAGATATAGCTTAATGGCTATGAAATAGATACCAAGTATAAAACTTCTACTAAGTATACCAACATACGTATATGGTTATACTAAGTATATAATTCTAGTATATATAGTATCCTAACTACTACGGTTGTCATGCCCCTCTTTCCAAAATGCGCAGACTACGGCACGTGATAGAGCCAACCATGCTACCTATGGCGAGAAAAGATCCTTCCATAGTCACATTACGGCTGTCAATCAGATATCAAGAATAGTAAACTACTAAATCTATCCATCACATGTCTAATAGCCATAAGAACAATAACTGGAAAAGATAGCGGAAGCAATAAAGATTCAAGGAATAACTAACCCGCATAAGAGCTATATCAATGAGGTGGTCCTCACTGATCGGTGATCCTGTTGAATACTCACATGCTATGTCAAGTATCTGGGCCATGAAAAAACCAAGACGTCAGTGCGTCATAAATATCAAAATAATAGTAATAAGCAGGATAGGATGCTAAGATTAAACATGAGTGTAAATAAATAACACAGGTGTAAAACAGTGAGATTTAGGTATATGATGTGTATTCTAAAGTCCGTGCTTCTAGGTTATCTATTCTAGAAGTCATTGAAATCAATTTAATGGAATCGTCAATATAACTCAATAGTATCCCGTGTATACCCGGGACCACGGTCAATATTCTCGGGATGAATCCGAGACGTGTTGCTAAGCAGTAAACAGGTAACATGTACAGATGAATGATGTCAGCAGCATCATTCCGGGGCTGGCCGAGCCCGTAAAGACTAATCAGTATAAGTATCGAACTGTTGAGTTACAATTCAGGTTTCATTATTAATTTCCCCTTACCCTAAGGTTTTGTGTTCAAGTCAGGTATTGATGATATAAATCTAATGCCAACACAGGATTAAGTAGGTACAGATCTGGTCTATACAGACAACAAGCCACGTCCGTCAGGACAATAAGTCAGGATTGTCGGTATTAGTAACAAGATCCAAGTAACAAGTCTGGCAATGTGCCATGAACATGTCATGTAATGTATATTACCCAAAATAGATGCCAATGTGAAACTGTAATCATAATCGAAACATGACGATTGCCAAGATATGGGATGACAACCATATGATGACAGTTAACAAAATATAATTTATTCTTAACTTGTGGCTATTAAAAGATATATGATGATCTAGATATATGATATATAAAGATCTAAAAATATAATGTAGGTATTATACTAGATCCACATAGATACACTTTACTGGTAAATCTCAGATACAATCTTGCACCATATTGGGTTCTAAACTTGCGGGTCGGGTTGGATAACGACCACTATTATTAGAATCATTCACGGCCCAATAGATAGAATAAAAGAAATATAAAGCAAGTGTTAAAATACCAATTAATATCGTATAACCGTACTAGGGTGTTACAACGGTTGCGGGGTGCTATACGCCATCAGCCTGACTTCCCCCGTAGATATACATCCACTCATTTAAACGCCTCGCCCTAGTCGAAACCGACGGATGTCTTACCCTTCTTCGTTGTCTCGGAAGTTCCCGCGATCGTACCTACAATCGAAACTATATTGAATGGCATCAAAATCCATATCAAAACCGAAACGACGAGCGAAATGCACATAGGTTAGAACCTATAGTCAACGCATACCAAAATGACAAAATACCCCATGACGTCTACGTACAAATGTCGAACGACTGAGTTAAGACACAAAATCAAAAATCCAAGTTTCAAATATCGAAAAACATCGCCAAAAACAAGTCAATATGCTTTCGGATTTTTACTCAGGGGATCTGGAGCAAATTATCATATAAACTAGGCTTAGTTATCATATGAGTGAGTTACAGAACAAAATTGAAACCCTAACTCATCAACTTGGCTGCAATTTGCGGCCCAGGGGATTAAATTTGTGGTCTGGGATTGGAATTGGGGGCTCGAGCTTCTACGGTGGTCTTCTACTTGTCCAAGCATCTCACTATATTCTCTAAATATTTTTCAGAGATCCCTAATTGTAACACCCTAGCACGATCGTACGCTATTTAACGATTTTAATTAGTATTTTTAATTTTGTTTTATTTATTATTTGGATTGTGATTTGTTTGAATAGTATATTGTTAGGAATATGTATGCCTTAGAGGCCATTATTGTATGATATAGTGGATGCTTGGACATATATATAGAAGACTTTCTTGCTTGATATGATAGTATACTATCTGGTTGCTCTTTATCTTAACATGTACACTAGTATTATTATACTCTCTCTCTGATACATGTTGATAAAGCCCTTAAGATGTTGACTTGACTACCAGAACTATGATGCAGATCATACTAGTGGGGCTTGTGTAGTCCATAAGCACATCCTTTAACAGTTCCTAGTCGAGGGGATATTGAGACAGGGCATCGATATTTCATCATAGACTAGTGTGTACGTTTCTTGACCTTGTATGGGGCGATGGTTGATCCCACAACCATTGGTGTTTGACATCAAAGATTGTATACAGGTGCTCATTAGATAGTGGGTACACCGAACAGGACTCACCGAGAACTCCTAGTTGGTACCATACTTATCGTCAGATAGCAGTTCTCTGGTAACACTTGTATAGGTTAGTCTGTAGACCCGAGATCGTCATAGAGTCTTGTGTGATTCCCACTGTGCTTTGATTTCCTCCCTACCACGGCTCAAAGGAGTCGTGAAAACAGGTAGATTTTAGGTACAGTCCCGAGTCACATGGAGGCAATGAGCGATAGGAGGGGTTTCGTCTCTCCGGGTATAGGGAGTTGATGTTGCGCTATGCTCGATTGGCTATAACAGCAAGTCCCTGGTCAGGGCTGATGAGATTTATTGGTAAGTGTTATCAGCAGTTTCTTGAACGGTTATAGGCCACCCATCGACATGACTTATCAAGTTACTGGGGTCTAACGATTCCACCCCTAGACTCGATATGCGACATATCAGAAGAAAAGACTGGACTGTATGGTAAGTGTTGCTTATAGGCTTTGCGGGAGTTTGGATAAGCTTGCTTGTTGATCTTCTATTCGCTCAATACCTGGGTAGCCGTTACGTCCAGCTAGTACCACTGACGGCTTGTGGGTGACTGATGTGATCATTACCCACTGCTAGCGTATTGGCGAGTCTTTAGAGTTCCACATAGAGCTTTCCTAGCTCAAGCGAAATGACGTAGGACACATATGGTGATATGTGCGGGAGCTTGATTGAATACGAGTATGTGATACCGTATTCTAATCTCACGATATTTGATATCGGTTGGGTTATATGTGATATAACTGGATTGTTGAATCAAGTGTTGATTCAATGATATGTTATATGTATATATATTTGATACTGGCCGGTTATATATGATATGACCGGATTATTGAATCAAGTGTTGATTTAATGTAGAATTGAATACTTGTCAGTTATATGTGATATGACCGGGTTATTGAATCAAGTGTTGATTTGATAATTTGGTATACATATAATTGATATTAGTCGGTTATATATGATATAACCAGATTATTGAATCAAGTGTTGATTTAATAATTTAATATATATTTATATATGATATATTTATATATTAACTAATATTTTGCTCACTAATTATTTCCTTCTCTTGCTATATATAATTGTGTGTGTGTGTGTGTGTGTATATATAATATTCTATTGTATCATGATTAATGATACATAGAACATGGGTGTATGAGACTCACACCAAAGCTGAAGATAATTGTGGTAATTATTTATTAAGAGTAAAATAAAATGAGTGAAAATGAGCATGGCTTAAGATACTTGTAGAAGCATGTAGAAGCCATGACTTATCTCACCAATTTTGTTTTACTCTAGATATTTAATAACTCAACCATTATCTTTAGCCTATGGTTAACTTTGTCTACTTATCTCTTGAGATATTTCTTCACCCAAGTTCATCTTCTTCCTTCTTTTGAGCCCTCTAGTTTTTTCTTGAGTTGAAAAAGAAAAAAGAGAAATAGATTTCTAAAGTGAACGAAATTCCTACTTCATCAATTTACTCTCATATAGCCCATAAGATTAGGTTGTTTGCTTCACTAATTCTTTAATTAGTGAAGAGATAGCTTGAGTTAGAGAAACTTCAAGGTGGATCATTTTCGGCCTCGAAGATTGCAAAGCAAGTTCGATCCTTTCTTCAAGTGGAGCCAAGAAGAGTTCTAGGGACTATTACTTGGAGCTTAGGGACTGCAACTTTGAGCTATTGAAGTGAATGACTCGGTCTATAAAGGTTGTAACCCTCTTCACTTAGTGTAAAAACTTATTTACTTGCTTACAAACTTTAATTCTTTAGTTAGATTCTAGGTTAGTGTAGCTTAAACCTCTAGAATTTTTTAAAATTGCATACTTGATACATGTGGAAACCTAGTAGAGGTGCTAAGACACACTTTCATGGTATCAGAGCCAAGCTAGAGCATTACATGATGTATGTAGAATTGCGAAACCGAAACGACTCTGAAAACCGTAAAGCAAATCCAAGTTTCTATAAAATTTTAAAAGGCTTCTGAAACCTTTTTAAACAAGTGCAGAATATTACATGTGATGTAACTAGAACACCAGAGAAATTTGAGGCTCAAACTCAAAAATCCGGCCGGCGAAAACTTATAAAAAACCGGCCTGACCGGTTTTGTAGTGTAGTTTTGACTTCATTTTGTTTGGTGTTCCAGTCTCTTGGATTTAGGGTTTCAGGTTATATTTGTTTTTCCCAGATTGCATGTGATGTTATCTTTTCAGTTGGGGCAATTCGGAGTGTTTCGTCGTCGCAATTTTAATATCGTTTCGGGTTTAAGTTTGATATGTGATGAAATATTTGGAATCCACAATAATTAGTTTTATGAAAACTAGTTAGTGTTTGGTAAATCTAGCGTTTTAGTCTCTTTTAATTGATTGCCACGGAGTTTTGATTTGGATCAAAACTCCGTCGCAATCTCGTACAGTACGCGAACACTCGTCGGGTAACACTACTAGATAGCCACGCCCCATAGCCCCGACCAAGTGACTATAGGAGAACCCCGTTGCCAAAAACATCTACTCGGGTGCTCACGGCCACGGTGTTCCTCCTTAGTGCACTTTGTCGACGGCATCGGGGGTGAGACCTGTTGGAGATAATGCCCTCAGAGTCAATTATTGGATCACAGGCACATGATTGTGATGATTGAGGGAGGACCAATCCCGGTAAGACAGTCTTACTCGAGATGATAGTATGCTATCTGGTTTACCTTTATCATCGTGTACTGCTTTAGGTGACCTGACAGGTCACTATTGCACGTTGATAGAGCCCCTAGGATTCGTGCTTGACTGCCAGCAGTATGAGGGCGATCATATAAGTGAGAGCTGGAGTCTATAAGCACATCCTTAAAAGGTCCCTAGTCGTGGGAGATTCGAGACAGGGCATCGTTTCTCCAGAGTAGACTAGTGTATACAGTCGAGACCCCGACGAGGGGCGGTGGCCGGTCTCACAAGCCACTGGTGTCAGTTGGTTCACCTAAGATGTATACAGGTGCTCATTGGGTTATGAGTACACCGGACATGACTCGCTGGGAACATGCTAGTTGGTCTTATACCTGACGTCAGATAGCAGTTCCCAGGTGACATGTGTACAGGTTAGTTCATCGACCTGGGGATCGTCATTTGTCTCGTGTGAGTTCCCACTGTACTTTGATTACTACCCTACCACGGCTCAAAGGAGTCGTGCAAACAGGTTTTAGTTGGGTACAGTCCCGAGCCACATGGAGGCAGTGAGCGGATCTTCGGGGGTTCGTCTCTCCCGGTATTGGGGGTGAGGTCGCGCTGTGTCTAGGAGAGCCATTACACGAAGTCCTTGGCCAAGGCAGGAGATTTACTGGTAGGTATTCCAGTAATATCTCAGGGTGTTCTGGGCTACACTCCGACACGACTTGTACCGCTTTTGGGGGTCTGACTTTTACCCACCCCCTAGGCCCGACATGCGATGCTCATAGACGAACGGACCGGACTGTACGGATATTGTCACTGACAGGCTCAGTAAGGGTGTCAGGATGAGTTCGCTCATCGACGTCCCTTTTAGTCAATAGCTGGTGGCCCGTTACGTATTGGCTTATACCTCTGACGTGCTAGTGGTTAAATCCACAACCATAGTATTGACGAGTCTTTAGAGTCCGCCACACATTCAGTTACTCAAGCTTTCGGGCGAAACGCTGTAGAGGCCGTATGGAGATATGGCAGGGTCCGATCAGATACGTGCGGTATTGCACGGATCAGGATCGAACGGTTTGTACTAGTGGCCGTATGGAGATATGGCAGGGTCCGATCAGATACGTGCGGTATTGCACGGATCAGGATCGAACGGTTTGTACTAGTGGCCGTATGGTTATATGGCAGGGTTCGATCAGATACGTGCGGTATTGTACGGATCAGGATCGGACGGATATTACTAGCCGGCTTTGGTTTAAGCCGGATCCTAGTATAGTACAGTGTAGATTTTGTCTCATTGCATTTGTATCTGGTCGGAATACAGATGTGGGTGTGTATGCACAGTATCGGGGTTTTCCTGTAATTTATTACGGGACCAGTTTTCTGGAGTTGCCAGTTTGCATTCCGTTCCGGCCGGTTTTCCTTTGTTCTTTCCCGGCCGGACTTTTCAGATGGAGGGGGTTATTTACAAGTTTGCAAATAACACTTTGTGGAGGTTTTTCTTGCAAATGTATTAATTATGATAGCATCTTTTTGATACCATTCTCATCACTTGCTTTTGTTGATAAGAAAGGATTTGAAGTTGATTTGAGTTTTGGTTATGATGATGTTTTTGGATGTGGTCACCACTTATGCTCCTACCATCACCTCCCTTCATGCTTCATATTCTTTCTTCCACCATTTTCTAAGAATATAAGTTTTTCCATACTTGAGAAAAGAAGAAGAGAGGATCATTTTCAAGAGGGAAAATTTGTTCATCTCATTTCATGCTAGAAAAATGCAAGCACCATTTTTCTTATCTTGATTCCTCCATCATCTTCAAAGGCAACAAACCCCAAATGAGACATAAGCTCTACACTACACTTTCTACAGCAAATCTTGGACGCGTCGACTCGCCAGCTTCGCGCCCGAGTTGCCTCGGTATTGAGGTGGGAGCCCGTAAAAGATGCAGGCGATGTGGTGCCCTTCTGGCGAAGAGGCGACAACGAGGAGATGACGGACGAAGAATCCGCGGGAGATCGGAGTGGAGACAAAGACCGAAGGACTCGGATCATTCGGTATATCTCTAACCCGTCTTGTAGTTAGCTAGAACAAGTTTAATGGCCCGATCCGGGGTTTAGTGGGCGGTGGTGCCGGTTTGCAAAGTTCGCAAAATAAAAGTTTATCACCGTTTCCGCATTTGGCCGTCGGATTGACGGCCGGGGCGCCGCCGTGCACTTACAGGACCATCTACTAAAGTTCCCGACGAGCATTCGATCATATTATCAGGAATCTTGTTGAATTACCTGACTGCTTATTGAAAAGTGTTTTCAATTTGAGACTAAAAGACAAGGTTTTTTATGTTAGGCATGAAATTTGGAATATGTAATATTCCGTGTTTATGATGTCTAAGGTGTTTGCGGATTCTAAATATTGTAGTTTTTCATTTCTTTTTCGGACCGTAAGTGTAATATTTAGGGTTTCCCCGATCTCGTTGCTAAATGTCAACGACATTCGGGATACGCATATTTACTTACGTTGATGACATGTGATATTATGTGTTGCTGTGATATGTTATATTAGATCGTCGTGACGGAATAGTCGGGGTTTTTTTGCATGAGATGAGAGTTTCTCTATTTTCATTCATGTAAAATTATTTGTAATATTCTTTTATTGGGACACTTCCGGGTTGAGGATGATGCCACCATTGATGTATATTATTTACTTTTCCGTATTAGGATAGACCAAAGATGGGGAGCACAAGTAACCGGGTTCTAGAGTCCAGTGGAAGGCCATCTCGAGAAGTCGAGACCGGGTCTTCTAACTCTAGAATTGGCAGGGTTGCTTGCCTCTCTTATAGGGGTCTAGAAATGTGGGTTTGGATATTCATCACGACCGTAAAATCCGTGTTTTTCATTACTGGCTAAATTTAAAACACGGATCTCCCAGTATATCCAATATTTCATATGTTTGTTTCTGCTGCTTGGGTTGTGTGATATGATCATATAACCGCGTGAGACGAATGCTATATATATATATATATATGATATATATAATAAACGTTGCTTATATTTTGCACCCACGCTAGTCCAGCCTCCGCTCTGCCGTTAGTTAAGTAACCTACCGGTGCATGACGGGGCCCCGTGGCGAATGCGGATGGCATAAGTGTACGTTCTATTTTTGTTTCTTCTGTGATGTTTAGGAAACATAAATGATGGGACGTCATTAATGAGATTAATGAAAAGAAAAGAAAGCTAAATATGTTGTAGAATCAAATTTTTCAAAAAGGTAGCTCTATATTTTGCTTTGTATAGCGGTATTTCTTTATGAATATCCATCACCTCATTCGATGAGGAAAGAACCTAGATCCCTTCACCGGGAGTGACATCTTTAGCAATACTAGCTAATTGTTAACCCGCTCGGTTTGTTTTGAAAACTACTCGATTTTAAAAAGCGGAGCTTAAACCACTCCTTTTCAAATCACTGGATTCTACAACGATATCAAGTTCATTACTATAAAGGTTTTATTGAAAACCAGTCATAGCCATCCGTCATTGCAGATAAGGACTATTCAGTATTCATGCTGCGTTTGTTGGCCTCCGTCAAGACGTAGTGTGCGATAGCTGATTAGTGCTTATCTGTCGCATATGATGCGATTGGATTAGGGTAATCGTATGGCTTTATTGGCCTCCGTCAAGGATCGTGCGGGTGGGTTTAATTCAATCAAGAAATGACGGGTAGAACTTGACTAGCGGCCTATGGTTTGTTGGCCTCCGTCAAGGTCATAGGTCGTTAGAGGTAAAAACAGATATTGGGAATTTCAAGTGTTGAAATTTGCAATGAGATTGCATATCTTCTATGAGATAGTTGGATCCCGATACCTACTGCGAATAAGAGTTACTCCTAGGAGAGTTTTGCACTTTACAATTAGCTGATCTAGTAGGTGTCTAAGAAAGGTGTTAACGGGGTTATGCCCCTGCGGAAACGTGGTTATTTAATTAGTTCCATGTGAAAGTATGGGTAGACTCCTTCGGAATACCAATACCTGCCTGGCTGACCGATTGGAGAACTTGTAGGGTGTAATTAATTCCGGATAATCTTAACTTTTAGGGTTTGAAGGAAGATTTGATAAAAGTAGTGGGAGCCATCCTGATTAGATAAGATAATAACCAATCTAATCTTGCAAGAGTGCGCGCTAAAGAGTTTTCTTTTCTTTCTCTCCAGGTAGCGACCATGACACGCCTTAATCAAGATAATACTATGGATGTATTGACCGAACCCGCTTATTATACTGAGCTGCAGAACGTTGGTTCCGCTCTATCTTATGACTGTCATAAGTCTGAGTAAGGAATAGGGGAATATCAGGATTCTCACGCAACCCGAACGAAGAAAGAGCATGATGATGCATCTTCTTCGGGTGTGTTCATTAACGACAACTGTTTCTCAGTATGCTTTACGTCCTGAGTATTGGATACCGGATTAGGATCCTACGTTTGTAATATATTATATGGGTTAAGAAGAAGTAGAGAACTGAGAAAGAGTGATAAGTCTCTCGTAGTAGGGAATGGTGCAATTGTTGCAATCAAAGCAGTTGGCGAATATCACCTTGTATTACTAAATGGTAATACATTGATATTAAACGACTATTATTTCGTACAAAAAATGATGTGCAATATAATATCAATTTTTTATTAGATAAAGAAGGATGTAATTTGTATTAGAGAAAAATGTTATGAACATTTTCTTAAATCAAGTGTTGATTGGGTTTGGTACGTTGTATAACGGTATATACATTCTAAATCAAATTACAGTTCTAAATATACAGAACACACACAAGAGGAAAAGTTCAGAAATAAACGAATCCTTCTTGAGGCATTGTAGACTTGGTCATATCAATGCGACACGAATAGCTAAGTTACATAAAGATGGATATTTGAATCCGTTCGAATTTACATATTATGAAACTTGCGAGTCATGTCTCAAAGGCAAAATGACCAAAACTCCGTTTACTGGACACGGAGAAAGAGCTACTGAACTCTTGGGACTGATACATAGTGATGTATGTGGTCCTATATCTACACATGCCAGGAATGGTTTCTCGTACTTTATTACATTCACCGATGATCTCTCAAGATTTGGACATGTGTTCCTGATGAAACACAAATCTGAAGCTTTTGAGAAATTCAAGGAATATAAGTACGAAGTTGAGAACTAGACGCGTAAAAGTATTAAAATCCTACGATCTGATTAAGGAGGAGAATACTTGATCACAGAATTTCGAGACTACTTAAAAGAGAATGGGATTCTCTCTCAGCTTACTCCTCCGTATACACCACAGCATAATGGAGTATCGGAGCGGAGGAATCCCACCCTATTAAATATGGTGCGCTCTATGATGAGTGTTGCTGAGTTACCTATATCCTTTTAGGGTTATGCGCTTGAGACAGCTGTATACCAATTAAATAGGGTCCTAACCAAATCCGTGCCTACCACTCCATATGAGATATGGAAAGGGAAGAGACAATGTCTTAATTTTATTAAGATATGGGGTTGTCTGGCTGTCATGACCCGGAAAAGGCACGTGACTGGCACTTGAATCATGTGAAGCTTATAGGACTCCACCTAATTCAAGTAAACCAAAAGCCCAGAAATCTAAAGCTTTTAGGGGAAAATAGTGGAGGTGAAGTTTTGAAAGAATGGTATAATGAAATCAAGCTCTTTCTTTAAAATATATAAATGATAATATATGAAAAATAGAATCTTTGTATTTAATTTGAAAACCTTTCCATCATTTAAAATTTGGGCAGCACCTCCCTAGCAACGAATACAAGAAAAAATATATAAGGCATCCCCAAGCAGGAGCTAGCTCTTCGCCAATTGGCGGAAACAACCATGCAAATAATATAAATATACAACGCCGAAGACGAGGATCAAAACTCAGCAAGAATGCAAGAAACTAATATCATCAAGAAAACCAGAAACAACAATAAATACATAAGCGTGACTCTAAGGTCGAAAGAATAAACAATAATGGTTTCTAAGTCTACGAATATACATAGTCTGGTTGATGGAGCTTTAACTAGATACAAAAAAATAAATATACAAGTATAAAATGGTGGACACGATGCAATATATCACACCTATCGATGCAATCACCCTGAAGGAAGTGGTGTACCAGCAAGCCTCTACGGAACCTGTACGGCTAAACTTGCAAGAACTGTTTGCCAACTCGTGAGTAGAAGACATCACCGAGTAGAAACCGAATGTATGACGATTTGCTAGATCATACAGTACAAAATAATGAAAATAGTAGTACAATAACACCGAGTAACGGTAGAGGAAATAATATAGACACATGTGCAAAGTCAAGTGCTCGTGTCCGTGTCATAAAATAATTACATGTCATAAGTATCATGTATGAATGCATCACTAAATGGATGTGTCCAGCAACGACACAGAAAATTAGGATAAACCTGAGTGCCAAGCATCGACAATTGAAAATATCATGAAAACCGTGTCCATCAGCGACACAAAAACCTCATATCTCGGGCTCCATCAGTCCGGATCGGCCCATCAGATCTCACGACTATGGTCGGTATCCTCCGGATGTACGCCGCGCCAAATATCACCGGTCGGTAGTGCTCTCCTGCCAGGCTCAACGTCTCTCTATACGATCTTCTTGCCCCGGGATACCGCACCGGGTCCACCATGTACCCACAGACGGTTCTTCTCACTCCTCGAATCGGGTATGTTTACATACATGGTTCAAAAACTGAGAAAACTCATGGTGGACGCCCACACATCATTTTGCGAGAAAATCGCAATTTGCATTTTAAAATGATAATAGGTTTATGAAATTCTTGCGGTTTCTCCAAATCTAGAAATCTCATGAAATACTGAAATTTTCATAATCATGAATCAATGAGAAAACAATGAATATCGGCCATAAGCCCTTCAATAGTGCATAACCGAAATGAATGTATATGACATCTAAATAAGGAATACAATATCTAAACTAACATGTGAGAGCAAGGATACTAATAATATGAATAAACTACCGGCTAGCAGGTTATACCAATGAAGTAACGTTTTCTAATGCTTATGTGACATAGCAATTACCGATGATGTGTGTGTGAGCCGGCCAGTAAGTGTACGAGTAACATATGCATCATCGGTAATGGTGCAGGTGTCCTAGCAGGCGAGGTCATAACAGCTAATAAAAACACAATTAAATCTACAATGCAATGAATGACAGGAATAAGCAATAAATGCAACATCAAAATATATATATATATATATCTATATACGAGACAAACAATGATAGTGTTAGAAATAGAGCGAATCGTTGTTTTTAGAAAAGTAGGGGCTACGGTGTTTTGAAGAATGAATACCATTTTAAAAATCCGTAGCATCCTCTGGTTGCCCATTTGAAAATACCCACAATTCGCTAGTTTTGAAAATAGGTATAACTCGACTATACTCTAACATCTACTTAATAATTTAAGAAAACTAACTAAAGCTAAACTAAAACCTGGGTCAAAGTAGTGGAAGACTATACGTATCTGAGTCAATATATCTAGTACTCGGCGATCCAGCCTCATATCATCACGTACGGTAATATCTATCGTACAGCATCCTCGAGTCAAAAGTGCGGATCAATCATCATACATATACATCCCGTACGGAATAGTCCGTCGTACGACATCCTCAAAATCGAGGGTACGGGTCAAATATCATATAGTTCGTACGGTACCAATCATTGTACAAATCATAATCAGTGGTACGGATCTAAGGTCTCGTACAATCAATTGTTGTATCATATCATAAGTTATCGCATGTCAAGTATACATCACCCAACGATCCGTTAATATGTCATATCATATTCGGTGTCCCGAGTCAATCACATATCATAACCTCACGGCATCATGCCCGATCATATCGACTCATATCCATAAGCATATCATATCCTCATCTTGCACGTATATGTATACTATATATATATATACATCAACGCATATATATACATATATACATATACACCCATATCATATTACTGGTGTGTATGCGCGTGTGGGTGTGCGTATGTGAAAACACATATCCTAAGGTTCTCGACTAAGGTAAACTATGCTAGGGATAGATCTCTTTACGAGTACACCTAACCTAGCTTACAGTCTCCTAGAAATCCTATTGCTAAGTATCCATCTCGCATAACCACATTTATACAAGATATAGATATCCTATTCTACGGTTGCGGGGGTGCTATACGACATCCACCCGACTTTCCCCATAGATATACATGTACTCACCTCGATCCTCGCTTGCCGAAGTCGATAACGCCTTGCTCTTCCTCGTCATCCCAAAGTCCATGCAGGGGTACCTACAGTTCCCAAGCACATCGTATCGTAAAACAAGACTCAAATTCAAGAAATGCCGATACGGCACATGAAACACACATACGTTAAAACTTATGGTCCACACATGCAAAAACAACCAAACAACTCTCGCCATCGACGTACGAACGTCAATCGACCGAGATAAAACACAATTACGAAAACTCAAGCTATTAAAACTGCAAAACGAAAACAGCAACTCAAGAAAACACTCCCAGATTTGCCTCAGGTGAGAATTGGGACATTTAGCATATAGGATAGGTCAAGTTAACAGACAATGGAGCCATGGACCAAGCACGAGACAATTTTCCTATGCCCAGGGCGCAAATTACGGCCAAAATGGGATTATTGCGGTCTTAGTGAAGAGTTAGGGGCTCGGGTCTCTAGTGTAGCTTCCTAGTCACCTGCACATCTCTCGGTGATCGCTAAAATTTTTTAAGAGTCCCCAAGTGATAGCATATCTCTATAAATCATCACCAATTCCCCAAATTCTGATATCAGCAACTTCCAAGGTTCTAGTCTTTGGGTTTCTATACTTGGTTGGTCCAGGTTTTGACACTCGAGGGGTTGTAGTCACTAATTACACATCACAATATATAAAATCCCCTAACCCCCATCTAAGAAATTTCCAAGAGCACTAAATCACCAAATGTTAACTCTAAATTACTATAGAAGTTAAAGAAACACTAAAAACTTAGCTAGAGTGTAGAGATTACCTCATTTGGCAACTCAAGATTTTTCTTGAGTTGCCCAAAGTACTCAAAGTCCAATCTTGATTCCACCATAGGGTTTAGGATAGGGTTTAGATCACTTTTTGTGAAGGGGAGATGATATTTTGATTGAGTTTTTGAGGTGATTGTATGTGGTAGAGAGGAGGTGGAGGAAGTGGAGAGTGAAGAAGATGAAGATGAGAAGTGAAGTGAAGAAGACATGAGCCAAATGTGTAGAAACTTCCCATCTCTCTCTCTCTCACCTCAACCATGACACAAGTCCCATCACACACTCTCTCACCTTTATTCTTTTCCCTTTTTCTATTTTTTAAAAACAAAAACCATATATATAAATGAAATTGAATAATTTAGGCCATGGTTTCATGAATAATGTAACAAGTAGTTTGCAACATGATTTGTTGCATGACATGGACATAAGCAAGATTAATGAAACGTTAATTGAGTTTAGTAATAAACTCGTGTGTAAATAATTGTATAATATTTTATAAAATGTCCAAATCATATAAATTCTTTCAAAATCAATAATTCTTATTAATTTCCCAATTATTTTCCAAATTATCGGTATATAATTATACCTTTTCATTAAAACTAATCTTCATACTTTTAAGATATCCCTAATATTTATTATTTAATTATTTAAATTCCCAAAAATAATATTTTATTTTATGAAATGTTACAATCTTCCCCTCTTAGATAAATTCGGTCCCCGAATTTAAATTTAAACCTCCCATTATTTAAAACGTTTCAGTAAAACTATCAAGTCGTCGGGGCTCCGAAATCATGAATACATAAAATATATCATAACGTGCCGTATGCGCGTGAAAATGAGCGCAAAACTCAAAATCAAACTCCGTCAAACATCTCGCAATCATCGAAGTCATGACGAAAATGCAAGTTTCAAAATCCAATACGAAAATCAAACGTGGTATAATGAAGACTATAACATATATATAGTACGCATCTTGTGAAATTATTCGAACAACCGAATAAAACGCATGAAAAATCCTTTTTAAATCGCCGTGCGATGCGTATATCATGGCACAAGTAGCGGACGTTCATAATGAGGAAAATAGCCATATATATACTTGTCTTTTGTTTAACATATACGTCCTGCTTTTTGAAAATGTTTTAGAAGGGTTTCCTTCGTAAAGTTTCGTGTCATCATGGAAACGTAGGAAAATATTGAGACTATAGCTCCTTTTGAAGATCCCTTCGGTAAATATGGATGCACGCAAAAAATACTCAAGTACTGTCCTCAGACTAGTCCTGCTCAGTTATTAAACCATATAGTATATATCATAAAAACATTTTGTTCGAAAGAATCAGTCTAAAAAATGTATATAAAGAATGCCACGTGCGTTTGGTGCGCACAGAAATCGAAATCAACACTGGTGCCACAAATGTGTACAGAAACAAAACTAAGTGCAACGAGTGTGCACAAAAACATCTGTCCAGTGCAACGGGTATGCACGACAACAATATCAGGTGCATCTGTTATGCATGAAGAATCTCAATTTAGTGCATCTAGTGTGCACAAAATCACCTCCAATGCGCCAAGTACGCGCAGAATCCAATCAAGTGCATCGAGTCCGCACAAAAGCAGCTAGTGGAGTAGGTACACGATAACAAAAATTAAGTGGACAAGATGCACGAAAACAAATATCGAAATCAGCGGTATAAGACATACACCAAATCAAATCAAGTATACCGCGGTATATAAACTCACAAATATGTGCATCTGCGTGCACAAACCATATCAAGTACTGAAAGCTCGTGTAAACTATACAGAATGCATAAGTCAAAAACATGTGCATACCATATGTATGAAATCAAATAAAATATATTGAAGTATACAAAAGCAAAATCAAATATCTCAGAATGTGTACAAATCAAATCAAGTGCAATGGGTGTGCATGAAAACCAACATCAATATAACCGATACCTGAAAATAAGAATCAAGTGCAACTGTGGTGCACCAAAATCATCAATCATAAACAAATCGTCAAAACACCAAAATCCAAAACAACGGAAACGTGATATTCGAATCACCAAGTCATAAATCATAAATAGCCGGCGTTGAGGTGTCCTCCTCCAATTTCAAAAGGTGTCGGTCCATCCAAGGCTGGCAGAGTAAGAATATCTACTTTCCTCTTACCCACGGTCTAGCATCGTCTGTTCTTAGATCCTCGTTTGTCCTTATAGATTACTAGTTACATGATTCCCCGGCTCAACAGCCTAACTCGGAGTAATGACGGGAAAATTTCCGCTCCGGTGCTTCTCTGAAGATCTCCTGACCAATCATGGTCACTCGTAATGTATCACTTCAGCGATGGCAGCCTCTGGCCTAATGAGTAAGTGTGATACAACCAACTCTGGGTCCAAGTCTTATCGCGTAGTGTTCCAGAAGGATCCTGTCAGAGTCTCTTTCCAATACCATTTCTGTAGGGTTGCTAGGCACATGCACAAGGGTCTACGAGGCATCAACCATGCCCGATTTAAAAATTAGCCGTACCGAACAACCCGATACGAGATCTTTAAACTAGAGATTAGGCGAAAACAAGCATGTTAAACTCTTTAACACTAAGTGAGTGGGATTACAAGCTTTGTAGATCCAGTCCTTCACTTCTTAAGCTCTGTGTTGAGGTCCCTTCGCTGCGATCATCGTGTTCCGGACTCTCGAGAGGCTTCACGAAGAGAAAGATGCAGTCTTGCATCTGATCTTCGATAACAAAAATGATCTACCTTGAAGTTTCATTAACACAAGTTAACACTCACTAAATGAAGTGAACACTCTCATCTAAAGGGCAAGGATAGATGAGGATGAAGAAGTAGGATTTTTTCTCTCATTTATAATCTTTTTCTCACATATAATCATCACTTAGAAAAAGCTAGAAAGCTTTTTCCATGAAGAGAAGAAGGAAGAAGCAGAAGCCTTAATCCTTTTGTGATAAATAATGATAGTTATGATAAGGTTGAATAATGCAACCATGGTCAAACTAACCCTTGTAGAGATTTGACTAAGGTTAAAGGTTTGGTTGGGTTAAGGAAATATCTTGCAAAATATCTTTTCCAAAACAAAAATGAAAACCTTCTAGAAACTTCTAGAAATGATTAACCCAAATCAAACCGTAACCATGTTTAATCTCCACTAAACATGTTGCATTAATAACCATATCATGTTACAATATTATATATCACATATATAATATCTATTGTAACAAAATAAAATAATACAATTAACATATATCGCATATATATCAATGTATTACCCGAGTGAGAAAAAGAATTTTTTAGTGAGCTAATATTAGTTAATGTAATTTAATATATCATATATATTATTATACATTAAATTATCGAATCAACACTTGATCTGACAATCCGAATATATCGCATATAACCGACTAATATCTCATTTACCGATTCATTGAATCAACACTTGATCCGATGACCTGGCTGATATCAAATATCGTGAGAATAGAATACGGTATCACATATTGCATTATCCTCGGTCCTGCACATATCACATATGTGCTCCTACTCCATTTTTCCTGAGCCAAGAAACCTCTGTGTAGGACTCTAAAGAATCGTCAATACGCCGGCAGTAAGTGATGATCATATCAAACACCCACAAGCTGCAAGCGGTCAGCCACCCAGGTATTGAGCGCTCAGAAGATCAACAAGCAAGCCTGTAAATTCTCCTGTGAATCCAAACAGTAAAACTCCCGTACAGTCCGGTCTCGTCGTCTGATATGTCGCATATCTCGCCTAGGGGTGGTAAACGTCAGACCCCAGTAGCTTGATAAGTCGTGTCGATATGAGGTCTATAATAGTTCGAGAAACTACTGATAACACTTACCAGTAAATTTCAGCAACCCTGGCCAGGGATTTCCAGTTATAGCCACTCGAACACAGCGCAACATCAACTCCCTATACCGGGAGAGACGAATCCCCTCCTATCGCTCATTGCCTCCATGTGATTCGGGACTGTACCCAAAAGCCACCTTTTTGCACGCCCTCTTGGACGTGGTATGATGGAAATCAAAGCACAGTGGTAATCACACAAGACTCTATGACGATCTCGGGTCAACAGACTACTCTGTACCAGTGTCACCGGAGAACTGCCATCTGACGTAAGGTATAATACCATCTGGGAGTTCTCGGCGAGTCCGTCCAGTGTACCCAGTCTCTACTGAGCACCCGTACACCATCCTTGATGTCAAACACTGATAGATATGGGATCATCCATCGCCCATCATATGGGTCAAGATGCGTATACGCTAGTCTACTCTGGTGCATCGATGCCCTGTCTCGATACACCCTCGACTAGGAACAGTTATAGGATGCACTCGTTGACTACCGTGGCCCCACTAGTATGATCTCATCATAGTCCCAGTAGTCGAGTACATATCCTAAGGGCTTTATCAACATATAACATAGAGACAATCAGAGTACATGTTAAGATAAAGTACAACCAGATAGCATACTATCATGTCGAGCAAGAAAGTCCTTCCTATATATGTCCAAGCATCCATTACAATATACATCGTATGTACAGTAATGGCCTCTAGGGCATACATATAACTAAAAATCTCCCACTTGCACTAGGGCCATCTGTTGTGGTATCGCATACCAAACAATTAGCTGTGGTTGAAGTATCTCATACTCAACCATCCCATAAAAGTCTCTACTGGGAAAAAGGCCTTTGTGAGTGGATCCGTGCTGTTGTCCTCTGTGTCTACTCTCCTAACCTTGATCTCCCTAGAGATCAACCATCTCCATGATCAGGTGATACTGCCTAAGAATTATATCTGGATTTCTGATGGGACGGGGGTTCCTAGGCCAAAACCACAACTCCATTGTCATACAATGGTAGGAACGAAGTTCATCTCATGAACTTATATATATATAGACTGCCTTTTTGGTAGCATCCTTGGTAACGATGTATCTTGCCTTTAATCGTCTAGTAAGTCACGGTATCTAGCTTGGAACTCTTCCAACATACCGTCCCTCCACTGAGGGTAAAGACAATGCCTGCGACTGACATTCAGTCGTCCTTATCACCTTGGAAGCTTTCCAGTGATTCTCTCCAGGATCGATCGATACCATCTCACTACAACTAGTGAGAATCCTAACATCCATTTAGATCTATCTCATAGATCTAAAACCAGGATTCAGGAGGTATCGCTTTAATCTTATTTGGAGAATCCTTGTGATAAGCGGAGATTGACCGAGCGTAGCATAGGAAACTCCTTCCCTATCAAAAGTATGTCATCCACGTACTCTATGAGGATCACCACCATACTCTCTACTACCTTTTTGTATATATAAGGTTTATCTACCATTTTGATGAAGTCAAACTCTTTGACTGTCACATCAAAATAGATGTTCCAACTCCGCGATGCCTGATTTATCACATAAAATATCTTGCTCACGTTTCCGCTGCTCCCACTGTCTACGAAGATCTCTGGCTGTGTACTTATAGACGCTCTCTTCCAAATCATCATTTAGAAAAGCAGTCATGACACCCAACCGCCAGATATCGTAGTCATGGTATGTAGCCGTGGCAAGTAGGATCTGGATGGACTTAAGCATAGCTTTGAAAGTCTCAACTTTTCCATGTACACCAAGTAATCTTCTCAAGATATATTTGCTCCTTATGGGGATTTAACCCTTCAGATAAAGCAACCAAAGTCCATACTTTGTTGGTGTATAAGGATTCCATCTCAGATCGCTAAGTATCCAGCCATTCTTACAGAGTCCCACTCCTGATGGCCAGCTCGAAACTAGTTGGGTCATCATCTCATGAAATCCTCGCTCCCACTGTCATAGAGAAAACCGAAGTATCTCTCAGGTGGATGAGGAACTCTATTAGATCGGCGGAGAGGCTGAGGTTCGTTAGAAACTATCGAATCCTTTGGTTCTACCAAATCATCAGCTGCAGTTTGTATAGCTGGAACTCTTTCCAGTTCTACCTCATGACCAATAATTTCTTCATAAGAAATTCCCTTTCACAAAGGTGGCATGCTGAGGAACAAAACATCTTTTGTTCCTCGATTTGGTAGAAGATATTCTCTTGCGTATGCTTGGGATATCCAACAAACTTCCACAGAACTAACTTTGTCTCGAGCTTGTCCGGATTATGCTTTTAGACATAGGCTGGACAACCTCAAATCTTAACAAACTTAGGATATTGGCTCTTCCCTTTCCATATCACATATGAAGTGGTAGGCAACTGATTTGATTTGAACCCTATTCAATAGGTATGCAGCTTCTCAAGTGCATGACTCCCAAAAGGAAATAGGCAACTCAGTAGTACTCATCATAGAGCACACCATATCACATAGGGTGTGATTGCTCTGCCCCGATACACCGATGTGCTGTGGTGTATATAGAGGAGTAATGCAGAGAGAGAATCTCATTCTCCTTTAGAATAGTCCAGGAATTCCGTGCTCAAGTATTCTCCTCCCTGATCTCATCAAAGGACATAATACTTATACCCGTTTTTGGTTATCTACTTCTAACTTATATTCTGTGATTATCTCAAAAGTTTTAGACTTGTGTTTCAACAGGAACATATGTCTGAATCTTGAGAGATCATCAGTGAATCTAATGAAGTATAAAGAACCAGTCCCGGCATTTGTAGACAGGGGACCTTCATACATCAGCATGTATCAATCCCAAGAGTTCACTAACTCTTTCTCTGTTTCCAATAAACGGAGCTGTGGTCTTCTTATCTCTGTGACATGACCGGCAAGTTTCACAAGATGTAAATTCAAACTAATTTAAATATGCATCTATATGTAACTTCAGCTAGTCGGGTCGCATTGATTTGACCTAGTCTACAATGCCTCAAGAAAGATTCGTTCATTTCTGAACTCTTCCTCTTGTGTGTGTTCTGTATACTAAGAACTGTGGTTTGATTTAGAACATCTATGCTTTTAGATAACGTGCCTGAACCGATCAACTCTTGATATAAGAAATGTTCAAAATATTATCCAACAATACAAAATTATATCATTTCTTTACTAATAAAGAGACTGATATGATGTTGTATTTCAGGTTCGGTATCTAATAATATTCGTTCAGAATCAATGTATTCTGGTAATATAGGGTGATAGTGACCAACAGACTTGGCTGCAACACTTGCACCGTTTTCTATCTTATGAAACTTATCACCCGTTCTCAGTTCTCTACCTATCTGTAGCCCATGTAACAAATTACATATGTGAGATCCTGATCCGGTATCTCATACCCAGGACGTAAAGGATACTGAGAAACAGTTCTCTGTAATGAACACACCCGAAGAAGATGCATCAGCATGCACTTTCTTCGTTTGGGCGGCATGGGAATTCTGGTAATCCCCTATTTCCTGCTCTGTATTATAACAATTATAAGTTGGAGTGGGACCAATGTTCCTAAGTGCAGTATAACAACCGGGTTCGGTCAATACATCCGTATTATTATCTTTATTAAGGCGTGACATGGTCGCTACCTGGAGAGAGAGAGAAGAAAACACTCAGCGTGCACTTTTACAAGATTAGATTGGTTATCAATTTATCTAATCAGGATGTCTCCTACTGTTTTAGTCAAATCTTCCTTCAAACCCTAAAAGGAAAGACTAGCCGGGATTAATTACACTCTACAAGTTCACCAATTTTTCAGCCAGGCCAGTACCGGTACTTTGAGGGAGGTTCCCCGTGCTTTCGCACGGACCTAATTAAAGTAAACCTCGTTTTCTCAGGGGCGTAACCCCGTTGACACCTTCCTAGACACCTACTTGATCGGCTAATTGTAATGTGTAAAACTCTCCCAGGAGTAACTCTTACTCGCAGCGGGTATCGGGATCCAACTATCTCATAGAAGGTATGCATTCTCATTGCAAATTTCAACTCTTGAAATTACCAATAATATTCTGCCCCTAGCGTCCTATGACCTTGACGAATGCCAACAAACCATAGGCTACTAGTCAAGTTTAACCCGTCATTTCCTGATTGAATTAAACCCACCCGCACGACCCTTGACGAATGCCAATAAAGTCGCACGACTACCCTAACTCAATCTGCATCATATGCATAAGCAGATAAGTATAAATAGCTACCGCACACTACGTCTTGACGAAAGCCAACAAACGCAGCACGAATACTATGAAGTACTTATCTGAAATGACGGAGGACTACGACAGGTTTTTAAGAAAACCTTTTTCGTAATGAACTTGATATCGTTGTAGAATCGAGTGATTTTGAATGGAGTGTTTTTGAGGCTTTTCTAGTTTTGCTAAAGGGGTCACTCCCGGTGAAGGGATCGTCGGCCCTTTCCTCATCGAATAAGGTGCAGGATATTTCACAAATATCACTATGCAAAGCAAAAAACTATAGAACCAATCAAAAGACAAACCGAGTTTGTAGTATCTGCTAGTTTCACTAAAGAGGTCACTCCCGGTGAAGGGATCTCGGCTCTTTCCTTATCGAATAAGGTGCTGGATGTTCTACAAGGAACACCGCTATGCAAAGCAAGAACTAAAGCTACCAGTTTTTAAACAAGTTTCTAGAACATCTTTAGGTTTCTTTTAGTTTCATTAATCTCATTAATGAAGTCCCATTTTAATTATACTTCACAGGCATCACATTTGAAACGAAATCTGCAATATAATATATATCTCATATATATAATATAAACATTTGTCTCAGGAAGTAATATGATCTCATCACAGAACATTGCAGCAGAAGAACATATATGAAATATTGGGTATACTAGGACGTCCGTGTTTTAATACGAGCCTGTATAAAATACGGATTCCACGGTCGTGATGAATAGCCAAACCCACATCCCTAGACCCCTACGAGAGCGACAAGCAACACTGCCAATTCTAGAGTTAGGAGACCCGGTCTCGACTCCTCGAGATGGTCTTCCACTGGACCCTAGAACCCGGTTACTTGTGCTCCCCGCCTTGGGTCTACCTAATGCGGAAAAGTAAATAATATACAATGGTGACATCACCCTCAGCCCGGAAGTGCCCCAATAAAAGAATATTACATACAAATGAATTTTACATGAATGAAAAAGAAAAACTCTCATCTCACATAAAACCCCCGGCTATTCAGAACACGACGATCCAATATAACATATCACAGCAACACATAATATCTCATATCATCAACGTAAGCAAGTATGCGTATCCCGATTGTCGTTGATGTATAGCAACGAAGCCGGCGATACACCACATACTACGCTTACGGTCACAGAAAAGAAAGTGTAAAACTACAACAGTTGGAATCCGCAACCTTCTTAGACATCGCATGCTTAACCAAATGAATTCCTTTAGACATCGCATGCCTAACAATTATAAAACCCGCATTTTAGTCTCATTATCGAAAACTCTTTTCAATATCTAGTCGGGCAATTCAACAAGATTCCCGATAATCTGATCGAATGCTCGTCGCAAACTTTAGTAGACGGCCGCACTCCCGATGCCGTCGACGAAGTGCACTAAGGCGGAACACCGCTGCCGCGAGCACCCTAACGGATGCTTTTGGCGATGGGGTTCTCCTACAGTCACTTGGTAGGGGCTATGGGGCGTGGCTGTCTATTAAGTTTACCCGACGAGTATCCACGTACGCTACGTGATTGCGACGGACTTTTGATCACATCAAAATTCCGTGGCAGCCGATCATCTGAGACTGAACTGCTAGATTTATAACATTCAAATTAGTTATCTCATAACTACTTGTAGATTCCAAATATTGTATCACATTCCAGATAAATAGACAATGTTAAACTTTCCGATCGAATAATCAAACACCCAAGATTTTCCCAATATATCTCAACACTTGAAATCAGTTTAAAAACATCCATTACATGCCACAGTACCAATGGTCCAGCCGTAGAAGGGTCAAGCCAACGCCTCACATGTGGCACGCCGTACTGCTACAAACCCTAAGGTTTAGAGCCAGTTCAAGACGGTCACATAATCGAGTTAAGGTTTTTGGTCTTCTAGAGGGTCCACCGCGTTACTTGCACGACATAGAATGTTCTTAAACTACGGAAAAATCCAACTTTTGAAAAAATTTCCGACAGGGGAAAAAGTGAGTTATTGATATCTGTTCAAACTTTTTAACAGTTTCTAAAATTATCCGGAAAAACTTAAACGAAGTTAAATTATCCGATCGAATCAACGAGTTCCCAATACAACCCAGAAAACTCAACACTTAAGTGGAATTAAAAATTCCCAGAAGACTGCAAAAGAACCCAGAAAAGTTACTGTGAAGTAGTGGGCCCCATAATCACTGTTCAGCCGCGGAACCGCGGCCACGTGCATGGTTTGGCCGCGGTTCTGCAGTCACGTGACCGATTTAGGAGACCGTATTTCCCAGTAATTCTTATATTCTCCTGCTTGTTTTTCTGAGATTTTTAATGTAGAAAAAATCACATTTTTAGAAAAAATCCAGAGAGGGATCTAAACCGGGTATTCGGAGTTCGATCGGACTTTAAACTTCGCCTAGACTTCACCTAAAGTTCTAGCTTGGCTCTGATACCACTGTAAGGTTGCTAGGCACATGCACAAGGGTCTACGAGGCATCAACCATGCCCGATTTAAGAATTAGCCGTGCCGAACAACCCGATACGAGATCTTTAAACTAGAGATTAGGCGAAAACAAGCATGTTAAACTCTTTAACACTAAGTGAGAGGGATTACAACCTTTGTAGATCCGGTCCTTCACTTCTTAAGCTCCGTGTTGAGGTCCCTTCGCTGCGATCATCGTGTTCCGGACTCTCGAGAAGCTTCACGAAGAGAAAAATGCAGTCTAGCTTCCGATCTTCGATAACAAAGATGATCTATCTTGAAGTTTCATTAACACAAGCTAACACTCACTAAATGAAGTGAACACTTTCATCTAAAGGGCAAGGATAGATGAGGATGAAGAAGTAGGATTTTTTCTCTTATTTATAATCTTTTTCTCACACATAATCATCACTTAGAAAAAGCTAGAAAGCTTTTTCCATGAAGAGAAGAAGAAAGAAGCAGAAGCCTTAATCCTTTTGTGATGAATAATGATAGTTATGATAAGGTTGAATAATGAAACCATGGTCAAACTAACCCTTGTAGAGATTTGACTAAGGTTAAAGGTTTGGTTGGGTTAAGGAAATATCTTAGAAAATATCTTTTCCAAAACAAAAATGAAAACCTTCTAGAAACTTCTAGAAATGATTAACCCAAATCAAACCCTAACCATGTTTAATCTCCACTAAACATGTTGCATTAATAACCATATCATGTTACAATATTATATCGCATATAACCGACTAATATCTCATTTACCGATTCATCGAATCAACACTTGATCCGATGGCCCGGCTGATATCAAATATCGTGAGAATAGAATACGGTATCACATATCGCATTATCCTCGGTCATGCACATATCACATATGTGCTCCTACTCCGTTTTGCCTGAGCCAAGAAACCTCTGTGTAGGACTCTAAAGAATCGTCAATACGCCGGCAGTAGGTGATGATCATATCAAACACCCACAAGCTGCAAGCGGTCAGCTAAACGTAACAGCCACCCAGGTATTGAGCGCTCAGAAGATCAACAAGCAAGCCTGTACATTCTCCTATGAATCCAAACAGTAACACTCCCATACAGTCCGGTCTCGTCGTCTGATATGTCGCATATCTCACCTAGGGGTGGTAAACGTCAGACCCCAGTAGCTTGATAAGTCGTGTCGATATGAGGTCTATAATAGTTTGAGAAACTACTGATAACACTTACCAGTAAATCTCAGCAACCCTGACCAGGGATTTCCAGTTATAGCCACTCGAACAGAGCGCAACATCAACTCCCTCTACCGGGAGAGACGAATCCCCTCCTATCGCTCATTGCCTCCATATGATTCGGGACTGTACCCAAAAGCCACCTTTTTGCATGCCCTCTTGGACGTGGTATGAAGGAAATCAAAGCACAGTGGGAATCACACAAGACTCTATGACGATCTCGGGTCAACAGACTACTCTGTACCAGCGTCACCGGAGAACTGCCATCTGACGTGAGGTATAATACCATCTGGGAGTTCTCGGTGAGTCCATCCAGTGTACCCAGTCTCCACTGAGCACCCGTACACCATCCTTGATGTCAAACACCGATGGATATGGGATCATCCATCGCCCATCATATGGGTCAAGATGCGTATACGCTAGTCTACTCTGGTGCATCGATGCCCTGTCTCGGTACACCCTCGACTAGGAACAGTTATAGGATGTACTCGTCGACTACCGTGGCCCCACTAGTATGATCTCATCATAGTCCCAGTAGTTGAGTACATATCCTAAGGGCTTTATCAACATGTAATATAGAGATAATCAGAGTACATGTTAAGATAAAGTACAACCAGATAGCATACTATCATGTCGAGCAAGAAAGTCCTCCCTATATATGTCCAAGCATCCATTACAATATACATCGTATGTACAGTAATGGCCTCTAGGGCATACATATAACTAACAATTTCTGCCGGACTGTCCGGAAGTTAGCACTCTTCACTTAATCCGTTTCTTGTTCTAGAACAACTGCATTCTTATCATGACCCGTCTTTGGAATTTCATCCGTATACAATGCCTCTACGCGCGTTACAAGTCTCTGGCACTAACGGAGTGGAACATCAACTCGTTAAAATCTCGTACAAACCTTTTACTCTGCTTCTCTTTGGTATAAACCAATTCGGAATTATCTCTTCGTAGTTGTGTGAACTGCGCTCCAAACGGCTGCACTCGTTTCTAGAGTCTCCCTTTTAAAACTACGGACTCGGTATCCTTAATATCCCGTAGTAGGCATCTGGCCAATTAAATTCTCGGGGACTCGTCCAAATCATCGGAGTGATGCACTTACGCTCGTCCTGTCTCGATCGACTCACAACACGTCTGTGTGAGGTCTTCTTCTAGCTGAAGCTAGCCAATCTAGTGATCTCGCATCGGGGCATCCAAACGAACCACATGTCCTAGTCATTCATCCATGGGTGACTAGCGATCTTCTATCGTATCCCTATGTATAAACTCTTGCTACATTAGCTTCAAGGGTCTGGGGCAATACCTAATCAACTCAGCAACATCTGGCTCATTTGTTCGCACGGTAGACAACGCCTCAATCACCTAGAGTAGATGGTACCATAATAATCTTTGCAATCTTGCTATCCTTTAGCAATGGCCCTGTCATCTGGTGTAGATCTCGAACGCTCGCGTCAACGAGAAAACATAGTAAAACAATATATCGAAACACTCATGTCAATTGAATACATCCTGGTCAGTCCTCATCCATGACGAGCTCGTGTTGACCGCAACTCTAGCTACAGCTCTCTCTGCTCGTATAGCCGTGATAACAGAAACCATAATCCGATATCGATGAGGACAGATCATAGGAACGAATAGAAATGCAATGCATAAGAAATGTACATCCTAAGGCTTCTTAAGCGGAGTAGTGTATTATAAGTATGCCGAGGAACATACACATGGTACGTCACTCTACTTAAGTCACCTACTCCATCAACCAAGGTCAACCTACACGACGAAAGTTCGGGTCTAATACCCCATTGACCAAGTCTAAGTTCCGTAAGATCAAGCCTAGGTTCCGAATATATATATACGCCCTAGACTCCGCATAGTCAAACCTAGACTCGAACCAAGGTTAAACCTAACACTCTGATACCAACTTTGTCATGACCCGGAAAAGGCACGTAACTGGCACTTGAATCATGTGAAGTCTATAGGACTCCACCTAATTCAAGTAAGCCAAAATCCCAGAAATCTAAACCTTTTTAGGGGAAAATAGTGGAGGTGCAGTTTTGAAACAATGGTATAATGAAATCAAGCTCTTTCTTTAAAATATATAAGTGATAATATATGAAAAATGGAATCTTTGTATTTAACTTGAAAACCTTTCCTTCATTTAAAATTTGGGCAGCATCTCCCTTGTAATTTTTAACCCAAAAACGAATACAAGAAAAAATATATAAGGCATCCCCAAGCGGGAGCTAGCTCTTCACCAATTGGCGGAAATAACCACGCAAATAATATAAATATACAACGCCGAAGGCGAGAATCAAAACTCAGCAAGAATGCAAGAAACTAATATCATTAAGAAAACCAGAAACAACAATAAATACATAAGCGTGACTCTAAGGTCGAAAAAATAAACAATAATGGTTTCTAAGTCTACGAATATACATATTCTGGTTGATGGAGCTTTAACTAGATTCAACAAAATAAATATACAAGTATAAAATGCTGGACACGTTTCAATGTATCCCACCTATCGATGCCATCACCCTGAAGGAAGTGGTGTGCCAGCAAGCCGCTACGGAACCTGTACGGCTAAACCTGCAAGACTGTGGCACAACGGAGGTGAGTTGCCAACTCGTGAGTAGAAGAAATCACCGAGTAGAAACCAAATGTATGAAGATCTCCTAGGTCATACAGTATAAAATAATGAAAATAGTAGTACAATAACACCAAGTAACGGTAGAGGTGATATAGACACATGTGCAAATTCAAGTGCTCGTGTTCGTGTCATAAAGTAACCACATTTCATAAGTATCATGTATGAATGCATCACTAAATGGATGTGTTCAGCAACGACACAAAAAATCAGGATAAACCTGAGTGCCAAGTATCAACACTTGAAAATATCATGAAAACTGTGTCCATCAGCGACACAAAAACCTCATATCTCGGGCTCCGTCAGTCTGGATCAGCCCATCAGATCTCACGACTATGATCGGTATCCTCCAGATGTCCGCCGCGCCAAATATCACTGGTCGGTAGCGCTCCCCTGACAGGCTCAACGTCTCTCCATACGATCATTTTGCCCCAGGGTACCGCACCGGGTCTACCATGTACCCGCAGACGGTTCCTCTCATTCTTCAAATCGGGTATGTATACACACGTGGCTCAAGAACCGAGAAAACTCATGGTGGACGCCCCACATATCATATCACGAGAAAATCTCAATTTGCATTTTAAAATGATAATAGGTTTATAAAATTCTTGCGGTTCTCCAAATCCAGAAATCTCATGAAATACCGAAATTTTCATAATAATGAATCAATGAGAAAACAATGAATATTGGCCATAAGCCCTTCAACAATGCACAACCGAATCAATACATGAATGTATGCGACATCTAAATAAGGAATGCAATATCTAAACTAACATGTGAGAGCAAGGATACTAACAATATAAATAAACTATCGGCTAACAGGTTATACCAGTGAAGTAACGTTTTCTAATGTGTACATGACATAGCAATTACCGATGATGATGTGTGTGAGCCGGCCAGTAAGTGTACGTGTAACATATGCATCATCGGTAATGGTGCAAGTGTCCTAGCAGGCGAGGTCATAACAACTAATAAAAACACAATTAAATCTACAATGCAGTGAATGACAGGAATAAGCAATAAATGCAACATCAAAATATATATATCTATATACGAGACAAACAATGATAGTGTTAGAAATAGAGCGAATCGTTGTTTTTAGAAAAGTAGGGGCTACGGTGTTTTGAAGAATGAATACCATTTTAAAAATCCATACCATCCCCTGGTTGCCCATTTGAAAATACCCACAATTCGCTAGTTTTGAAAATAGGTATAACTCGACTATACTCTAACATCTACTTAATAATTTAAGAAAACTAACTAAAAGCTAAACTAAAACCTGGGTCAAAATAGTGGAAGACTATACGTATTCGAGTCAATATATCTAGTAGTCGGCGATCCAGCCTCATATCATTACGTACGGTAATATCTATCGTACGATATCCTTGAGTCAAGAGTGCGGATCAATCATCATACATATACATCCCATATGGAATAGTCCGTCGTACGGCATCCTCAAAATCGAGGGTATGGGTCAAATATCATATAGTTCGTACGGTACCAATCGTCGTACAAATCATAATCAGTGGTACGGATCTAAGGTCTCGTACAATTAATTATTGTATCATTGTTCCCCTCCAAACACAGAGACGCGACCTCGCAGGTTCGTCTTGCCTGAAATTCGGGGAAGATGCTAATTGGTGCTATCCGTCCACCTCTCCGAAGATGCCATGTTGATTTATGGCATCGTGTATCGAAGGTTTAAACGGATGCGGCCGATATAGCAGACTTCGTCAGATTCCCCCTCACTTGAGGGGGTTTTGATTATGGGGACGCTCTTCCCTGCAGGCGCAAGCCCCTGCAGTTAATTACGCTACCGCATCGCGGTAACAACTTTCTCCTTCGCCATATGGTTACTTCGTGTCGTGGGTGTTTGTTTTGTGTTTGGTTGCCCTTGGATTGTATATGGAGACTAAGTTATGTTGTCGCCCGTAGGGCGTGGACTAGTCCAAATCCGTATCTTTCTTAGATTTGGGTTTGGGGGGTTGTGTTTAAGGATACGTTAGCCTTATTTGAGGCTAAGATCAACTTAAACGTTTGTTAAGGACACGTTAGTCTAATTTTAGACTAAGATCAACTTAACGGGATCATTTAGATCCGACAAGAGAGCAATTGGACTCTATTGTTTAGTTTAGTGACATTGCGGTCGATAATTAGTTTAAGGACATTACGGTCTATTGTTAGTTTTAAGACATTGCGGTCGAGGTTAAGGATATCATAGTTCATGAGTTTAGGGACCTCACAGTCCGTTATTAGTTTTAAGACATCACGGTCAAGGTTAAGGACATCATAGTCCGTGAGTTTAAGGACCTCACAGTCCGGTATTAGTTTTAAGACATCACGGTCGAGGTTAAGGACATCATAGTCCATGAGTTTAAGGACCCCACAGTCCGTTATTAGTTTTAAGATATCATGGTCGAGGTTAAGGACATCATAGTCCGTGAGTTTAAGGACCTCACAGTCCGGTATGTGTGGTCGTCGGGACCCTCACCTTTTTGAAGACGTTGAGGAATTACAACGGCAAATATCAAAGGAGTGAAGAGATATACCCTTGAACCGGGGTGTAAATTGATTGGAAGAGCAGGTATGCTCAGTTCAATTTAAATTGAGAACTTATGGACAGAATTGGACTATGTCCAGTTAAAAATGTTTAACATTTTTATTTATGTTCTGCCTGTTAGGCCTTTATTTGGGCTCTGCCCTTTTAATAATGCCAAGCATTGGGCTCTGACATTGGATTCAATTAAATGCATAGTATTTATCAGGAGCAAAATGGTGTTCATATAGTGCGTCACGTGGCGCGTCAAGCGCTTTGCGCCAATTAAAGAGCGCATTGCGCTAGCGCATGCGAAGGTGACACGTGTCATGCTCAGCGCTAAGCGCTGGTTTGTTAGCGCACCGCGCTGGTTCGTGGGTGCGCCAGTGAATGACATGTGGCGTGCTTGGGGCTTGGCGCAGTGCTCTATTTTCAGGAACGCAAAGCGCAGATCGTGTCCGTGGTTGACACGTGGCAGGTTTTAGCGCTGTGCGCCGGGCCATGAGCGCAAAGGCGCAGTTCAAGAGTGCAAAGCACTTTCCAGTAGCGCAAAGCGCATCAGATAAAATTTAAGATCAAAGAACAAGTTTTTTGATCTTCAAAGGAGGCCTTGCTTCAAGATCCAAGAACTAAAGTTCTTGTCTTTATCAAAAGGCTCTGCCTTTAGAGATCAAAAGATCTGTGGATGAAGTAAAGTACTTCTTTATTTTAAGGATTGAATCTTTTAATCCTTTATATTTAATCAAAGATCTTGGTCTTTTTTATAGATCTAAGATCTTTTTAGAAGAGGATTCTTCTTTTTTAATGAGATGATTTCATCTCTGTTATTCAAGAATTAATTGTTTTTACCTTTAAAGATGAAGAAAATGATCTTCTTTCTTCAAAGGCTTGCCTTTCTTTCTTTTTTTGAGTTCTTCTCAAAGTGTGCAGAGGGTTTTTTCTTTTTGAGACTTGAAGTCTTGGGGCCTTTATATAGGGCCAATTGATTTGTTAAATCAGTTTAAGAGATCTTTCTCTGATTGATCTGGGAATATTTCCCACCGTTGGATCTTTGATCCTAAGGCTTCTGTTTTACAGAAGATAATCTTCTTGTTTTAATAAGATTGAAAAATCTTTCCATTACAGAATTTTAATTCTGATTAATTAATAATTTATTATTATTAGATCTTTTGATCTAACGGTGGGAAATTCTTTTAATTCCAGCGCTGGCGCACTTGGCGCGAGCGCACCTACGTTTGACATGTGGCGTGCAGCGTAGAGTGCAGCGCAACTGCGCTAGCGCGCCCGTGCTTGACACGTGGCGCGCAGCACAGAGCGCAGCGCAGCTGCATTAGCGCGCCTGTGTTTGACACGTGGTGCGTAGCGCAGAGCGCAGCGCAACTGTGCTAGCGCACCTGTGTTTGACACGTGGCGCGCAGCAGAATCTGAAGCGTTGCTTCAATTTAATTTTGAATTTTAAAGCAGAGCTTTGCTCTGATTGGGGGTGCAGAAGCGTCGCTTCATTTCCAATCTTGGAATTTGAACAGAGCTTTGCTCTGATCGAGAGAAGCAGAAACGTCGCTTCATTTCCAATCTTGGAATTTGAACAGAGCTTTGTTCTGATTGGGGAAACAAATGCCCCCCCACCGTTGTGCTTGCGTGGCCCACACGTGAGCGCAGCGGTGGCAACATCTGAGCCCTTGGATCAACTCAGAAATTGAAGAGACGTTTTAACGCCTATAAATAGGACCTTTGGTCCTCTAGATGATTATCATCGTCTTTGAGAATTTTGTTCAGAGCACAGCTCTTCTGTTTTGAGAATTTCTCAAAAGTAGAAAAGGAACTCTTTCCAAACTTAGGTAAAATTTTAACAAATCTTAATGAGTTAGGGTTTTACCTATTAACAGAGCCTTGCTCTTCATAGATCTTTGATCTTCAGAAAACCCATTTAAGGTTTCACTAGCAGAGCTTTGCTCCATAGGTCTAAAGAGATCTAAAGAGAACCCCATTAGGGTTCCATTAATAGAGCTCTGCTCTCTAAAAGGATTTTACTTATGATTTCTTAATTCAATAATGGAGCTTTGCTCCTTTCAAATCATATAGAAGAACTCTTAAGAGCTTTTCATGGATCTTGAAGCTTAAAGATGGAATTTTATTTTTTATGAATTATGTCATCTTTTCAGAGCAAAGCTCTCAATGTTCTCGGGGGATTTCTTTAAATTCCCCTCATAATTGATTTTGATAGGTGTCACTCCTGTCTGCAGAGCATTGCTCTCGAGGAGTTTAACTCCATGTGCCTGTTTTGAATAAGAAATTGCTTATTCAGTCTGTCTACTAACTTTGTTGATTTTCTTTTACAGGAGTAATGGACGCTCACATGTATGATCTCGACGAGATTATCTCTTACGGAGACATCCACTCACTCGGCCGTTCTCAGAATCGAGAATTCACAAACGCCGAGTGTGCCGAAATTATGAGTCGCTTCGACGCATACAATGGTCAACTGCTTCCTCGGCGTTCCCCTCTCCTGAAGCTTATTGTGGGAGCGATCTGGGAAATGCTTCCTCTATTCTGTACCGGCGTGCCGCTTAGGGCATTAGATGCCGCTGAGGATAAGGTGCACTCGGTGTATCTGATGAGCCTGATCTCAAAGAGAAGGCGAGACAATCTTGTCGATCTCCTGCACCAGGCTTTTCAACAGTCGGCCGTACTTGCTGCCTATCGGAGGCTGGAGGACATCCGTGGGGATCCCGATGCTTGCGATCGCGAAAGAAAGCACACTAGGATGGTTCGCCAGGCCTGGAAAATTCTGGACAAGGTCACTTTTGAGTTCCTCAATCCATGCCCTGGATATGAGGTTTTGCCATTGTAATTATTTTGATAATGTCTTTGTTTCTTGTTTTTATAATTGTAAGAGCCTTTTTGCAATATGAATGGCAAATTTCTCATTTTAGCATGTCTTATTTCATGTTCTAAATCTTTTGCACATGCATGAACGGGTGAGCCTCGAACGCTTAATTAAATGCAGATCAGATGTTCTCCTTGTTGCTTTCTTCTCTTTGCTGTGTTGTTGCCATATGATTTTAGCAAGTGCGATATGTAGGTAGCATATAACTGTCAATCTTGGATTCTTTGTAGGGCGGTGATGGCTTAGAAAACAGGGTTAGAATCTGTCACCTAAGACTTTTCAACTTTATGAGCCGTGAGGGTCTCATAAAGAATTTTCTCCCTACCAGTCGAGAGGATCCCGTAGGTGTAATTTTTTCTTAAGAATCGTGAGGATTCCCAAGGGCGTTTTCTCTTGAGAGTCGTAAGGATCTCACAAGAGAATTTTCTTCCTTATGAGTCGTGAGGACCCGCAAGTGATGGGTGAAGTTGTCCTTATCCGCATTCCACGGAGTCAGGGATTGCTCTGGATGCTTCCTACGGGTTCACTGCCGTGTTTGGCGAGGACCAGGCTCCGCTCTGGACGTTTTTCAGGATACCGTAGTTTAAAGACATCGCGGTCAAGGTTAAGGACATCATAGTCCGTGAGTTTAAGGACCTCACAGTCCAATGTTAGTTTTAAGACATCACGGTCGAGGTTAAGGACATCATAGTTCATGGATTTAAGGACTCCACAGTCCGATGTTAGTTTTAAGACATCACGGTCGAGGTTAAGGACATCATAGTTCGCGGATTTAAGGACTCCACAGTCCGATGTTAGTTTTAAGACATCACGGTCGAGGTTAAGGACATCATAGTCCGTGGATTTAAGGACTCCACAGTCCGATATTAGTTTTAAGACATCACGGTCGAGGTTAAGGACATCATAGTCCGTGGATTTAAGGACTCCACAGTCCGATGTTAGTTTTAAGACATCACGGTCGAGGTTAAGGACATCATAGTCCGTGGATTTAAGGACTCCACAGCCCGTTGTTATTTTTAAGACATCACGGTCGAGGTTAAGGACATCATAGTCCGTGGATTTAAGGACTCCACAGTCCGATGTTAGTTTTAAGACATCACGGTCGAGGTTAAGGACATCATAGTCCATGGATTTAAGGATCTCACAGTCCATTGTTAGTTTTAAGACATCACAGTCGAGGTTAAGGACATCATAGTCCGTGGATTTAAGGACTCCACAGTCCGATGTTAGTATTAAGACATCACGGTCGAGGTTAAGGACATCATAGTCCGTGGATTTAAGGACTCCACAGTCCGATGTTAGTTTTAAGACATCACGGTCGAGATTAAGGACATCATAGTCCGTGGATTTACGGACTCCACAGTCCGTGAAATGTGTGGTTGTTGAGACCCGTCACCTCTTTGAAGACGTTGAGGAATTACAACGACAAATATCAAAGGAGTGAAGAGATGTACCCTTGAACCGAGGTAAAATTAGTTTAAAATTATTGCAGTTGATTGTTAGTTTTAAGACATCACGGTCGAGGTTAAGGACATCATAGTCCGTGAGTTTAAGGACCTCACAGTCCGATGTTAGTTTTAAGACATCACGGTCGAGGTTAAGGACATCATAGTCCGTGGATTTAAGGACTCCACAGTCCGATATTTGCTATGGATGCTTCCCACGGGTTCACTGCAGTGTTCGGCGAGGACCAGGCTCCGCTGTGGATGCTTCACACGGGTTCACTGCCGTGCTCTGCGAGGACCAGGATCCGCTCTGGACGTTTTCCATGGGGTCAGAAGTGACGTTATCCGCGTTCCACGTAACCAGGAATTTTGCTCTAGATGCGTCCCACGGGTTCACTGCCATATTCGGCGAGGACTAGGATCCGCTCTGGATGCTTCACACGGGTTCACTGCCGTGTTCTGCGAGGACCAGGATCCGCTCTGGACGTTTTCCACGGGGTCAGAAGTGACGTTATCCGCGTTCCACGTAACCAGGAATTTTTGCTCTAGATGCTTCCCACGGGTTCGCTACCGTGTTCGGCGAGGACCGGGCTCCGCTCTGGATGCTTCACACGGGTTCACTGCCGTGCTCTACGAGAACCAGGATCCACTCTGGACGTTTTCCACGGGGTCAGAAGTGGCGTTATCCGCGTTCCACGTAACCAGGAATTTTACTCTAGATGCTTCCCACGGGTTCGCTGCCGTGTTCGGCGAGGACTAGGCTCCGCTCTGGATGCTTCACACGGGTTCACTGCCGTGCTCTGCGGGGACCAGGATCCGCTCTGGACGTTTTCCACGGGGTCAGAAGTGACGTTATCCGCGTTTCACGTAACCAGAAATTTTGCTCTAGATGCTTCCCACGGGTTCACTGCCGTGTTCGGAGAGGACTAGGCTCCGCTCTGGATGCTTCACACGGGTTCACTGCCGTGCTCTGCGAGGACCAGGATCCGCTCTGGACATTTTCCACGGGGTCAGAAGTGACGTTATCCGCATTCCACGTAACCAGGAATTTTGCTCTAGATGCTTCCTACGGGTTCACTGCCGTGTTCGGTGAGGACTAGGCTCTGCTCTGGATGCTTCACACGGGTTTACTGCCGTGCTCTGCGAGGACCAGGATCTGCTATGGACGTTTTCCACGGGGTCAGAAGTGACGTTATCCGCATTCCACGTAACCAGGAATTTTGCTCTAGATGCTTCCCACGGGTTCACTGCCGTGTTCGGCGAGGACTAGGCTCCGCTCTGGATGGTTCACACGGGTTCACTGCCGTGCTCTGCGAGGACCAGGATCCGCTCTGGACGTTTTCCACGGGGTCAGAAGTGACGTTATCCGCGTTCCACGTAACCAGGAATTTTTCTCTAGATGCTTCCCACGGGTTCACTGCCGTGTTCGGCGAGGACTAGGCTCCGCTCTGGATACTTCACACGGGTTCAATGTCGTGCTCTTCGAGGACCAGGATCCGCTCTGGACGTTTTCCACGGGGTTAGAAGTGACGCTATCCGCGTTCCACGTAACCAGGAATTTTGTTCTAGATGATTCCCATGGGTTCACTGCCGTGTTCGGCGAGGACTAGGCTCCGCTCTGGATGCTTCATACGAGTTCACTGCCGTGCTCTGCGAGGACCAGGATCCGCTCTGGACATTTTCCACGGGGTCTGAAGTGACGTTATCCGTGTTCCACGTAACCAGGAATTTTGCTCTAGATGCTTCCCACGGGTTCACTGCCGTGTTCGGCGAGGACTAGGCTCCGCTCTGGATGCTTCACACGGGTTCACTGCCGTGCTCTGTGAGGACCAGGATCCGCTCTGGACGTTTTCCACGGGGTCAGAAGTGACGTTATCCGCGTTCCACGTAACCAGGAATTTGTTGATTATATCCGCGTTTCACGGAGTCGGAGTTTGATTTTCGGTCATCTGTACACCGCCGAGTCATGGAATTGGGAGTTGCCGCTGTTCCGCTTTACTTGATGTTGTGTCCGAATGTTGAGATGATCTCTAGGCTGTCTATGAACCATTGAGATTTGGCTTCTCCTTCTGACGAAGCTTGGGGAGGAAGGGTGTGATTCCCTCTTTGTTTGCGCTCCTGGATTGTATACAGGGATTGATGTGATATCATCTATAGAGAAAAAATTTCATTTTTTCATTCATTATTTTTTTTTATTTTCGTGATGCTCTATCATTTCAGCTTTTATATCGCGAAGGTCGCGATTGCCCAATCATTTCGGCTATTTTTCGCGGTGCCCAATCATTTCGGCTATTTGTTTTATTTTTACTCGATGCTTTTTATTGCGAGTTGCCCAATCATTTCGGCTATTTTGCATGCATACTTTTTTTTTACTTGCTGATTTTTATTTTCAAGTTGCCCCATCATTTCGGCTATTTCGTATGCATCTGTGGCTCGCTAGCTTTTTGCCGCAAGCTTGGGATTGGACACCGATTTCGGTATCAGTACCGCTACAACTGGGATATTACCAGGAGCGAATCATCATTTGCCTCTGTCGATATCGACCAAAGGTGGTTTAGCGAACACGGTTAGGATCCTGTCGACTAAGGCTTTTGACTTCATGAGCCGTAAGGGTCTCACAAAGGTATTTCTCCCTGCGAGTCGTGAGGATCTAGTATGTGTGTTTTCTCCTTAGAAATCGTGAGGACTCCTAAGTGCATGGCTTCTCATAAGTCGTAAGGATCTTACGAGAGAGTTTTCTCCTTATAAGTCGAGAGGACTCACAAGGGTCGTTCATCGTGCGAACATATCTCTAGTCACGGGTGGGACTTTGTTAGGGAAATGTTTATTCGCGCCCGTGGATTGTATACAAGGGTCAGCATTGAGCCGCTTGTAGGGCAGTATTTGAAGTTGTGGGGGTTACTTAAGAATAGGTTTAGGTCTCTGTATCTTAAGGATTTCAAATCTTATGAGCCGTGAGGGTCTCATAAGAGGATTCTCCTTACGAGTTGTGAGGATCTCGCAAGTGTAATTTCTCCTTAGGAATCGTGAGGATTCCTAAGTGTGTTGCTCCCTTATGAGTTGTAAGGATCTCACGCGGGTGGTTTCTCCTCACAAGGTCGAGAGGACCTTGCAAGTATCTTTTAATGAGGTTGCGCCCTTTCGGGTTTTCACAAACACTCGTAGGTAGCCCTGCTATTTTTACTCACGGAGCCCTTTCGGGTTTTCATCCGTGCCCATTTTGCTTATGGACATACCGTTTTCTCTTTTTTTTTATTCCTTTTTTTTCCTAACGAGGTTGCTCCCTTTCGGGTTTTCACAAGACTCGCCGGTAGCCCTGCTGTTTTTACTCACGGAGCCCTTTCGCGTTTTCATCCGTGCCCATTTTGCTTATAGACGTACCGTTTTCCTTATTTTTATTATTATTTTTTTTACTAACGAGGTTGCGCCCTTTCGGGTTTTCACTAGACTCGCCAGTAGCCCTGCTGTTTTTACTCGCTTTCGGGTTTTCATCCGTGCCCATTTTGCTTATGGACGTACCGTTTTCCTTTTTTTTATTACTTTTTTTATTCTTTTTTTTTTGTATCAGCTTTGCGATGCTGCAATCCACCGTAGTTTTTCGACATCTCGGTCAACAGCTAGTTTTAGAACATAGTGGTCCATTGTTAGTTTAAGGATGTTTCGGTCCACTGTTAGTTTAAGCACGTTTCGGTCCGTTGTTAGTTTAAGGACGTTTCGGTCCGGCGTTAGTTTAAGGACGTTTCGGTCCATTGTAAAGTAAGCCGGTTACTACTTATAAAGTTTGGGCTTAGGAAGATAGCGAGCGGACATAGTCGTCGTCATCTATCATTGACCTAGGCCGTGACTCGTCAAGCGTAGTACTTCTTCAGGAAGCGACCGTTTATTGGCCTGAAAGGTCTTTCACCATGCATGTCCATGAGTAGATAGGCTCCACCCTAGTAGACCTTGTCTATGATGTACGGACCTTCATAGTTGGGCTCGAATTTTCCCCGTTTGGCGCGATTGGGGATCATAGGTCTTTTGACCACTAGCACGAGTTCGCCTTGGCGGAATGTCCTCGGCCTGGTCAATCTTTCATATGAGCGCGTCATCTTTGCTTTATAAGCTTCCAGATTTTGCTGCGCCAGGAGTCGGGTTTCATCAAGGGCGTCGAGCTCCTCAAGTCGAAGGTGAGCATGCTCTTCGTCCGTTAGCTCATAATGGACTGCTATTCGTAGAGAGGGTAACTCTATCTCGAGGGGGAGTACCGCTTCTGTACTAAATACCAACGCGTACGGCGTTATGTTCATGGCCGTCTTGAACGTAGTTCGATATGCCCAGAGAGCTTCATGCAGTCTCTCGTGCCAGTCTTTCTTATTTCGAGACACCGTCTTTTTCACGATCTTCGTCAAGGTCTTGTTGAAAGCCTCAGCTAGACCATTAGCTCTGGGATTATAAACTGAGAAGTATCTCCAGTCTATGTTGTGCTGTTGTGCGAAGCGGCTGATCTTGTGGCTTCTGTAGGCTGGCCCGTTATCGGAGATGATCCGTCGCGGAGTTCCAAACTGATAAATAACGTGTGTCTTGAAGAAGTGGAGGATATTCTTCGTCTTCACTTCCCTCAGCGGTACTGCTTCTGCCCACTTGGAGAAGTAATCAGTTGTCGCCAAAATGAATCGATGTCCTCTGGACGATGCCGGTTCGATAGGGCCGATTATGTCAGTTCCCCACATTCCGAACGGCCAGCTAGCCACTGTCGGGTGTAGTGGATTTGGATGCTGGTAGATGAAGTCCCCATGGATCTGGCATGAGTGGCATTGCTTCGCATATTCGAGGCAGTCCTAAATCATCGTGGACCAGTAGTAGCCCATCCGTTTAATCTTCAACTTCATCTTCGGGCCTGCTTGGTGAGAACCGCAGAGTCTGTCGTGAACTTCCTGAATGACTCTCTTCGCCTCTTCAGGTCCCAGGCATCTCAACCACATAGAATCAAATGACCTCTTGTACAGAGTATCGTTGACGAAGGCAAAAGATAGGGCTCGCTTCATGAGCTGATGTTTTGAGGACGCATCTTCAGGCGTTCGATGGGATTTGAAGTAGTCTATAAAGACTTCTCTCCAATCCTCAACCGTTTCTTGGTCTTTTATTTGCAGGGCTGTCTGCTTGATCGCTTCCTTTCCCTCGAATGATTCCGGAGATATTTCTGCTGGTGCGAGGACCCGACGGCTTTGCACAACGATTCTCACGTCATCGAGGTTCTCGTCGGCCAGTTCTTTATTGAGCTTAGCTAGTGCATCCGCTTTGCTATTTTCTGCACGCGGTATGCTTTCCAAGATGTGGGAAGGTACTTGGGTCAGCAGTTGCTGTACCCTCTCGCCGTACTTTACCAGTTCTGGTTTGTACGTTTGATAGTCGTCGTTTACTTGACTAACGACCAGTTGGGAGTCTCCGTATATGAGGAGGTTTTCAATTCCCATGTTGATGGCGATCTCGAGGCCTGCTATCAAAGCTTCATACTCGGCTTCATTGTTTGTCCTCGGCTTTGTTAAAGAGAAAGAAAAGCGCATTATCCCTCCTTGTGGGGTTACAAAGATAAGGCCTACCCCTGATTTGATTATGGGCGTGTTTTGTTTGCACTTCTTCATGGAGGATGCTCCATCGAAATAAAGTTCCCACCGGGTACCACTTCCGTCGATCGCATCAAACACATGTTCGTCTGGAAGTTCGCAATTCAAAGGAGAATCGGCCGGTATCGGATGCTCAGTGAGGAAGTCGGCGATGGCCTGGCCTTTCACTGCCTTAAGAGGCTGATAAGTTATTGAGAACTCCATCAAGAGCAAGGCCCATTTAGCGAATCGCCTCGTCAATATAGCCTTCGACATCAAGTTTATGAGAGGGTCCACCTTCGATATGAGACGGACTTCATGCGCCAATGCATAGTGCCTGAGTTTCGTTATCGCGAAGATCAATGCCAGGCAGTGTTTTTCGATGGGAGAATAATTGCTTTCTGCCCCTAGGAGAACTCGGCTCAAATAGTAGAGAGCTCTTTCTTTCCCTTGGTCGTTCTCTTGTGCCCACAGCGCGCCTAAAGAACCTTCGAGGGCTGTTGTATAAAGAATAAAGGGCTTTCCCTTGACCGGAGCGGCCAGCACTGGCTGGTTCTGCAGGTATTGCTTGATTTCGTCCAGTGCGTCTTGGCATTTGCGATCCCAGACGAAAAGGGTTCCTTTCTTCATCAGGTGGCTATAAGTACGGCACTTGCCAGAGAGATTAGCTATAAATCGCCGGATATACGCGAGTTTCCCTTGGAGAGACCGCAATTGCTTGAGAGTCCTTGGTGAGGGCATCTCCATAATTGCTTTAATCTTTGACGGATCTATCTGGATACCTCGGTGTCGGACAATGAATCCTAGGAATTTGCCCGAGGAGACCCCGAAAGCGCATTTGAGAGGGTTCATCTTCAAGTTGTATTGCCGAAGGCGTTGAAATACGATCTTCAGATGCTTGAGATGTTCCTCGTATGATTTGCTTTTAACCACGAGGTCGTCGATATAGCATTCGATGATTTCATGTATGAGGTCATCGAAGATCTTCGTCATGGCCCTCTGATAGGTGGCACCGGCATTCTTTAGACCGAAGGGCATCACCTTGTAGCAGAATATACCCAGAGGGGTCCGGAAAGCGGTGTGCTTCTGGTCCTCGGGATGCATCTTTATCTGATTGTATCCTGACGATCCGTCCATGAAGGAGAAGACTTCATGAGTGGACGTATTGTCTATCATCAGCTCGGTGACCGGTACTGGGAAGTCGTCCTTCGGGAAAGCTTTATTGAGATCCCGAAAATCCACACATATGCGCACTGTCCCATTTTTCTTCATCAACGGGACGATGTTGGCGATCCAGTCAGGATACTGGACCTCTTGGATGAAGCCAGAGTCGATCAGCTTCTTGACCTCGGCGTTGATGCTTATCTCAAGCTCGAGCCGCATTCTTCTCGGTGCTTGTTTGACTGGCTTGACGTCTGGGGATATCGCCAATTTGTGTACAGCAATTTCTGAATCTAATCCTGGCATTTCGGAATAATTCCATGCGAAGCAATCTTTATGCTGCATGAGCACGTCCTTCAGCGTAGCCACCCTCTCTTCAGACAATAGCTCACTGACGAATGTCGGTCGCGGGTCACTTGTCGTCCCCAAATCAATTTTCTTGAGGTTTTCTGCAGTGGTATGTATTCCATCTTCCAGCTCTTTTAGCGCCGGTGGAAACTCTGAGATCACCTCGTCATCATTGTTTTCGAAGCACCAGGGGAGGTCATCCATATTCTCGGTCTCTTCTTCTGATAGTGTTATCATATGACAGGTACAAGCTCGCTTCCAAGACCGATATGGATCTGGTTCTATTCTCACTGTATGCACGGCTTTTGGTTCGTGCTTCTGTGGCGGATTTATCCTCCAACTGTCGGATAGAGCGAACTTGCCGAGCTGATATTGATCTTCGACCCAGTTCTTGAAGGTGAACTAATCTTCGAGAGGGTGTCCTATTGCTCGGTGATAAGAGCAATAGTCTGGGTGAGAGACTTCGCCTGCTTGCTCGGGGTGTTTAGAATCCGGAAGTGTAATCATTTGATGTTTTATAGTAAGGTCAAGTATCTTCTTTGTCTTGTCTTAAGGAAAAGAGTATGCTCGACTCATCTTCTTCATAAGGGACAAATCCGGACCGCTCGGTTCTCGATCGCGGGGCTTCTTGGTCCCGCTTTGTCGTTGTCGAATGCCTTTCCCGTTCTTTGGCTTGTTTCTGCCTCTGCGTCGAGCCTTTGGCTCAACGGGTTGACAGGGAGGAGCATTTTCATTTTTCCCAGCCTGTTGAAGAAGGCGCTGAGTTCTGGCTTTCTCGTAGATGGACATTTCGCGATTATGGTCATCTCGAACTTTCTGACCAGCTTTCCTTATAAGCTTGTCCATTTGTTCTTCGAACGACGGACTGGGCATTTTCACATCGGGGGCTCTTTCTGGTTCAGGGTTAGCATTCTCCCATTGAGCATCTCCTTCTTCATCAAAGTCATGTACGACATAGCAGTCGTGGAGTAGTTCCCGTTTCTTGGACCGAACATATCCAAGCCCGATCGCTTCCATTCTCCCGTTGGGCAACTTGCGCTGAGTTCCGGGAACGTTCCAGATCCTGTCATAGAACTTAGCTTTTCGAGCGGTCTGTTTGTAGGGTATCCCTTGGCGCTTCAACAGCCTTTTCAAGCATTCTGTATAATATCTAGGCAGACGGATGGGCTGGAGCCTGTCAAGTGTAGAATCCGCGCCGTGCCAGATTTCTTTCTCCACTTTGTTTTCCCCGGAGCGGTAGAATAGGATCGTTTTTTCTCCTTCTCGCCTGGGAGGGACATAGAACGTCTGCAGCTCTTCCACACTGTAGGTATCAAGCGCGTCTAGTTCTTTATGATGTTTGGGCAGAACCATGGTAATTTGCAAACTTTGCTCTTCATCAGCGAATGTTTGTATTGAAGGCCGAGCAGAGAATATAGCATGGACCTCATTTTCCGAGTTGCTGCCAAAGATCAACATAGGAGCGGACGGTCCCGGCTTGTTATACTAGGGTGGACCTGAATAAACTATCTCTTCCTCTTCTTCAGTATCACTCCCGAAGACTGGAATGGTGGCGCTAGCTTTGTTCTCCGGTTTGTGACATCTCTCCATGTCCTCGAAATCTGGCAAAAAGTATTTTGCATCTTCGTACTTGCGGACTTCATTCACGGAGAATGGATTCAGCTCTCCTGTTACGGTATACTCGAGACCATCCGTAAAGTATTTCATACACTGATGTTGTGTAGACGGGATGATGTTGTACTCGTGTAACCAAGGCCGGCCGAGTAAAACGTTATAGCATGTCTTGGCGTCAATGACATGGAATTTAATATCCGTGACGAGTAGCCCGAATCGTAATGTCAATATCACAGACCCGAGAGTCCGCGATGACTGGGAGTCAAAACCAGAGATGGTGATTTTATCACGAGCGAGATGCTGGACGCTCATGCAGATTTCTTTCAACACTCGCACGTTGAAGAGATTGACGGAGGACCCATTGTCGACCAGGATTTTGCCTATCTTTATATCGTGGCAGTATCCTGAGACATAAAGGGGACGGTTGTGCTTGCACGTCCCAAAGAGGAGGTCTTCATCGTCGAAGGTGATATCGGCTGTGTGTACTTCCTCTAGCTCGTCCTTCATCTTTTCCTCGGTGAGAAAAGCTTGGAATTGCTCTGGCTCTTGTAGCGCCTTGATCAATGAATCACTCGCTTCTTTGGATAGTAAAAGGGCGTCGAGAATATTGAGCTACGAGGGCAACTTTCTCAAGTGCGCCAGAACGTTATAGTCCACCTTACTCTTCTTTGGCGGGTCCTTAGCGATCATTTCTTTCATGACTCGGTCATCCAGGGCGATATCCTCGGAGACCTTTTCTTTTCCCTTATCTTTTCTTATCGTGGGTCCGAGATTCTTTTCTGAAAGCATGCGATTGCGCAGCTGAATGTTTTCACAGGCCTTCGGTTCTTCCTCCTTCCCCAAGGTGGATTCTTTAAAGAGAGGGCCAAGAGCCATCTCTTCATCAGAGTCGCTTCCGAAAGTGAGAACCTGTGATCCCCCGGTGTTGACCATGCGACAGTTACCGGTAGTTCTTTTATGCTCCTCGGTCGCACTTCTTTGCTCCCGACGAGTTTTGCATTTCATCCGCTTAAAATGTTGCCGGTGAGCAACATATCCCTGCCACCATCTTTTAAAAGCGTCGCACTCTTCGGTAGGGTGCGAAATCTTTCGATGATATAAGCAGTAGCTAGGATGTATTTTTGCTTCACCAGGAGTGTTTCCTTTGGAGGGTGGTAGCTTCATTCCGATTGATATGGCTTTAGCAAACCTTTTCCTCATTTTGAACTTGTTTTTATCCGCGACGGATGTTCCTTGATCCGGCGGGAGTGTCTCGACTCTTTCATCTAGTCGCCGGCATTTGGCTCTTTCAAATATGGCCATCTCACACTCCCGATCGGCTTTACTTTTCAAATGAATTTCATTCAGGAAGGCGTCGATCATTTCGTCTGACAGCCATAGAAGTTCCTGCTCGGGGCCTGCCCCCGGTCTCTCTGTGCAAGGAGCATCTTCATCGTCTGTAGATGAGTGAGAGATCACATGACAACTTGCTACGTAATCCTCAGATCCATCCGACGAGTCTTCTCCATCATCTTCGTCCTCAAAGACGTGGCCGAGGAGCGTGATTGGGGTTCGCGCCTTCTGGTTGTACTCTTCCAGCGCATCAATCTGTTTATGTAGGTCCGTGCGCTTGTCTTCAGGCTTCACGGGCTTTTTGGATCTCTTCTTCTTCTTCTTTGAAGATTTTGACGGCTGGGTGTGAGTGTTTTGGCTATCACCACCAATTTTTAGAGTTGGGCGCGGCTTCAGCATCCCTTCGATGATTTAGGGTTCCAGTAGATTCTTCCACCTGATCGCCGGGTATGTCTGGAGATCATTCAGCATCCTTTTGGTTTTGGCTGAAAGCATGACCTCCTATGGAGCTTCTTCAACAAAAAAGCACGTTGCCCCCGGTGTGTCCATCTTCTTAGGAGTGTGCGGTTGTGGTGGGCTCACTTTCCATTTTTCGGACAGTGCGAACTTGCCCTGTTGGTACTGATCCTCGATCCATCCCTTAAAGACGAAGCAATTTTCGATCGGATGGGTTACCGTTTTGTGGTAAGGGCAATAATTGGGATTATTCACTTTGCTGGATTGCGGTGGTCGTCTTGGATTTGGCAGATTGATAAGCCTGTTGCGCACCGCCAGCTCGAACAGCCTCTTCATTTTATCCTGCGGGAATGAGTAAGGACGCTTCATTTTCTTATTGTAATAGCGCCGTCTCTCCTCCAGTTGATCCGTTAGTCTTGGAGCACTAGGCTGTTGTTGGGTGTTAGCAACGAAGGTCGCCTTCCCTTTACCCTTTTCATTCCGCGGTTCCGGTTTCGGAGGGGACGATCTGTGACCCATCTGATCCATCTGGGCTAGCTTGTCGATTAAAGCCTGGAATATGGTCGGTTTGAAGAACATCATGAACTGTGAAATAGTTGCATGAGGGTCTAGAATGCCCACGAACATGCCAACTGCTGGTGCCTCTTCGATGCGCTGTTCGCACTTTGACCACAAATTTCGCCATCGGATTGCGTATTGAACCCAAGTTTCGCTCGGCTTCACCCTTGCATTGATCAACGCCATTATTAGGGTGCGTTCGCTGGCGCTCGCGAATCGCTGGGTGAATAACAACTCCATCTTTACGAAAGTTTTGACGGAGTCATTTGGAAGCTCGAAGTACCACTCAAACGCTGTTTCCGATAAGCTGCCGACGAATTGGCGGAGCAAGAGCTTATCATCGCCGCCGGTGTTGCCACAAAAAGCCCTGAACTAGGCGACATGTTGATGGGGATTGCCTGTCCCCTTGTAGACATGGAATTTCGGGATTGTGTAGCCCGGCGGGTACTTTATCTGATCATACCAGCCTGGATACGGTTGCCCTGCTTTAATAACTTGGCCGGCTGCCTCATTTTCCTGGTGAACTCTTATTTGCTGAGAAATATAGTCATCCAGGGCAGCTTTAGAGATTGTTTCCTCTTTGGCTGTTGACAGAGCCGGTAGAGGATTCGATGTCTCTCCTCTGTCATCTTCGAGGAAAATCAGAGGATCTTCAGTGGGAGGATCCTGCTGGATCATCATACCCACCATGTCATGGAACAAAACAGCCATTTGCTTATTATTGGCCGCTTGTTCCGCAGCCTCCTTGTCCTTCTTTTCGAGCATTATCCGAAGGAATTCAGCATCAGTCTCGTGTTCGCGACGTTGTTCCGATGACGCCTCCGGGCTTTCTTTTGGCCCGGTGAGTGCGGCCATGGCAGTCAGCATCTCCTGAAGCTTCTGCTGTTGCTGTTCCTGAGCTCTTGTGATGGATCGAGTGAGTGGTCGGTGGCCCGTAGAAGCGCGGCTATCTTCCTTCCCGGATGCCATGTAGACGGTATGCACCACCATGCCCCCAGACTTAGGGCGTTTGGGCTCAGTGCCTTTGACATTTGTCGCAGGCACGGGGATCTTCTCCGGCCTTCTTTTCTTATGAGCGGTCGAAGTTGAGGGGGCCGTCGCGGTGGGCACCCAGATAGCTTTTCATGGCTTGGCAGGATGGCTTCCTTCTTGTTGAACCTTTACCCTTTTCTGTTGGCGGGAGAAATTTGGATCAATCACCGAGTCTTGGACTTGATGCCAGACTTTGTAGATCTTGGAGGACAGCCGCTGAGGGGACTGTTCTGGCTTTGTTTCCGCAACATTCTCCACCGGAGGAGGAGATCTTTTCAGTACGGCGGTAGGAGAATTCCTACGCACCTTATTCAGCAGCTCAAAGCTGTTCCTGGTTGGAACAGCAGCATTAATTTCCGCCGTCGGGGCTAGTGGAGTTAGCCCAGAGGGGGAGTTGCCCCCGGCCTTCCTTACCCGGCGCCAGTAGCGACGTCGAGCATGTCGAGCTGATGGAGTTGGCTCGGTGATGGGGATGGCCTTGTCTTGCCCCTTGTTCAGGTGAGGGGCCGTTGCTGGTGTCAGTCTGTTAGAGACTGATGTCCATTGAGTAGCAGGAGCGGGAGTGGAAGTTGGGACGGTCAGTCTTGTAAAGACCGACCCCTTGGCAGGAGAAGCCGCCTTGACGATTTCGGGAGAAGGGTTGGTTACTCTCTTCGGAATAACCTTCTCTGGGATTGCAAGCTTCATTGTGGGCCCACAGGAATTTTGGCCCAATCTGGAGAAGACCGAGGCGCTGGTGCTGGACGACCTGTTGAGAGGGGCCGCAGTAGCTGTAAGTCGATCGAAGACCGACTTCTTGGGAGCTTCTGGTACGGGCATGGGAGCGGTGAAGCTCGTTGGCCGGAGCATGGTCCCGAAAAAGAGCCCTGTGGTGGCTTGAGTGACCTGTTCTACGGGCATCGTGAATAGGGAAGCCGCTTGGGGCCCGTAGGCTATGCCCCCAGTTGAGGCAGGACGTGGGTTGCAGTTGCATGTGGAACACTTTGAGCAGGTAAACTCTATTGATCCTTTGCTTTCTGCGCCAAGCAAAACGCCAAGTCTTAGTACCTTGAAACCCAAAGGCAACCATTAGCAAACCGCGATTGGTTCGCGAACACGACACATGAAGTGTGGAGTGGAAAGAGGAAAAGGTCCCACCGGGTGTGCCAAAATCTGTTCTCCCCCGAACACAGAGACGCGACCTCGCAGGTTCGTCTTGCCTGAAATTCGAGGAAGATGCTAATTGGTGCTATTTGTCCACCTCTCCGAAGATACCAAGTTGATTTATGGCATCGCGTATCGAAGGTTTAAACGGATGCGGCCGATGTAGCAGACTTCGTCAGATTCCCCCTCGCTTGAGGGGTTTTTGATTGTGGGGACGCTCTTTCCTGCAGGCGCAAGCCCCTGCAGTTAATTACGTTACCGCATCGCGGTAACAACTTTCTCCTTCTCCATATGGTTATTTCGTGTCGTGGGTGTTTGTTTTGTGTTTGGTTGCCCTTGGATTGTATACGGAGACTAAGTTATGTTGTCGCCCGTAGGGCATGGACTAGTCCAAATCTGTATCTTTTTTAGATTTGCGTTTGTGGTGGGGGGGGTTGTGTTTAAGGATACGTTAGCCTTATTTGAGGCTAAGATCAACTTAAACGTTTGTTAAGGACACGTTAGTCTAATTTTAGACTAAGATCAACTTAACGGGATCGTTTAGATCCGACAAGAGAGCAATTGGACTCTATTGTTTAGTTTAGTGATATTGCGGTCGATAATTAGTTTAAGAACATTACGGTCCATTGTTAGTTTTAAGACATTGCGGTCGAGGTTAAGGGCATCATAGTCCGTGAGTTTAGGGACCTCACAGTCCGTTATTAGTTTTAAGACATCACGGTCGAGGTTAAGGACATCATAGTCCGTGAGTTTAAGGACCTCACAGTCCGGTATTAGTTTTAAGACATCACGGTCGAGGTTAAGGACATCATAGTCCATGAGTTTAAGGACCCCACAGTCCGTTATTAGTTTTAAGACATCACGGTCGAGGTTAAGGACATCATAGTCCGTAAGTTTAAGGACCTCACAGTCCGGTATGTGTGGTCGTCGGGACCTGTCACCTCTTTGAAGACGTTGAGAAATTACAACGACAAATATCAAACGAGTGAAGAGATGTACCCTTGAACCGGGGTGTAAATTGATTGGAAGAGCCGGTATGCTCAGTTCAAATTAAATTGAGGACTTATGGCCAGAATTGGGCTAAGTCCAGTTAAAAATGTTTAACATTTTTATTTATGTTCTGCCTGTTAGGCCTTTATTTGGGCTCTGCCCTTTTAATAATGCCAAGCATTGGGCTCTGACATTGGATTCAATTAAATGCATAGCATTTATCAGGAGCAAAATGGTGTTCATATAGTGCGCCACATGGCGCGTCAGGCGCTTTGCGCCAATTATAGAGCGTATTGCGCTAGCGCATGCGAAGGTGACACGTGTCACGCTCAGCGCTAAGTGCTGGTTTGTTAGCGCATTGCGTTTTTAATTCATGAGTGCGCTGCACTGGTTCGTAGCTGCGCCAGTGAATGACATGTGGCGCGCTTGGCGCTGAGCGCCAACCCAAGAGCGCAGTGCTCTGTTTTTGGGAGCGCAAAGCGCAGATCGTGTCTGTGGTTGACACGTGGCAGGTTTTAGCGCTGTGCGCCGGTCCAATGAGCGCAAAGGCGCAGTTCAAGAGTGCAAAGCACTTTCCAATAGCGCAAAGCGCATCAGATCAAATTTAAGATCAAAGAGCATGTTTTTTTATCTTCAAAGGAGGCCTTGCCTCAAGATCTAAGAACTAAAGTTCTTGTCTTTATCAAAAGGCTCTGCCTTTATAGATCAAAAGATCTGTGGATGAAGTAAAGTACTTCTTTATTTTAAGGATTGGATCTTTTAATCCTTTATGTTTAATCAAAGATCTTGGTCTTTTTTATAGATCTAAGATCTTTTTAGAAGAGGATTATTCTTTTTTAATGAGATGATTTCATCTCTGTTATTCAAGAATTAATTGTTTTTACCTTTAAAGATGAAGAAAATGATCTTCTTTCTTCAGAGGCTTGCCTTTTTTTTTTGAGTTCTTCTCAAAGTTTGCAGAGGGTTTTTTCTTTTTGAGACTTGAAGTCTTGGGGCTTTTATATAGGGCCAATTGATTTGTTAAATCAGTTTAAGAGATCTTTCTCTGATTGATCTGTGAATATTTCCCACCGTTGGATCTTTGATCCTAAGGCTTCTGTTTTATAGAAGATAATCTTCTTATTTTAATAAGATTGAAAAATCTTTCCATAACAGAATTTTAATTCTGATTAATTAATAATTTATTATTATTAGATTTTTTGATCTAACGGTGGGGAATTCTTTTAATTCCAGCGCTGGCGCTAGCGCACCTACGTTTGACACGTGGCGCACAGCGCAGAGCGCAGCGTAACTGCGCTAGCGTGCCTGTGTTTGACACGTGGCGCACAGCGCAGAGCGCAGCAGAATCTGAAGCGTTGCTTCAATTTAATTTTGAATTTTAAAGCAGAGCTTTGCTCTGATTGGGGGTGCAGAAGTGTCGCTTCATTTCCAATCTTGGAATTTGAACAGAGCTTTGCTCTGATCGAGGGAAGCAGAAGCGTCGCTTCATTTCCAATCTTGGAATTTGAACAGAGCTTTGCTCTGATTGGGGAAACAATCATGTCACAAGTTATCGCATGTCAAGTATACATCGCCCAACGATCCATTAATATGTCATATCATATTCGGTGTCCCGACTCAATCACATATCATAACCTCACGCCATCATGCCCGATCAAATCGACTCATATCCATAAGCATATCATATCCTCATCTTGCACGTATATGTATACTATATATATATATATAAATGCATCCATACATATATACATATATACATATACACCCATATCATATCACTGGTGTGCGTGCGCGTGTGGGTGTGCGTATGTGACAACATATATCCTAAGATTCTCGACTAAGGTAAACTACGCTAGGGATAGATCTCTCTACGAGTACACATAACCTAGCCTACAGTCTCCTGGAAATCCTATTGCTAAGTATCCATCTCACATAACCACATATATACAAGATATATATCCTATTCTACGGTTGCGGGGGTGCTATACACCATTCACCCGACTTCCCCCATAGATATATATCTACTCACCTCGATCCTCGCTTGCCGATTTCGATGACACCTTGCTCTTCCTCGTCATCCCAAAGTCCACGTGGGGGTACCTACAGTTCCCAAGCACATCGTATCGTAAAACAAGACTCAAATTCAAGAAATGCCGATACGGCACACGAAACATACATAGGTTAAAACTTATGGTCCACGCATGCAAAAACAACCAAACAACTCTCCCCATCGATGTACGAACGTCAATCGACCGAGATAAAACACAATTACGAAAACTCAAGTTATTAAAATTGCAAAACGAAAATAACAACTCAAGAAAACACTCCCAGATTTGCCTCAGGTGAGAATTGGGACATTTAGCATATATGATAGGTCAAGTTAACAGACAATGGAGCCATAGACCAAGCACGAGACAATTTTCCCTTGACTAGGCCGCAAATTGCAGCCAAAATGGGATTGTTTGCGACCTCAGTGAAGAGTTAGGGGCTCGGGTCTCTAGTGTAGCTTCCTAGTTACCTGCACATCTCTTGGTGATCGCTAAAAGATTTTAAGAATCCCCAAGTGATAGCAGATCTCTATAAATCATCACCAATTCCATAAATTCCGATATCGACAACTTCCAAGGTTCTAGTCTTGGGGTTTCTATACTTGGTTGGTCCAGGTTTTGACACTCGAGGGGTTATAGTCACTAATTACACCTCAATTACACCTAACAATACATAAAATCCCCTAACCCTCATCTAAGAAATTTCCAAGATCACTAAATCACCAAGTGTTAACTCTAAACTACTATAGAAGTTAAATAAACACTAAAAACTTAACTATAGTGTAGATATTAGCTCATTTGGTAACTCAAGAAATTTCTTTAGTTACCCAAAGTACTCAAAGTCTAATCTTGATTCCACCATGGGGTTTAGGATGGGGTTTAGGTCACTTTTTGTGAAGGGGAGATGAGGTTTTGATTGAGCTTTTGAGGTGATTGTGGGTGGTAGAGAGGAGGTGGAGGAAGTGGAGAGTGAGGAAGATGAAGATGAGAAGTGAAATGAAGAAGACATGAGCCACGTGTGTAGAAACTTCTCCTCTTTCTCTCTCACCTCAACCATGACACAAGTTCCATCACTCTCTCTCTCACACTTTTATTCTTTTCCTTTTTTTTTGTTTTGTAAAAACAAAAACCATATATATAAATGAAATTGAAGAATTTAGGCCTTGGTTTCATAAAAAATGTAATAAGTAGTTTGCAACATGATTTGTTGCATGACATGGACATAAACAAGATTAATGAAACATTAATCGAGTTTAGTAATAAACTAATGTACAAATAATTGTATAATATTTTATAAAATGTCCAAATCATATAAATTCTTCCAAAATCAATAATTCTTATTAATTTCCCAATTATTTTCCAAATTATCGGTGTATATTTATACCTTTTCATTAAAACTAATCTTCATACTTTTAAGATATCCCTAATATTTATTATTTAATTATTTAAATTCTCAAAAATAATATTTTATTTTCTGAAATGTTACTCCGGCTTACGTTGAAACGCAAAATCTGGACAAGCTCGAGGCAGTCAGCTCTGTGCAAGTTTGTAGGATATCCCAAGCATTCGCGAGGATATAGCTTCTACCACACCAAGGAACAAAATGTGTTTGTTTCTCGACATGACACCATTTTAGAAAAATGAATCTCTTGTGAAAGAAATTAGTGGTAATGAGGTAGAACTGGAAGAAGTTCCAGCTACACAAACTACAACTGATCATTTGGTAGAACCGGAAGATTCGACAGTCTTTGACGAAGCTCAGCCACTCCGCAGATCTAGTAGGGTTCCTCATCCACCTGAGAGATACTACAGTTTTCTCATATACAGTGGGAGTGAGGATTGCATCATGAAAGATGATGACCTAACTAGTTTCGAGTAGGCCATCATAAGTGGGGACTTTGTGAAATGGCTGGACGCTATGCGATCTGAGATGGAATCCATGTACACCAACAAAGTATGGACTTTGGAAGTTGCTCATGAAGGGGTAAAACCCATTGGAAGCAAATGGATCTTTAAGAAGAAACTTGGTGTAGATGGAAAGGTTGAGACCTTCAAAGCTATACTTATAGCAAAAGGTTTTTGTCAACGACCAGGTGTCAATTATGATGAAACCTTTTCTCCAGTGGCTATGCTTAAGTCCATCAGGATCCTACTTGCCATCGCTGCATACTATGACTACGAAATCTGGCAGATGGACGTCAAGACCGCTTTTCTAAATGGTGATTTAGAAGAGAGCGTGTACATGACACACCCAGAGGGCTTCGTAGACAATGGGAGCAGTAGAAAGGCGTGCAAGTTGGTTAAATCAATCTATGGATTAAAGCAGGAATCACGGAGGTGGAACATCTGTTTTGATGTGGCATTCAAAGAGTTTGACTTCATCAGAAATGTAGATGAACCTTGTATATACAAGAAGGTTGTAGAGAGTAAGGTTGTCTTCCTCGTATTGTACTTGGATGACATACTCTTGATAGAAAATGATGTTCCTATGCTACACTCGGTCAAGCTCTTCTTATCACAAAAGTTCTCCATGAAAGATCTAGGTGATGCCTCCTACATCCTGGGGATAAAGGTCTATAGAGATAAATCTAAACGGATATTGGGATTATCCCAATTCAGGTACATTGACACCATACTAAAGAGATTTAGTATGGAAGATTCTAAGCGTGGTAATTTACCCGCTTGCTCAGGAATCACTCTCTCCAAAGATATGTCTCCCAAGACTAATTTGGAGAAGGCTCGCATGCAAGGGATATCCTATGCTTCTGCAGTAGGGTCTATCATGTACGTGATATTACGTACCAGACCAGATATAGCTTACGCACTTAGTGTGGTAAGCAGGTATCAATCAGATCCCGGGAAGAAGTACTGGACAGATGTGAAGAACATTCTTAAGTACTTGAGAAGGACTAAAGAAATGTTCTTGGTGTATGGTAATAGAGAACTCTAGGTGGAGTCCTTTACCGATTCGAGCTTCCAAAGTAATACGGATGACAGTAAGTCGGTCTCGGGTTTTGTCTTCACCCTCAATGGAGGGGCGGTATGTTGGAAGAGTTCTAAATAAGACACCGTGGTAGACTCGACGATGGAGGCTGAATACATCGCTGCCAATGATGCTGCCAAAGAAGCTGTCTGGATGAAGAAGTTCATTGCTGAACTTGGTGTGGTTCCATCCATTGAGTATCCAATACCCTTGTATTGTAATAAAAATGGAGCTGTGGATTTGGCCAAGAAACCCCGGTCCCATCAGCGATCCAGACATATTCTTAGGCGGTATCACCCGATCCGGAAGATAGTAGATCGTCAGGAGATCGAAATCAAGAGAGTTGACACGAAGGATAACACAACGGATCCACTCATGAAGGCCTTCCCCCAGACACAATTCGAGAGACTTTTTGGGATGTTGGGTATGAGATACCACAACAACTGGCCTTAGTACAAGTAGGAGATTGTTAGGAATATGTATACCCTATAGGCCATTATTGTATGATATAGTGGATGCTATATATATATATATATATATATATATATATATATATATAGAGAGAGAGAGAGAGAGAGAGGACTTTCTTGCTCGACATTATAGTATACTATCTGGTTGCTCTTTATCTTAACATGTACACTAGTATTATTATACTGTCTCTTTGATAAATGTTGATAAAGCCCTTAGGATGTTGACTTGACTACTAGAACTATGATGTAGATCATACTAGTAGGGCTTGTGGAGTCCACAAACACATCCTTTAATAGTTCCTAGTCAAGAGGATATCGAGACAGGGCATCGATATTCCATAGTAGACTAGTGTGTATGTTTTGTGACCCTGTATGGGACGATGGTTGATCCCACAACCATTGGTGTTTAACATCAAAGATTTTACACAGGTGCTTATTAGAGAATGAGTACACCGAACAGGACTCACCGAGAACTCCTCGTTGGTACCATACCTAACGTCAGATAGCAGTTCTCTGGTGATGCTTATACAGGTTAGTTTGTAGACCCGAGATCGTCATAAAATCTTAAGTGAGTCCCACTGTGCTTGATTTCCTCCTTACCATGACTCAAAGGAGTCGTGCAAATAGGTGGATTTTGGGTACAGTCCCGAGTTACATGGAGGCAACGAGAGATAGGAAGGGTTTCGTCTCTCTCGGTATAGGGAGTTGATGTTACGCTATGCTCGATTGGCTATAATAGCAAGTCCCTGGGTATGGCTAATGAGATTTACTGATAAGTATTATCAGTAGTTTCTCAAACGGATATAGGCCACACATCGGCATGACTTATCAAGTTACCGGGGTCTGACGATTCCATCCCCAGACTCGATATGCGACATATTAGACAAAGAGACCGGACTGTACGGTAAGTGTTGCTTATAGACTTTGCGGGTGTTTGGACAAGCTTGCTTGTTGATTTTCTATTCGCTCAATATCCAGGAAGCTGTTACGTCCAGCTAGTACCGCTGACGACTTGTGGGTGACTGATATGATCATTACCTACTGCTAGCGTATTGACGAGTCTTTAGAGTCCCACACAGAGGTTTCCTAGCTCAAGCGAAATGGAGTAGGGCACATATGGTGATATGTGCGGGAGCTTGATTGAATACGAGTATGTGATACCGTATTCTAATCTCGCGATATTTGATATTGGTTGGGTTATATGTGATATAACCAGATCGTTGAATCAAGTGTTGATTCAATGATATGTTATATGTATATATATATATTTGATATTGACCGGTTATATATGATATGACCGGATTATTGAATCAAGTGTTGATTTAATATAGTATTGAATATTTGTCAGTTATATGTGATATGACTGGGTTATTGAATCAAGTGTTGATTTGATAATTTGATATACATATTAATGATATTAATCGGTTATATATGATATAACCGGATTATTGAATCAAGTGTTGATTTAATAATTTAATATATATTTATATATGATATATTTATATATTAACTAATATTTTGCCCACTAATGATTTTCTTCTCTTGCTATATATAATTGTGTGTGTGTGTATATATATTTATATTTATATTTATATATAATATTCTATTGTATCATTCTTGATGATACATAGAACATGGGTGTATGAGACTCACACCAAAACTAAAGATAATTGTGGTAATTATTTATTAAGAGTAAAATAAAATGAGTGAAAATGAGTATGGCTTAAGATGCTTGTAAAAGCATGTAGAAGCCATGACTCATCTCACCAATTTTGTTTTACTCTAAATATTTTATAACCCAACCATTATTTTTAGCCCATGGTTAACTCTCTCTACTTATCTCTTGAGATATTTCTTCACCCAAGTTCATCTTCTTCCTCTCTTGAGCTCTCTAGTTTTTTCTTGAGTTAAAAAAGAAAAAGAGAAATAGATTTCTAAAGTGAGCAAAATTCTTACTTCATTAACCTATTCCCATCTAGCCCATAAGATTAGGTTGTTTGCTTCACTAATTCTTTGATTAGTGAATAGATAGCTTGAGTTAGAGAAACTTCAAGGTGGATCATCTTCGGCCTCGAAGATCGCAAAGCAAGCTCGATCCTTTCTTCAAGTGGAGCCAAGAAGAGTTCTAGGGACTACTACTTGGAGCTTAGGGACTACTACTTAGAGCTATTGAAGTGAAGGACTCGGTCTACAAAGGTTATAACCCTTTACACTTAGTTTAAAAACTTGTTTACTTGCTTACAAACCCTAATTCTCTAGTTAGATTCTAGGCTAGTGTAGCTTAGACCTCTAGAATTTTTTAAAATTGCATACTAGATGCATGTGGAAACCTAGTAGAGGTGCCAATACACACTCTCATATATGTATTTAACGGATCCGACTCGCTTGCATGAAACCCGTTATGATGCTAGAGTATCTTTTATTAATAACGGATCCGACTCGCTTGCATGAAACCCGTTATGATGCTAGAGTATCTTTTATTAATATTTATCTATAGACTAAATCTATATGAATCTCTAATAATAGATATAAAATATTTAAATCTATATATATATTTTCTGGTCGCCATACGTTATAAATAGTTTTTATTTATTAATTGTCAGTATGTTTTATTTTATTCAAATCTCTCATGATATCATATTGATGATTATCTATTACAGGTAAATCTTAAACATCCTAAAATATTGTGATTAGAATATATTTTTTTTCTAACCATTAGATTTATGGTTTAAATGGGCTACGTATGTGCAGATAATTTCTAGTATATTTTTGAGATTTATAGGAGACAGATCAGGGATCTTAATATTTTTATATAATATTTTAGTTATTTAGTTATACCAAATCTATATCTGTATACATACATACATATACATACATATACATATACATATACATACATACATACATATATATATATATATATATATATATATATATATATATTTGTACAAAAACTCTCTCCCTCTCTCTGCTTTACAATTCTCTCTCTCTCTCTCTCGCATAGCTCTCTCTTTCATCTCCCTTCCTTAATCGCTACTTTATCATCGCAATAACACCTTGAACAAACTTAGAAATCTATATCTGTATACATACATACATACATACATACATACACACACACATATATATAAATATATATATAAATAAAAATATATTTGTACAAAAACTCTCTCCCTCTCTCTACCTTACAATTCTCTCTCTCTCTCTCTCGCGCGCGCATAGCTCTCTCTTTCATCTCCCTTCCTTAATCGCAGCCTTATCATCGCAATAACACTTTGAACAAACTTGGAAATCTTAGATGAGCTTTCATGTTTTTTTCTTATCTTGTTCGTTGTCTCCGTGCGCGTGTTCGTCTCTGTGATCGCGTTCGAGGCAAGTTGTTAACTTGCTACATGTTATAGTTACATAATATACATATATATTATCATGATACTATATATATTCTATCATGTAATGTGATTGTTATTTTATCATCTCATGTCGGTTAACTAATTTAACAAATAACCCTCAATAATAAGCTTAAGTTATAATAAGTTTAGTGTATATTAATTTATAAGATATTTAATTAGTATTATTTAATGATATATCGTAACTAATAGAATAACATGTGGTAAATGAACGCTCATTATAATTATATAACTACAGAATAAACAATGAGCAAGTATTCGATATTTGTCGTAGTATTATTTCCAGTTGGTAAGTTAATATTACGAGATACAAGTTTAAATACAAAATATAGAAGTTAAATATAAAATAGTAGTTCAAATATATTGATAATTACGTTTGCATTTTACTTGTTTAATAACCATTTCTTTATTATAAGTATAAACATCGAGTATAAAATACTCATATCAATCAATCCTAAAACAAAATACTATTCTTAATTTAGTCAGATTAATATCATGAACAAGTAATAGTCGATTTGATCCTATAACTAATTGACCTTAAACATGACACGCTTGTTAAGCTATATCCGTTAGTGTTTACTGATATTCGGTTATAACTGTATTGCCTGCTATATATCATGATTTGATTAGAATACGTGATTATGAAGTAGATACCTTACCTGACTGATTACATCATCCCTAATATGCCTGTACACAAATTTATGACTTGTACCCTACTATCCTGTTACTATTACCGTTATCATGCTAGTACCTATTGACTGCAATACTTACTGATGCCAACAATCCTGACCTGTTGTCCAGATGGACGTGACCTATTGTGTAGATAGAAATAACATGTACCTGATTGTTCCTGTGTTGGTATTAGGTAGATATTATATTGATACCTAACTTGAACATGAAACCTGGATAAAGGGAGAAATCAAGAATGTAACTGAAACGTAACTCAAGAGGATATCATTGTTGCCGTGATTCCGGGAGTGAACGGAACAATCATTTTTGACTGTACCGTGGTCCCGTAGGGGAATGAATGGGGTATATTATACCGTGGTCCCGTGGGGAATGAATGGGATATATACCATTGAGTTACGAAGAGAATTAAATTAATTGGTTTCAAATACCTTAGGATAGAGAACCTAGACACATGAACCCATAGGGTACTCGTGACATGATTGACTCCATATATATATCTTGCTTGTTACATTACATGTTATTACTATTGCTTATCATTTATACTCATGGCATTTAGTTCTTGCACCCAGTATATACTATATTTCACACTGGTTATATTATTATGATATTTATGACGCACCAACGTCTGGGTTTTGCATGGCCCAGATACTTGACTTTAGCACGTGGGAATCATGAATACTTTGACAGGATTGCCGATTAGTGAGGACCATTTCACTGATATAGCTCTTATTGATGGTTAGGAATTTTTTTTCTTGGATCTTTATTACTTCCGCTACTGTTTCCTGTTATCATTTTTGTGGCTATTGGACATGTTTTGAGATAGATAGTTATATTATTGTTCTTGATTACTGATTGACAGTATTAAAGTGACTATAAAAGAATATTTTCTTACCGTAGGTAGTATGGCTGGCTTTGTCCCGTTTTGTATTTACAGATTTTGGGAAACGGGGTATGACATTAGTTACTCCATATTCAATTCAAACATCAAAAACTCAATGAAAATCTTGTTTTAAAACATCAAAACTTATTTGAACCAATAATACTTTCACTAAAACACTCTCATCTATCACTAATGAGGTTGTAATCACTCACTAACTCTTTACTACACCACCACTACAAGTTAAATCCATAAAAAAAATTCACTTTTGAAAAACTCAAGAATAAGAAATATGCACATAAGCTTTAATCTAGTGTGTGAAGGAAAGTGTTATGAAAACTTAGTTTAAAGAGAGCACTCTAGATGGGGCTGAAAGAAAGTTCCAAGCTTGGAAAATGGTCTCAAAATGGAGATTTGATCACATCTTCATATTTAGGATGATGATATGAGCTTTTTTTGTGAAGGCTTCAAGGTGTTTTGAGAGAGGTTTGTGTTGTTGTTTTGGGGTTAGAGTTTGAGGTGGAGAAGAAGAAAAAGAAGAGGAAGAAGAAGAGATGAAAAAAATGAGATAAAGAAATGAGTGGATGAGGCAACCATAACCCCCCCTCTCATGCCCATACTTTATTAAAATAATGCCACGCATGCCTCCCTCTCTCATTATCATTTTCTTTTCTTTTTGTTTTCTTTTCTAAACTATAAAACCATACTTAAAATACACATGAAATGTTAACCCTCTCATATAAATATGTCATGGCATTTTAAAGCATGTTTAACAAAAATAAAATTTGGTTTAGTGTAGTAAATAGTAAAACACTAATTAAGTTTAATATTAAACTCGTATGGATATATTTATATGTTAATTTATGAAAAACCCAATTAAATAAATATTTTCATAAATAACAATTCATTTTAATTTCCAATTATTTTCCAAAATTGAGGTATATAATTATACCAATTTACGAAAGCTCAAATCCATATTTGGTATAATATCCGTAAAACTCATTATATTATTATTTAAATTCTAAAATAATATTTTCCATTTTCTGAAATGTTACATAAATGGATACCGGTTTATACAGCAAGAAACTTTTCTGCAGGAAAGCGAACAATGCAGTGTAGTGAGAGCATGAATGCTTTTTTTATGCTTATCTTAATTGGAATACCAAAATTAAAGAGTTTGTTATGAAAATGAGAAGTGCACTACAAATGCATTATGAGTGCGAGAAAAGAATTGATTTTGATACGCTATACAAAAATTGTATGTGTGAAACAAATACGCCACTGGAATTAGACGCCTCCAAAATTTACTCCAAAAGTATTTTTGAAAAGATTCAAGTAGAGCTCTAAAAATCTCAATCATTTAATATCCAGAAAGTTTTAAAAGTCGATGGGACAACCAGGTATAAAGTTCACAACATACTCGGTCCGAAAAAAGACAAGTGGATAGTATATTATATCCAATTTACGACAAAAGGGAAATTTTCCAAGTACATTTGCAATCATTTTGAATCAACCGGACTATTATGTAGGCATAGAGTAAAATTTTTTGTATCTAAACGTGTGAATAGTATACCGTCTCACTATTTTTTGCCAAGATGGATGAGAAATGCTAATCAAAATATTGTCATAACGAGTATCATACCACATTTGGTATAGATGACTGAAACGTCGCGGTATAGTCATTTATGCAACGAGTTCAATCTAATTGTTATGAAAGGTGCTGCGTCAGAGAATGGATACAAAATTATGCGTGGGGAATTATCAAAACCATTGATATGAATATCTGAACTTGTAGATGAAATACCAAATGCAAAGAAGACTTGGTAGATGAAGCAACAGATGATTTGAAATTCGTGAAAGATAATATTTCAAAAGTACAAAATTCTTTACAATCTAACCCTAAGGGTCGTAGAAAGAATCGGATAAAATCTTGGATCGATAATAAAATAATGATGAGAAAAAGAAGAAGAAGTCATGCACATGATGTAACCAATTAACATTCTATAACAAAAGAACTTGTCCGATAAGACAACACATGTAGAAAACATATATCCTGATAACCGAATCTCATGTGTCTTGAACCGTCATGGGATTTGAACTAACCGTCTGGTTGGTCAGAATAATTTGTTGTAAATGAATGATGTTTGATGTAAATAAATGATGTTTGATAAACGATAACAAATTTTTTGATTTTTTTGGTAAATGAATAACATTTGTTGTAAATGAATGATATTTGATGTAAAGGAATAATACTTGATGCAATATTAGTTGTTGATATTGGTTATGTAAATTAATGATGTTGTTAAATGTGTTAATATTGGTTTTGTCAATCAATATTGTTGTTAAATTTGTTGGTGTATATAAAAGTGTCAATATTGATGTTGTTAAATCTCTGGAATGTAGTTGTTAAATGTGTTAATTAATTTGCTCTCTGTTGGTACAGAAAATATAACTACTACTTAAAAAAGCAGTTACATAGTGTGCTCTCTGTTCCTGCAGTGAGCTCAAAAGATAACCGCTATTTTATAAATAGTCTGCTCTCTGTTTCTGCAGTGAGTTGAAATGTAACCGTTACTTTATGTTGCAGTTACATAGTCTGCTCTCTATTGTTGAGCTCAAAATATAAATGCTACATGAAGTAGCGGTTAAATAGTCCTGTACGCAGACCTGGTAAATACCAAGCCCGGGTCGGATGGTTTGAGCACCTTGTGCATCCAGTGACAGAAAACTCAAAATATAACCGCTACTTTAAGTAGCGGTTAAATAGTCAGCTTTCTATTAGGGAAAAATATAGCCGCTACTTTAAATAGAGATTAAATAAATATTGTAACACCCTAGTGCATTTATACCATATTTTATTTTTAGTTTTCCTAATCGTACGACAGTCTTCTTGTTTATTATTGTTTTTGGGTGCGGATTATGCATTTGGTATCTGTGGTTAGTATCCAACCCGACCCTCATATCATATATGTGCATCCATATATCCGTGCACATTTAGATTTGATTACGTCATATTTTGGTTCTTGATTACGTCATATTTTGCTAGTATAGAAGATCCGTGCACATTTAGATTTGATACACCCTTGTATGATCTATTTAGTATCTGCATATCGTTTAAATAATACAAATTATAACCAAACAATACATTTTAATATCTAGTATAGCCTGTTGTCATACCCCATATCATATATGTGCATCCATATATCGTGTTCATGTTCAGATTGCTAAAACTGACTCGTTTGGATCGCTACGTGTATTTACGTATATCCGTTCTTGGGGGTATGCATTTTATTTAACCGAACATCGCATTATAGTTTCAACTGATACGTATATTATCCATATTTTAAAACTAGATTTTTAGAAGAGACCCGAGAATTTTTTGGAGTATTTTTATATGAGTTGTATAATCCAAGAAAATATATTATAATATTCTTTATATATAAATAGATTATATAAACGGATATATATTATATATATGACTAAATCTTATTCTATTTCCTATCTCTTTCTCCTTTCTCGCACCGTCTCTCTCTCTATTCTCCTGTCTCTCTCTCTCTCTCTCTCTCTATATATATATATATATATATATATATATATATATCTTAAAACCAAATATTAAACACATCTTTCTGTCTCCTCTCCTTCTTCTCCCTCGCCGCGATGAATGCCTGCAACCTTAGCCCTCACCTAACGTCGCCGCCGACCTCCCCTTACCATCTTACCACCCTTATCATCACCCTCCTCACAACTTCATCCTCCTTGCCTCATCTCTCCTCTAAACGGAGAACCCACAACAAAAAACTCCCGACGAACTCAAACCCGAGCAACCCAAGAATCCCTCATCGCCGACGACTCGCCGTCGCCTTAACCCTCACCTTGTTGACCTCTTTGCCCTCGTTTCCACCTCTGTTCCTCTTTCTCCCCGAGAACCTGCAACCCCGACCACGATCCCTGCAACCTCGATGACCCGTGACCCAACTGCAGCAACTTGAGAAACCCATCGCCGAAGACCCTGACCTCGTCGTCGTCTCCTCTGTTCTCTGTCCAGAGCCCAACCGACAGCCACACTCCCATTCTTTCTTCTTCTTCCACTTCTTCTTTCTATTCTTTTTCTTGATTTCTTGGTTATTCCGTCCGCCTCGCCGGATTCGCACACGTCGCCGATGATCTGGACGACCCAGTCATCGTCGTCGTCCAGCGTAGTCACGTTTTTGACCAGCCAGGTCTAGTCCTGCACGCGTAAGTTGCATCGTGAAGTTTATCCGACGTCAAACGTGACATACGTACCCCGTCGTGAGATCCGATCAGGCATGTTTATCTTACAACATGCTATGTTATATTATATCTATTTATATATGAATAAAAATAATACATGTGTTTTATTATGGAACAAATATTATAGTTTTACCGTTTTACAGTATCTGTTCGTATCCGTACCGATAATAACATATTTAATTGCATGCCGGAACATAATGATATCATTATACTATTACATTAGTACAACGTGTTATCTGTAAGTCCACGGTAGCGCCCCGGCCGTCTACAGACGCCAAATGCGGAACAAAAAACTTTTAACTGGCGCTATCGTATACTTTAACCCGGATCTTCCATTATTGCTAAACTAACAAACTGTAAAGAGTGTAGAAAGGTTATACCGAACGATCCGAGTCCTTCATTCTTTAACCATCATCCCACGCTCCGTTGCGGCTGCTCCGATCTCGTCGATCTCCGATCTCCTCGTCCAGGTGGCACCACGTCAACGATTCTTTAAACGGGCTCCCGCCTCTGACTCGAGGCAACTCGGTCGTCAAGTTTGCTAAAAGAGACGACCAAGAATAATGTAGAGAATGAGTAGAAGACTTTGTCTCATTCCGTCCAAAGCTATGGACGAACGGTTAATGAAGTTGCCGTGGGAATCGGGTGATGGAATGAAATGAGCTGTGAAATTCCATACACCGAAAACTATCATAATCTTTTTCTACCAAATGAAACATCAAGTGAGAGTGTGTGAGAGAGGGGGAAGGGGCCGGCCTTATATAGGGAGGAGGAGGGTGAGTGTAGGAGAGGGGGGGTGACCACAAGAAAATATCATGTGTGAACACAAACAAATATCTCTAGTGTGAACACAAAGTGTGAACACACCAAAAGCAACCAATGAAAACACAACACCATTTAACCTAGTCACCTCATCTAGATGCTTCTAGAAACTTCCACACTCATCTCAAGAAAAGATAAATCCGTCTTTAACCGAATGTTAAAAGACGACTGATAGAAAACTGGAAACCGGCAACTTCCAAAAGTGATCCCAAAACGAATTTCAGGATAACCCCGTAACTGTATAAATATACCCGCATTTGTATTACGACCGAATACAAATACAACTGAGACAAAGATATTATATCTACTCAATATAATACTCGGACCCGGCTTAAACCAAAGCCGACCAGTATCATCTGTCCGAAATCTGACACGTGCGTAAACGCACGTGCATTTTCCGAACCCTGCCATAAAACCATACGGCCTCTACAACGTTTCGCCCGAACTTGGGAAACTGTCTGTGGGGGACTCTAATGACTCGCCAGTACCCTGGCAGTGGGTTTAACCACAAACCGTCAGCGGCACTAGCAATGCGTAACGGCTGCCCATGGACTGACCTCAAGGGAGGCCGATGAGCGAACTCATCCGGAAACCCTTCTGAGCCTAACAGTGACAATGTATATACAGTCCGGTCCGTTCGTCTATGAGTATCGCATATCTGCCTAGGGGGCTAGTAATGTCAGACCCCCAATAGCAGTATAAGTCGTGTCGGAGTGTAGCCCAATAACACCCTGAGATACTACTGGAGTACCTACCAGTAAATCTCCTGCCACGGCCGTGGGCTTTGTGTAATGGCTCTCCTAGACACAGCACGATCTCACCCCCAATACCGGGAGAGACGAATCCCCTGCCGATCCGCTCACGTGCCTCCATATGGCTCGGGACTGTACCCAAAAGCTACCTGTTTGCACGACTCCTTTGAGCCGTGGTAGGGTAGAAATCAAAGCACAGTGGGAACTCACACGAGACAAATGACGACCTCAGGTCGATGAACTAACCTGTATACATGTCACCGGGGAACTGCTATCTGACGATATGTATAATACCAACTAGCAGATTCCCGGCGAGTCCTGTCCGGTATACTCATAACCCAATGAGCACATGTATACATCTTAGGTGATCCAACTGACACCAGTGGCTTGTGAGATCGGCCACCGCCCCTCGTCGGGGTCTCGACTGTATACACTAGTCTACTCCGGAGTATCGATGCCCTGTCTCGAAACTCCCACGACTAGGGACCACAATTAAGGATATGCATATAAACTACTCAACTCTCACGTATATGATCTCCATCATACTGTTGGTAGTAAAGCAAGATCCTAAGGGCTCTATCAAAGTGTAACATGTAATCAGTCACCTGAAAATGTACACGACTGATAAAGGCAAACCAGATAGCATATTATCATCTCGAGTAAGACTGTCCTACCGGTATAGGTCCTCCGCAATCATTGCAATCACGTACCTGCGATCCAATAATTGACTATGAGGGCACTATCACCAACAATCTCCCACTTGCACTCAAGGCTAATTATTGCGATGTCGACTACTCACAGCCCGTGTGAAACCGAACATCCAACTCCTCTACTAATCAGTTTTACAAAGCTCGTTTGTAAAACTATTGTGTTTGAGAAATAGCCTCAGTGAGTGGATCCGCCTAGATGTTTCTTTCTATATCTCTCTAAATCTCAAGTTCGCGGAGAAAGCCATCTCCTGAATTGAGTAATACCTGTCTTAGAATATGTCTGGATATCTGATGGGACCTAGTTCATAAATGAACTCCAAATCCAAACTTCTTAGACTGTATCGATCACTGAACCTAATCAGTATCCGGCACCATGCCACCCACAGTATCCTCTTGGACCACCTGTCCATAATACTGTCCCTCGTCAGAGGGAAAACTATAACTCTGACAATCACTCTGTCAACTATATCACCTTTGAAGCCTGGAATGATAACTGTCTCCCGAAGGAGGCTGCCGTCATCAAATCCGTAGAACATTCACTTATGTTCTAAAACTGCTTCCTTATGTTTCTCCAGGATTGGATTAATACAAACTTATCGCATCTAGTGCAAAAACAACATCTGGTCTGGTACTTGACACCTCACGATTGACTTAATTGCCTAAGCAAGTGATCTGCCAATCATGCACAGTCCTCTCCCCTTTAGTCTATATGACACCTTTAGAGAGGGTGACTCCATCACCTGCAGGTACACCACCATGCTAGGAGTCAACTATTCTAAAAACCATTAGAATATCTGTCAAAGTACCCACATTGGAAAACTACCCAAATCTAGATCTAAAACCATAGATCCAGAAACCAGAATGTCAAATATTATATCCATATCCTGTCTGGAGAAACAACTGTGTGACGACCACAGTACAACCGATCGTAGTATAGGAATTTTACTTCCTACTCTGTGTATGTCATCCAGATACCATGACATCACACCCTACTACCTTCTTAACAGATCCATCCCCTATTCTGATGAAGTCAAACCCATGACTGTCACATCAAAATTAGATGATCTATCTCCGCTATTCTGCTTTAGTCTATTAATAGACATAAGCTACTTGCCCACTATGCTTCCGCTGCTCCCACTGACTACGACAACCCTCTGGCAGAATAATATACACGTGCACTTCTAAAGCTAGTTTAGAACGACGCTATACTTATCCTCCTGCCTGGTTTCATAGTCTGGAACAACAGTAGTGTCAAGTCTGGGTAGATAAGAACTTCCCTGTCACCGTCCTTGAGGCTACCGAAGTACCTCTCGGGTGTCTGAGGTTACCCACCATATCTGCGGAGTGGCTAATGGAATGTCAAACCTGATTGAATATATAGGTCCTATTAAATTTTCCGTAATCGTTCACGGTTCTGGAATCACTTCCAGTTCTACCATACTCCCACTACTGTTTTCTGAAAAAATCCATTTTACTAAAACTGTGGCGAGTCAAGAACAATATCACTATTGATCTTCCAAATGGTAGAATATCAACCCTCGACATAGCCAGGGTCAACCCACAAACAGCCATTACAGAAACGTGCCCTGAGTTATCCAGTGTCTGGTTTTAAGCATAAGCTGGACAACTCCCCGTACCTTAACATCTTTTAAGGTACGAACTATTCTATATCCAATATAGAAACTATGGCACTTATTTAATTGGAACCATATTCAATCATGCAGCTGTCTCCAGTGCATATCAACTTAATGGAAAGAGACTAATCAGCATTACTCAACTTAGGAATCCTTCCAATTATGAGTAACCTGAAAGAGAAACTAGTTTCTCAAAATCATTACTATCATCTGAATACCAAAACACAAGAATCTACATCTTCGATCTCTTTGAAGAATCCCGATACTTGTGACACCTGGTTCTCTACTTTATTCTTATACCCACAACTTCTCAAAACTTAGACCTTGTATTTCTACGAAACACTTGTCTAAAAACTAGAGAACTTATAAGTAAACAGAACATAGTACGAGGACCTACCCCTTTGTCCTGATGGGCACTGGACAACATACAATACTCTGTATAAGTCCGCTGAGTTGAATAACTCAAAACCTGTGCTTCGTAGGTTGAAAACTGTACCCTGGCGATTTCCTCAAATATCACCAATTACAACGAATTCCGATATAATGAGGATAATTACCTAATTCCCAATAACTTACTCCCACTCATCATCTGTAAAACCATACAGATATGAGAATGAAACCTGGTAAATACATACCCTTGGAGCAAGTATCTAATCGGGAAAACAGTTTTCCTTTAACAATGCACTGAAACATGAAAATGTTTCGTAGGGATATCCTGGTATTCCTAGTAATGCCTCTTCCATAATCCAATCCATGACTTTAACCGTATATTTTATTGCCATCTCTCCAAATCCCTTTATTTGTCTTTAGTCGTTACCTTCTGTACACCTTCGTTAGGCTAAATGGTTTTCTTCCTTCCCTACCGTTCGGCACCAGCCTATGGTTTGGAAGAAGACTATCCAGTAAGCATAATAGGTGTACTTTCCTAAACCAAGGAGTACTCACATCTTGAGAGAAGGTGATGATAAAAGACAACTGAATAATACCTTATTCTATTTAAAGGTGAAATAGGAGTGGCGATGAAGCATGCGGTTTGGTCGTGAATGATATCAGTCGCAATTTACTTTGCCCTCTTTCTAATCCCTTTATTTGGTCTGTACATATTACCTTCTGCACACCCTATTTAGGCTAATTGGTTTTCTTCATTCCCTACCTTTCGGCACCTGCCTATGGTTTGGAATAAGACTATCCAATAAGCGTAATAGGTGTACTCTCCTAAACCAAGGAGCCCTCGCAACCTGAGAGAAGGTGATAATAAAAGACAACTGAATAAACCAATTCTATTTCTCCTGAACCTTGATCCATCCTCGAAGAAGACCCTTCGAGTTCGTATATAACCATACGATAGATCTATCCAATGGAAGTGGATGTCCGTAGTAATACGGGGTGTTCTGAGAAATGCAAAGGGTAAAAGAAGGAGTGGCAATGACTTATGCAACTCAGACAATCCAAAAGCTAGTATTTTAAGAAGGTTCGGTCAACTTGGTCACTGAGTCATAGTCTAGGGTCGGTCAAAGGTCGCTGCCAAAGAGAGAGAGAAAAGAAACACTCTGCGTGCACTCTAACCTAGATCAGAATGGTTATCACTTTATCTAATCCGGAAACCTCCCACTGTCCTGTCAAATTCTCCTCCAAACCTGAAAGAAGAATCAATCGGGATCACCCGAAAAGTAAACCAACTCATCAGTGGGAATCGGGATCCAACTCTCATCGTATGATAACGTGATGGAATGCATCCACGTTACTCATACTCCAGAAGGTATGCGCATACTTGGCAAGTTTCAGTTTCTTTAGAAACTCCCGATAAGATTTTTGCCCCATGCTCTTATAACCTTGGCGTTAGGTCAAAATGTCATAAGTCACATGCCAAGTTCTACCCGTCACTATCTTGTTAATTTGAACCCACCCGCACATGCCCTTGGCGTTAGGTCAAAATGGCAGAACGGCTGTCCCAAACCAACTCATCTATCTATGCAACAATTGAATACCCAGCAGCTACCAAACACTATGTCTTGGCGTTAGGTCAAAATACATAGCTTGAATACTACTGAATACCCAAAAGAAATGACGGAGGACTACGGCTGGTTTTTGGCGAAAAAACCTTTAACGTAGTGAACTTGATATCGCTGAAGGAACCTGATAGCTTTTTAAAATATAGTGGCGAAAACCTTTTGCTAAAGAGGTCATTCCCGGTGAAGGGATCTCGGCTCTTTCCTCGTGGAATGAGGTGCAGGATATTCCACTGAATACCGCGATGCAAAGCAACTTGTAATCGACTACAGAGAAGTTATTACCCTGACGCAAACTTCTGCCCAAGGGGTCAGTCCCGGTGAAGGGATATCGGCCCTTGCCCCGTCGAATGAGGTGCAGGATATTCCACTGAATACCGCTATGCAAAACAAAAGGAAACATCTTTGTAATAACACTTTTTAAATTGTTCCAACAACTGCCAAATAGGTTTGTTTTACTTTGCATTGATCAGAATCAACGCAGTCCCATCAATTAATCACACCAGAAAAGAACGAAAATAAAATGTACGTATATGCCATCCGCATTCGTCACTGGGTCTCGTCATCACCCGTTAGGTTACTTAACTAACGACAGAGCGGGGACTGGACTAGCGCGGGTGTAAAACATATACAACATCTAATAGTATATAAACCAATATACAATAATCGCTCCAGGCGTGATAATATGCAACATTACAGAAAAGTAATAAGCATCACAGAACAATACAGATAATCTGGGATCCCCGAGTTTCACAGAGTCGCTGCTGAAACCCGACGTTCCCCTGGTCATGTGGATAGCCTGTGCAATGAAACCTAGACCCCTACGGGTGCGGCAAGTTACCCGCCAAAACCTGAAGCGAGGTAGTCCCCCACAGCATAGTGAATGGAACACCTGGCACTTCACGGAATCCGGTAAATTGAGCACCCCTCCTTGGGTCAACCTGTACCCCCTACTAGTGCGGCGAATAGTCTGCCAATTCTAGAGTGAGGCCCCTCTGCCTCTCAAAGCCATGAGATGCGGACCCGTTGCCCCTCAGAACCCGGCTATCCGTGCACTCCATCGCGGGGCAAAACCTAGTACAGTAATAAATAATAGTACAGCAGGTACATCGACCGCAACCTGGTCGTGCCCCAAAAGAATATTATACAACAGGCAGTGACGGCAGTCCACAAGTTGGACGCTCGCCCCGCAATATCAAATGTACAAATAAACTCAAACTGCACTATCATTGCACACTGCTATCCACCACGACAAATCCGCAACATCACAGCACAACACAGAACATCAACGCGAATGTCACGTTCGCAAACCCGTCTAAAAGAACTATAGCAATCAGACGCGGTTTACCGATCAAATGACATTCCCGGTCGGAGATATAATGTAAGCACTGTAAACTAACATGTTTAAGTTTCGATCGACTAAATATCATAAAGTGGGCCCCACGAACAACTGGTGAACAGTAACAAAATCTGGGCCCAAAAGATATATACCAAAAACCCCAAATTCCAACAGAGAAGACACAGACCAAATTTGGTGCACTGATCCCATAGAATGGCCGTGGATGCGCGGCCAAACCATGGGTTTGGCCGCGACTCCGCGGCGGTTAGGTGGGATCACGTGCTCAAATTTGGTCGGTGTACTTCTGAAACCCTGCACAACTTTCTGTGATATGTGGAATAATTTTAGGACATCATTTAAAATCGACAGAAACTGTGAAGCTTGAAAATTGTGTTTTTCGATATCCGATTCGATCGATGTTTTTAACACGTTAGCACAAGTTAGTATAGCAAAATGGTGAGGCTGTGATACCACTGTAAGTCCACGGTAGCGCCCCGGCCGTCTACTGACGCCAAATGCGGAACAAAAAACTTTTAACTGGCGCTATCGTATACTTTAACCCGGATCTTCCATTATTGCTAAACTAACAAACTGTAAAGAGTGTAGAAAGGTTTTACCGAACGATCCGAGTCCTTCGTTCTTTAACCATCATCCCACGCTCCGTTGCGGCTGCTCCGATCTCGTCGATCTCCGATCTCCTCGTCCAGGTGGCACCACGTCAACGATTCTTTAAACGGGCTCCCGCCTCTGACTCGAGGCAACTCGGTCGTCAAGTTTGCTAAAAGAGACGACCAAGAATGATGTAGAGAATGAGTAGAAGACTTTGTCTCGTTCCGTCCAAAGCTATGGACGAACGGTTAATGAAGTTGCCGTGGGAATCGGGTGATGGAATGAAATGAGCTGTGAAATTCCATACACCGAAAACTATCATAATCTTTTTCTACCAAATGAAACATCAAGTGAGAGTGTGTGAGAGAGGGGGAAGGGGCCGGCCATATATAGGGAGGAGGAGGGTGAGTGTAGGAGAGGGGGGGGGTGACCACAAGAAAATATCATGTGTGAACACAAACAAATATCTCTAGTGTGAACACAAAGTGTGAACACACCAAAAGCAACCAATGAAAACACAACACCATTTAACCTAGTCACCTCATCTAGATGCTTCTAGAAACTTCCACACTCATCTCAAGAAAAGATAAATCCGTTTTTAACCGAATGTTAAAAGACGGCTGATAGAAAACTGGAAACCGGCAACTTCCAAAAGTGATCCCGAAACGAATTTCAGGATAACCCCGTAACTGTATAAATATACCCGCATTTGTATTACGACCGAATACAAATGCAACTGAGACAAAGATATTATATCTACTCAATATAATACTCGGACCCGGCTTAAACCAAAGCCGACCAGTATCATCTGTCCGAAATCTGACACGTGCGTAAACGCACGTGCATTTTCCGAACCCTGCCATAAAACCATACGGCCGCTACAACGTTTCGCCCGAACTTGGGAAACTGTCTGTGGGGGACTCTAATGACTCGTCAGTACCCTGGCAGTGGGTTTAACCACAAACCGTCAGCGGCACTAGCAATGCGTAACGGCTGCCCATGGACTGACCTCAAGGGAGGCCGATGAGCGAACTCATCCGGAAACCCTACTGAGCCTAACAGTGACAATGTATATACAGTCCGGTCCGTTCGTCTATGAGTATCGCATATCTGCCTAGGGGGCTAGTAACGTCAGACCCCCAATAGCAGTATAAGTCGTGTCGGAGTGTAGCCCAATAACACCCTGAGATACTACTGGAGTACCTACCAGTAAATCTCCTGCCACGGCCGTGGGCTTTGTGTAATGGCTCTCCTAGACACAGCACGATCTCACCCCCAATACCGGGAGAGACGAATCCCCTGCCGATCCGCTCACGTGCCTCCATATGGCTCGGGACTGTACCCAAAAGCTACCTGTTTGCACGACTCCTTTGAGCCGTGGTAGGGTAGAAATCAAAGCACAGTGGGAACTCACACGAGACAAATGACGACCTCATGTCTATGAACTAACCTGTACACATGTCACCAGGGAACTGCTATCTGACGATATGTATAATACCAACTAGCAGATTCCCGGCGAGTCCTGTCCGGTGTACTCATAACCCAATGAGCACCTGTATACATCTTAGGTGATCCAACTGACACCAGTGGCTTGTGAGACCGGCCACCGCCCCTCGTCGGGGTCTCGACTGTATACACTAGTCTACTCCGGAGTATCGATGCCCTGTCTCGAAACTCCCACGACTAGGGACCACAATTAAGGATATGCATATAAACTACCCAACTCTCACGTATATGATCGCCATCATACTGTTGGTAGTAAAGCAAGATCCTAAGGGCTCTATCAAAGTGTAACATGTAATCAGTCACCTGAAAATGTACACGACTGATAAAGGCAAACCAGATAGCATACTATCATCTCGAGTAAGACTGTCCTGCCGGTATAGGTCCTCCGCAATCATTGCAATCATGTACCTGCGATCCAATAATTGACTATGAGGGCACTATCACCAACAATCTAGTTGTATTATACATAGTCATGGGCGTATAAAAGGTTATCACAGATAGATACATATGCATCCTTGCATTAACCTTGTTTCGATACTAGTTACAGTTTCGCATTGGGTATTTATTTGGTTGATATGCATCACATGACATGTCCATGACATACTACTTGACTTTTTACATGGATCTTGTTACTAATGCTAACGATATTGACGTGTTGTCCTGACGGACGTAATTTGTTGTTTGCATAGACGAGAACTGTACCTGCTTGATCCTGTGTTGGCATTAGATCTAAATTGGTAATAACTGATTTGAACACAAACCTAGGGGTAAAGGGGAAATCAAGAATGTAACCGAAAGTAACTCAAAAGGCTATTATTACATGTTTGCCGTTTTTCCGGACGTTACGGAATAATTATCTGTTTGCCGTTTTTCCGGGCGTTATGGAATAATTACATGTTTGCCGTTTTTCTGGGCGTTACGGAATAATTACTTGTTTGCCGTTTTTCCGGACGTTACGGAATAAATCCTGTTACCGTGGTCCTATGGAGAATGAACGGGACATAGACTGTTTGGGGTTACGATGAGAATTACATTAATTGATTTCGAAAACTTTTAGAATAGATAACCTAGACGCACAGTTTTAGATTACACATCATACATCACATACATACACATACCCCACTATTTCATATCTTTATTATTTATTTATATTCATGTTTAGTTATATCTTTATATCTTAGACTATCACTGTTATTTGGTATTATGACGCACCGATGTCTGGGTTTTTTCATGGCCCAGTTCCTTTATCTTTACCGCAGGCTGAACTGGAGTACTTTAGCCATTAAGCCGAACAGTGAGGATTTAAACGATTGTTATTTAGAGATGTTTACTTTAGTTATTTGTTTTCGCTGTTTTATTTCCTTGATGTAAGCCCATATTGGGACCAGTTTTTAGATGTTGTTTATTGGATTTAATTCGTTTCCGCTTATGCATTTCTTGACTCTTTTTATTGTGGCAAATGGACATGTACTAGCTAGTTTTTATATATTTCTGTTCTTGATATCTTATAGACAGCTGTAATGTGACTGTAGATGGATGTTTCCTATCCATAGGTAGCATGGTTGGCTCTGTCACGTGCCGTAGTTTATGAATTCTGGGAAGCGGGGCGTGACAGGGTTTATTTGGTATCAGAGCCATAGGATTTAGGATTAATCGGGTTTGTTTCTTTTGTAGTTAGGTATTGAAACTAATACACTAACTAGGAAACCCGGAATTAGGAACATGTCTTGCCACATTACTATCTTGCCAGTCTTGAATCTATAGCTATCAGTATCTTGTTTATTGAATCTTGTTTACCGTTACTAATCCTCTTCAGTGTCTTAGCTTCAGAATCATGGCGGATAGAGAGTTGCGATCGTACCAGAGGCGTGTTAATGACGCCGCACTACTTGGGGTAATACATGGTATGCTGGAAAACCCGAAGCGGCAAACTGAGCTTAATCAGTGGCAGGCCGAGGCTTTCTAGGAGGGTATGCAGACGGTCCAGCAGTCCATAGTTGCAGTAGCACCCAGGTCAGCACAGCGTGAGGGCACCGTAGCAGACTTCAAAAGGCTCGGTCCGTCCACATTTACAGGACTAGAGGAGCCATTGCCAGCGGAGCAGTAGCTAGTTGATACAGAGAATCTGCTTGTTGCCGTGCAGATTCCAGATGAGATGTAGTACGCATCCAACTGGTAGATTACGCTCACGAATGGTGGCTCGTAGAAGAGACCCGTTAGCCCAAACCGATAAGTTGGGCAGCGTTTTCGCGGAGTTTCTTGGAGAATTTCTTTCCGCAATCTGCTCGAGAAGAAATGGAAGAAAAGATTATTAACTTGAAGTAGAATGGCGGATTCGTTGATGCGCATGTGGCTGAGTGGAATCGGCTCAGTCGATTTGCGGGACCTTTGTTTGCCAACAAAGTAGATAGGGCATGAAGGTTTATGCGTAACCTGGATGTGGAGATTCAGAGACATATTATATCTCTAGGACTGACCACCTTCTCCCAAGTTCTTAAGGCATCCAGGGAACATCAGAGTTTATCGGTGAAAGCGAAGAGTACGCAACAACAGGCAGTCGTAGTGCGGAAGCCGACGCTTATGCCAAATCGAGCACCCGTACGCAGAGGCATCCTGGTGAACAGGCGATGCATTGTGCCTATGAAGAAGCCCATCGTAGCTGATCAGAAAGGAAGTGTGTTTTGTGATTATTGCCAACGACCGGGTCATTTCCGGAGAGAATGTCGAATGAGGCTTGGACTCTGTCTTGTTTGCGGATTAGCTGACCATATCATCGATGCTTGCCTTTCAAAGCTACGATTGAGGGGCGATATTTGGAATCCACCGCAGAAGCAGATTTATGAGCAGAAGCAGATTGCTCAGGGGCCTAATCAAGCACGGGCATTCACTTTGACGGCCGAAGAGGCCAAAAATTTAGACGAAATTGTTTCAGGTATCCTACTTGTTCATAATTTTCCCGCATTGGCATTATTTGATTCAGGTGCATCACATTGCTTTATGTTGTCTAAGTTTATTAGTGCATACTCTATTCCACATGCGGCCCTGTCTAGTTGCTGGGACATACACACCGGGAATGGGAAAATTATATCTAGTAGTGAGTGCAAGGATTGTTTAATTGTTATTTGCGGATGAGAGTTATTCGCGGATTTCGTGGTGATTGATACTGGAAGCTATGATGTTGTCTTGGAAATGGACTTTCTTGGCACTTTCCATGTTCACATCAATTGCAGGGCAAACAAAGTGGTTTTCCGGATTCCCGGACATCCAGAGTTCATATTTTCAGGACGTAGCAGATATGTCGAGCCAGTTGAATATAGGGCTAGGCCGAAAAATGCCGTTCTTTCGTCGATGAAAGTAGATAAGGAGGAAGCACAAGCGGTAGTTCGAGAGTTTATGGACATGTTCGAAGACATCTCGGGTTTACGCCGAAACGAGATGTGGAGTTCGCGATCGATCTTGTTCCTGGAGCAGCACCGATTTCAAATGCGTATAATTCGATGGCGCCGGTGGAATTGGAAAGGTAAAGAAACAGGTTGCCTAATTGCTAAAGAAGGGTTGGATTCGCAGCAGCAATTCATCCTGGGGAGCTCCAGTTCTTCTAGTCAAGAAGAAAGATGGCACGCGGAGGATGTGCATCGATTATCGAGAATTAGACTGGGTGACTATTAAGAACAAATACCCAATCCTTCGCATCGGCAAATTATTCGATCAACTCAGTGGTGTGAGGGTATTCTCGAAGCTGGATTTGTGATTCGGATATCATCAAGTTCGGATGAAATCGGAGGATATTTTCAAGACAACGTTTCGAACTCGATATGGGCATTACGAGTACTTAGTGATACCATTTGGAGTTACTAACGCACCGGTGATAATTATGGACTTGATGAACCGAATATTTTCACTGTACCTGGACCAGTTCGTAGTGGTGTTTATCGATGATATTCTGGTCTATTCGAGGAGCAAAAAGAGCATGCATAACACTTGAAGACCGCACTACATACGTTGCGGCAAGAAAGGTTATATGCTAAGATAAGCAAGTATAAGTTTTGGCTCGAAAAAGTGAAGTTCTTAGGTCATGTTTTATCCGGAGATGGAATTGCCGTTGACCTTGAAAAGATTGTGTCAGTTCATGATTGGCCAATTCCAAAGAACATAGCGGAGATCAGAAGTTTTCTTAGGCTTGCCGGATATTATAGAAGGTTTGTGGAGAAATTGGATCGAATAGCAGAACCATTGACCAAGATAACACGAAAGGAGGTACCGTTCGTATGGACGGAGAAATGTACGTCAGCTTTTGAAGCGTTGAAGCAAAGATTGACCACCGCTCCTATCTTGACAGTGCTAGACGGTTCCGGAGGGTTAGTTATTCACAGCGACGCATCTGGGAAAGATTTGGGATGTGTTCTAATGCAGAATGGATAGGTTATAGACTATGTGTCAAGACAATTGAAGACTTATAAGAAGAACTACCCAACTCTTGATTTGGAGCTAGCATCAGTGATTTTTGCTTTGAAGATTTGGAGACACTACTTATTGGGCGAAAGGGTAGAAGTATTTACCAATCACAAGATCCTAAAGTATGTGTTCACACAGAAAGAGCTCAACATGAGGCAGCATAAATGGTTAGAGCTGATGGCTGACTATGATCTTAATCTAAAATACCATCCGAGGAAAGTTAATGTAGTGCCGGATGCGCTAAGTCGGTTGCCAGCGATACGGATGTTGACTGCACAGAGGGAGATTATAGCTGATTTTCAGAGATTCGAGTTGAAGATTGTACTACCACATTCTTCGGAACAGTTGATGCAGTTGCAAGTACAGTTATCCTTGATCGGTAATATTAAAGCAGTGCAGTTGCACGATCAAAGATTAAGTTTCGAGAATAGGTTGAACCGGGACTTCGAACGGACTTGTTAATTCATGAGATGGTTCATTACGATATGGGAGCCGTTTATGTGTGCCGAAAGGAGATATTCGTGAAGAAATTATGAAGGAGGCTCATAGTTCCGCATATTCTGTACACCCGGGAGGCACAAAAATGTATAGAGATTTACGACAACATTTCTGGTGGGAAGGCATGAAAAGGGAGATTGCTCGCTACGTATCGAAGTGCTTGGTGTGTCAGAACATCAAAAGGTAGCTGGTTTATTGCAACCACTTCCGATTCTTCAGTGGAAGTGGGAACATATAACCATGGATTTCGTGACAGCTTTACCACGGAGTCCTAAGGGCAATAATGCAGTTTGGGTGATTATTGATTGATTGACCAAGGAAGCTCATTTCATATCATTTTGAGTTCGTCAGTCGACAGAGGCTTTAGCTGAGAGGTAGATGCAGGAGATTGTGAGATTACATGGAGTACCTATGAGCATCATTTCAGATCGTGATACCTGATATTTATCGCACTTTTGGAGGAGTCTACAGGAAAGTTTGGGTACTCGATTGAAGTTATCATACTCAGACAAATGGCCAGTCTAAAAGAACGATCCAAACTCTTGAACATATGTTGAGAGCATGCATATTAGACTTCAAGGGTTCATGGGAGGATCATTTACACTTGGTGGAGTTTTCTTATAATAACAGTTTTCAGGCGACTATACAGATGGCTCCATTCGAAGCACTGTACGGTCGTAAGTGTCGCTCACCCGTCTGTTAGGACGATATTGAAGAAAGAAGATTATTGGGACCGGATCTTATTATACAAACGGTGGAGAAAGTTAACGTGATCCGAAATCATATGAAGACGGCACAAGATCGACAGAAAAGTTGGGCTGATATAGGCCGAAGACGTATGGAGTTCGCAGTTGATGATCTTATATTCTTGAAAATATCGCCGACCAGAGGAGTGATTCAATTTGGTAGTCGAGACAAGCTTAGTCCTTGATTCGTGGGGCCTTTCAATATTATCGAGCGCGTTGGAGAAGTAGCTTATCGATTGGGTTTACCATCATCTTTGGCGAGTGTTCATGATGTGTTTCATGTATTTCAACTTCGCAAGTATGTTCGAGATGAGATGCACATCCTAGATCACTCAGAGCTGACAGTAAGGGAGGACTTAACATATGAAGAAAGACCAATGGAAATTATGGATCGACGAGACAAGGTCCTCAAGAACAAAGTTATCCCTCTAGTACTTGTTTCATGGGGGAATCGTTCGCACGGAGAATCTATTTCGGAACGTGAAGACGAGATTCGACAGAAATTTCCACACCTCTTTTTTTAGATCCGTGTTTTCTTGACATTTCTTGTTTCGGGATTTTCGAGGACGAAATTCTTTTATAGTTAGGTATAATGTATCACCCTAGTGCATTTATACCATATTTTATTTGGATTTTTTCTAATCGTGCGATAGTCTTCTTGTTTATTATTGTTTTTGGGTGCAGATTATGCATTTGGTATCTGTGGTTAGTATCCGACTCGACCCGTATACTTGAAAACCATTTTGGTTCTAGATTACGTCATATTTTGCTAGTACTGAGCATCCGTGCACATTCATATTTGATATACCCTTGTATGATCTATTTAGTATCTGCATATCGTTTAAATAATACAAATTATAACCAAACAATACATTTTAATATCTAGCATGTCCTGTTATCATACCCCATATCATATGTGTGCATCCATATATCGTGTTCATGTCCAGATTGCTAAACCAGACTCGTTTGGATCGATACGTGTATTTACGTATATCCGTTCTTGGGGGTATACATTTTATTTAACCGGATATCACATTATAGTTTTAACCGATACGTATATTATCCATATTTTAAAACTAGATTTTTAGAAGAGACCCGGGTATTATTCGGAGTATTTTGATATGAGTTGTATAATCCAAGAAAATATATTATTATATTCTTTATATATAAACAGATTATATAAACGAATATATATTATATATATGACTAAATCCTATTCTATTTCCTATCTCTCTCTCTCCCCTCACACACTCTTTCTCTCTATTCCTCTCTCTCTCTCTCTAAGGATATATATATATATATATATATAAAAATTATATTATATATAAAATCTTAAAACCTAATATTAAAGACACCTCTCTCTCTCTCTCCTCTCCTTTTTCTCCCTCGTCGCGACGAACGCCTGCAACCGTAGCCCTCACCTCACGTCGCCGACGACCTCCCCTCACCATCTCACCACCCTCATCATCACCCTCCTTACAACCTCATCCTCCTTGCCTCCTCTCTCCTTTAACCCGAGAACCCACAACCTAAAACCCCCGACGAACTCAAACCCGAGCAACCCAAGAATCCCTCATCGCTGGCGGCTCGCTGTCGCCCTAACCCTCACCTTGTCGACCTCCTCACCCTCGTTTCCACCTCCGTTACTCCTTCTCCCTGAGAACCTGCAACCCCGACCATGATCCCTGCAACCCTGACGACTCGTGACCCAATTGTAGCAACTTGAGAAACCCATCGCCGGAGACCCTGACTTCATTGTTGTCTTCTCTGTTCTCTGTCCAGAGCCCAACTAGCAACCACACCCTCATTCTTTCTTCTTCTTCCTCTTCTTCTTTTTTCCCCTTAATTTCTTGATTATTCCGGCCGCCTCGTCGGAGTCGCACATGTCGCCGACGATTCGGACGACCCAGTCATTGTCGTCGTCAAGTGTAGTCACGTCTTTGACCAGTCAGGTCCAGTCCAGCACGCGTGAGTTTTATCGCGACATTTATCCAACGTCGAACGTGACATACGTACCCGTCATGAGATCCGATCAGGCAAGTTTATCTTACAACATGCTATGTTATATTATATCTATTTATATATGAATAAAAATAATACATGTGTTTCATTATGCAGAAAATATTATAGTTTTACCGTTTTACAGTATCCGTTCGTATTCGTACCGATAATAACATATTTAATTGCATTCTGGAACATCATGATATCATTATACTATTACATTAGTACAGCGTGTTATCTATTTTTATCATATGCAGTTATGGACGTATAAAAGGCTATCACAGATAGATACATATGCATCTTTGCATTAGCTGTGTTTCGATACTGGTTACAATTTCACATTGGGTATCTATTTGGTTGATATGCATCACATGACATGTCCACGACACACTACTTGACTTGTTATATGGATCTTGTTACTAATGCTAATGATATTGACTTATTGTCCTGACGAACGTAATTTGTTGTCTGCAAAGACGAGAACTGTACCTGCTTGATCTTATGTTGGCATTAGATCTATATTGGCAATACCTGACTTGAACACAAACTTGGGGGTAAAGAGAAAATCAAGAATGTAACTGAAATGTAACTCAAAATGCTATTATTACATGTTCGCCGTTTTTCCGGGCGTTACGGAATAATTACATGTTTGCCGTTTTTCCGGGCGTTACGGAATAATTACCTGTTTGTCGTTTTTCCGGGCATTACAGAATAATTACATGTTTGCCGTTTTTCCAGGCGTTCGGAATAAATCCTGTTACCGTGGTCCCATGGTGAATGAACGGGACATAGACTGTTGGGTTACGATGAGAATTACATTAATAGATTTCGAAGACTTTTAGAATAGATAAGCTAAAAGCACAGTTTTAGGTTACACATCACACATCACATACATACACATACCCCATACCTGTATTATTTATTTATATTCATGATTAGTTATATCATTATATCCTAGATTATCACTGTTATTTGCTATTATGACGCACTGACATCTGGGACTTGCATGACCCAGTTCCTTTATCTTTACCGTAGGCTGAACATGAGTACTTTAGCCATCAAGCCGAGTAGTGAGGAATTAAACGATTATTATTTAGAGATGTTTAGTTTAGTTATTTGTTTCCGCTGTTTTATTTCCTTGATGTGAGCCCATATTGGGACGAGTTTTCAGATGTTATTTATTGGATTTAATTCGTTTCCACTTATGTATTTCTTGACTCTTTTTACTGTGGTAAATGGACATGTACCAGCTAGTTTTTATATATTTCTTTTCTTAATATCCTATAGACAGCCGTAATATAACTGTGGAGGGATATTTCTTAACCACAGATAGTATAGTTGGCTCTGTCACATGCCGTAGTTTGCGCATTCTGGGAAGCGGGACGTGACAAATATAGCCGCTACTTTAAGTAGCGGTTAAATAGTCAGCTCTCTGTTGCTGCAGTAAGCTCAAAATATAATCGCTTATTTAAGTAGCGGTCAAATAGTCTAGATTTAAATATAACCACTAGTTTAATTAGCGGTTAAATAGTCTAGCTCTAAATATAACCACTACTTTAAGTAGCGGTTAAATAGTTTGCACTCTGTTATTGCAGTGACCTCAAAATATAAACGCTATTTAAAGTAGCAGTTTTATTTTAACTAGGTCCAAAAAAATGTACTTGAGAAATCATATATTAGAGTTCATATACAGAAATGTAGATCATTTACACACAAATGTACATTATTTTCACATAAATATATATCTTTTACAGAAATCAAATATCAGAGTTTAGATACAAACATCAACGCACATCATATATACTTGTGAAATCTAAAAATTCATTGTTCAACACACAGCCACACATAATATACACATGCAAAATCTAAAATTTATTACATCATTTGGGTAGTTTTTGACTAGCTACCTCATAACACATTCTATATCTAAAATTAACTATAGTATTTATGTCCTATTTTTGTAAGTTCATAGGAAGTCCCAGCGTCAAGCAATCCATGTATTTCATTACAAATATACCACAATCAAGTGATCTAGTGTCTTGTCTTGGATGGCCCTGATTCTCACAAAATTTGCAAGCCTTTGTTAAAACAGTTTTGCTGGGATTGGATACATCCTTCAGCATATGCCTAATAAAATGATTTTGCTGTAAAAAAATTATTGAGTTAAACAAATTATTACAAATTATAAGCAGATGAAAATAGTAATTGTTTTAAAATTGGACTAACCAGTGCTTCACATTAAAGCTTATATAATTTCATGACATCTTTGAACATTGGATCATATAGTACAAAAATTTCCTTTGTAATGTAACAGACACACAAAATCCAATTATCTTCATGGTACATAGGAATATAAATCTGGGATTAAAATTTTAATTCATCATTATAAATTATATTTGTTGCAAATAAAACAAAAATGAGAAAAATAAAGTACAAACTTACCGTTTCACACTCTAGTACAGACTTCTCAAAAGGATTTTTCCATTTGACCCATTTTAGTAAACTAAATCTGCACTTGTGGTTACTCTTTACTTTTTCCGTATTGTATCCTCACTAACAATCACAGAGCATCGTCTAAAAAATAAAAAGTAGAATGAACAACACAATATTGAATATTATTTACTTGATATATAAAACGCATTGAATAACAATGACTTACATAAAATTCAGGATAAAAAAGAAACTATTGGTGGAAGATTCGTGTCTACATAAGAAATTGATTTAAGTCGTTATTATTTCTCCTCTAACGCGCTTCCCAATCCGCAGCAAGAGAAAGTCGAAAAAATATACAACTACTCATTCTTTTGTATGAAGAAACCAACTTCTCTGGAGTTTATTAAAACATGAATATTTAATATTTAACTTTTAAATATGAAATTATAATTAATGCATTAGAAGTAGGCAAACCTTATTTTTCCTTTTCGGTCAAAGTGTTCGATCCATAGTTTCCCTCGCACGTACTTTTTCAATTTTGAGATGTGATATTTAATTTCTTGTACGGGCTTCTTTTCTTTCTTTTTCTTCTTCTCTGAATTTGTGTATAGTGAGAGCAAGAAAGAACTTGGCTTCTTTAGTCTAATCGATTCTTCCATTACTTCTCTTAAAATTTCTTGCCCTATGGGATCAGTTGGATCTATACCCGCTTCACTGAGTCTTGTAATTAAAGAATCATCTTCTCTTTCTTCTGCGACGTCTGCCCGATTGTCCGAGAACGGCAAATTCATCACAATAAATTGTTCGAGCGGTAATTCCTTAGGAATACCCTTTCCCACTTCAACTTTTTCAATAGTTTTTTCTACTTCAACTTCAGAGGTTGTATCTTCCAAACCTATGTTCAAGTTTGCATCGGCGGCACTTAAATCAACCTTAAATTCATCAAGGGTCTTCTTCGCCTTTTTTCCAACCGTCTCATCAACATTTTCATCCTCGGAAATTTCAGCCTTGATATTTTCATCCCCAACCCTTTTTCCAACGGTCTCCTCCCTCACATTTGTTTCAACGTTTTTCTCAACATTTTCAATCTCAGGAATTTTAGTCTTGGCATTTTCATCCTTTTTTGATGTTTCATCGCCCTTCTCATCAACCCCATCCTTTAGAACTAATTTGATCTCTTCGTGTAATCTCTTAAGATTGTCGTCATCCAACAAAAATTTATTAAATTCAACCGAGTTCACCTATAAATAATAAGTAATAAATATCAATAATTGGATCTAATATATTAAAGGTGATATAAAAAAAACATAAACAATACTTACATAATTAAGAAGTAACTGACGCCTAATCTCAATGTTAGGCTCGTATATCGTAGTTGGTTGATTGTGGTGGGGTGTATTACCTTCCTGATAATAGCAGTGTACCAAGCGAAGTAATCGCTAGCCACATCCTGATCTTTTCATGTACTTGCATCAAAATTCAACTCCATTTTCTTCGATATCAATTTGGGTTTCGTCCCACAAATTGATATACTCTAAAATCACATCGTATACTGGTTTTTTCTTGGTTGCCTTCTCCTTCTTTGTTTGTCTAGGTTGAATGTTAATGGGTACACTCTGAATACCGCAAAACCATCGGATTATCCTTTCGGGATATTGCCACTGGACAATATCGAAACAAATGAGAATAACTCGTAATAGTTCAGAGTATTTACTGAGAAGGAAAAAGTCTTCGGATGCACCAACATACTTAGTGTATGGATCCCATGTTTATTAAAGAAACGGTTGAAAATATGTATCATTATTCATAAAGAATTAAACAAATATCGTTAAATTAAGTAATGAAATAGTAATTACATGTAATTCATTCAAATTATCAAGCATACACCGGTAGAAAATTTTATGATGATGAGAAAATTGATGTTTGCGTACACCCCATTGTCTAGTAAGGGGTCTACTCTCTTTGATACTAGTATCAGAGATAGGCCGAATGACTGAAATCCTAGTATATGCCCAACACTGAATAAAAATTAATTATTAGATTCACGACAATTATCTTTACAATAAATTAAAGAAAATAATTATACAACTAATATGATACCTGCAAAACAATAAGACAACCGTATTGACAGTGCCATTTCGTTCAATCCATTTATCAAATATGATAAAAACCCTGCCCCCAATCGTATGTGGAGATGAGTTCTTCGTCGCTTAATAATTGAAGTCATTTTGGATGAACCAGGTTCGTGGAGCATGAAGGGAAATGCCATGCAAATGGTGTATAAAACATAAGAGCTTTTGTACATTAAACCATTTTCTCCTGATATGTATTAGTCCCGAGACTACAAAAAGCCTTATACACCCACGTTGCAAGTACGACATCGTCTTTTCTCTTCTTCTTCGGGAGATCAACTCTTAATACATTGTAAAAATGTATGAACGAACTCATACATTCTTCATAAACAATTACAAAACCCGTGACCGCGAGACCGAGAATCCATGATACATCTTCAAGAGTGATCGACGCCTCTCTAATGGGTAAATGAAAAGTGTTAGTCTCGGGTCGCCATCTCTCAACTAATCCAGATATCAATGGTAGGTCATGTTGTTGGTGGCCAACTTTACGATACTCACCAAAACCCCATTCGTCTAATAATTCGATCCGCTGATCCTTCAGAGGTCGTTGCGTAGACATACTCGTAGATTTGAGCACAACAAAATTTCCCATATCTTTACCATTCTAACTAGTTTCGGAAATGTGATTTGCTAAATTATAAAATACATCATTCTTCATGGGGTCAGGGTTGTATTGAATAGATGATGTTTGAGATGCTGATGGCTGGATAGGATTGACTAAATTCACCTTTGATTGTATTTTCCCTTTTTTGCTACGTTCTTGGAGTTCTTCTTCATGAATATTTTTTGGCGGAGGAGAAGGAGGAGTCGGTTTAGCCTCTTTTATGCAGCCCTCTTCGGTGTAGCCTTCTTGGGTGTATATTTGTATTTACCGGAAATTATAACTACATAATAAACATCAAAAATCCTAAATATATACCCTTCATAAATAATACCAAACTCTAAACTAATAAAGTCATTGATTTATGTTATAAAATCGATCCAATAAACATGAGAATACTCAGTAACAATCACAATTCAAATCACAGGAAAAAAGCCCAATTTACATCTGAAAATCCTAACAAAAATCGCTAAAAAAATAACAAACCCTATACTAATTAAAGTAATTAATTTATCTTATGAGATTGATCCACGAATCAAGAGAATGCCAGAAAGAATCGCAATTCAAATCACAGCAAAAATCGCCCAATTTCGATCTCTAACTCTTAAACCGCTGAAACTGTGCTGAAACTGTTTGGACGGTGACACTTTTTATTAAATAGGAACCGCTAGTTAAAGTAGCAGTTAAATATGAACCGTTCGATTTTAACCGCTAGTCAAAATAGCGGTTAAAATTAATGGCTCAGATTTATTAGATTTGTCAATTTATCCAACGCTGTATAATATTCCGTTTCGAAGTGTTAGAACTTAGTTTGTTTTACATTAGAACAGATATTGATTAAAGAAAAGAAATCTTGACTATATGTGATCATTAGCAAGGAGATAAGGTATGAATAGGAAAATGTCATTGTTTTGGCATGGTTGGGGATTTGGGGTGCTTTTGACTTTTTGGAGCCAAGAGATAATTTGTATGGGCAAATGTCCTTGTTCTATTCGATCACCTGAAGCTCCCAAAACTCTTGAGTGAGAGAGAGAGCGAGAGAGAGAGAGAGAGAGAGATTCCCGTCGGAGAGCAACATGCATTTTTTTATTATATATATTTGATGTAATACATCGATACAAGATTACATAGAAAAAAGAAGAGAGTATGTTAGTTGGAAAAAGAATGAAATGGCCTCTTTGACGTGTTTGTGCTTACCAATTCACAAGTACAAAACATTGTTTGAACTATGGGAATATGATGGTGCTATATATCCCAGAAAGGGAAACTAATTAAAAATTAATGTCAGAGAGATAATTAGCTTAAATAATTACAACTGTCTTTGTTTGTTCTCTATAATATTTAAGCACATATAATGTCCATTAGGCCTTATGATAATTATGTTGGGCCTCTTAACATGGATCTCTGTTCGCTCGAACTCGTATTGTTAGAGCATAGTGGTAAATATCAATTTTTATGTTTTAAGATGTCAAACATGCTGAAAAATAATAATCTTTATTTGAGTTATTCACATGTACAATATAATGATCATATGTATACATATCGTATATGTATATCCATATGTAGCGACTATATTTTAATCATGCAAGTGACGAATTATGATTATCCTGCAACAATTCCATCCTCCTAATATATAATAGAAAAATTGATGGGCCATTTAAGTTAAAACTTTTCATATTTTTTCATCGGATTGCATTTAAATCCCAGAACTTCTTTATAGTATGACTACTGCAGGTGGGTCTTCGGTATTAGTTAGAACCGTTACCAAAACCCATTTTGGTAACGGTTCTAACCGTTACACAACTGTTACAAAAAACCCCGTTACCAGAAATACGGTAACGGTTTTAACTATTACGATACACCCAATATGATAACGGTTGGAACCGTTACCATATATGTTGTCGTTACCAATACGGTAACATATATCTGAAACATATCAGAGTGGGGCCATCTCTCTGATAACGGTTATAACCGTTACCACATATATGATAGCTGTTGGAATCATTACGACACACATCATTTGGTAACGGTTAGAACTGTTACCATAGATGTTGATGTTACATAATGTAGTTGATATCTGATATGTTTCAGATATCAGCTCCCAATTAACCGTTACCAAATGATATTGTAACAGCTAGAACCGTTACCAAATAGGAATTGATAATGGTTATAACCGTTACCAATTTGAACATGTATTTTTTAAAAAATCTGAAATCTCCGCGTCCCACGTGCGCTGCTTTCATTTACAACCGGCAATAGATAATAATAATATCAGCAAATCACACGCAATTATAATAATTAATAAATCGCACATAATTATAAACAAAATATATATACAAAAATATAATCAAAAAATCAACAAAACAAATGTTTATATCTATGATCCTTGGGACGACCCACCACCATCGTCCCGTGACCTGAGCGTACTCCCTATCTCGTCTCGGATGGCGCACTGGATGGACTCCTCATTCGTCTACGTCAGCTCCTCGACCCGCGTCGTAAGCGTATGCAGCCGATGTTGCCTCTGCTGATGAACCTGCCGCTGCTACGCCACTTGCTCCTGCTGCTGCGCCATTTGCTTGCAGAGCTAACGAATCTCCTCCGTCGACGCAGTTGCCGCATCTGCCTTTGTCTAGGTCACGGCGTACTCATAGAAGGCCGCACCCCTGGAAAAGATTCGATGAGCCCTAAAACCAACCCCGCGCTCATAGCTACCGTGATACTCACCGGATAGCGAATCCAGGACAAGGATAATGGCGGTAATCGGGTCGTCGGGGCCAAGTCTTAAGGCGTCCTTCCTCTTTCGGAACTGGCTCTGTAAAGAATACACACACACACATGTGTGTGTGGGTTAATTTAAAATACAGAGTCGACTTGATTATATGAAACTTACCATGTACTCACCGGTGCCCTTGTGTAATGCGGTCCACCCCTTGGCTGCAGTGCAGTTGGTGGGGTCTTTCTTTTTCTGCGATAAAATTAGGATTTATTTTTGTTGGCTATTGTGCCCTCAAGGAAATTATTGTAATCGCAGGTAAGAGATTATGATGATTGAGGGAGGATCTATACGGGTAGAACAGTCATACTCAAGATGATAGTATGCTATCTGGTTTGTCTTTATCATCATGTACATATATTATATGGTATTACAGATCACTATTACATATTGATAGAGCTCATATGATTCATGCTTGACTACCAGGGTTATTGTGGCGATCACACTTGTGAGAACTGAATAGTCTATAAGCATATCCTTAAATATCCCTAGACATGTGAATATCGAGACAGGGCATCGATATTCCTGGTAGACTAGTGTATACGTTTGTTGATCCCGACGAGGGGTGATGGCCGGTCTCACAGTCATTAGTGTTAGTTAGTCACCAAAGATTGTATACATGTACTCATTGGGTTATGAGTTGTAGGGTTGTTAAGCACGGCAGCAAAGTTTCGGGAGGTATCGTCCATGCCATTTTAAAAAAAATTCCGTACTAGCTAACTCTAACCCTAGAATCGTTACTAGAAAATCCGACGAATAAACATGTAAACAACTTTACATCTAAGTGAATGCGGAATACAACCTTTGTAGACCGGTCCTTCACTTCTTAATCTCCATGTTGTAGTCCTTTCGGTGCGAATGGTGAACTCCCGGACTCTAGAGGGGGTTCACTTGAAGAAAAGAATAACCTTACTCAATGTCTTCGATGCCGAAGAAGATCTACGTCGAGAAGACTCAAGCTCATGCTATCTCTTCACTATTGGTGAGAATAGTGAAGCAAACACTGTAAACTAAATGACTAATAGTAGAGGATGATGAATTAGGAATTTTGCTCACTTTAGATTTTTATTTTCTCACTCAATTTCATCACTTCATGAAAATTAAGAGAGCTTCAAAGAGCAAGAAGAAGATGAAATGAAAGTGATGAAGAGAAAAATTTCATGACGTTAGAAATGCAACCAAGGTTGGTATATGCCATGCCAAACCCTTGTAGAGAATAAACCAAGACTAAAGGTTAAGAGTTGGGTTAATAAATATCTTAAGCTAGACAAACAAGTGGACTAAGTCAATGTTCTACTACCTTCTCCAAGCTCATCCATGACTAATTCCAAATGTTTGAATTACTTAAAACTAATAAAATCCTAGCATTAACCTAGCATGGTGTGAGTCTCATACATATATGTTGCATGTTTAATCTAGCATGAAACAACAATATATATCACATATTTTGTGCAAAAAGAAAACAATACATTTAACATATATCACATATATACCAATGTATCATAGGTGAGAGAAAAAATAATGCTTAAGTGAGCTAATAATAGTTAATGTAATGTAATATATCAAATATATAATTATACATTAAATTATTAAATCAACACTTGATTTAATAATCCGGCTATATCACATATAACCGAGTAATATCAAATGTATCCTTTTATCGAATCATTACTTGATCCGATAACCCGGCTATATCACATATAACCAATCGATACATATATCGCGAGAATAGAATACGGTATCACATACGCGCATTAATCTCGGTCCCGTACATATCACATATATGCTCCTACTCCGTTTCGCATGAACCAGGAAATCTCTGTGTAGGACTCTAAAGACTCATCAATACGCCGGCAGTAGGTGATTATCATATCAAACACCCATAAGCCACAAGCGGTTTGCTAAATATAACGGCCACCCGGGTATTGAGCGATCAGAAGATCAATAAGAAAGCCGGCTCGTACTCCTGCGAATCCAATCAGTAACACTACCGTACAGTCCGGTCTTTTCGTCAGATATGTCGCATATCATAGCCTGGGATTGGTATAACGTCAGACCCCAATAGCCTGATAAGTCATGCCGATGCAAGGTTCATAACTGTTCGAGAAACTACTGATAACACTTATCAGTAGATCTCAGCAACCCTGGCCAGAGATTTCCTGTTATGGCCAATCGAGCATAGCGCAACATCAACTCCCAATACCGGGAGAGACAAAACCCCTCCTATCGCTCATTTCCTCCATGTGACTCGGGACTGTACCCAAAAACCATCTTTTTGCACAATCTCTTAACCGTGGTATGGTGGAAATCAAAGCACAGTGGGAATCACACAAGACTCTATGACGATCTCGGGTCTACAGACTAACCTGTACTGGTGTCACAAGAGAACTGCCATCCGACGATAGGTATAATACCATCTAGGAGTTCTCGGCGAGTCCGTTCAGTGTACCCAGTCTCCATTGAGCACCCGTATACCTTCTCTGATGTCAAACACCAATGGATGTAGGATCATCCATCGCCCATCATATGGGTCAAGAAGCGCATACGCTAGTCTACTCTGGAGTATCGATGCCCTGTCTCGATACTCCCATGACTAGGAACAATTATAGGGTGTACTTGTGGACTACCCATGGCCCCACTAGTATGATCTACATCATAGTCCTGGTAGTCAAGTACACATTTTAAGGGTTTTATCAACATATGAGAGCAAGCCAACATCACTTATACAAGTTAACATGTTAAGACAAAGAGCAACCAGATACCGTACTATCATATCGAGCAAAAAAGTCCTCCCTATATATTTCGAAGCATCCACTACAATATACATCCCATGTACATTAATGGCCTCCAGGGCATACATATAACTAACAATCTCCCACTTGTACTAAGGCCATCTGTTGTAGTATCCTATACCCAACAATATAGCAGTGGTTGTAGTATCCCATACTCAACCATCCCAAAATCTCTCAAATAGTATTTGGGGAAGACGGCCTTAGTGAGTGGATCCGCCGTGTTATCCTTCGTGTCAAATCTCCTTAACCTCGATCCCTTGGAGATCAACCATCTCCCTGATCAGGTGATACTGTCCTCAGAATATGTCTGGAACGCTGATGGGACGTTCGTTCCTAGGCCAAAACCACAACTCCATTGTTGTCACAATAACAGTTATTGGACGCTCAATGGTAGGAACCATGTTCATCTCATGAACAAGAAATACCCAGACAGCCACTTTGGCAGCATCATTGGTAGCAATTTATTCAGCCTTTATCGTCTAGTATATCACGGTATCTAGCTTGGAACTCTTCCAACATACCGTCCCTCCACTGAGGGTAAAGACAATGCCTGTGACTGACTTTCAGTCGACCTTATCACTCTGGAAGCTCGAACTAAGAACTTTCTTTTAGTGCTTCTCAAGTATTTAAGAATGTCCTCAACAGCTGTCCAGTAATTCTCCCAAGATCCGGTTGATTCCTAATCACTACACCTAGTGAGTTAGCTACATCTAGTCTGGTACATAACATCGCACATATGATAGAGCCTGCTGCCGAAGCATAGGGTATCTCTTGCACGCGAGCTCTCTCCAAATCAATCTTGGAAGAAATCTTTTTGGAGAGAGTGATTTCTCAGTAAGTGGGCGAACCACGACGCTTAGAATCTTCCATACTAAACCCCTTTAGTATGGTGTTAACGTACCTGGATTTGGGACACTCCCAATATCCACTTAGATCTATCACCAGAGATCATATTTCAGAAGATGTAGTAGGTATCATCCAGATCTTCTATTAAGAATCCTCGTGATAAGAGGAGCTTGACCGAGTGTAGCATAGGAAACCATTTCCTATTAAGAGTATGTCATCTACGTATAATACGTGGAATACAACCTTACTCTCTACATCCTTCTTGTATATACAATGTTCACCTACCTTTTTGATGTAGTCAAACACTTTGACTGCCACATCAAAACAGATGTTCCAACTCCGCGATGCGCGCATTGATCCTGATGGACTTAAGTATAGCTTTGAAAGTCTCAACTTTTCCATCTACACTAAGAATCTTTTCAAGATCCATTTGCTCCCAATGGGTTTTACCCCTTCAGGTGCAACATACAAAGTCATACTTTGTTGATATATATGGATTCCATCTTTGATCGCATAGCATCCAGCCTTTTCACAGAGTCCCCACTCGTGACGGCCTGCCTGAACCTAGTTGGGCCATCATCTACCATGATGCAATCCTCGCTCCAACTGTCACCGAGAATACCGCAGTATCTCTCAAGTGGATGAAGAACCCTACCAGATTCGCGGAGAGGCTGAGGTTCGTTGGAGACTATTGAATTGTTTGGTTTCACCAAATCATCAGCTGTTAGTTTGTCTAGCTGGAACTCCTTCCAGTTCTACCTCATGACCACTAATTTTTTCACAAAAAAATCCTTTTCTAAAAAAATGGCATGCTGATAAACAAACACCTTTTGCTCCTCAGTGTGGTAGAAGATATTCCCTCATAAATATTTGGGATATCCTAACGAACTTATACAGAACCGACCTTGTCTCGAGCTTGTTCGGATTCTGTCTTTCAACATAGGCCGGACAACCCCATATCTTAACTCGTTTAAGACATGATCTCTTCCCATTCCATATCTCATATGTAGTGGTAGGCACTGATTTGGTTGGAACCCCATTCAATAGGTTTGCAGCTTCTCAAGTACATAACTCCAAAAGGAAACAGGTAACTCAGCAATACTCGTCATAGAGCGCGCCATATCTTATAGGATGCGATACCTCTGCCCCGATACATATTGTGCTGTGGTGTAATCAAAGGAGTAAGACGAGAGAGAATCACATTCTCCTTTTAGAAACTCCAAGAATTCCATGCGCAAATATTCTCCTTCTCGATCACATCGAATGACTTAATACTTCTAACCGTTTGGTTCTCAACTTCAAGCTTATATTCCTTGAATTTCTCAAAAGCTTCATACTCGTGTTTCAACAGGAACACATGTCTGAATCTTGAGAGATAGTCGATGAATGTAATGAAGTACAAGAACCAACCCTGGCATTTGTAGACATCGGACCATATACATCATTATGTATCCGTCCCAAGAGTTCAGTAACTCTTTCTCTGCTTCCATTAAATGGAGTATTGGTCATCTTTCCTTTGAGACAAGACTGACAAGTATCATAAGATGAAAATTCGAACAGATTCTCATATTCATCCTTATGTAACTTAGCTGGTCGTGTCGCATTGATATGACCTAGTCTACAATGCCACAAAAAGGATTCGTTCATTTCAGAACTACTCTTCTTGTGTGTGTTCTGCATACTTTGAACTATGGTTTGATTTATAACATATATGCTATTATATAACGTGCCTGATCCAATCAACTCTTGATTCAGGAAAATGTTCACAACATTATCCTCCAATACAGAATTACATCCTTCTTTAACTTAATAAAAAAACCAATGTAATGTTGTATATCAGGTTCGGTATTTAATAATATTTGTTTAGAATCAATGTATTTATACAAGGTGATATATGCTAACTAATTTGGCTGCAACACTTGCACCATTCTCTACGCTTAGAGATATATCACCCATTCTCAGTTCTCTACTTTTCTCTAGCCCATGTAAATCTTACATGTGTGGGATCTTGACCCGGTATCACATACCCAGGACGTAGAGGATACTGAGAAACAGTTCTCGGTAATGAACACACCTGAAGAAAATGCATCAACATGTACTTTCTTCGATTGGGTGGCATGGGAATCCAGATATTCCCTTATTTCCTGCTCGGACTTATAACAGTTATAAGATAGAGCGGAACCAATGTTCGCTAGCTCAGTATAATAAGAAGGTTCGGTCAATACATCCATATTATTATCTTAATTAAGGCGTGACATGGCCGCTACCAGGAGAGAGAGAGAAGAAAACACTCTGCGTGCGCTCGTGCAAGATCAGATTGGCTATTATTTTATCTAATTAGGATGGCTCCTACTGTTTTTTTCAAATCTTCTTTCAAACCTTAAAAGGTAAGACTAGCCGATATTAATTACACCCTATAAGTTCGCCAATCTTTTGGTCAGGCCAGTGTCGACACTTTGAGGGAGGTTCCTCGTACTTTCGCACGGAACTAATTAAAATAAATCTTGTTTTCTCAGGGGCGTAACCTCGTTAATACCTTTCTAGACACCTACTTGATCGGCTAATTGTAATGTGTAAAACTCTCCCAGGAGTAACTCTTACTTACAGTGGGTATCAGGATCCAACTATCTCATAGAAGGTATGCAATCTCATTGCAAATTTCAACACTTGAAATTATCGATAATACTTTTGCCCCTACCAACTTATGACCTTGGCTAAGGTCAACAAATCATAAGCGCTAGCCAAGTTTAACCCGTCATTTCTTGATTGGATTAAACCCACCCGCGCGACCCTTGGCTAAGGTCAACAAAACCGCACGACTACCCTAACTCAATCGCATCATATGCTGCAGATAAGTACTAATTAGATACCGCACACTATGCCTTGGCTAAGGTCAACAAACGCAGCACGAATACTAAGAATTATTTATTTGAAATGACGAAGGGCAACGGCAGGTTTTTAAGAAAACGCTTTGCGTAATGAACTTGATATCGTTGTAGAATCAAGTGTATTTTAAAAGAAGTATTTTTTTAGGCTTTTACTAGTTTAGCTAAAGAGGCAAACCAAAAACTATAGAAGCAATCAAAAGACAAACTGAGTGGGTTGTAGCATCTGCTAGTTTTGCTAAAGAGGTCACTCCCGGTGAAGGGATCTCGGCTTTTTCCTTATCAAATAAAGTGCTGGATATTCTACAAGGAATATCGCTATGCAAAGCAAAAACTAGAGCTACCGGTTTTTAAAACAAGATTCTGCAACATCTTTTAGGTTTTTTTTCTTTCATTAATCACATTAATGAAGTCCCATTATTATGCTTCCTAATCATCACATATGAAACGAAAGCAGCAATATTAATTATATCTTTTATATATAATATAGGCATTCATCTCAGAACATATCAAGTGATCACATCACAAAATATTAGCAGCAGAAGAATCACATATGAAATATTGGATATACTAGGAATTCCGTATTTAAATTAAGCCAGTATAAAACACGGAATCCACGGTCGCGATGAATAGCCAAACCCACATCCCTAGACCTCTACGAGAGTGGCAAGCAACCCTACAAATTCTAGAGTTAGGAGACCCAGTCTCGACTCTTCGAGATAGTCTCTCACTGGACCCTAGAACCCGATTACTTGTGCTCCCCACCTTAGGTCTATCCTAATGCGGAAAAGTAAATAATATACATCAATGGTGACATCATCCTCAACCTGGAAGTGCCCCAATAAAAGAATATTACATACAAACTTTTAAATGAATGAAAATGAAAAAACTTTCATCTCACATAAAAACCCCGGGCTATTCAGAACACGACGATCCAATATAACATATCATAGCAACACATAACATCACATGTCATCAACGTAACTAAATATGCGTATCCCAATTGTCATTGACATATAGCAACGAAACCGGCGATACACCACATATTACACTTACGGTCGCAGAAAAGAAAGTGAAAAACTATAACAGTTGGAATTCGCAACCACCTTATACATCATAAACCCAACGTATCACATACTTTGGATTTCATGCCTAACCAAGTGAATTCCTTAGACATCATATGCTTAACAATTATAAACCCCGTATTTTAGTCTCGATATTGAAAACACTTTCCAATTACCTGTTGGGTAATTCAACAAGATTTCCGATAACCCGATTGAATGCTTGTCGGAAACTTTAGTAGACGGCCGCACCCCCGATGCCGTCGACGAAGTGCACTAAGGCGGAACACCGCGACCGCGAGCACCCGAACGGATGCTTTTGGAGATGGGGTTCTCCTACAGTCACTTGGTCGGGGCTATAGGCCGTGGCTACCTAGTAAGGTTACCCGGCGTGTATCCGCGTACACTACATAATTGCGACGGACTTTTGATCCACTTCAAAATTCCGTGGCAACCGATCAATTGAGACTAAACTGCCAGATTTATAAAATTCAAACTAGTTATCTCATAACTAATTTTGTGGATTCCAAATATTGTATCACAATCACAGATAGTTAGACAAAATTAAAATTTTCGATAGAATAAACAAACACCTAAAATTTCCCAACAAGCTCAACACTTGAGCGGAGTCTAAAAAAGCACCCAAAACATGCCACAACACCTATGAACCAGCCATAGAAGGGTCAACCAATGCCTCACCTGTGACACCGCTGAACTACCACAAACCCTAGGCTTTGATAGCGGTTCTGACGGTCACAGAATTGAGTTAGGGTTTCGTTCTTCTAGAGGGTCCACAGAATCACCTGCATGATTTTCTGAATATTTTAAAATAGGAAAAATCCAACACTTGGAAAATTTCCAGTGAGGGAAAATATAAGTTATTGATATCCGTTCGAACTTTTTAACGTCGTTTAAATAACCCGAATACATGTTAGAATTACGATTACAAAACACTCCGAATTGCTTTTGCAGAAAATTAACATCACATGAAAATTTAGCAAAAACAAACAACACCTGAAACAGCAAAACCCAGAGACTGGAACACACTAGAAAATCCAACCTTTTTTCTCATCATTGGGTCGAGCAGGCCGGTTTTATGGGGTGTCTGACCGGCCAAATTCCGGCGAGGGGGGGTGAGTTTTGTACTGTGTTCATGTTATATCACATACAACATGCTGCAGCTGCTTAAAAAATTTTTAGAGCCCTTTAAAAATTCGATAGAAACTAGGTCATCGTATCGGGTGTTTTGGAGTAGTTTCGGTTTCGTAATCCTAGCAAACTGTAGGGTTCCTAGGCACACTAATGAGGTCTCACAAGGCATCAACCATGCCAATTTCAAAATTTTATAAGTGCCGGGAAACCCTAATACGGATCGTTGACTAGAGTTTAGGCGAAAAATGAAACTAGTTAACAACTTAACTACAAGAAAGAGGCTACAACCTTTGTAGATCAGGTTCTCCACCTCCATGGCTCCGTGATGAAGTCCCCTCGCTGTCCATATCGGATCGCGGACTCTAGCGTCGGCTTCATCGGAGAAATGGGCGGGCTAGGTCGTCGACTTCGATGCCGAAGATGATCTACGTCGAGGCAACACTAGATCAAGCTCCAACTTCACCAAGTCAAGAAACTTGTGAAGAAAACACCCTATACTACTTGGCAAGAGGTAGAGGATGAAGAAATAGGAAGTGGGTTCACTTTAGAATTGGATTTCTCACTCTTCTTCACTAGTTGCCATTGATGGAGGCAAGATTTCTTCTTCTTGAAGAAGAAGAAGAAGATGATAGAATATCATAAGTATTATCTAAAATAGAAAAGTAAAGTAATACTTATCATACTCTAACCATGGTCAAGTGTAGAGAGTAAACTAGGGTTAGGTGAATGGTTAGGGTTAAGCATGAAGACAAAAATGGTGACTTAGTCAAAGCTTCATGAAGCTTCAACATCAAACAAAGAAAGCCACCATTTTCTCTTTTATGCCAAATAAATAAATAAATATATGAATAAATAAATAAAAACAAAACCCTAACCATTACATAACCATGGTTTAATCTAAACATACACCCAAACATGCATGTATCATCAAACATGGTACAAGCAAGTGCACAAAAAATATATCACATATACAATGTGCACATCAAGTGAGAAAATCTATTTAAAGTGAACAAATATTAGTTAATGCAAAGTAATATATCAAATATATAATTATACATTAAATCATTAAATCAACACTTGATTTAACGATCCGATCATATCGCATATAACCGACTAATATCCAATGTATCGGCTTATCGAATCAATCGTTGATTCGATAAATAGGTTATATCACATACAACCATTCGATACATTCATCGCGAGAATGGAATACGGTATCACATACACGCATTATTCTCAGTCCCGCACATATCTCATATGCGCTCTTATTTCGTTTCGCTTGAGCCAGGAAACCTCTGTGTAGGACTCTAAAGACTCGTCAATACGCCGGCAGCAGGTGATGATCATATCAAACACCCACAAGCCGCAAGCGGTCTGCTAAACGTAACGGCCACCCGGGTATTGAGCGATCAGAAGATCGACGAGCAAGCCCGCTCATACTCCTGTGAATCCAACCAGTAACACTTACCGTACAGTCCGGTCTGTTCGTCTGATATGTCGCATATCTCGCCTAGGGGTGGTAAATGTCAGACCCCAATAGCTCGATAAGTCGTGTCGATATGAGGTCTATAACAGTTCGAGAAGCTACAGGTAACACTTACCAGTAAATCTCAGCAACCCTGGCCAGGGATTTCCGGTTATAGCCAATCGAACACAGCGCAATATCAACCCCCTATACCGGGAGAGACGAATCCCCTCCTATCGCTCATTGCCTCCATGTGACTCGGGACTGTACCCAAAAACCATCATTTTGCACGCCCTCTTGGACGTGGTAAGGTGGAAATCAAAGCACAGTGGGAACCACACAAGACTCTATGACGATCTCGGGTCAACAGACTACTCTGTTCCAGTGTCACCAGAGAACTGCCATCTTACGTAAGGTATAATACCATCTGGGAGTTCTCGGCGAGTCCGTCCAGTGTACCCAGTCTTCACTGAGCACCCATATATCATCTCTGATGTCAAACACCAATGGATATGGGATCATCCATCGCCCATCTATATGGGTCGAGAAGGTATACGCTAGTCTACTCTGGTATATCGATGCCCCGTCTCGATATACCCACGACTAGGGACTTTGAAGGATGTACTTATGGACTACCATGTCCCCACTAGTATGATCCGCATCATAGTCCAGGCAGTCAAGTACACATCCTAAGGGCTTTACCAACATGTAACAGAGAGACAATCAGTGTACACGTTAAGGTAAAGATCAACCAGATAGCATACTATCATGTCGAGCAAGAAAGTCCTCCCTATATATGTCCAAGCACCCACTACAATATACATCCTATGTATAGTAATGGCCTCTAGGGCATACATATAACTAACAATCTCCCACTTGCACTAGGGCCATCTGATAGCAGTGGTTGTAGTATCTCATACTCAACCATCCCATAAAAGTCTCTCTCTGGGAAAAGGCCTTTGTGAGTGGATCCGCCGTGTTGTCCTCTGAGTCTACTCTCCTAACCTCAATCACCCTGGAGATCAACCATCTCCATGATCAGGTGATACTGCCTTAGAATATGTCTGGATCACTGATGGGATGGACGTTCCTTGGCATAAGCCACAACTCCATTGTCACACAATGGGAGGAACTAAGTTCATCTCATGAACAAATATACATCCAGACTGCCTCTTTGGTAGCATCTTAAGTAGCGATGTATCGAGCTTTTATCGTCTAGTATGCCACGGTATCTAGCTTGGAACTTTTCCAACATACCGTCCCTTTACTGAGGGTAAAGACAATGCCTGTGACTGACTTTCAGTCGTCCTTATCACCCTGGAACCCTTCCAGTGATTCTCCCCAGGATCGGTTGATACCATCTCTCTACAACTAGTGAGAATCCTAACATCCAATTAGATCTATCTCATAGATCCAAAACCCAGGATTTAGGAGGTATCATTTTGATCCTATATGGAGAATCATTGTGATAAGCGGAGATTGACCGAGCGTAGCATAGGAAACTTCTTTCTTATCAAGAGTATGTCATCCACGTACTCTACGAGGATCGCCACCATACTCCCTACCACCTTTTTGTTTATACAAGGTTCATATACCATTTTGATGATGTCAAACTCTTTGACTAACACATCGAAACAGATGTTCCAACTCCGCGATACCTGCTTTATCCTATAAAGCATCTTGTACACGTTTCCGCTGCTCCCACTGTCTACGAAGCCCTCTGGCTGTGTACTTATAGACGTTCTCATCTAAAACATCATTTAGAAAAGCAGTCATGGCACCCAACCGCCAGATATCGTAGTCATGGTATGTAGCCGTGGCAAGTAGGATCTGGATGGACTTAAGCATAGCCACTTGAAAAGGTTTCATCATTATCCACGCCTGGTCGATGACGAAAAAGCTTTAACAAGTCTAGCTTTGAAAGTCTCAACTTTTCCATCTACACCAAGTAATCTTCTCAAGATATACTTGCTCCTGATGGGGATTTAACCCTTCAGATATAGCAACCAAAGTCCATACTTTGTTGGTGTACATGGATTCCATCTCAGATCACTAAGCATCCAGCCATTCTTACAGAGTCCCACTCCTGATGGCCAGCTCGAAACTAGTTGGGTCATCATCTCATGATGCAATCCTCGCTCCCACTGTCATAGAGTAACCGAAGTATCTCTCAGGCGGGTGAGGAACCTCACTAGATCGACGGAGAGGCTGAGGTTCGTTGGTAACTATTGAATACTTTGGTTCTATCAAATCATCAGCCGCAGTTTGTATAGCTGGAACATTTCCAGTTCTACATAACTGACCTTGCCTCGAGCTTATCCGGATTTTGCTTTTAGACATAGCCCGGACAACCCCAAATCTTAACCAACTTAAGATATGGGCTCTTCCCTTATCATATCACATATGAAATGGTAGGCAACTGATTTGATTTGAACCCTATTCAATAGGTATGCAGCTTCTCAAGTGCATAACTCCCAAAAAGGAAATAGGTAACTCAGTAGTACTCATCATAGAGCACACCATATCGAATAGGGTGCAATTGCTCCGCCCCGATATACCATCGTGCTATGGTGTATACGGAGGAGTAATGCTGAGAGAGAATCTCATTCTCCTTTAGAATAGTCCAGGAATTCCGTGCTCAAGTATTCTCCTCCTTGATCACATCAAAGGACATAATACTTATACCCGTTTTGGTTCTCTACTTCTAACTTATATTCTGTGAATATCTCAAAAGGTTCGGACTTGTGTTTCAACAAGAACATATGTCTAAATCTAAAGAGATTATCAGAGAATGTAATGAAGTACAAGGAACCGGTCTTGGCATGTGTAGACAGGGGACCTTACATCAACATGTATCATCCCAAGAGTTCACTAACTCTTTCTCTGTTTCCAGTAAACGGAGCTATGGTCATCTTATCTCTGTGACATGACTGGCAAGTTTCATAAGATGTAAATTCAAACTGATTTAAATATGCATCTAAAATGTAACTTCAGCCAGTCGGATCGCATTGATATGACCTAGTCTACAATACCTCAAGAAGAATTCGTTCATTTCTGAACTCTTCCTCTTATGTGTGTTCCGTATACTAAGAACTGTATTTTGATTTAGAACATCAATGCTTTTAGATAACGTGCCTGAACCGATCAACTTTTGATATAGGAAATGTTCAAAACATGATCCAACAATATAAAATTTTATCATTTCTTTACTTATAAAGAGACTGATATGATTTTGTATATCAGGTTCGGTATCTAATAACATTCGTTCAGAATCAATGTATTTGTAATACAGGGTGACAGTGACCAACAGACTTGGCTGCAACACTTGCCCCGTTTTCTGCCTCATGAAACTTATCACCCGTTCTCAGTTCTCTACCTAGCTGTAGCCCTATGTAACAGATTACATATCTGGGATCCTGATCTGGTATCACATACCAGGACGTAGAGGATACAGAGAAACAGTTCTTTGTAATGAACACACCCGAAGATGATGCATCAGCATGCACTCTCTTCGTTTGGGCGACACGGGAAATCTGGTATTCCCCAATTTCCTGCTCTGTCTTATAACAATTATAAGTTGGAGCGGGACCAACGTTCCCCAGCTCAGTATAACAAGCGGGTTCGGTCAATACATCCATATTGTTATCTTGATTAAGGCGTGATATGGTCGCTACCTGGAGAGAGAGAGAAGAATAACACTCAGCGTGCGCTCTTGCAAGAATAGATTGGTTATTATTTTATCTAATCAGGATGGCTCCCACTGTTTTTATCAAATCTTCCTTCAAACCCTAAAAGGAAAGACTAGCCGGGATTAATTACACGCTACAAGTTCGCCAATCTTTCAGCCAGGCCAGTGTCGGTACTTTGAGGGAGGTCCCCCGTGCTTTCGCACGAACCTAATTAATGTAAACCTCATTTTCCCAGAGGCGTAACCTCGTTAACACCTTTCTAGACACCTACTTGATCGGCTAATTGTAATGTGTAAAACTCTCCCAGGAGTAACTCTTACTCGCAGCGGGTATCGGGATCCAACTATCTCATAGAAGGTATGCAATCTCATTGCAAATTTCAACACTTGAAATTCCCGATAATTTTGCCCCTAGCGTCCTATGACCTTGACGCAGGCCAACAAATCATAGTGCGCTGGTCAAGTTCAACCCGTCATTTCCTGATTGAATTAAACCCACCCGCACGACCCTTGACGCAGGCCAACAAAGTCGCACGACTACCCTAATCCAATCTGCATCATATGCATAAGCAGATAAATACTAGTTAGCAACCGCACACTACGCCTTGACGCAGGCCAACAAACGTAGCACGAATACTAACTACCACTTATCTGAAATGACGGAGGGCTACGACAGGTTTTTCTGAAAACCTATTGCGTAATGAACTTGATATCGTTGTAGAATCAAATGATTTTAAAATGGAGTGTTTTTGAGGCTTTTGTAGTTTTGCTAAAGGAGTCACTCCCAGTGAAGGGATCGTCGGTCCTTTCCTCGTCGAATGAGGTGCGGGATATATCATATATATCACTGTGCAAAGCAAAAATCTTAAAAGCAATCAAAAGACAAACCGAGTGTGAAGCATTTGCCAGTTATTGCTAAAGGAGTCACTCCCGGTGAAGGGATCTCGGTCCTTTCCTTATCGAATAAGGTGCAGGATATATCACATATACCGCTGTGCAAAGCAAGAACTGTAGCTACCTGTTTTATTTTTGAAATTCGATTCCACAACATCTTAGGTTTCTTTTATTTTCATTAATCACATTAATGAAGTCCCATCATTTAAATCACCTAAACATCACAGATAAATACGACGTACACTTATGCCATTCGCATTCGCCTCAATGTCCCCTCGTGCACCGTTAGGTTAGGTAACTAACGGCAGAGCGGGGCAGGGCTAGCGCGGGTGTAAAACATAAGTAACGCCTATATAATATATCATATATACTATATATAGTATCCATCACAGAACATATCACATGATCACATCACAGATATTGCAGCAGAAGAATCATATGAAATATTGGATATACTAGGACGTCCGTGTTTTCAATACGAGCCAGTATAAAACACGGATTCCACGGTCGCGATGAATAGCCAAACCCACACCCCTAGACCCCTACGAGAGCGACAAGCAACCCTACCAATTCTAGAGTTAGGAGACCCGGACTCGACTCCTCGAGTTGGTCTCCCACTGGACTCCAGAACCCGGTTACTTGTGCTCCCCTCCTTGGGTCTATCCTAGTGCGGAAAAGTAAATAATATACAAAAGGTGACATCTTCCGCAACCTGGAAGTGCCCCAATAAAAGAATATTACATACAAGTTTTTGCATGAATGAAAATGAAAAACACTCATCTCACATAAAAACCCCCGGCTATTCAAACACGACGATCCAATATAATATATCCAGCAACACATAACATCACATGTCATCAACGTAAGTAAATATGCGCATCCCAATTGTCATTGACATATAGCAACGAAACCGGCGATATCACATATTACACTTACGGTCGCAGAAAAGAAAGTGTAAAACTACAACAGTTGGAATCCGCAATCTGTTTAGACATCGCATGCCTAATCAAATGAAATACTTAGACATCACACGCCTAACAATTATAAACCCCGCATTTTAGTCTCATTATCGAAAACACTTTTCAATATCAAGTCGGGTAATTCAACAAGATTCCCGACATTCTGATCGAATGCTCGTCGCAAACTTTAGTAGGCGGCCGCATCCCCGACGCCGTCGACGAAGTGCACCAAGGCGGAACACCGCTGCCGCGAGCACCCGAGCGGATGCTTTCGGCGACGGGGTTCTCCTACAGTCACTTGGTCGGGGCTATGGAGTGAGGCTGTCTATTAAGTTTACCCGGCGAGTATCCGCGTACGCTACGTGATTGCGAAGGACTTTTGATCGCATCAAAATTCCGTGGCAACCGATCAAATGAGACTAAAACGCTATGTTTATAACATTCATTCAGTTATCTCATAACTTCTTGTGAATTCCAAATATTGTATCACATTCCAGATAAAATAGTAAATGTTAAACTTTCCGACCTAACATTCAAACACCCAAGTTTTCCCGAAACAGATCAACACATGAAACAAGTTAAAAAACATCTAGTTCATGCTTCAGTACCAACGGTCCAGCCGTAGAAGGGTCAAGCCAACGCCTCACATGTGGCACGCCGTACTGCCCCAAACCCTAAGGTTCAAAGGGCAGTTCAAGACGGTCACATAATCGAGTTAAGGTTTGTTGTCTTCTAGAGGGACCATCGCGTTACTTGCACTACTTAGAACGTCATTAAACTACGGAAAAGTCCAACAATTGGAAATTTCCCGGCAGGGGAAAGATTGGGTATTTCTATCCGGTCGAACTTTTTAACATATTCTAAAATTATCCGGAAAAACACACAGACAAAGTTTGATAATCCGATCGAATCTTTGATTCCCAATACAACCCCAGAATACTCAACTCATTAATCATAATAAAAATATCCAGAAAATATAGCACTGCAAAATAGGAATTACTGTGTAAAACTCATTGAGCAAGGAGACATTACAGCCGCGGAACCGCCGCATGAGCCATGCTCATGCCGCGGAACCGCGGCGGTTTAATGGACTTAGCCGCTCGAATTTCACAGTAACTCTTACAAACGCCTGCTGATTTTTCTGCATATTTTTAATTCACAAAAATCCAAATTTTCAGAAAATTTCCAGAGAGCATTTTAGAGTTAGGGTTTCGGTTCGATCGGACTTCAAACTCCGTCTACGTATCGCCTAAAGCTCTAGCTAGGCTCTGATACCACTGTAGGGTTCCTAGGCACACTAATGAGGTCTCATAAGGCATCAACCATGCCAATTTCAAAATTTTACAAGTGCCGGGAAACCCTAATACGGATCGTTGACTAGAGTTTAGGCGAAAAAAGAAACTAGTTAACAACTTAACTACAAGAAAGAGGCTACAACCTTTGTAGATCCGGTTCTCCACCTCCATGGCTCCGTGATGAAGTCCCCTCGCTGTCCATATCGGATCCCGGACTCTAGCGTCGGCTTCATCGGAGAAATGGGCGGGCTAGGTCGTCGACTTCGATGCCAAAGATGATCTACGTCGAGGCAACACTAGATCAAGCTCCAACTTCACCAAGTCAAGAAACTTGTGAAGAAAACACCCTATACTACTTGGCAAGAGGTAGAGGATGAAGAAATAGGAAGTGGGTTCACTTTAGAATTGGATTTCTCACTCTTTTTCACTAGTTGCCATTGATGGAGGCAAGGTTTCTTCTTCTTCTTGAAGAAGAAGAAGATGATAGAATATCATAAGTATTATCTAAAATAGAAAAGTAAAGTAATACTTATCATACTCTAACCATGGTCAAGTGTAGAGAGTAAACTAGGGTTAGGTGAATGGTTAGGGTTAAGCATGAAGACAAAAATGGTGACTTAGTCAAAGCTTCATGAAGCTTCAACATCAAACAAAGAAAGCCACCATTTTCTCTTTTATGCCAAATAAATAAATAAATAAATAAATAAAAACAAAACCCTAACCATTACATAACCATGGTTTAATCTAAACATACACCCAAACATGCATGTATCATCAAACATGGTACAAGCAAGTGCACAAGAAATATATCACATATACAATGTGCACATCAAGTGAGAAAATCCATTTAAAGTGAACAAATATTAGTTAATGCAAAGTAATATATCAAATATATAATTATACATTAAATCATTAAATCAACACTTGATTTAACGATCCGGTCATATCGCATATAACCGACTAATATCCAATGTATCGGCTTATCGAATCAATCGTTGATTCGATAAATAAGTTATATCACATACAACCATTCGATACATTCATCGCGAGAATGGAATACGGTATCACATACACGCATTATTCTTGGTCCCGCACATATCTCATATGCGCTCCTATTTCGTTTCGCTTGAGCCAGGAAACCTCTGTGTAGGACTCTAAAGACTCGTCAATACGCCGGCAGCAGGTGATGATCATATCAAACACCCACAAGCCGCAAGCGGTCTGCTAAACGTAACAGCCACCCGGGTATTGAGCGATCAGAAGATCGACGAGCAAGCCCGCTCATACTCCTGTGAATCCAACCAGTAACACTTACCGTACAGTCCGGTCTGTTCGTCTGATATGTCGCATATCTCGCCTAGGGGTGGTAAACGTCAGACCCCAATAGCTCGATAAGTCGTGTCGATATGAGGTCTATAACAGTTCGAGAAACTACAGGTAACACTTACCAGTAAATCTCAGCAACCCTGGCCAGGGATTTCCGGTTATAGCCAATCGAACACAGCGCAACATCAACCCCCTATACCGGGAGAGACGAATCCCCTCCTATCGCTCATTGCCTCCATGTGACTCGGGATTGTACCCAAAAACCACTGTTTTGCACGCCCTCTTGGACGTGGTAAGGTCGAAATCAAAGCACAGTGGGAATCACACAAGACTCTATGACGATCTCGGGTCAACAGACTACTCTGTACCAGTGTCACCAGAGAACTGCCATCTGACGTAAGGTATAATACCATCTGGGAGTTCTCGGCAAGTCCGTCCAGTGTACCCAGTCTTCACTGAGCACCCGTATATCATCTCTGATGTCAAACACCAATGGATATGGGATCATCCATCGCCCATCTGTATGGGTCGAGAAGGTATACGCTAGTCTACTCTGGTATATCGATGCCCCATCTCGATATACCCACGACTTGGGACTTTGAAGGATGTACTTATGGACTACCATGTCCCCACTAGTATGATCCGCATCATAGTCCAGGTAGTCAAGTACAAATCCTAAGGGCTTTACCAACATGTAACAGAGAGACAATCAGTGTACACGTTAAGGTAAAGATCAACCAGATAGCATACTATCATGTCGAGTAAGAAAGTCCTCCCTATATATGTCCAAGCACCCACTACAATATACATCCTATGTATAGTAATGGCCTCTAGGGCATACATATAACTAACACAAATATCGTCTAATTTTCTAGTTGGGCTCTAATACTACTAAAAGTATGACAGCCACCCCATCCAATGGGGTCGCCGTGACACCTACAGGTCCCTCAGCAGCTACATTTTTCGCATGCCCCCTCGTGAGGACTACAACCAGCCGAAACACCTTCCGGTCTCGAGACACCCTGGGCGTAAGAGCCTATGATTCGCCACACTGTCACATAGTGAGAACCCCTCATAGGTCGACATCCAATACCTAGTAGCTCTGATATCACTGCAGGGTTGTCTAGCACGGCAGCAAGGTTTCGGGAGGGATCATCCATGCCATTTTAAAAAAATTGCCGTATTAGCTAACTCTAACCCTAGAATCGTTACTAGAAAATCTGACGAATAAACATGTAAACTACTTTACATCTAAGTGAATGCGGGATACAACCTTTGTAGACTGGTCCTTCACTTCTCATGCTCTATGTTGTAGTCCCTTCGCTGCGAATGATGAACTCCCGGACTCTAGAAAGGGTTCACTTGAAGAAAAGAACAACTTTACTCAATGTCTTCGATGCCGAAGAAGATTTACGTCGAGGAGACTCAAGCTCATACTATCTCTTCACTAATGGTGAGAATAGTGAAGCAATCACTCTAAACTAAATGGCTAATAGTAGAGAATGATGAAGTAGGAATTTTGCTCACTTTAGATTTTATTTTCTCACTCAATTTCATCACTTCATGAAAATCAAGAGAGCTTCAGAGAGCAAGAAGAAGATGAAATGAAAGTGATGAAGAGAAAAATCTCATGAGGTTAGAAATGCAACCAAGGTTGGTATATGCCATGCCAAACCCTTGTAGAGAATAAACCAAGGCTAAAGGTTAAGTGTCACGATCCGAAATACTAGCTCGTGACCAACACTTGAATCACGCAACGTCTAAAAGAGTAGCGGAATTCAAGTAAGCTGAAACCCAGAAATCTAATCCTTTTAAGAAAATAAAGGAGGTGAAGTTTTGAAATAAAGGTATAATGAAATCAGGTTTTCTTAATGCATAGAAAAGGAACATGAATGATGCAACTGAAATTTACTAGTTTGAAAACATGTTTCGTCCTTTTTGAAAATTTAGGCAGCACCTCCTTTGTATATTTTGATCCAAAACAACAATACATAATAAGAATAAAGGCATCCCCAAGCGGGAGCTAACTCTTCGCCAAACGGCGGATCACAACCACGCAATATAGCATAAATAAGTATACGACGCCCAATGGCGAAATTCACCACAAAAGATAAAGAAAAGCAAGACATATAAATCACAAGTAGCAGAAAACCCCTCGCTCTAAGTCTCACAACCACAATCCCATTAAGTCTCATTACTTATACAATTTACAACTTTTGATTGATGGAGTTAACTAGATACAATATGAAATATAGATACAAGAGTGGGAATGATACAAATGTCCCACCTACCAATGCAAAACACTCGAATCCAACTGTGTGCCAGCGAAGCCGCTACTGATCCAAGCGGTCATTCTGCAAGAACTGTGGCACAACGGGGGTGAGTTGTAAACTCGTGAGTAGAAAAATATCAACAGATAAAAATCGAATAAACAACGACTCCTAAGTCAACTATATCATAAAGGTAATACTATGATATCTAGGATGACCGGGTCTGTATATGTGCCAACAAGGTAGTCAATACCTATATGCACACGGATAACATCCAACAGTAATAATCAATGCATATATATGGATCTCGTCCAACTATAATCAAGGTATGTATGCATGTGGATCTCGTCCACCGAAAATCAATGTCTGTATGCACGTATATATCATAAAGGAGTATGCATAAAAGTATGAGGATATATATCAACGGTGTCACTCCCGACACATCAAAATCATGGAACCTGAGTGCCTAGTATCGACACTCGAAAACATCATGAAAACCGTGCCCAGTATCGGCACGTAAATCCTCATATATTGGGCTCCATCAGTCCGGATCGACCCACGGGCTCCGTTAGTCCGGATCGGCCCCTATCATCTCTCGACTCCGGTCGGTATCCTCCGAATATCCATCGAGCCCAAATACTATCACCGGTAGGTAGTAGTCCTTCTGCCAGGCTCATTGTCTGTATACACAGCATCCCTTTCTTGTCCCGGGATACCATACAGGGTCCACCATGTACCCGCAATCGGCCTTATCCGCCTCCTCGAATCGGGTTTCACATGTCGCTCTCAGAACCGAGAAAACACATGGTGGACGCACTGAAATATCAAGAGAAACCAGGTTTTTAAAACAACACATAATCTCTTTTAAAATGTCCAAGGTTCTCAAATCCAGAAATCTCATGAAAACAGCATATCTCCATACGTAAAATCATAGAGCATGATGCATGCGACATATAATAGAAATGTAAGCATATCGTATATCATGCAACGCGGAATAGTGATATGACATATTAAGGGAAAACCGCTCTTTTAAAATGATACCAGTTTTTAAAATATAACAGGCGGTTCCCAATTTTACAATAAACCAGTAATCTATATAGGTACAATATGTATATGCGCAGGTATATACCAATGTATGTGTGCACAAATATGGGTATACAATGTGTATGTGCACAAGTATGGATGTATCAAGGTATATGTACACCAAAATGGATATACAAATGTGTATATCCGCAAGTATGGATGTATCAATGTATATGTCATGATGCAGCAAACCTACTGTGTAGTGACATGGCAATTATCGATGATGAAGTGTGTGAACCGGCAAATCTGTGTACGTGTAACATACGCATCATCGATAATGGTGCGAGTGTACTAGCACAGGTATAAGCAATGCAATGGAAAGAATATGAATGAAGCATAAGGTAAATCATATGCAAGTGATGACGGGTATACGTATCTAACATGATCGAGTCGGTGAATATATCAATCGGCATCTAGCCTCACAGCAACACGTACGGTATAATCCATCATACGGCATCCTCTATTCAAGGGTATGGATCAACATCAAGTCAAACTCATCACGCACGGAAAATCATCGTGCGGCGGCATTAAACCAATAGGGATCCTATCATCCTATATGACAAATGAGGGTACAGCCTAATATCACATACGGCCTATCATCCAAGATTCACAACATTATATATATGTATGTATATCTATGTACCTATGTCCTGGTTCACATCCGCAATAATCTCATATTAGAGGACAGGCAGGGTATAAACCATCTCGATCGACTCGCATCCGTATACCATCATATCATCATATCATCATCTTATCATATCATCATATCCCTCTTATATCCTTTCATCGCATTTATAACATACATCAAATCGAATTTACATCAACATTCTATCTCTACTAAACATAAGTATCTAATCTAACATACACACCCGAATCATACAATCAGATTTTTAAAGAAGCGAATCATAGTTTTGAAAATAGGGGTTACGGTGTTTTTAAGAAAAGATATCATTTGAAAATCCGTAACATCCCTCAAGGTATATGTTTAAAAGATACATATGATTTTTCGGTTTAGAAAAAGGTATGGATCGGATGACGCATCTACATCAACTATCTAGTCCTACAGTATCCTAAACGGCAATATCGCTAAACGTCATCCTATGATAGTAGTAGCATATCACTTCTAACTATTCTCTAGTTTCTAATATGGTTTTATAGCTATCTCATTCTAACCCTAGTTTCCTAATCTAGGTTTCCTAACCATACTCTATAAATCGGTTTTCCATCAAAAAGTTGCGGGGGTGCTATACGCCATCCACTCGACTTCCCCGGTAGATATAGATCTACTCACCGTAGTCTTCGCTCGCCGAAGGCGATGACGCCTCGCTCCGTCGCTCTGGAATCCACGCGAAGGTACCTACAATAACAACACATATCGTAACGATATTAAAATCAAGGCGGAAAACCAAAACGGCACGCGCATTGCTCATAGGTTAGAACCTATAGTTTATGCGTACAAAATCAATCAAACAACTCTTGTTGTCGATGTACAAACATGCGACAACCAAAAACGAATCCAGATATAAAAACTCATCATTTCAAATACGGAAAACATATCCTAAATCATACACAAGTATTCCAAGATTTTGACTCAGGTCAGATAAATCTAAGCAAACAAGTCTAGGGTGATGTATATAGTGTATGTGAGCTACCGAACCAACCTAGGCCCCTACCCTCACCAAGTGGCTGGCCGCTATACCTAAAATTCCGACCTCGCTGGCCAGGGGGTCTCTATTTCGGTTCATCAGGTCAGAGTGGTCTCTAGTAGTATATCTAGGCCCCTAGTATTGTTTGGTTGTCTCAGAAAGTCCCCAGGTCATCCCAGATTCACAGCAGGCACACTAAAAGTCACAAAACCAATACGGAACAAATCCTTAGTTCATGCATCGGGTTTAGGTCTATGGCTCAGGTCAGGAATCGTGTTACCATGTCATGTAAACACTCCTAACAGCTCCCAGATTTTACCTATAGTCAATATAGAAAAATCCAGTAGGACCAAATACCCCTAAACACCTTCAGGTAACTACCCTACAAAGTTCAAACCCTAACTCTCCTACTCACTCGGGGTCGCCGGAATTTTCCCAATGGTCGCCGGCCAAAACCGGTGGGTATGGGATAGGGTTTCAGGTGAACACTCCAGGTCTTGAGCTCAACACTAACACACTGTTTGTTTTCCCAGTGAATGCTCGGGGTCACAGCAGGTCATGGGTAGCACAAAACGACACTAAAACACGATATCTCACAAAACTAATCTAAAGGGAAGAAATTATACCTCATTTGGTCCCCTCTAGGAAGCACTAACTTTCCAAAGTCGTCAAAATCCCACTTTGCTCGGTTCAATGTGTAGAGGGAGAGATGAGGGTTAATTTTTGTGAAAGGGTTCTAGGGTTTTGGGGATCCATTGGAGATAGATCTAGGGATTTAAGTGGAGGGTTGTGGCTTGAGGGGGATGAAGGAGAGAAGAAAAAAAAGATGGGGGAAATGAAATGGCAGCAGCCCCCTCCCTCTCTCTCACAAAATCACACACACTCTCTCTCTCTCCAAAAGCCTATCTAACCTAATCATTTTGTCCCCCCTTTTGACTTTTCTTTTTCCCACCAAAAACACATACACTCATATGAAACCACAAATGAAATAACATGTAACCAAATGAAAAATGTCATGGTGCACTAACCATGAAAACTGTAGAAACACGGGTTTGGCTTAATAGCGATTAGCAGTGCACTAATCGGGTTTTTACCAAAACTGCGTATAATAAATTTTAAAATTCACAAATCCGTTAAATATATTTTTAAATGAATAAATCGTTTTAATTTTTATTTATTTCTCTAATATTGGTATATATTTATACCCTTTTCGAAAACCTCAATTTCGCAAATCGGCAGTTTTCGGGAAAAATATTATTTTAATATTAAATTCCACAAATAATATTTTATATTTTCTGAAATGTTACAATCTTCCCCCCTTAAATAAATTCGGTCCCCGAATTTAAATTTAAATCCCTAAAATCTAAAACATTTCAATAATCGGCTCAAAACAACGGGGCTCCGAAATCATGGAAAATGCAGAAATAACACAACGCGCCAAGTGCGCATGAAAACGAGTACAAAACTCAAAATCAACCCCGTCAAACGTCACGCAAATCTTTGGATTTGCACGCATATCCTCGGAGTTACAATAGAGATGCAGATCTCGAAAACCACTACTGAAATCCAACATACACTAGTCAAATACTATAATACGTGTATATTACGCGTCTTTGAAAACTCCAAAATTTGAATAAAATACATACAAAATCGTTTCTAAATCGCCGCGGGAATGCGTAACTCACGACATAACTGATGGACGCTCATTTTAAAATAATTATATATATCCATATATGTTTTCTTAAATACACGTTCCGTCGTTTTCAAAATATCCCAAAAGGTTTTCCTTTATAAACATTCGTGTCACTCACGGGCACGTAGGAAATAGCGAGACTATAGCTCTTCTTGAAAACCCTTTTGGTAATCTGTTAATGCATGCAGAGTACTCAGGTACTGTCCTCAGATCAGTCATGTTTGGCTACTACACAATATAGTGCCCAACATGAAAACAAAGTGCTCAAAAGCAAAATTAGCCTCAAAAGATGTATAAAAAAAAAACACATGCGTCTGGTGCGTATGGAAATCAAATCCAAATACAGGCGCCACAATACGCACGAAGCAAAACTAAGTGCAACGGGTGTGCACAAAAGCATCTGTCCACTGCAACGATGTGCATGACAACAATATCGGGTGCATTTGATATGCACAAGAATCCAATCAGGTGCACAAGGTGCACAAAACAATATCGAGTATTAAAATCGAATCGGCGGTATACAACACATTTCAATTCAAATCCAAATCAGGTATACCATGGTATATAATCGCACAAGCATGTGCATCAACGTGCACAAAAGCAATTCGAATAATAAAGTGCATGAACACTATGCCGAAAGCTTAAATCAAATCATATACATGCCCTAGGCATGAAATCACAATAAATATCTCGAATGACATCAAAACGAAGTCAGGTGCAACTGTGGTGCACAAAATACGTATCAATGCACTACAAGCATATATAAGCTATACCGAGTGCAAAAATAAAATCATCCGTATGAAATCCATGAAATCATAAACATGTGCGGCCAAGGCACAAAATCGACATCAAGTGCAATAAGCATGCACAAATCGCAAATCAACACAATGGTGTATAAAATATATATCAGGTGCGATAACTATGCGCAAAATGTAAATACTCAGTAGGTGCAGCCATGGTGCACGAAATCAATATCAGGAAACTCGTCATCAAAACTCAAATCCAAGCGATATAAGCGTGATATTCGGATCACAAACACTGTAACGTTTTAAAAATAATTAAATAAATAATTAAATGAATAAAATTGTTTAAGTGAATTTTATGATTTTCGGTAAAGCAAAATGTATTTTTCGTAAAATCAAACCGCAATTGTTTTTCATTATAAATTCAAAAATACCTATTTAATTATGTAATTACTAGTAAATAGTGTTTATTTAGCCACTTATAAATTTTTAGTTTAATAAAATATTTTTCCTAAATTAATTATTTTAAATATTAATATAAGCTTTATTTTTACACTAAATTAGTGTAAATTATAAATTTGAATGGTTTTAATTTGTAAAAATGAACCATGGCATATTAGAATTTAGTGTGTATCATGCAAAAATTATTTGCAAATTTTTCCTATTTTCTAGAGCTTTCTTGAGTTGCTATAGTAAATAAATAAATAAATAATTAAATAAAGCATGAAAAGACTTTATGTGATGTTTTCTTCTCTTGAAAGTTCTACACACTTTCACACTCACTTCTTTCTCTCCCTCACCTCACCAAGGTCGGCCACAAACCCCCATGGCTGCCCCCCCATTTTCCACCTCATTTTTGTTCAAAATTCATCAAAAATACTTCAAAAATTCAATTAAAATTCCACAAAATCCTAATTTCTTCATACCCTTTATTCTCTACCCTTCTTTATATGGATTTTGGAGTGGGAAAGCATGTATTTTGGAGGCTCATTTCTTGTTGGGATTTCATATTTTGGGAGGTATAATTTCTTTCTTTTAATTTATTGTTTTAGATGTTCATTTAAGCTTAATTAGATTTAATGAATTAATTCTATGTTTTTAAAAAAAAATGCAAGTTAGGGTTGTAAATTCAAGTTAGGGTTTTTAATAATTAATTAGGGTTATAATAGTTAGTTTAACACTTTTAGAATTGGAAAATATTGCATGGTTGTTAAATTGTAAAATTTTCATTTAAAATTGTTTTAAATAAGGAAATTAGCTAACTAGATTTTTCTAAAATGTGTTTGTGGGTAATATAAAATTCCAATTAAAGTTGCTACCATTAGATTGTAGTTTCAGTGAGAGTATTAGCATGTAAATGGAAAGAAAAACTTAGTTTGATCACTAGATTACTTTGAGAATTGGAAAATACTAATAAAATTGCTAATTTTGTAAACTAGATTTTAGAAATTCCTATATAAATGAGATTAAAAATATAATTATGGTTTCATTAAATCATTATCATCATGAATTGTGGTTTAAGACATTAATTTATGCAAAATCATGTTTTGTGGTGGAATTGTGGTATTTTGCTTGAAAAATGTTGAAAATTGTTAAAGGGTGCAAACTAGAAATTTCAAATTTATACAAAATTGTGTAATAAAAATATAGTAATGGTTTGTATAGTCTAGTAATGCTATTTAATGAGTTTTATGACCATTAGTTTCATTTAAATGTCAAGTTTTGATGAAAAACGGTATACTGACATTTTCGGGTTTTACGAAATTGGACGGTTTGATGGATTTTAGGGTTTCGATGGATTTAATCGTGTTTTATGGTATAAGTAATGTGTTTTAAAACTACAAGTTGTTTGATGATGTTATCTCGATCCATCGGAGTTTGTACGCCGATATCGAGCGGTATTTGGTTCTTTTGCGTGGACGGGACATAGGTTTCAACCTATGCTTGTTCCTTTAGATCGTTTGACTTTCGTATGTGATTCAGTTTACGATGCTATTTATATGTTTGCGTCTAGGTACCCCCACGTGGACTGCGGGCGATGAAGAGGAGGATGGCGACACTGTCTTCGGCAGACATGGACCAGGTGAGTAGATGCATATCTACGGGGGGAAGTCGGGTGGATGGCGTTTAGCACCCCCGCAACGTAGAATAGGAATAGTAATTATTGACATTAGGAAACCCGATATGACCCTAGATTCTTACTGAGCAGGACCCTAGTAATGACCCTAGGCGGGACTAGACTGATTTAGGGAAACCATACCTGAGGATGAATACTTTGGGAAAGGTTCGTAGGTTTCTGATAGAAACACACACGCACACACTAAAACTTGACATGGCGTATACGTATATGTGTGTATATATATAAAACTAGGTATAGGTGTATATATATACACCACACGTATATGGGATTCATTGATGTGATATGATATCTGAGGCATGATGAAACAGTATAACTGGGCTTGATGCCGTGATTCTTGACTATACAGTCGTATTAAAGTGTTAGCGGATCATTAGAGAATGAGATAATGAACATGAACATATAAATTATAAAGGGTGGTGGTGATATTGAGGTATATGGGACGCTAAAATAGTACCTGGGCTGTAGCTTGTGACTGATCACGATATGATATATGTATGACTTGATTACGACGTCATATAGGTGTGACCTGTTGTCGATATCGTATAGGTGTGACTTGATGACGATAAGGTATCGGTATGATTTAATCACAATATTACACATATGACATGATATTTCTGTGGATAAACTAATGATGCTTATCATGATGGCAATGATATATAATTGATGTATGCGATCACAGTTTAGCACCTTGATCATGAGATGTGTTGATGATGACATTATACGAATGAGGAGACGCCTGGGAGATGTTGCGCCACGGCAGCGCCCCGGCCGTCTATCCGAGGCCAAAATGCGGAATCAAAATTTTCTTAACTTTTAAACTGGCGCTACCGCGGACAATATACCCGGATCGTAACCATTAACCGATACTAGCTAACACGAGAGGGGGTGAGATATACCGAATGATCCGAGTCCTCCGGTCTTCTCATCGTCGTCCCGATCTCCTGCGGAAACTCCGGTCGTCGCCTCCTCGCCGGAAGGGCACCACATCGCCTGTATCTTTTACGGGTTCCCACCTCAATACCGAGGCAACTCGGGCACGAAGTAGGCTAGCCGACGCGTCCAAGATTTGCTGTAGAATGTATGTAGGCTATGTCTCACTTGGGTTTTGGTTGCCATGGTGATGGAGGGATCGAAGGAATGAACTTTGGAGTGATGTGAGAAATTTAGTAGCAAGAAGAATGAGATGAAAATGAATCCCTCATACAAAATGAACCCTCTCATTTTCTCTCCCCATCCAAAAAGTGGCCGGCCCTCTCAAAAGAGAATGGTGGAGGGATATCAAGAGGGAGGTGAGAGTAGGAGAAAGAGAAGAGGTGACCACATCATAAAGCAAACCTCACATCCAAAACACTTAATCAACTCCAATCAATCCTTTCTCAAAAAGCAAATGAAAAGACTTAGAAAGCATCTCATCATGAGAAACTATCATGATGCCACCAATATGCAAGATACCCCCTCCACAAATGTTATTTGCAAACTTGCAAATAACCCCCTCCATCGGAAAAGTCCGGTCGGGAAAGAACAAAGGAAAACCGGCCGGAACGGAATGCAAACTGGCAACTCCAGAAAACTGGTCCCGTAATAAATTACAGGAAAATCCCGATACTGTGCATACACACCCGCATCTGTATTCTGACCGGATACAAATGCAATGAGACAAAATCTACACTGTGCTAAACTAGGACCGGCTTAAACCAAAGCCGGTTAGTAATATCCGTCCGATCCTGATCCGTGCAATACCGCACGTATCAGATCGAACCCTGCCATATATCCATACGGTCACTAGTACAAACCGTCCGATCTTGATCCGTGCAATACCGCACGTATCTGATCGGACCCTGCCATATCTCCATACGGCTTCTACAGCGTTTCGCCCGAAAGCTTGAGTAACTGAAAATGTGGTGGACTCTAAAGACTCGTCAATACTATGGTTGTGGATTTAACCACTAGCACGTCAGAGGTATAAGCCAATACGTGACGGGCCACCAGCTATTGGCCAAAAGGGACGTCGATGAGCGAACTCATCCTGACACCCTACTGAGCCTGTCAGTGACAATATCCGTACAGTCCGGTCCGTTCGTCTATGAGCATCGCATGGCGGGCCTAGGGGGTTGGTAAAAGTCAGACCCCCAAAGGTGGTACAAGTCGTGTCGGAGTGAAGCCCAGAACACCCTGAGATACTACTGGAATACCTACCAGTAAATCTCCTGCCTCGGCCGAGGGCTTTGTATAATGGCTCTCCTAGACACAGCGCGACCTCACCCCCAATACCGGGAGAGACGAACCCCTGCAGATCCGCTCACTGCCTCCATGTGGCTCGGGACTGTACCCAACTAAAACCTGTTTGCACGACTCCTTTGAGCCGTGGTAGGGTAGTAATCAAAGCACAGTGGGAACTCACACGAGACAAATGACGATCTCAGGTCGATGAACTAACCTGTACACATGTCACCTGGGAACTGCTATCTGACGTATGGTATAATCCCAACTAGCAGGTTCCCGGCGAGTCCTGTCCGGTGTATTCATAACCCAATAAGCACCTGTATACATCTTAGGTGAACCAATTGACACCAGTGGCTTGTGAGACCGGCCACCGCCCCTCGTCGGGGTCTCGACTGTATACACTAGTCTACTTTGGAGAATCGATGCCCTGTCTCGAAACTCCCACGACTAGGGACCTTTTAAGGATGTGCTTATAGACCACCAGCTCTCACGTATATGATCGCCATCATACTGCTGGCAGTCAAGTAAAAATCCTAGGGGCTCTATCAGCGTGTAATAGCGACCTGTAAGGTCACCTGAAGCAGTACACGATGATAAAGGTAAACCAGATAGCATACTATCATCTTGAGTAAGACTGTTCTACCGGGATAGGTCCTCCCTCAATCATTGCAATCACGTGCCTGTGATCCAATAATTGACTCTGAGGGCACTATCTCCAACAATCTCCCACTTGCACTCAAGGCTAATTATTGCGATGTCGTATACTCACAGCCCGTGTGATACCGAACACCCAACTCCTCTAGTAGTCAGTCTCACAAAGCTCGTTTGCGAAACTATTGCGTTCGAGGAATAGCCTCAGTGAGTGGATCCACTGTGATGTTTCTTTCTATGTCTCTCTATATCTCAAGTTCGCAGAGAAAACCATCTCCCGAAATGAGCAATACCTGTCTTAGAGTATGTCTGGATATCTGATGGGACCTAGCTCATAAATGAACTCCAAATCCAAACTTCTTAGACTGTATCGATAACTGAACTTAATCAGTACCCAGCGCCATGCCTCCCTCAGTATTGCCTTGGACCACCTGTCCAAAATACTGCCCCTCGTCAGAAGGAGAAAATATAACTCTGACAGCCACTCTGCCATCTATGTCACCTTGGAAGCCTGGAGTGACAACCGTCTCCTAAAAGAGGCTGTCGTTATCACATCCCTAGAACATCAACTTATGTTCTAAAACTGCTTCCGACTGTTTCTCCAGGATTGGAGTAATATCAGCTTATTGCAGCTACTGCAAGAACAACATCTGGTGTGGTACTTGACATCTCATGATTGACTCAATTGCCTAAGCAAGTGATCTGTCAATCATGCGTATCCCTCTCCCCTTTAGTCTGTAAGATACCTTTAGAGAGGGTGATTCCATCACCTGCAGGTACACTACCATGCCAGGAGTCGTCCATTCTAAATACTTATAGAATGCTGTCAAGGTACCCAGATTAGGAAACCACCCAAATCTAGATCTAAAACCATAGATCTAGTAACCAGAATGTCTGATATAATATCCAAGTCCTGTGTGGAGAAAACACTGTGTGACAACCAAAGTATAACCGATCGTAGTATAGGAGTTTCTTTTCCTACTCTGTGTATGTCATCCAAAACCAGGACATCACACCCTACTACCTTCTTAACAGATCCATCCCCTATTCTGATGACGTCAAACCTATGACTGTCACATCAGAAATAGATGATCTATCTCCGCTATATCTGCTTTAGTCTATAAATAGACATAAGCCTGATGTCCACCAATGCTTCCGCTGCTCCCACTGACTACGACAACCCTCTGGCAGAGTCATATAGACGCGCACTTCTAAAGCTAGTTTAGAACGACGCTATACTCATCCTCCTGCCGGGTCTCGCAGCCTGGAACAACAACAATGGCAAGTGTGGGTAAACAAGAACTTCCCTGTCACCGTCCTTGAGGCTACCTGAGTGCCTCTCGGGTGCCTGAAGTTACCCACCTTATCTGCGGAGTGGCCAATGGAATGTCAAATCAGATTGAATCTTTAGGTTCTTTATCAAATCTTCAGTAATCGTTTGCGGTTCTGGAATCGCTTCCAGTTCTACCATACTCCCACTACTGTTTTCTGAAAAATAACCATTTCTTTTTAAAATGTGGCGAGTTAAGAACAATATCACTATTGATCTTCCAGATGGTAGAAAGTCAACCCTCGTCATAGCCTGGGTCAACCCACAAACAACCATTACAGAAACGCGCCTTGAGTTGTCCAGTGTCTGGTTTTAATCATAAGCCGGACAACTCCCCGTACCTTAACATCGTTAAGATATGAACTGTTCTATACCCAATATAGAACCAGAGGCACTGATTTAATTGAACCAGATTCAAATCATGCAGCTGTCTCCAGTGCATGTCAACTAAATGGAAGGAGGCCGATCAGCGTTACCCAACTTAGGAATGCTTCCAATTATGAGTAACCTGAAAGAGAAGCAAGTTCTCATTACTATCAACTGAATACCATACACAAGTATCTACATCTTCGATCACCTTGAAGAATCCCGATACTTGCAATACCTGGTTCTCTACTCTATTCTTATACCAATAACTCCTCAAAACTCAGACCCTGTGTTTGTACGAAACACATGTCTAAGAATTAGAGTAGTTAAAAGTAAACAGAATATAGTATGAGGACCAACCCCACTGTCCTAATGGACACTGGACAATATACAATACTCTGTATAAGTCCCTGAGTCTAACAACTCATTCACTGTGTGTCGTAGGTTGAAAACTGTACTATGGTTAAGAAGAATTACACCGCTGTTCAATGCTCCTTACCTAACCATCCACTGATATAGGTAAATGTCATAGACATAATTTCAAAAGGTATATCTCACTCTATAAAAATAGACGTACAGATATATCAATTTGAAATTGGTGCATAACAACGGATATTCAAAACCAAATATTTGCCGACCGGCAAACAGCCCAGGTGATCTCCTCAAATATCACCGATTACAACGAATCCCGATATAATGAGGATGATCACCCTATTCCCAATAACTTACTCCCACTCATCATCTGTAAAACCATACAGATGTGAGAATCAAACCTGGTAAATACATACACTGGAGCAAGTGTCTAATCAGGAAATCAGTTTTCTTTTAACAGTACACAGTTGAACTGAAACATTGAAATGTTTCGATAGGGTATCCTGGTATTCCTAGTAATGCCTCTACCATTATCCAGATTCACAACTGTAACCGTATATCTCTTTGCCATATGTCCAAATCCCTTTATATGTCTTTAGTCATTACCGTCTGCACACCCCCTTAGGCCAAATGGTTTTCTTCCTTCCCTACCGTTCGGCACCAGCCTATGGTTTGGAAGAAGACTATCCAATAAGCATAATGGGTGTACTGTCCTAATCCTAGGAGCACTCGCAATGCGAGAGAAGGTGAAGATAAAAGACAACCGAATAAACCTTATTCCTATTTCTCCTGGACCAGAATCCATCCCCGAACTGGAACAAGTTCCTTTCGAGTTCGTATATAACCATACGATGGAGTATCCAAATAAACTGTGGATCTTCATAGTGATACGGAGTGTCCTGGAGAAATACAAAGGTGATTTAGGTTTGGCGAAGATATACTCGGTTTGGTCGTGAATAACAGTCGTAATTTACTTTGCCCTCTTACTAATCCCTTGCTTTGTCTTAACTTAATACCTTCTGTACACCATCGTTATGCTAATTGATTTTCTTCATTCCCCACCGTTCGGCACCTGCCTAAGGTTTGGAAGAAGACTATCCAATTTGCGTAATAGGTGTACTATCTCCTAAACCAAGGAGTACTCGCAATGAGAGAAGGTGAAAAGAAAAGACAACTGAATAATTCTATTCGTTTTCTCCAGAACCAGAAACCATCCTCGAAGTCCTTCGAGTTCGTATATAACCATACGATGGTTTTGTCTAATGGAAGTGGACGTTCGTAATAATACGGGGTGTCCTGGAGAAAAGGGTAAAAGTAGGAGTGGCAATGAGGTTTGCAACTCTGACAATCCAAAAGCCAGTGTTAAGAAGGTTCGGTCAACTTGGTCACTGAGTCATAGTCCAGGGTCGGGTCAATGGTCGCTGCCAAAGAGAGAGAGAAAAAGAAACACTCAGCGTGCACTCTAACCTAGATCAGAATGGTTATCACTTTATCTAATCTGGAAACCTCCCACTGTAACCTCAAATTCTTTCCCAAACCTGAAAGAAGAATTAGTCGGGGTCACCCGAGGAGTAAACCAACTCATCAGTGGGAATCGGGATCCAACTATCATCGCATGATAACATGACGGAATCCACTCACGTCACTACACTCCAGAAGGTATGCGCATGTCTGGCAAGTTTCAGTTCTTTTGAAACTCCCGATGTGATTTTTACCCCTAGGACCCAAGTGACCTTGACGAATAATCAACAAATCAAAAGGTCCTAGTCAAGTTCAGCCCGTCATTATCTTGATTGCGTTAAACCCACCCGCACGACCCTTGACGAATAATCAACAAAGTCGTACGACTGTCCTAACCAATCCACATATCCATGCGACAGAATAGCACAACAAAGCTACCGCACAGTACGCCTCGGCGAATAGCAACGACAAACGCAGCGCGAATACTAAGCAATACTGATCTGAAATGACGGAGGGCTACGACTGGTTTTTGGCGAAAAACCTTTAACGTAATGAACTTGATATCGTTGAAGGAACTACATAGCCTTTTTAGAAAATATAGTGACGAAAACCTTTACTAAAGAGGTCACTCCCGGTGAAGGGATCTCGGCTCTTTCCCCGTAGAATGAGGTGCAGGATATTCCAACTGAATACCACGATGCAAAGCAAAAGTAATCGGCTATAGTGAAGTTAATGCCCTGACGCAAACTTCTGTCCAAGGGGTCACTCCCGGTGAAGGGATCTCGGCCCTTGCCTCGTCGACTGAGGAGCAGGATATTCCAACTGAATACCACGATGCAAAACAAAAGTGAACGTCCTTGCAATAACAGCTTTTTGAAAAATGTTCCAACAACATCAGAATAGATTTGTTTAGCTTGCATTGATCCGAATCAACGCAGTCCCATCAATTGATCACACCACAAAGAACGAAAATATACTGATGTACGTATATGCCATCCGCATTCGCCACTGGGTCCCGTCATTACCCGTTAGGTTAGCTAACTAACGACAGAGCGGGGACTGGACTAGCGCGGATGCAAAACATATACAACATCTACTAATATATATACCAATATATTATATTTCGCTCAAGGCGTGATAAAATGCAACATCACAGAAATATGCAGCATCACAGAACAATACAGATATCTGGAAGCCCCGGGTTTCACAGAGCCGCTGCTGAAACCCGACGTTCCCCTGGTCGTGTGGATAGCCTGTGCAATGAAAACCTAGACCCCTATGGGCGCGGCAAGTCACCCGCCAAAACCTGAAGCGAGGTAGCCCCCTTCAGCGCCGTGAATGGACCACCCAGCACTTCAAGGAATCCGGTAACTTGGGCACCCCTCCTGGGTCAACCTGTACCCCCTACGAGTGCGGCGAATAGCCTGCCAATCCTGGAGTGAAGCCCCCTCCGTCCCAATGCCATGAGATGCGGGCTTGTTGCCCTCCAGAACCCGGCTATCCGTGCACCCCACCGCGGGGCAATCCTAGTACAGAATGTAAAATATACATACACCGGGTACATCGACCGCAACCAGGTCGTGCCCCAAAAGAATAATACAAACAGGCAGTGACGGCAGTCCACATGTCGGACGCTCGCCCCGCAATATCAAATATACATATAAAACAAAACAGTACTAGCATTGCATCCAGGCTATCCCCCACGACCGATCCGCAACAACACAGCATAAACATAGAACATCAACGTGAAAATCACGTTCGCAAATCCGTCTAACCGGGCTATAGCAGTTAGACAGGATTTACCGATCAAGTGATATTCACGGTCGCAGATATAATGTAAATACTGTGAAATAATGTGTTTAAAATATCCGATCGATTAAATTTTAACAAGTGGGCCCCCAAGAAATACTGTAGCACTCACAGAAATTCTGGGCCCAATTTTAATATTCCAAAACCCCTATCTTAAGCCCAAAAGCCCACTGCAAAAAAAATTGTAAAATGAAGGGAACATCCTGCGGCGGAACCGCGGCAAATGAGGGGTCATTGCCGCGGTTCCGCGGTCCTCTGGAAGGATCAGCTTACCAAATTTTTGCAGTTTTCTTAGAACTTCATGTACATCAATTTTCTACAACCTGAAAAATTTTTCGAGCCCGGAAAAAATCGACAGAAAACTGATGCATGCAAAACGCGGATTTTGGAATTTTGGTCGATCGGATAAGTAAAACACATTAGAACAAGCTAGGCAAGGTTAATGGCGTGGCTTTGATACCATGTTGCGCCACGGCAGCGCCCCGGCCGTCTATCCGAGGCCAAAATGCGGAATCAAAATTTTCTTAACTTTTAAACTGGCGCTACCGCGGACAATATACCCGGATCGTAACCATTAACCGATACTAGCTAACATGAGAGGGGGTGAGATATACCGAATGATCCGAGTCCTCCGGTCTTCTCATCGTCGTCCCGATCGCCTGCGGAAACTCCGGTCGTCGCCTCCTCGCCGGAAGGGCACCACATCGCCTGTATCTTTTACGGGCTCCCACCTCAATACCGAGGCAACTCGGGCACGAAGTAGGCTAGCCGACGCGTCCAAGATTTGCTGTAGAATGTGTGTAGGCTATGTCTCACTTGGGTTTTGGTTGCCATGGTGATGGAGGGATCGAAGGAATGAACTTTGGAGTGATGTGAGAAATTTAGTAGCAAGAAGAATGAGATGAAAATGAATCCCTCATACAAAATGAACCCTCTCATTTTCTCTCCCCATCCAAAAAGTGGCCGGCCCTCTCAAAAGAGAATGGTGGAGGGATATCAAGAGGGAGGTGAGAGTAGGAGAAAGAGAAGAGGTGACCACATCATAAAGCAAACCTCACATCCAAAACACTTAATCAACTCCAATCAATCCTTTCTCAAAAAGCAAATGAAAAGACTTAGAAAGCATCTCATCATGAGAAACTATCATGATGCCACCAATATGCAAGATACCCCCTCCACAAATGTTATTTGCAAACTTGCAAATAACCCCCTCCATCGGAAAAGTCCGGTCGGGAAAGAACAAAGGAAAACCGGCCGGAACGGAATGCAAACTGGCAACTCCAGAAAACTGGTCCCGTAATAAATTACAGGAAAACCCCGATACTGTGTATACACACCCGCATCTGTATTCTGATCGGATACAAATGCAATGAGACAAAATCTACACTGTACTAAACTAGGACCGGCTTAAACCAAAGCCGGCTAGTAATATCCGTCCGATCCTGATCCGTGCAATACCGCACGTATCAGATCGAACCCTGCCATATATCCATACGGTCACTAGTACAAACCGTCCGATCCTGATCCGTACAATACCGCACGTATCTGATCGGACCCTGCCATATCTCCATACGGTTTCTACAGCGTTTCGCCCGAAAGCTTGAGTAACTGAAAATGTGGTGGACTCTAAAGACTCGTCAATACTATGGTTGTGGATTTAACCACTAGCATGTCAGAGGTATAAGCCAATACGTGACGGGCCACCAGCTATTGACCAAAAGGGACGTCGATGAGCGAACTCATCCTGACACCCTACTGAGCCTGTCAGTGACAATATCCGTACAGTCCGGTCCGTTCGTCTATGAGCATCGCATGGCGGGCCTAGGGGGTTGGTAAAAGTCAGACCCCCAAAGGCGGTACAAGTCGTGTCGGAGTGAAGCCCAGAACACCCTGAGATACTACTGGAATACCTACCAGTAAATCTCCTGCCTCGGCCGAGGGCTTTGTGTAATGGCTCTCCTAGACACAGCGTGACCTCACCCCCAATACCGGGAGAGACGAACCCCTGCAAATCCGCTCACTGCCTCCATGTGGCTCGGGACTGTACCCAACTAAAATCTGTTTGCACGACTCCTTTGAGCCGTGGTAGGGTAGTAATCAAAGCACAGTGGGAACTCACACGAGACAAATGACGATCTCAGGTCGATGAACTAACCTGTACACATGTCACCTGGGAACTGCTATCTGACGTATGGTATAATCCCAACTAGCAGGTTCCCGGCGAGTCCTGTCCGGTGTACTTATAACCCAATGAGCACCTGTATACATCTTAGGTGAACCAACTGACACCAGTGGCTTGTGAGACCGGCCACCGCCCCTCGTCGGAGTCTCGACTGTATACACTAGTCTACTTTGGAGAATCGATGCCCTGTCTCGAAACTCCCACGACTAGGGACCTTTTAAGGATGTGCTTATAGACCACCAGCTCTCACGTATATGATTGCCATCATACTGCTGGCAGTCAAGCAAAAATCCTAGGGGCTCTATCAGCGTGTAATAGCGACCTGTAAGGTCACCTGAAGTAGTACACGATGATAAAGGTAAACCAGATAGCATACTATCATCTTGAGTAAGACTGTTCTACCGGGATAGGTCCTCCCTTAATCATTGCAATCACGTGCCTGTGATCCAATAATTGACTCTGAGGGCACTATCTCCAACAGGAGATACTTGACCGTACCCCGATATTGGGATGCCGTACGATGGATTTTACCGTACGAGGCTTAGATTTGATGATAGATCCGCACTCTTGATTCGAGGAAGCCGTACTACGTACGTGACGCTTTTGAGTCAGGATCGCCGACTATTAGAGATATTGATTTAGACCTTAGGTAGACTCTAGTTTCTTACTGACTAGTTTATTAGGTTTAGTTCCTTAGGATGTTAGATGGACACTGGTTTAGGTTCGACTCACATAGTGGTAGTTGTACTCGTATCCCGCAGAGGAGTGGATAATGCTCACCTGTATTTACATTCATACTGTAATCATCATGGTGCATGTTCTTACATATGTTGCAATAATCAGTACAAACCATACCTGTTAGGACACCAGCACCATTACCGATGATGCGCATATTCCATACACACTTATTTGCCGGCTCACACACATCATCATCGGTAATTGCTATGTCACGTACACTTTAGATCATATTATCTTTTATTGATAGAATCAGTTAACAACTAAACCGATATAATATTGTGATCACTCTCTGATGTTAGTATAAGACATGATATTTATTACTTAGACATTCATGCATTCATATTTTCATGTTATCGCACAGTAGTATGGGCATAGGCCGACACTTATCATATACTTACTCATGATTTTGAGATTTGGATTTCTATGAGATTTCTGGATTTTTGGGGAAAACCGCAAAAATATATAAAACTTCTCTCTCTCTCCTCTTCTCTTTTTAAAATAAGATGCGGTTTTCTCGTGATGTATGTGTCGTCCACCATGAGATTTCATGTTTTCTGTTGGATTTCGAGACCCGATTCGAGGAGTGGATGAACCGTCTCGGGTACATGGTGGGCCCGGTATGGTACCCAGGGGCAAGAAGATCGAGTTGTAGACGATGAGCCTGGCAGGGGAAGACTACCTACCGGTGATGTCTGGCGCGGCGGATATCCGGAGGATACCAACCGTTGTCGTGGGATTTGATGATATGGGCCGATCCGGACTGACGGAGCCCGACATATTAAGACTTGAGGTTACATGTGTTGTGTCGATGCTTGACACGGATTTCCATGGATTTCATTGTTGAGATTTTAGATGCTTATACACACTTTACTATGATAACAGCTAAAGAGTTCTTATACATATATATCTGGATTTCAGGATTTGTTACTTTACATTCATGGTGCATGCATTTCATTTCATATGACATAGTACCATATGAGGCACTGACACGACACGGAGTATTTGCACTTACACGTAGTATTACCCTGCTATTCTAGATGATTGAGATATAGTAGTGTATTATTCTGACCTAGGATAGCGTCGTGCATTCGATTTCTTTTCGTAGATGTCTTCTACTCACGAGTTGGCAACTCACCCCCGTTGTGCCAAATTTTATTGCAGGTTCGATGTACAGGTTTCCCTGGCAGCTTGCTGGCACATCTATTCTTTCAGGGTGATTTGCACGGTAGGTTGGTTCACTTGTATCCGAACCACCATTGTACTTTTATTCTTTCATTTGTATCTAGTAAGCTCCATCAATCATATTTGTATTACTTGATAAGTTATTAGACCAGTCTTTTATTTCGACCTTAGAGTCGCGCATGTATTATTCTGATCTGGTGGTTTTGTTTTCTTTTGAGTTTTGAGCCTCGCCTATTGGCGTTGTATATTATTGTTCTTGTTGTGGTTGTTTCCGCCTGTTGGCGTTGATGCTAGCTCCCGTTTGGGGATGCTTTTTATTGTTTATGTATATTATACTTGTTGTACCCGTTTGGGGCCAGTTTTTACAGAGGAGACTCTGCCGAAATTTTTGGTAAAATTTGCTGATGTTTTTATACTTGGTTTCTTTTCTTTTCTTCTTTTTCTTCTCTTATGGTTTAGATTTCTGGGCTTCGGCTTACTTAGGTTACGTGGCGCCTCTAGACGCTTCGTAATCTAAGTGCCGGTCACGTTCCGTACTTTCGGGTCGTGACAAAGTTGGTATCAGAGCGCTAGGTTTAACCTTGTATAAGTCTAGGTGACCCTTGGTTGATGGAGTAGGCGAATTAGGTAGAGTAACGTACCGTGGGTATGGTCCGCGGCATACTTACGATACGCTACTCTGCTTAAGGAGCCCTACGATTTACATTGTTTGCACCGTATTCCATTCGTTCTTTTGATCTATCTTCGTCAATGTCGGATGGTGGTTTCTGTTACCACGGGCGCACGGGCAGAGGAAGCTGCGGCTCGAATGCGATAACCATTAGAGTATTGGTTATTCTTGAGGATTGAAGCATTGCTTAGCGTGCGGACGAAGGGTATTCACATGCCGTCCGGATAAAGTTAAAGGGTTCGAACGATTATCAGAAAACCATTTTCCTAAGTTTAAAGTATTCGGAAGAACATGTAGGTATTTCGATGGACCCTCTAGAAGAATGAAACCCTAACTCAATATAATGACCACGAGAACGCCCTTGAACCTTAGGGTTTACGGCAGTTTCGCAGTGTCATTAGTGAGGCTTGGGTTTGCCCTTCTACAGCTGGATCATTGATGCTGGGGTATGTACCGGATATTTTTAAACTGTACTTGAGTGTTGAGCTCTCGGGGAATTATGGGATTTTGATGGATCAATCGAAAAGTTTAATGTAGTCCGGATATCAGGTGAAGGGATCGACTACGTGGGAGACTCTAGATATGAGTATTGCCGTTGGTAGCGCAGTCAGCACAGTTACGAAGAGACGAGTTCGAAACAACCGACATCAGAGGAAAGAGGCGGACATTGACGATCGTGCTTACGATTGTGATTTAGTGATTTGAATTTCATATTTTCTGTTATTGGATTTTGGCATTTTGAGGAATTCGTTTTACGATTGGTATTTCATGTGTGTACCTTCATTACATTCTAGTTGTGTTTCATATACCGGTTGTATTGATGTTGTTTAGTACATACCCAGTGCACTTGATTTGGTTTTAATACCTTTTGTGATTTTGATTTAATTTCGTGCATATTGGTTACACATGATTTTGATATATGCTTCGACCTAGTTTTTATCCATTTTCGTACTGTGATTCGAGTCTGATATTCGATGTATGTTTTCGTGCTCCATGTGCACCTGATTAGGATTCTTGCGCATACTTGGCGCACTTGATGCGATTTTGTGCACACCAGATGCACTAAATCGGGGTTTTGTGCAGATTAGATGCACCTGATTTTGAGTCGTGCACGCCCGTTGCACTTGACAGATGTTTTTGGTGCACACCTGTTGCACTTAGTTTTGTTTTGTGGGTATTCATGGTTTCTGCATTTGGTTTCGATTTCAGTGCGCACCGGACGCACATGACATTTTATTGATGTGATTGGGATTGATTTTAGTTTGAGCAGTATGTTTTCATAATCATTATTATTTGATTTAGTAACCAGGCGGGACGTGTGTGTTAAATAAAATATATATATATAGCTATTTTTTTAAATTAAACGTCCGCTACTTAGACCGTGACACGTGCATTGCACGGCGATTTTCAAGAAGGGGTTTTTGTATGCTTCTTTATTATGATGATTCGGCGATTTTACTAGGATGCGAACTATATATAAGTTATAGATTGATGTATATTATGATGGTTTTCACATTGGGTTATGATATTTTATTATCGCCATAACTCCGATGATTGCGTCATGCTTGACGGAGTTGATTTTTGTTATATATTGATGATTTCGGAGCCCCGACGATTTGAGTGTTTTGCTAAATGTTTTAGTATTTGGAAGGGGAGTTTTAATTTAAATTCGGGGACCGAATTTCCTAAAGGGGGGAAGATTGTAACGTTTTAAAAATAATTAAATAAATAATTAAATGAATAAAATTGTTTAAGTGAATTTTATGATTTTCGGTAAAGCAAAATGTATTTTTCGTAAAATCAAACCGCAATTGTTTTTCATTATAAATTCAAAAATACCTATTTAATTATGTAATTACTAGTAAATAGTGTTTATTTAGCCACTTATAAATTTTTAGTTTAATAAAATATTTTTCCTAAATTAATTATTTTAAATATTAATATAAGCTTTATTTTTACACTAAATTAGTGTAAATTACAAATTTGAATGGTTTTAATTTGTAAAAATGGACCATGGCATATTAGAATTTAGTGTGTATCATGCAAAAATTATTTGCAAATTTTTCCTATTTTCTAGAGCTTTCTTGAGTTGCTATAGTAAATAAATAAATAAATAATTAAATAAAGTATGAAAAGACTTTATGTGATGTTTTCTTCTCTTGAAAGTTCTACACACTTTCACACTCACTTATTTCTCTCCCTCACCTCACCAAGGCCGGCCACAAACCCCCATGGCTGCCCCCCCCATTTTCCACCTCATTTTTGTTCAAAATTCATCAAAAATACTTCAAAAATTCAATTAAAATTCCACAAAATCCTAATTTCTTCATACCCTTTATTCTCTACCCTTCTTTATATGGATTTTGGAGTGGGAAAGCATGTATTTTGGAGGCTCATTTCTTGTTGGGATTTCATATTTTGGGAGGAATAATTTCTTTCTTTTGATTTATTGTTTTAGATGTTCATTTAAGCTTAATTAGATTTAATGAATTAATTCTATGTTTTTAAAAAAAAATGCAAGTTAGGGTTGTAAATTCAAGTTAGGGTTTTTAATAATTAATTAGGGTTATAATAGTTAGTTTAACACTTTTAGAATTGGAAAATATTGCATGGTTGTTAAATTGTAAAATTTTCATTTAAAATTGTTTTAAATAAGGAAATTAGCTAACTAGATTTTTCTAAAATGTGTTTGTGGGTAATATAAAATTCCAATTAAAGTTGCTATCATTAGATTGTAGTTTCAGTGAGAGTATTAGCATGTAAATGGAAAGAAAAACTTAGTTTGATCACTAGATTACTTTGAGAATTGGAAAATACTAATAAAATTGCTAATTTTGTAAACTAGATTTTAGAAATTCCTATATAAATGAGATTAAAAATATAATTATGGTTTCATTAAATCATTATCATCATGAATTGTGGTTTAAATCATTAATTTATGCAAAATCATGTTTTGTGGTGGAATTGTGGTATTTTGCTTGAAAAATGTTGAAAATTGTTAAAGGGTGCAAACTAGAAATTTCAAATTTATACAAAATTGTGTAATAAAAATATAGTAATGGTTTGTATAGTCTAGTAATGCTATTTAATGAGTTTTATGACCATTAGTTTCATTTAAATGTCAAGTTTTGATGAAAAACGGTATACTGACATTTTCGGGTTTTACGAAATTGGACGGTTTGATGGATTTTAGGGTTTCGATGGATTTAATCGTGTTTTATGGTATAAGTAATGTGTTTTAAAACTACAAGTTGTTTGATGATGTTATCTCGATCCATCGGAGTTTGTACGCCGATATCGAGCGGTATTTGGTTCTTTTGCGTGGACGGGACATAGGTTTCAACCTATGCTTGTTCCTTTAGATCGTTTGACTTTCGTATGTGATTCAGTTTACGATGCTATTTATATGTTTGCGTCTAGGTACCCCCAACGTGGACTGCGGGCGATGAAGAGGAGGATGGCGACACTGTCTTCGGCAGACATAGACCAGGTGAGTAGATGTATATCTACGGGGGGAAGTCGGGTGGATGGCGTTTAGCACCCCCGCAACGTAGAATAGGAATAGTACTTATTGACATTAGGAAACCCGATGTGACCCTAGATTCTTACTGAGCAGGACCCTATTAATGACCCTAGGCGGGACTAGACTGATTTAGGAAAACCATACCTGAGGATGAATACTTTGGGAAAGGTTCGTAGGTTTCTGATAGAAACACACACGCACACACTAAAACTTGACATGGCGTATACGTATATGTGTGTATATATATAAAACTAGGTATAGGTGTATATATATACACCACACGTATATGGGATTCATTGATGTGATATGATATCTGAGGCATGATGAAACAGTATAACTGGGCTTGATGCCGTGATTCTTGACTATACAGTCGTATTAAAGTGTTAGCGGATCATTAGAGAATGAGATAATGAACATGAACATATAAATTATAAAGGGTGGTGGTGATATTGAGGTACATGGGACGCTAAAATAGTACCTGGGCTGTAGCTTGTGACTGATCACGATATGATATATGTATGACTTGATTACGACGTCATATAGGTGTGACCTGATGTCGATATCGTATAGGTGTGACTTGATGACGATAAGGTATCGGTATGATTTAATCACAATATTACACATATGACATGATATTTCTGTGGATAAACTAATGATGCTTATCATGATGGCAATGATATATAATTGATGTATGCGATCACAGTTTAGCACCTTGATCATGAGATATGTTGATGATGACATTATACGAATGAGGAGACACCTAGGAGATACTTGACCGTACCCCGATATTGGGATGCCGTACGATGGATTTTACCGTACGAGGCTTAGATTTGATGATTGATCCGCACTCTTGATTCGAGGAAGCCGTACTACGTACGTGACGCTATTGAGGCAGGATCGCCGACTATTAGAGATATTGATTTAGACCTTAGGTAGACTCTAGTTTCTTACTGACTAGTCTATTAGGTTTAGTTCCTTAGGATGTTAGATGGACACTGGTTTAGGTTCGACTCACATAGTGGTAGTTGTACTCGTATCCCGCAGAGGAGTGGATAATGCACACCTGTATTTACATTCATACTGTAATCATCATGGTGCATGTTCTTACATATGTTGTAATAATCAGTACAAACCATACCTGTTAGGACACCAGCACCATTACCGATGATGCGCATATTCCACACACACTTATTTGCCGGCTCACACACATCATCATCGGTAATTGCTATGTCACGTACACTTTAGATCATATTATCTTTTATTGATAGAATCAGTTAACAACTAAACCGATATAATATTGTGATCACTCTCTGATGTTAGTATAAGACATGATATTTATTACTTAGACATTCATGCATTCATATTTTCATGTTATCGCATAGTAGTATGGGCATATGCCGACACTTATCATATACTTACTCATGATTTTGAGATTTGGATTTCTATGAGATTTCTGGATTTTTGGGGAAAACCGCAAAAATATATAAAACTTCTCTCTCTCTCCTCTTCTCTTATTAAAATAAGATGCGGTTTTCTCGTGATGTATGTGTCGTCCACCATGAGATTTCATGTTTTCTGTTGGATTTCGAGACCTGATTCGAGGAGTGGATGAACCGTCTCGGGTACATGGTGGGCCCGGTATGGTACCCCGGGGCAAGAAGATCGAGTTGTAGACGATGAGCCTGGCAGGGGAAGACTACCTACCGGTGATGTCTGGCGCGGCGGATATCCGGAGGATACCGACCGTTGTCGTGGGATTTGATGATATGGGTCGATCCGGACTGACGGAGCCCGACATATTGAGACTTGAGGTTACATGTGTTGTGTCGATGCTTGACACGGATTTCCATGGATTTCATTGTTGAGATTTCAGATGCTTATACACACTTTACTATGATAACAGCTAAAGAGTTCTTATACATATATATCTGGATTTCAGGATTTGTTACTTTACATTCATGGTGCATGCATTTCATTTCATATGACATAGTACCATATGAGGCACTGACACGACATGGAGTATTTGCACTTACACGTAGTATTACCCTGCTATTCTAGATGATTGAGATATAGTAGTGTATTATTATGACCTAGGATAGCGTCGTGCATTCGATTTCTTTTCGTAGATGTCTTCTACTCACGAGTTGGCAACTCACCCCCGTTGTGCCAAATTTTATTGCAGGTTCGATGTACAGGTTTCCCTGGCAGCTTGCTGGCACATCTATTCTTTCAGGGTGATTTGCACGGTAGGTTGGTTCACTTGTATCCGAACCACCATTGTACTTTTATTCTTTCATTTGTATCTAGTAAGCTCCATCAACCATATTTGTATTACTTGATAAGTTATTGGACCAGTCTTTTATTTCGGCCTTAGAGTCGCGCATGTATTATTCTGATCTGGTGGTTTTGTTTTCTTTTGAGTTTTGAGCCTCGCCTATTGGCGTTGTATATTATTGTGCTTGTTGTGGTTGTTTCCGCCTGTTGGCGTTGATGCTAGCTCCCGTTTGGGGATGCTTTTTATTGTTTATGTATATTATACTTGTTGTACCCGTTTGGGGCCAATTTTTACAGAGGAGACTCTGCTGAAATTTTTGGTAAAATTTGCTGATTTTTTTATACTTGTTTTCTTTTCTTATCTTCTTTTTCTTCTCTTATGGTTTAGATTTCTGGGTTTCGGCTTACTTAGGTTACGTGGCGCCTCTAGACGCTTCGTAATCTAAGTGCCGGTCACGTTCCGTACTTTCGGGTCGTGACAAACACAAATCGCAAAAAGGACATTGAGCTACACCTCCTACAATGTCGAAAAAATAAATTGGTGCGCCTAAAACTGGTGGGGCAAGAACATCCGCTCGCCTTTGTTCACGACCTGGCGTCCTCTGTCTCTGGGTCCTTATCTTCTCTGTGGATTACCAATCCCGCAATCCATCCGCTCATCGGCCCTGTCAGGTGTGCTAATGTTCACACCAGAATATTGCTTTTACTACCGTCCATTCTTACGCTCGTTTGTTTATAGGTAGGTGCTTTTAATCCGTGTTTGCTACATATTTTCAGGCTACAGGTTCCTAGTCCAAAATAACGCAATTGATACAAAATCTCCACTGTTACGCCAAAATATAGAACATCTGTTGACAGCAGATAAAAGCCGGGTTCCGGTCATCCGTATCCGTCCAGTTCCGCATACCGGTTCCAGAGACAAGACATATGACAGTGGTCATTCGTGTCTCGGACAAGCACAGAGCACGAGAGGGGCTGCACAAGAATCAATGGGTGCGCGGAGCTCAAGGGAGATAAGGTCAAAAGTAATATTTTTGATGCCATTTTGGACCATTGCAGATCTGAAGCAATTGTGGAAGCAATTTGCAATTTGGTACATGTAGAACGACAGAGGACAACAACACAGGGAAAACCACAAAATATGACTTCCCAACTCCCCCACATGGCCGTGGATCCGCGGCCAATAGGGTGACTCGGCCGCGGATCCGCGGCCGAGTTGACTCGGCGCCGTATGGGATTTTGGGGGTAGTTGGCACATGGTATTTGGGCATAAAATATTGCCCTAGGGTTTCAGAAATAAGCCTATAAATACCCCAGTTTGAACCAGAGCCAAGGGTCTTTTTTCATATCCTCTTTTCCATCTTTTTTAGTGTAGTCTAGCTTAGTTTCTTCTTCTTCTTCATTCTTTCCTCCATGAAAATTGTAGTGAGAGCTTTTTGAGTGGATGATGAAATGAAGATGAGGGTTATTTTGTATCATTCTTTTGCTTAGCTTCCCCTTGAGATCCTTACTTTCTCTTGATCTCTCAACCTCTTCATTGAGCTTGAAGGTTTAAGGGTTGGTATTTGATCTCAAGGGTTGTATCATTTTGGAAGGAATAAAGTCTCTTTTGTACTTCATTTTGCCTTGGGTTTTTATCTCTCTCTTGATCTTGCAACCTCTTAATTGAGCTTGCAAGTTTAAGTTTGGGTTATTAAACCCATGGTGTGTAACTTGTTCCATGGTTTCTAGTTCTCTTTCTTGCTTATTTCTTTCTTACTTTTTATTACTTGCTTTACATTCATGCTTTAATTTCATGCACTTCAATTCCATGCACTTTTAATTACTTGCTTGTAATCTTTTCTTTTCTTTGTTTATCTTTTCTTTTGCTCTTTTTGGTTCGTTTTATGAATGGTTGTTAATATGTGTTGTTAAGAATAAATACAATATTGTAAGTTAATATTTCTTTGCTCATTTTCTTTTCCCGTTATTTTCCTTTGAACTCCGCCCAAACGTTACGCAAGCGCTCCGTTAGGCACCCTACCCTACCAAGGTAACGGTGATTCCTAACCGCGACCGGTTGCGTTCGGTTTGGCCGGAGGCGAAAGAAAGAGACAAGAACGGAAGGACAAGGGTCAACAAACCGGATTCCACGAATACCGTGCTTAAATCCCCTAATCTACGTTGTTGCCGATTGCTCTAGCTTCAATTGGTCAAGACTCGGCTCAAAGGTTTTGAGTGCGGATTTCTTTAGCTTACACTTTCGTATCTTTTTCTTAACAACTTTATACTTGCATATAAAACACATAGGTTAGATTTGAACAAACATATACACATTCTTTATTGACTCGTCTAAAACTCGAACGGACATACAACCATCTCCCTGTGGATCGACCCATGCTCAACCGGCTAGCTGCAAAGCGACACCGTCCTGATCGCGGTTATAACTTTAGAACTTTGAACATCCGACACGCAAAAAGCGTGCGATCAAATGGCGCCGTTGCCGGGGAGACGGTAACGCATCTTCTTTCTTGTTATTCGGGTTAATATTGTTTTTGTATATATATAAAATTATAAATAAAATAAAAATAATCTTTTTGTTATTTTTGATAATTTTTGTGTGCAAGTGTGCAGGCTAATCTGGAGCAAGTACAGTAATCCAAAAAGAAAACAGTGAATTTTATTTTGGAGAAGAGACCAAGGGGAGTGCAGGGACCCAAGTTGAAGCCCCAACTAAGCAACTTGACCGCGGAACCGCGGTCAAAGAGGGGCTTTAGCTGCGGTTCCACGGCTATATTGAGGTCTCAGGGCCCCAATTTTTTTCTTCCCTTTCTCTGTCCTTTTATCTTCTCTGTGAATTCCACTATACTGTATTTTCTGCAGGTTTCTTTGCATAGATTGCGCTGCCGCCAAATAAATTTTTGTTGTTTTAGATTTTGTTTGTTTACCGCTTTGTATATATTAATACGGACTTTAAGGGGCTTGAAACCAATCCAGATTGGGTGGGGATTTCATCACCCTTCCCAGGACCCCAGAAATCACAAAAAGCATATGCATTGACTATTATTTAATTAAAAAATACTAGACTCAGCCCTAAAGACGTCGCGCTCAATAGGACAGAGGACTGGTTGTAGGCATCGGCCGTTTATCCTATCCTGACTTTGCGGTGTCTAGGAAAGTGTGTCTAAGGAAAGTGGTTACTTAATTAGGACCACTACTTACGTAGTGGGGAGCCTCCCACTTACCTGGCACTTACCTGGCCGCAATTGGCGGAGAAGAGGCGGTTTGAGGTCCTATTTCTAGCCCTTTGGAATAGTTAGGAGCTGTCTAGCTGACCTAGGTGACCTTAGCTCTAGGTGTGTTTGTGCATATTGTGATTGTGATTGTGCTTGTAAATTTTAGTCCCATAATTCCGTATTCTTTCAAACAAACAATTTTCAAAACTCCAAAAACAAACATTTTTTTTAATAAAAAAAAATCCACATTCTTTTTCCCCTCCTTTTCTCTTCCTTTCTTTCTTTCTCTCTTTCTCTCTTCATATCATGGGTACTCCACCTAGAAAAACTCTTGCCGAACTTTGGTACCTACAACCAGACATTACTTCTTACGGTTCTTGCTTTGGCCGAACATCGAACGATCCCTCCATGCCCAAAATTTCATTGAAAGATCGTATAGACGCGTCTAGGACAAACACTTGCCCTCCGCAATCCACTTTGTATCAACCTTTTCAACCTCCCCCACCCTTTTAAGTTGATACCCCTTTCGCAAGTCGTCCTTTTTCCATCGCTGAACTTATTGAACAATCCCGTAGCCGATCTTTCACTCCTTTCATCACTACAGATTCTTGGGATCAATAATTATATTCACCTTCTTATCCCAATGTTGATCCTGTTCCTGTCCAGCCATTCAATTCTTACCAGTCCTACCCGACTTTTGCACCTTCCCTAGACATTGCTTCTGAACCGCCATTTGGGAGTTTTCAGTATCCAAACAACATTGAATCTTTTACTGAAACCCCTTCCTAACCCATGTCTAGTTTGGAACAGTCCTTGGAAGACTTTAGGGTAGCGTCATACCAACAGATGATGGATTTGAATGCGTCGATGGCCGCCCTCATACAACCTAGTGACTCAGTAGCTAGTTTTCTACTAGCTCCTAATTTTCCAATGTATGATGAGGCGGTAGGACAGGTTGAGAATTTGAGTGGTGAGAGTGAGCTGTACCCCCTTCCAAGTCAAACCTACCCGCCACAAATTGAATCCCACAACTTCGGTTTTGAATGTCTATCTAATGTTCCAAACGATTCACCGATTGAAGATAGAAGGGTTAATGAGTTGTGTGACTTTGTAGTATTTGATTTACCCGATTGTGAAGGGACCTCACCAAGTGAAACCAATCCTAAACATTTAAACCTCTACACCTCCATCTTAGAACCTGAATTGATTAATATCCATGCTTTTGATGAGGTGTCTGAGAATGTTGATTTTCACTTGATCGAGGATATTGACGCCGGGAATATTTTAGATGATGAACCCGTAGATTTGGATGAGTTTTTCTCTCCAATTCATCATCCCGAGTCATTAAATGTTTTTCCCGAACGTCATATGCGTATTGATTTTGATGATAAATGCATGGATGAGCTAATTTTTGAGGAGAACATCGAGGAAATTTTTGAGGATGAACCAGTTTTAATTGATGAGTCGGATTTTCCAATTCATCATGTCCCTTCCATTGACTGTGTACACCCTCCCGAACCTTTACCTGATACCCCTCCTCGTTCACTTTCCTCTACCCTTTCCATCGTTCTGGCCTTACAAGAAACCATGTCACTTTCATTTCATATGTCTAGTTTACCAAGTTCGGCGTACCCATGGGTTCTCACGAATCTTGAGGGATTTGACCCCATTTCTCGACGTGTTGATAGATTAGCACAATCGCTTTTTACACATCGGTCATCACATATTGTGCTAATTTATTCGCTCCATTTCCACCCTCAAGTTCGTATTCCATTTCTTTCTCCCATCCGCCACTCTTCTCTTCCACCGAGACCGGACGCCACTTCTATCCCCACACGGTCTCGCGTGTTTCTTATTTCTTTTCTCTACACTCCATTCTTTCACCAACCGTCGCTTTATAACGATAAAATCTTTGAATGGTTGGTGTTAACTTTTGGCCTGTGTAAGGCCTTGTATAGATTGATACTATTCTCTTTCCCCCCTGATCCTGAACTTCAATGCTTAACAGTGGAAACACTGTTTTACTTAAGTTTGGGGGGACCTTTTTTGTATATATTTTTTGTTTTCCTTTTTACTTTTTGTATATAATTTGTTTTTAGGGAGGCACCGACAATTTTGACCCTCTTGGTGTAGCATGACAGTGAGGGCACTGTCAAGTTTAGGTTTGGGGGTGTGCTCGGTAAGATTTCTTCCTTCGCATTCATTTGTATATTCTGCATTTGCATACCTTATTTAAAAAAACCCATAAAAAATCGAAAATTTTCCAAAATATAAAAACTTTGTCATCAAGTTAGCTAATAGAGTAATTTAGATTTTTATTCTGAAAGTTTAGTTGATATGTAAGAAATAACTAAATTCTAGGCTTAGGAATTGAAAATCCTAAAAATAACCCTCATTCTGTTTAAACTTGGTGATTATACGTCCTTACAGTTTTTTTTATAGAATTAGGTAATCTTGAGTTCAGTTCTTGAGTTAAGTCAAGATGAGGGGAAAGTATTGAAGCTTTACTGAAGGATAAGTCTGAAAAATAGTTTCTTTTCTTAAGTTCAAATTTAGAAAGTATATACCCTACAAACTGCACTTACACGCACTTTGAAACTTGGGATAGTAGAGGATACCTATAAATACTCTTGCTTGAAAACCTAGTATGAAAGAAAAAACGGTATTTAAAGCTAAACACCAAAAGAGCATTATTGAAAAATATATCCGGTCTTGAAAAGGAAAAAGAAAAAAGAAAAAGAAAAATAGAATAAAGTCAAGACCTGGAAACTGCTATTTACGCTTTAAGTTCACACATTCAGTAATCGGCTGTTAGTGCCTCAAGAAGCATTAATAGTCGCATGAAAGATGTGTGAGCAAATCCGTCCATCACTTAATGAAAAGAAGTAGTATTAGGTATTAGGGAAAGGGTATTATAGCTTGAATTGAATTCTTGAGTGTAGGGGTGTAAATATACACACACGTAGGGGTATACAATCGATGTTTCGATAAAAGAGAGAAATAAAAGATAAGACTTATGTTTTCTGTAAAGTTGATAAAAGTCCCTGATTTAAGACCACACTGTTAGAAGGAAAACTCAGCAGAACCAACATCTTTCTAAACTTTTTTGGAACGTATATGATCTAAACTTAAATAGATAGGAGGTGTGAAATATAAGGGTTGAATATTTCTAACTTAGGATAATAAAGTTTCTAACGTAGATACTAAACTGTAGGAGTAGAATTGATGTTAACTTATGACACTAGCTTGACGGGATTTTGTGGGTGTAATCCGCTGAAAATCCTCAGGAGACAACATTCCTCCTACTAGGGACACCTAGAGGTTTAACGGCTTGTTGCACGAGCTCAGTACAATCGCGTTCCCTGCGAAAGTGCGGTTAGGATTCTTTTTTGTAAATAATTGGTTTTGCTCGGGACGAGCAAAAGTTAAGTTTGGGGGTATTTGTTCACACCAGAATATTGCTTTTACTACCGCCCATTTTTACGCTCGTTTGTTTATAGGTAGGAGCTTTTAATCCGTGTTTGCTACATATTTACAGGCTACAGGTTCCTAGTACAAAATAACGCAATTGATACAAAATCTCCACTGTTACGCCAAAATACAGAACATCTGTTGACAGCAGATAAAAGCCGGGTTCCGGTCATCCGTATCCATCCAGTGCCGCGTATCGATTCCAGAGACAAGACATATGACAGTGGTCATTCGTGTCTCGGACAAGCACAGAGCACGAGAGGGGCAGCACAAGAATCAATGGGTGCGCGGAGCTCGAGGGAGACAAGGTCAAAAGTAATATTTTTGATGCCATTTTGGACCATTGCAGATCTGAAGCAATTGTGGAAGCAATTTGCAATTTGGTACATGTAGAACAACAGAGGACAGCAACACAGGGAAAACCACAAAATACGACTTCCCAACTCCCCCACATGGCCGCGGATCCGCGGCCAATAGGGTGACTCGGCCGCGGATCCGCGGCCGAGTTGACTCGGCGCCGTATGGGATTTTGGGGGTAGTTGGCACATGGTATTTGGGCATAAAATATTGCCTTAGGGTTTCAGAAATAAGCCTATAAATACCCCAGTTTGAACCAGAGCCAAGGGTCTTTTTTCATATCCTCTTTTCCATCTTTTTTAGTGTAGTCTAGCTTAGTTTCTTCTTCTTCTTTATTCTTTCCTCCATGAAAATTGTAGTGAGAGCTTTTTGAGTGGATGATGAAATGAAGATGAGGGTTATTTTGTATCATTCTTTTTCTTAGCTTCCCTTTGAGATCCTTGCTTTCTCTTGATCTCCCAAGCTCTTCATTGAGCATGAAGGTTTAAGGGTTGGTATTTGATCTCAAGGGTTGTATCATTTTGGAAGGAATAAAGTCTCTTTTGTGCTTCATTTTGCCTTGGGTTTTTAGCTCTCTCTTGATCTTGCAACTTCTTAATTGAGATTGCAAGTTTAAGTTTGGGTTATTAAACCCATGGTGTGTAACTTGTTCCATGGTTTCTAGTTCTCTTTCTTGCTTATTTCTTTCTTACTTTTTATTACTTGCTTTACATTCATGCTTTACTTTCATGCACTTCAATTCCATGCACTTTTAATTACTTGCTTGTAATCTTTTCTTTTCTTTGTTTATCTTTTCTTTTGCTTTTTTTGGTTCGTTTTATGAATGGTTGTTAATATGTGTTGTTAAGAATAAATACAATATTGTAAGTTAATGTTTCTTTGCTCATTTCCTTTTCCCGTTATTTTCCTTTGAACTCCGCCCAAACGTTACGCAAGCGCTCCGTTAGGCACCCTACCTTACCAAGGTAACGGTGATTCCTAACTGCGACCGGTTGCGTTCGGTTTGGCCGGAGGCGAAAGCAAGAGACAGGAACGGAAGGACAAGGGTCAACAAGCTGGATTCCACGAATACCGTGCTTAAATCCCCTAATCCACGTTGTTGCCGATTGCTATAGCTTCAATTGGTCAAGACTCGGCTCAAAGGTTTTGAGTGCGGATTTCTTTAGTTTACACTTTCGTATCTTTTTCTTAACAACTTTATACTTGCATATAAAACACATAGGTTAGATTTGAACAAACATATACATATTCTTTATTGACTCGTCTAAAACTCAAATGGACATACAACTATCTCCCTGTGGATCGACCCGTGCTTAACCGGCTAGCTGCAAAGCGACACCGTCCTGATCGCGGTTATAACTTTAGAACTTTGAACATCCGACACGTAAAAAGCGTGCGATCAGCTAACAGGGACGATTCCATTCTGGCACTTCTCTGGTCATCTCTCGGTCAATCATCACGACCTCTCGTAAAGAAGCACGTTGCTGGGTCGGTCTCTGGTTCTCTAAATGCATGTGACCCATCTGATCCTGGGTCCAAATCTTATTGCAGCAGTGTCCCGGAAGGAATTGTTCTCAAGGTCTCTTCCGATCTTGCCTATACCGAACTGTACGGAGGCTGGTACACTTACATAATCTTTTCTCATTTTCTGGACATCTGCGTGTCCCGCACACATTTCCTCGGAAACTGGCCGTATCCAAACGCCTCTGTATGCGTATCAGGTCTCTGATCTCGATCGGGAATAGCAACAGCTCGTCAGCATCTCGCATGAACCTCTGGTTCCACTTGTCTTTATCGTCGCCCACTATGACGTCACGCCATGCTACCTGCGCACTGCAACTGTTTCCGTCCACAGTCAATCCGAAGTCTCTCGCACGGACTCGAAATCGCGTACTTTGTAGCTTCATTACTCTGTAGAAGATATCTGGCCGAACACGTCCTCGGGAACTCGTCCCAACCATCGGAGGAATAATCAATACTCGTCCATCCTCGATCAACTCACAACGCCCCAGGGTGAGGTCCTCTATCCAAATCTGGTCAGCTTGCTGATTTCTTATCACATGGTATACGGACGGCGTCAAACTTTTCGATCGAGTCATCAAGGTCCCAAAATTTCCCGAAGGCTCATCACCTGAGCGCAGTCTAAAAATATCTGGTACATACCACAGCACCTCTGGACCAACCGTAGAAGGGAAAAGTCAAGCCTCACTGATGGCATCGCTAAACTGCTACAAACCCTAAGGTTCAAAGCAGTTCCATGGTCATCATGTCGAGTTAAGGTTTCATTCTTTTAGAGGGTCCACAGAATTACCTGCATGTTCCTACGAACACTTTAAACTTGGGAAAATGGGTTCCTGGCACTCGTTCAAACCTTTTAGCTTCGCCAATACCACATGTGAATACCTTTCGCCCGCATGCCAAATAATGCCTCAATCCTCCAGGAAAGACGATATATCGGCGGTCATCTCGGGATCAGTCTACTCTAGATCTGAGTAAGACTCTCCATACTGGAAATCTTCAACTTAACTGGGCCTGCGTCGGCACGTCAATCTGACGAATCACCTCCGTCTCTCAAATCGGGGTAGACTAGCTGTCATCTGTCGCATTTCTGCCTGGAAGCTCCGGCGATCTTAGCTCGTAAGCTCTGGAAGTGACATCCCATCAATCTCAGCAACAGCTGGGTCACCTGTCTACACGGTAGGCGACATCATAATCTCTGAGGTACGCTGTGCATCAACAGTCCTCTCGCAACTAGCAGCTCTAACAATGGCCCGATCATCCCGTATAAAACCAAGCACTCGCCTCCACAAGATGTCACAACAACAATACTAACTCGAGGCATTCCCACGTCACCAGAAAACACAATGGTCGGCCCTCATACCAGACGAGCTCACCCTAACTGCAACACTAGCAGCAGCTCAAACTGCGCTCAAACTATGGTGACAGGAACCTCAATCGAGTATCGAAGAAGGCAGATCAACGGCATAAGAGGAAACAACAGATCCAGAATGGATACATGCTCATAAGAAGGAACAGCATCAATGAACGTATGATCATGGAACTAATAGAATCGAGGATATCCAATGGATGTATAATCATGGATACAAGGAGAATCACTGGTCTCAAAAATATGCACATCCTAAGGTTTCCTAAGTGGAGTATCGTATCGTAAATATGCCGTGGAACATACGTACGGTACGTCACTCTACTCAAGCTACCTACTCCATCAATCAGTGTCAGCCTATGAAACGAAAGTTCGGGTCTAATACCCCCCGTCCAAGTCTAAGTTCCGTAAGGTCAAGCCTAGGTTCCGAAATACATGCCCGCGCTAGACTCCGCATAGTCAAACATAGACACGAACAAGGTTAAACCTAGCGCTCTTATACCAACTTTGTCACGACCCGAAATACTAGCTCGTGACCAGCACTTGAATCACGCAACGTCTAAAGGCGTAGCGGAATTCAAGTAAGCTGAAACCCAGAAATCTAAACCTTTTAAGAAAATAAAGGAGGTGAAGTTTTGAAATAAAGGTATAATGAAATCAGGTTTTCTTAATGCATAGAAAATAAACATGAATAATGCAAGTGAAATTTACTAGTTTGAATACATGTTTCGTCCTTTCTGAAAATTTTGGCAGCACCTCCTTTGTATATTTTGATCCAAAACCACAATACATAATAAGAATAAAGGAATCCCCAAGCGGGAGCTAGCTCTTCATCAAACGGCGGATCACAACCACGCAATATAGCATAAATAAGTATACGACGCCCAACGGCGAAGTTCACCACAAAAGATAAAGAAAAGCAAGACATATAAATCACAAGTAGCGGAAAACCCCTCGCTCTAAGTCTCGCAACCACAATCCCACTAAGTTTTATTACTTATACAATTTACAAGTTTTGATTGATGGAGTTAACTAGATACAATATGAAATATAGATACAAGAGTGGGAATGATACAAATGTCCCACCTACTAATGCAAAACATCCGAATGCAACTGTGTGCCAGCGAAGCCGCTACTGATCCAAGCGGTCAACCTGCAAGAACTGTGGCATAATGGGGGTGAGTTGCCAACTTGTGAGTAGAAAAATATCAACAGATAGAAATCGAATAAACAACGACTCCTAGGTCAACTATATCATAAAGATAATACTATGATATCTAGGGTGACCGGGTCTGTATATGTGCTAACAAGGTAGTCAATACCTATATGCACGCGGATAACATCCAACAGTAATAATCAATGCATATATATGGATCTCGTCCAACCATAATCATGGTATATATGCATGTGGATCTCGTCCACCGAAAATCAATGTCTGTATGCACGTAAATATCATAAAAGAGTGTGCATGAAAGTATGAGGATATATATCAACGGTGTCCCTCCCGACACATCAAAATCATGGAACCTGAGTGCCTAGCATCGACACTCGAAAACATTATGAAAACCGTGTCCAGCACCGGCACGTAAATCCTCATATATCGGGCTCCATCAGTCCGGATCGGCCCACGGGCTCCGTCAGTCCGGATTGGCCCCTATCATCTCTCGACTCCGGTCGGTATCCTCCAGATATCCGCCGAGCCCAAATACTATCACCGGTAGGTAGTAGTCCCTCTGCCAGGCTCACCGTTTGTATACACAGCATCCCTTTCTTGCCCCGGGGTACCATACCGGGTCCACTATGTACCCGCAATCGGCCTCATCCGCTTCCTCGAATCGGGTTTCACATGTCGCTCTCAGAACCGAGAAAACACATGGTGGACGCACTGAAATATCATATCAAGAGAAACCGGGTTTTTAAAAAAAACACATAATCTCTTTTAAAATGTCCACGGTTCTCAAATCCAGAAATCTCATGAAAACAGCATATCTCAATGCGTAAAATCATAGAGCATGATGCATGCGACATATAATAGAAATATAAGCATATCGTGAATCGTGCAACGCGGAATAGTGATATTACATATTAAGGGAAAACCGCTCTTTTAAAATGATTCCAGTTTTTAAAATATAACAGGCGGTTCCCAATTTTACAATAAAACTAGTTATCTATGTAGGTACAATATATATATGCGTAGGTATAGATGTACCAATGTATGTATGCACAAATATGGGTATACAATGTTTATGTGCACAAGTATGGGTGTATCAAGGTATATGTACACCAAAATGGATATACAAATGTGTATATCCGCCAGTATGGATGTATCAATATATATGTCATGATGCAGCAAACCTACTGTGTAGTGACATGGCAATTATCGATGATGAAGTGTGCGAGCCGGCAAATCTGTGTACGTGTAACATACGCATCATCGATAATGGTGCGAGTGTACTAGCACAGGTATAAGCAATGCAATGGAAATAATATGAATACAGCATAAGGTATACCATATGCAAGTGCTGACGGGTATATGTATCTAACATGATCGAGTCGGTGAATCTATCAATCGGCATCTAGCCTCACAGCATCACGTACGGTATAATCTATCGTACGGCATCCTCTAGTCAAGGGTATGGATCAACATCAAGTCAAACTCATTACGCACGGAAAATTATCGTGCGGTGGCATCAAACCAATATCATCCTATACGACAAATGAGGGTACGGCCTAATATCACATACGGCCTATCATCCATGATTCACAACATTCTATATATGTATGTATATCTATGTACCTATGTCCCGGTTCACATCCGCAATAATCTCATATTAGGGGACAGGCAGGGTATAAACCATCTTGATCGACTCGCATCCGTATACCATCATATCATCATATCATCATCTCATTATATCATCATATCCCTCTTATATCCTTTCATCGCATTTATAACACACATCAAATCGAATTTACATCAACATTCTATCTCTACTAAACATAAGTATCTAATCTAACATACACACCCGAACCATACAATCATATTTTTAAAGAAGCGAATCGTAGTTTTTAAAATAGGGGTTACGGTGTTTTTAAGAAAAGATATCATTTGAAAATCCGTAACATCTCTCAAGGTATATGTTTAAAAGATACATATGATTCTTCGGTTTAGAAAAAGGTATGGTTTGGATGACGCATCTACATCGACTATCTAGTCCTACAGTATCCTAAATGGCAATATCGCTAAACGTCATCCTATGATAGTAGTAACATATCACTTCTAACTATTCTCTAGTTTCTAATATAGTTTTATAGCTATCTCATTCTAACCCTAGTTTCCAAATCTAGGTTTCCTAACTATACTCTATAAATCGGTTTTCCATCAAAAAGTTGCGGCGGTGCTATACGCCATCCACCCGACTTCCCCAGTAGATATAGATCTACTCACCATAGTCTTCGCTCGCCGAAGTCGATGACGCCTCGCTCCGTCGCTCCGGAATCCACGCGAATGTACCTACAATAACAACACATATTGTAATGATATTAAAATCAAGGCAGAAAACCAAAACGGCATGCCCATTGCTCGTAGGTTAGAACCTATAGCTTATGCGTACAAAATCAATCAAACAACCCTTGTTGTCGATGTAAAAATATGCGACAACCAAAAATGAATCCAGATATCAAAACTCATCATTTCAAATACGGAAAACATATCCTAAATCATACACAAGTATTTCTAGATTTTGACTCAGGTCAGATAAATCTAAGCAAACAAGTTTAGGGTGATGTATATAGTATATGTGAGCTACTGAACCAACCTAGGCCCCTACCCTCACCAAGTGGCTGGCCCCTATACCCAAAATTCCGAGCTCGCCGGCCAGGGGGTCTCTGTTTGGGTTCATCAGGTCAGAGTGGTCTCCTAGTAGTATATCTATGCCCCTAGTATTGTTTGGTTGTCTCAGAAAGTCCCCAGATCATCCCAGATTCACAGCAGGCACACTAAAAGTCATAAAACCAATACGGAACAAATCCTAAGTTCGTGCATCGGGTTCATGTCTATGGCTCAGGTCAGGAATCGTGTCACCATGTCATGTAAACACTCCTAACAGCTCCCAGATTTTACCTATAGTCAATACAGAAAAATCCAGTAGGACCAAATACCCCTAAACACCTTCAGGTAACTACCCTACAAAGTCCAAACCCTAACTTTCCTACTCACCCGAGGTCACCAGAATTTTCCAAATGGTAGTCAGCCAAAACCAGTGGGTATGGGATAGGGTTTCAGGTGAACAATCCAGGTCTTGAGCACAACACTAACACACTGTTTGTTTTCCCAGTGAATGCTCGGGGTCACAGCAGGTCATGGATAGCACAAAACGACACTAAAACACGATATCTAACAAAACTAATCTAAAGGGAAGAAATTATACCTCATTTGGTCCCCTCTAAGCAGCACTAACTTCCCAAAGTCGTCAAAATCCCATTTTGCTCGGTTCAATGTGTAGAGGGAGAGATGGGGGTTAATTTTTGTGAAAGGGTTCTAGGGTTTTGGGGATCCATTGGAGATAGATCTAGAGCTTTAAGTGGAGGGTTGTGGCTTGAGGGAGATGAAGGAGAGAAGAAAAAAAAGATAGGGGAAATGAAATGGCAGCAGCCCCCTCCCTCTCTCTCACAAAATCACACACACTCTCTCTCCAAAAGCCTACCTAACCTAATCATTTTGTCCCCCCTTTGACTTTTCCTTTTTCCACCAAAAACACATACACCCATAAGAAACCACAAATGAAATAACATGTAACCAAATGAAACATGTCATGGTGCACTAACCATGAAAACTGTAGAAACACGGGTTTGGCTTAATCGTGATTAGTAGTGCACTAATCGGGTTTTTACCAAAACTGCGTATAATAAATTTTAAAATTGCCAAATCCGTTAAATATATTTTTAAATGAATAAATCATTTTAAATTTTATTTATTTCTCTAATATTGGTATATATTTATACCCTTTTTCGAAAACCCCAATTTCGCAAATCGGCAGTTTTCGGGAAAAATATTATTTTAATATTAAATTCCAAAAATAATATTTTATATTTTCTGAAATGTTACATTAAGGGTTGGGTTAATAAATATCTTAAGCTAGACAAATAAGTGGACTAAGTCAATATTCTACTAGCTTCTCCAAGCTCATCCATGACTAATTCCAAATGTTTGAATTACTTAAAACTAATAAAACCCTAGCATTAACCTAGCATGATGTGAGTCTCATACATACATGTTGCATGTTTAACCTAGCATGACATAATAATATATATCACTTATATATTTTGTGCAAAAAGATACATTTAACATATATCACATATATATCAATGTATCATAAGTGAGAGAAAAAACAATGCTTAAGTGAGCTAATATTAGTTAATGTAATGTAATATATCAAATATATAATTATACATTAAATTATTAAATCAACACTTGATTTAATAATCCGGCTATATCACATATAACCGAGTAATATCAAATGTATCCTTTTATCGAATCAACACTTCATCCGATAACCCGTCTATATCACATATAACCAATCGATACATATATCGCGAGAATAAAATACAGTATCACATACGCGCATTAATCTCGGTCCCGCACATATCACATATGGGCTCCTACTCCGTTTCGCATGATTCAAGAAACCTTTGTATAGGACTCTAAAGACTTGTCAATACGCCGGCAGTAGGTGATGATCATATCAAACACCCACAAACCGCAAGCGGTCTGCTAAACGTAACGGCCACCCGGGTATTGAGCGATCAGAAGATCAATAAGAAAGCCTGCTCGTACTCCTGTGAATCCAATCAGTAACACTACCGTACAGTCCGGTCTCTTCGTCAGATATGTCGCATATCACAGCCTGGGGGTGGTATAACGTCAGACCCCAATAGCCAGATAAGTCATGCCGATGCAAGGTCCATAACGGTTCGAGAAACTAATGATAACACTTACCAGTAGATCTTAGCAACCCTGACCAGGGATTTTCTGTTATGGCCAATCGAGCATAGCGCAACATCAACTCCCAATACCGTGAGAGACGAAACTCCTCCTATCGCTCATTGCCTCCATATGACTTGGGACTGTACCCAAAAACCACCTTTTTGCATGATCTCTTGACCGTGGTATGCTGGAAATCAAAGCACAATGGGAATCACACAAGACTCTATGACGATCTCGGGTCTACAGACTAACCTGTACCAGTGTCACCAGAGAACTGCTATCCGACGATAGGTATAATACCATCTAGGAGTTATCGACGAGTCCGTTCAGTGTACCCAGTCTCCAATGAGCACCCGTATACCTTCTCTGATGTCAAACACCAATGGATGTGGGATCATCCATCGCCCATCATATTGGTCAAGAAACGCATACGCTAGTCTACTCTGGAGTATCGATGCCCTGTATCGATACTCCCACGACTAGGAAAAATTAAAGGGTGTACTTGTGGACTACCCTTGGCCCCACTAGTATGTTCTACATCATAGTCCTGGTAGTCAAGTACACATCCTAAGGGCTTTATCAACATGTGAGAGCAAGACAACATCACTTATACAAGTCAACATGTTAAGACAAAGAGCAACTAGATAGCATACTATCATATCGAGCAAGAAAGTCCTCCCTATATATGTGCAACCATCCAGTACAATATACATCACATGTACATTAATGGCCTCTAGGGCATATATATAACTAACATGAGTTACACTGGATGGACTTTCCGGGAACATGCTAAATGGTATTATACCTATTGTCAGATAGCAGTTCTTTGGTGACATGAGTAAGCTTAGTCTGTCAATCTGAGATCGTCATTTATCTCATGTGGGTTCCTATTGTGCTTTGATTACTACCCTACCATGGCTCTACTGAGTCGTGCAAACAGGTTTTAATTAGGTACAGTTCCGAACCATATGGAGGCAGGGAGCGGATCGTCGGGGATTCTCCTCTCCCAGTATTGCGGGTAGATGTCGTGCGCGGGTGGCTATCAATAGAATTCCTTAGCTAAGGTGGATGAGATTTACTGATTTTGATCAGTAGTTTCTCAGTGGGTGATGTGTTTCACACCAACATGACTTATAGCGTTATTAGGGGTTCGACTTTATTCACCCCCTAAGCCTAATATGTGATTCTCTTAGATGGACAGACCGGATTATACGAAGATTGTCACTATTTGGCATACAGATGAGTTTGTTTGTCGACCTTCCTTCCGTTCAATACCTGAGTAGCCTTTACATACAGCTAGTGCCGCTGACGTGCTTGTGGTTAATGTTGGCTATAGTACCCTCAAGGCAATTATTGTAATCGCAGGCAGGTGATTATGATGATTGATGGAGGACTTATACGGATAGAACAGTCTTACTTAAAATGATAGTATACTATCTAGTTTGTCTTTATCATCATGTGCATGCATTATATGGTATTACCGATCACTATTACATATTGATAGAGCCCATAGGATTCTTTCTTGACTACCAGCATTATGATGGCGATCATATACGTGGGAGATGGTTGGTCTATAAGCACATCCTTAAATGTCCCTAGTCGAGAGAGTATCGAGACTGGGCATGGATACTCCAGAGTAGACTAGTGTATACTTATTGAGACCCCAATGAGGGACGGTGGTCGGTCTCGCAAGCCATTAGTGTCAGTTTGTCACCTGAGATAGTATACATGTGCTCATTGGGTTATGAGTATACTGGATGGACTCGCCGGGAACATGCTAGTTGGTATTATACCTATTGTCAGATAGCAGTTCTCAGGTGACATGTGTACAGCTTAGTCTGTCGACCTGGGATCGTCATTTGTCTTGTGTGAGTACCCACTGTACTTTAATTACTACCCTACCACGGCTCAAAGGAGTCATGTAAACAGGTTTTAGTTGGGTACAGTCCCGAGCCATATGGAGGCAGTGAGCGGATCGTCGGGGATTCGTCTCTCCCGGTATTCGGGGTTGATGTCGTGTAGTGCACGGGTGGACATCACCATAAATCCTTGGTCAAGGTAGACGAGAATTACTGATTTGGATCAATAGTTTCTCAGTTGGTGATGGGCTTCATACCGACACGAAATATCGCGTTGTTAGGGGTCTGACTTTATCCACCCCCTAGACTCGATATGCGATACTCTTAGATGAACAGACTGGACTGTACGGAGATTGTCACGGACAGGCTCAGTAGGGATTCAGATGAGTTTGCTCGTCGGTCTTCCTTTCGCTCAATACCTGAGTAGCCGTTACATACAACTAGTGCTGCTGACGTGCTTGTGGTTAAACCCACTGCCAGCGTATTGACGATTCTTTAGAGTCCCACATAGAGGGTTCCCCTGCTTTGGGCGAAACGATGTAGAGACCGTATGGTTTTACGGCAGGGTTCGATCATATACGCGCACCTGTGCACGTATCACGATTCGTGCGGATAATACTAGTAGGCTTTGGTTTAAGCTGGATCCTAGTATTATATTATTGGATTATTTTCGTCTCTTTGTATTCGTATACGGATACAGGTATGTATATACGGTGAGGGATATTCTTGTAATTTATTACAAGATGCTTCTAGAAGGAGACACCTCATTTAGTTTATAACCATTTTGTTTCAATCGTTAATAAAGTGGAGGGATGAGGTGGTATTTGCTTTAAATGAAGCATGACTCACTTGGTGACTCATGGGGTGACTCATAAGTTACTATTGCGGCATGCTTGGTATTTGTGTTGTGAGATATTTTTGTGAGGCTTGATTCTTGTTCACAACACTTAGCCATTTTCTTGATGGTTGCTTCTCACTACACTCTCATCTCCTCAAGCTTCTTCTTTTACCTCCACCCTAAAAGTCTCATGTGTGAGAAACCTAGGGTGTTTGGAGAAAAATTAATCTATCATTAGACTCTACATCCTCTATGATATCTAGTTTAGCGAACTAGGTACCCTAGTTACCTCGGCTATGAGGTTGGAACTCGAACTACAAATTCTCAGATGGATCATCTTCGATGGAGGGAGACCGACGATCAAGCTTGATCATGGTGGCCTCTGGGAGCTTAGGAAGGTGGTAGAAGACTGAAGGACTCAGATCATTCGGTATAACCATTCTAAACTTCTCTTTAGATTGCTAGCTTTAGGTTTATGGTAGATCTTGGTTATAGGGTTGTTCTAGCGCCAGTTTTGAAAATTTTTGTTTCGCAAACGGTCACGGTATATGGCCAGGGCACTGGCATAACCCAACATGGTATGAGAGCCAACCCATAAACCTATACTAGCTAGTTTGCACAAGGTTAAAATCTCGATCGACCAATTTTTCAGAATCGTTTTTCCAATTTGATGTGTTTGCTGTCGATTTTAAAATCTCTTCAATTTTTTTTCCAGAGGGCCTTAAAAATACGTACAGGCAATTTTAGGGGGCCATAAGAAATTTGGATGCTTGAACCATCAAAATGGCCGCGGAACCGCAATAATACTTACCTATTGGCGGCGGTTCCACGGTCGTCTTGTGGCCGAAGTGTGCTAAATTTCTTCTGCCACTCTAATTCTTGGAAATATGATTTTTATGATATATGGTTTTGGCCTAGATTTGTTTGAGTGTTGGTTTTATTTTGGGGCCAAGTTGGAAAAGTTTAGTCGATCGAAATTTTAAGTGTGTGTTTATCAGTGCATACATTACTATCTACGACCGTGAATGTCATTAGAGCAGTAAAAGCCGTCTAACTGCTATATGTTCCTTTAGACAAGTTTACGAACATGACATTCATGTTGATGTTCTATGTTGTGCTGAGTTTGTGGTTGGATTATCATGGCGGATAGCCAGTGGTGCAATGATAGTTGTACATTTCAGATTCATTTGTACATTTGATATTGCGGGGTGAGCGTCCAACATGTGGATTGTCATCTCTGCCAGTTTGTATATTATTTGTTTGGGGCACGATCGGGTTGAGGTCGATGTCACCCTTGTATATATATTTTCTTTTCTATACTAAGATTACCTCGCGGTGGAGTGCACGAATAGCCGGGTTCGAGAAGGCAACGGGCCCGCATTTCATGGCATTGAGACGGAGGGGGCCTTACTCTAGAATTAGCGGGCTATTCGACGCATTTGTAGAGGGTACAGGTTGACCCACGGAGGGGTGCTCAAGTTATCGGATTCTGTGAAGTGCTGGATGGCCCATTCACTTTGTTGATTGGGGTTGCCTCACTTCTAGGATTGGCGGGTAACTTGCCGCGCTCGTAGGGGTCCAGGTTTTTATTGCACAGGCTATCTACACGACAGGGAACGTCGGGTCTCATTTGCGGCTCAAATGAAACCCGAGGTTCTAAGATTATCCACCATTTTGTGTTGCTTTCTGAGATTCTGTGATGTTGCTTATATCATGCCTGGGATGAATGTTATATATATATATATTTATATATACTAGTAGATGTTGTATATGTTTTGCATCCGCGCTAGTCCAGCTCCCGCTCTGCCGTTAGTTAAGTAACCTAACGGTGCATGATGGGGCCCCGTGGCGAATGCGGATGACATATACGTATATTGTATTTTCGTTCTTTTCTGGTGTGATATGGTTTAATTGATGGGACTGCATTAATTCTGATTAATGCAAGGAAAACAAACCTATATGATGTTATTGGAACCAAGTTTTTAAAAACTGACATTACAGACATTTCCTTTTTCTTAGCAAAGTGTATTCGGTTATGAATATCCAGCACCTCATTCGATGAGGCAAGATCCGAGATCCCTTCATAGAGAGTGGTCTCTTGGGCAAAAGTTTGCGTCAGTATAATAGCTTCACTATAGTCGATTTTTTTCTTTGCATCGTGGTATTCAGTTAGGAATATCCTGCACCTTATTCGACGAGGAAAGAGCTGAGATCCCTTCACAGGAAGCGACCTCTTTAGCAAAAGTTTGCGCCAGTATATATTTGTAAAACTACCCGGTTCCTTCAACGATATCAAGTTCTTTACGTTAAAGGTTTATCGCCAAAAACCAGCCATAGCCCTCCGTCATTTCGGATTGGTAGTGCTTAGTATTCGTGATATGCATTTCGATC